>OZ038454.1:6626345-6664906 GCA_964036195.1 Sphaerolaimus hirsutus | reverse complement strand
ATTGTATTGCATGTTCTCAGCTTTACAATGGTATCAAATATAGCCATTACGTCTCCTTAGTTTTGGCCTCACATGTGATACAATCGACCCTTGATTTCTGCACAAAGCATGTTTTGAAATCTTAGGTATGAAAATCCTAACGCGAGCTTCTGGGGAGGCTGTGAATTCTGAAAGAGGATGTTCTCAGCTTTGCAACGGTATCAAATATAGCCGTTACGTCTCCTTAGTTCCGGTTTCACATGCAATACGATCAACCTGGATTTCTGCAAACCGCATGTTTTGAAATCTTAGGTATAAAATTGTGACGGTGAACCTTCTGGAGAGTGGTACTATCTGAAAGAGAATTATCTCAGCTTTCCAATGGTATGAATCACAGCATTTAGTTTTTCCTGGTTCCGGCCTCACATGCAATACAATCAACCCTTGATTGGGGCGCATTCCACGTTTTCAAATCTTATGTATAAAATCGTGACGGTGAACCTTCTGGAGAGTGGCAGTTTCTGAAAGAGAATTTTCTAAGCTTTCCAATGGTATAGACCACAGCATTTAGTTTTTCCTGGTTCCGGCCCCACATGCGATACAATCAACCCTAGATTAGGGCACACATCACGTTTTGAAATCTTAGGTATAAAAATGCTAACGCGAGCCTCTGGGGAGGCTGTTGATTCTGAAAGAGGAGGTTCTCAGCTTCACAACGGTATCAAATATAGCTGTTACATCTCCTTAGTTCCGGCCTCACATGCAATACGATCGACCTGGATTTCTGCAAACTGCATGTTTTGAAATCTTAGGTATAAAATCGTGACGGTGAACCTTCTGGATCGTGGTACTATCTGAAAGAGAATTATCTCAGCTTTCCAATGGTATGAATCACAGCATTTAGTTTTTCCTGGTTCCGGCCTCACATGCAATACAATCAACCCTTGATTGGAGCGCATTCCACGTTTTCAAATTTTATGTATAAAATCGTGAAGCTGAATTTTCTAAGCTTTCCAATGGTATAGACCACAGCATTTAGTTTTTCCTGGTTCCGGCCCCACATGCGATACAATCAACCCTAGATTAGGGCGCACATCACGTTTTGAAATCTTAGGTATAAAAATGCTAACGCGAGCCTCTGGGGAGGCTGTTGATTCTGAAAGAGGAGGTTCTCAGCTTCACAACGGTATCAAATATAGCTGTTACATCTCCTTAGTTTGGGCCTCACATGCAATACGATCGACCTGGATTTCTGCAAACTGCATGTTTTGAAATCTTAGGTATAAAATCGTAACGGTGAACCTTCTGGAGAGTGGCAGTTTCTGAAAGAGAATTTTCTAAGCTTTCCAATGGTATAGACCACAGCATTTAGTTTTTCCTGGTTCCGGCCCCACATGCGATAAAATCAACCCTAGATTAGGGCACACATCACATTTTGAAATCTTAGGTATAAAAATGCTAACGCGAGCCTCTGGGGAGGCTGTGGATTCAGAAAGAGGAGGTTCTCAGCTTCACAACGGTATCAAATATAGCCGTTACGTCTCCTTAGTTTTGGCGTCACATGTGATACAATCGACCCTTGATTTCTGCACAAAGCATGTTTTGAAATCCTAGGTATAAAAATCCTAACGCGAGCCACTGGGGATGCTGTGGATTCTGAAAGAGGATGTCTTCAGCTTCACAACGGTATCAAATATAGCCGTTACGTCTCCTTAGTTCCGGCCTCACATGCAATACGATCGACCTGGATTTCTGCAAACCACATGTATTGAAATCTTAGGTATAAAATCGTGACGGTGAACCTTCTGGAGAGTGGTACTATCTGAAAGAGAATTATCTCAGCTTTCCAATGGTATGAATCACAGCATTTAGTTTTTCCTGGTTCTGGCCTCACATGCAGTACAATCGACCCTTGATTGGGGCGCATTCCACATTTTCAAATCTTATGTATAAAATTGTGACGGTGAACCTTCTGGAGAGTGGCAGTTTCTGAAAGAGAATTTTCTAAGCTTTCCAATGGTATGAATCAAAGCATTTAGTTTTTCCTTGTTCCGGCCTCACATGCAATACAATCAACCCTTGATTGGGGCGCATTCCACGTTTTCAAATCTTATGTATAAAATCGTGATGGTGAACCTTCTGGAGAGTGGCAGTTTCTGAAAGAGAATTTTCTAAGCTTTCCAATGGTATGAATCACAGCATTTAGTTTTTCCTGGTTCCGGTCCCACATGCGATACAATCAACCCTAGATTAGGGCACACATCACGTTTTGAAATCTTAGGTATAAAAATGCTAACGCGAGCCTCTGGGGAGGCTGTGGATTCTGAAAGAGGAGGTTCTCAGCTTCACAACGGTATCAAATATAGCCGTTACGTCTCCTTAGTTTTGGCGTCACATGTGATACAATCGACCCTTGATTTCTGCACAAAGTATGTTTTGAAATCTTAGGTATAAAAATCCTAACGCGAGCCACTGGGGAGGCTGTGGATTCTGAAAGAGGATGTCTTCAGCTTCACAACGGTATCAAATATAGCCATTACGTCTCCTTAGTTCCGGCCTCACATGCAATACGATCGACCTGGATTTCTGCAAACCGCATGTTTTGAAATCTTAGGTATAAAATCGTGACGGTGAACCTTCTGGAGAGTGGTACTATCTGAAAGAGAATTATCTCAGCTTTCCAATGGTATGAATCACAGCATTTAGTTTTTCCTGGTTCTGGCCTCACATGCAGTACAATCAACCCTTGATTGGGGCGCATTCCATGTTTTCAAATCTTATGTATAAAATCGTGATGGTGAACCTTCTGGAGAGTGGCAGTTTCTGAAAGAGAATTTTCTAAGCTTTCCAATGGTATGAATCACAGCATTTAGTTTTTCCTGGTTCCGGCCCCACATGCGATACAATCAACCCTAGATTAGGGCACACATCACGTTTTGAAATCTTAGGTATAAAAATGCTAACGCGAGCCTCTGGGGAGGCTGTGGATTCTGAAAGAGGAGGTTCTCAGCTTCACAACGGTATCAAATATAGCCGTTACGTCTCCTTAGTTTTGGCGTCACATGTGATACAATCGACCCTTGATTTCTGCACAAAGTATGTTTTGAAATCTTAGGTATAAAAATCCTAACGCGAGCCACTGGGGAGGCTGTGGATTCTGAAAGAGGATGTCTTCAGCTTCACAACGGTATCAAATATAGCCGTTACGTCTCCTTAGTTCCGGCCTCACATGCAATACGATCGACCTGGATTTCTGCAAACCGCATGTTTTGAAATCTTAGGTATAAAATCGTGACGGTGAACCTTCTGGAGAGTGGTACTATCTGAAAGAGAATTATCTCAGCTTTCCAATGGTATGAATCACAGCATTTAGTTTTTCCTGGTTCTGGCCTCACATGCAGTACAATCAACCCTTGATTGGGGCGCATTCCATGTTTTCAAATCTTATGTATAAAATTGTGACGGTGAACCTTCTGGAGAGTGGCAGTTTCTGAAAGAGAATTTTCTAAGCTTTCCAATGGTATGAATCACAGCATTTAGTTTTTCCTGGTTCCGGCCTCACATGCAATACAATCAACCCTTGATTGGGGCGCATTCCACGTTTTCAAATCTTATGTATAAAATCGTGACGGTGAACCTTCTGGAGAGTGGCAGTTTCTGAAAGAGAATTTTCTAAGCTTTCCAATGGTATGAATCACAGCATTTAGTTTTTCCTGGTTCCGGCCTCACATGCAATACAATCAACCCTTGATTGGGGCGCATTCCACGTTTTCAAATCTTATGTATAAAATCGTGACGGTGAACCTTCTGGAGAGTGGCAGTTTCTGAAAGAGAATTTTCTAAGCTTTCCAATGGTATGAATCACAGCATTTAGTTTTTCCTGGTTCCAGCCCCACATGCAATACAATCAACCCTAGATTAGGGCGCACATCACGTTTTGAAATCTTAGGTATAAAAATGCTAACGCGAGCCTCTGGGGAGGCTGTGGATTCTGAAAAAGGAGGTTCTCAGCTTCACAACGGTATCAAATATAGCCATTACGTCTCCTTAGTTTTGGCCTCACATGTGATACAATCGACCCTTGATTTCTGCACAGCATGTTTTGAAATCTTAGGTATGAAAATCCTAACGCGAGCTTCTGGGGAGGCTGTGAATTCTGAAAGAGGATGTTCTCAGCTTCACAACGGTATCAAATATAGCCGTTACGTCTCCTTAGTTTTGGCCTCACATGCAATATGATCGACCTGGATTTCTGCAAACCGCATGTTTTGAAATCTTAGGTATAAAATCGTGACGGTGAACCTTCTGGAGAGTGGTACTATCTGAAAGAGAATGATCTCAGCTTTCCAATGGTATGAATTACAGCATTTAGTTTTTCCTGGTTCCGGCCTCACATGCAATACAATTAACCCTTGATTGGGGCGCATTCCACGTTTTCAAATCTTATGTATAAAATCGTGACGGTGAACCTTCTGGAGAGTGGCAGTTTCTGAAAGAGAATTTTCTAAGCTTTCCAATGGTATACACCACAGCATTTAGTTTTGCCTGGTTCCGGCCCCACATGCGATACAATCAACCCTAGATTAGGGCGCACATCACGTTTTGAAATCTTAGGTATTAAAATGCTAACGCGAGCCTCTGGGGAGGCTGTGGATTCTGAAAGAGGATGTCCTCAGCTTTGCAACAGTATCAAATATAGCCGTTACGTCTCCTTAGTTCCGGCCTCACATGCGATTCAATCAGCCTAGAGTAGTGCGCACAGCACGTTTTGAAATCTTAGGTATAAAAATGCTAACGCGAGCCTCTGGGGAGGCTGTGGATTCTGAAAGAGGATGTTCTCGGCTTCGCAACGGCATAAAATATAGCCGTTACGTCTCCTTAATTTTGGCCTCAGTTGTGATGCGATCACCTCACATCAGCATTTCATGCTAAAATGCTCAATTATGCTATATGTAAGAGGAAATGGAAAAAATGAAATATCATTTTCTTATCAGTGCTATACAAGGAACACTTTAAAACAAAAAAAATTTTTTCAGTGTGTCCAACTTTTGGCTACTGACTCGTAGACTGATTCATATTGAACCCCACAAGCCCTCCCCCCATCCAAAAAAACAACCAAATTTTAGGTATCTTCCCTTGGGACTGGAAATTAGACAGAGTTGTTCAAATACTGGTATTTTTGGAAAAAGTAAACGTAAACGTAAATACCTTTTCCAAATCTAAAGTATAAATACTAAAACGTAAGGTATTTTTGAAATACCAAGGAATATGTAAAAAAACAACGTAAACGTAAAAATTTCAAAAGTGCCCCATATGAGCAGAGCTTCTGAAAATACCATTGTTGTGACATTTTCAACAATGTATACATAATTTCCATCCATATTTTTCACTTACCTACATTCATAGCAAACAAAAAAATCTTATTAAAATTTTTGTCTATTTGTTTACGAATGTTGGTGCTGATGGCCTCGCAGTTTAGCACATGGATTAGCACACTTCTTCATCAAAAATTTCATTACTGCAAAACTTCAGCAGGATATGAATAAAACAAAACAGTGAATGATTGTAAAATCCAACACAAATGCGTACACACATTCCACTTCTGCTTGTATTTATAGGTAACACATTCGTAGACACTGTTCATATTCCAAAATTGACACATTGAATACATTTACAATTGATTGATTGCACTTATTTACAATATTTTCACTGTCAAAAAGACAAATACACAACCATAATCGGCATTATTTAGGTCCAGTGGTAGAACTTTTTACACAAAATCAATGTGACTGCGGTAATAGAGCACATTTCACAGACGCGTTGTTTCGTGTAGCTGGATTTTTACGTTTTCTCTGGTACCCGGGTAATTGTGCCAGGAAAACGTAACAAAACGTAATGGTATTTTTGGAAAATGTAAACGTAAACGTAAGTATAAATACCTGAATAACCGGGTATTTCGGGTAAACGTAAATACGTTTTTCCAACTCTGCAATTAGATCTAGATGCATATATCCAGGACTTCCTGAGGGTCAAAATACAAAATGCCAACCTCACAACTCGTGTCAAAAGTTTACATAAATTTTTTTTGGTATTCATCTGCATGCTTCTAGCATGCACATTGTTTTATGTCCTTGCATCCAAGATTTCCGATTTTTTGTAAAATATTTGTAAAATTTTTGTAAAATGGTTTCATTTTATTTTATTAATGACATTTCAGAATAAAATAAAATAAAATAAACTGAAACATGAATAAAATAAAAATAAAATACAATTTTAATAAAAATAAAATACAATTTTAGTAAAAAGTATTTTACTAAAACCAACCATGTTCACAAGCTCAACAATGACACAAATCAGATACTAATCGAGCGCGTCTGTCTGTATCTGAGTACATTTGAGTAAATTTGACTGATTTCGTGTCCTTGTTTTCATCACATAACTAGTGATGTTAAAGGCACCGGGGAAAATGGCACCGCACCGCACCGGCACCTTTGCCAACGCATGAAAAGGGCACCTGGCACCCTGGGGCACCGGCCAGAAAATGGCACCGCACCGCACCGGCACCGGTGCCTTTTGGAAAAAATGGCACCGGCACCGAAGGGCACCGGCGGGTTGTCGGTGCTAGCACCGAAAGGCACCGCACCGGGCTGGAATTTCTGAAGTAAATATCGGGCAGTTTCTCAGTGGTCTCACCTTTGGAAGTGCATATTTCCATGAATTTTCAACCGATTTTGATGGTTGAGCACTTAAAATGATCATAATGATGTGGCAATCACAGTTGCGAAAGTGTATTTACACTTACCCGAAATACCCGGGTAAATGGGTATTTATATTTACACTTACACTTACACTTTCATAAAATACCCATACACTTTTTTTACACTTTCCTGAGAAAAATACCCGGGTACAGAAAGTGTATTTTTTTCTTTCAGATGGCCCTGTTTTATGCTTTTGAGAAAGCATAAAATAGGGTCATGTACAAAAAATAACTGCACAGTGCACACATGCAGTTATGCATTGAATGTTGAAAATATGACAAATGTACAAACTAGCCTTTAATCTCCAACCTTTGATCAGTACTTATTCTATTCTACAGTTCATCATACTTTTGTAAAAAAGGACAAGATCAATGGAAATTCACCAGCTGGACACAAAGTCCACTGGCTTTTGCATGGACATTTGCTGCATGTCCATTCTTGCATTTAAACAGCGTGTATCGCATTGCTTAATCAGTAAAATATCAACACTGAAAAAGTGCCATTATTAGGGTACTTCATACCACTACAGTATTTGTTACAGTCTGAAATGTTTTATAAAATGCAGTAAAATGTGAAATAATGCATGAAAATAACAAATAAAGTGATTAAAGGTGAAAACAGTGGTGTTTTTTAACGCTCAACAATGAGAGCTCTTTCTAAAAATTTTTTTACACTTACACTTTTTTTTACACTTTCCTAGGTATTTTTAAAATACCTTACACTTTTGGTATCCATACTCAAAATTTGGAAAGTGTATTTACACTTACACTTACACTTTCCAAAAATACCGGTATTTTAACAACTCTGGTGGCAATCACTTTTATGAAGCAATTACAATGATTACAAATGAAAGATAAAATATTTAATTCATGACAATGTCCATAGCCACTATTGTCTACTGATCGGAGTCGTTGCTGTACAGAGAATGGAACTATCTCTGTCATAAACTGACAAAAAATTTTGAACAAAAAAGTAAGATAAATATAAAATATAAAAATGATTTAAAATTCAACAAAATTTTAGATTCGCTCATCAGATCACGTATCGGGTATAATGGATTTCACAGTAGGTATATTTATTTGATGGGAGGTTTACAAAATAGGCAAAAACGGTTGGGTAAATATATCGCTGTTTTTTTAAATATGATTAAGCACATACTATGGACAAAATTGCACAGCACATGAGGCCTTGGCCGGTGCCTTTCCCGGTGCCTTTTACTTTGCCCTGGTGCTAGCACCTTTGGCACCGGCAAAAAAATGGCACCGCACCGCACCGGCACCGGTGCTATTCTGAAAAAAATGGCACCGGCACCGGCACCGGCATGGCACCCCTGAAGATTGCAATGGCACCGCACCAGCACCGGTGCTGGTGCCCTTCGGTGCCCAGCACCGGGGCACCGGTGCCCCGGTGCCTTTACATCACTACACATAACTGCTTTTTTTGTACAGGCAAACCCCGTTTTACTGTTTTTAATCTAATTATCACATACTGCTTTAATTCTAATCTACTAGGATGGAATGAGTCTCAAATCACTGTTTCCACCTTCTACAAAGTCACACATTCATTTGATAAGGGCATGAAATTCAGATCTGAACAACTGTAGAATGGGAGTAGATCTATAGTTGAGCCATGATTGACTAACATTACTAAATTACTGCTATACTTTTTTATATAAACCATGAAACCTGATCATTGCGGGTTCCATCACTGTGCAGTGTACTGCCCTCTAACACAACTGTCATCATGAAATTTAAAGCAAATTACATTTTCCACTCCCCATAGCACTGACATCCTGCTGTGGAGCAAGCCTAGCTTGGGCAACTGCTTCAGTTTCAACCCCAACGGTACGGCGAGGCACATGGTTCGGAGGTCGGGCGTGTCTGCGGGGGTGGCCATGTGGGTCAGTGTCAACCAGAACAGATATGCCCCCTGGGTGGACCAGGTGCCAGCCCCAGAGCCCTGTAAAAGACACTGTAAAATGTAAACAAACATGTAAAGTTTACAACAACGTGTAAAGTGTAAAAGACCTTGTAAAGTGTAAAACACCCTGAAAATTACATGTGTCATGTAAAAGGCACTTTAAAATGCTATGTGTCATGTAGAAAGTCCTGTAAATGAAATGTCATGTGTCATGTAAAAACCCTGTTATGCATCATGTTTCATGCAAAAGACGCTGTTAAGTGTCATGTGTATCCAAAGCTTATTGTGTCATATACAAATCATATGTTTTTGTATCCAAATGTTATGTCCATAAGTAATATTAGGATACGACAACATAAGATTTAGATATGGTACAATAAGATGTGGATACTAGTGATGGAATGGCGCCATGGCGCTGGCGCCCTTTAATGGCGCCAAATGGCGCCAGCGCCATGGCGCCATTGGCGCTTGGCGCATTTTTCTGTGGCGCCATCTGGCGCCTGGCGCCATTTTTTCGAATGGCGCCATGGCGCCCTTGGCGCTTGGCGCCATTTTCGCTGGCGCCAAATTGGCGCCCGGCGCCATTGTTTTGGATGGCGCCAGAAATGGCGCCAAGATGCCATGATGAACGGTTATTTTTTCATATTCAGCGGCCTTATCTGCTGAAAGAAATCATTTTGGTGATGTTTAACACATTAACCTTTGTAATTTTTCGCTAGCACTGCAAGTTTGTGTTCAAGTTGATGGTTTTATACCACATCTTCAAATATTACCCACAATTAGAAAAATGTAATCAATTTCTTCCCATCTCTTGCATCATTGATTACCTATTTACAATGCACTGTATTTCTTTGAATAAATCTCGGAGGGTTTTTTTATTTCACAGCTCGCTCAGACATGGGGTTATTTTGAGTGGTTTATCTTTAGGAAGGGGCAGCGGGCAGGTCCGTATGTGCTACCTATACGTATTTGCTAATACCATATTATCCTGAATAATGCCCCCCCCCCCGCGAATTATTTTTTGTCAGACCTTTTTAGGTGAACTATTCAGGGGAAAGCATTCAAGCAAAACCAGTATGTTTTATAGAACTCTGTGATTATTGAATTTTTCTGCATCTAACTGTATTAATATGTTACAAGTATAGCATTACAAGTATACCTAATAAAATTTCATAGAAGTTCTGGCGAAACAATAGACTCTGCTCGAATAAGCCATTTGAATCAACCATCTCAAAATTTGCTGACAAAATAATGAACCCGCTGGGGTATTTCCAGGAATTATGGTATATAATATTCATGATATACTCCAGCGGCATTACACCTTACAACGAAATATACCATATCCCATCTGAATAAAAAAACAAACATAATTTTTTCCATCATATTTATCGAATTGCTTTGATAAATATAATGAAAAGAATTTTATGTTTGTTCGTTTATTCAGATGGGATATGGTAGATTTCATTGTAAGGTGTAATGTCACTGGAGTACAAGATGAGTTTTGTTGCTTGAGTCATCATCAAAAAATGTGATATTTAGCATATTGCTCTACCATAAATTGGCAATGTTGTCTGCCGCTTACTCTGCCGTAAGGTAAGTAGCCTAGGTGTTTTCTCTATATTTCCCCTCGCCAACTTTGTTCAAATGCGCGACAAAAACTCACCTATTAGGACCGCAACTAGGGGTAGTCGATGGGTATGCAATGTTGAATGTGTATTTTACTTGCGTTTGGCTTTCGTGGTCTGAGTCAAGTAAACCTATTTGATTTGATTTGATAAATGCTTCGGTGATTATATACAGGCTGAAATAGGGAACTTTATTCTTGGCGCCATTTTGGCGCCTGGCGCCATTGTTTCTGGCGCCCTTTGGCGCCTGGCGCCATTTTTTCAGATGGCGCCATGGCGCCGTTGGCGCCTGGCGCCATTTTCTCTGGCGCCCTTTGGCGCCCGGCGCCAATTTTTTGAATGGCGCCATGGCGCCATTGGCGCCTGGCACCATTTTTCCTGGCGCTTTTCCATCACTAGTGGATACACATGAAATTTTACGGGTCCTTCATATGATACATGACATTCCACAGGGTCTTTTAGATGACATGTGACATTTTACAGTGTCTTTTACACCTTACAGGGTCTTTTACAGGGTCTGGGACTGCCCCAAGGGTGGGCTCAGAATCTACGTGCACAACCAGGACCAGGGGGTTTTCGCTGAGAGTGTCAGTGTTGCTGCACCGCCAGGTCTTTACATTGTGCTGATTTTTAAAGAGCAGTTCATAAAAGTACTTCACCATGTGAACTGTGAAGTGAATCTTTTTATTACCTAATACTAGCGCAGGTTATTTAACAGAAGTGGCGCTTACGGCTGTGAAGTATGAAATACTCCACAGGCCTCCAGATAATCCATGCATATCGTCAATCAGTGAGGTGAAATATTACTATTTTCCAGGAGCCACATACTCGCAGAATGTCAGTTTATCTTTATTACTTGCAAGGATTTAGGAAGGATACTAGATGAAGCGTGTGGAAGACACTTTGCCAAAAAACTCCGTCCCAATCAAGTTCGGCACCCAAAAAAGTTCATTTTGGGTACTTTATCTTCAGTGTGTGAAACGTCTTTGCGCAAAATTCGGTGAATTTGTGTATACTCGGCGTATGTGATACTCTGCCCTCGCACTGATTTATGTCTCGTGTTGGAAGCGTGCCAATGATACTTAAATCATGCGATTTCCGTAAAAATATGAAAAAAATTCATCGATGTGAATATGTTAATGAAATCATAATGAATGTTAATGATTATAACAACAATCAATTTTGTCATCTTTTTATGAAACTCGGACGCGTTAACCATCGTTGGCACACTTCCAGCGGGAACCACGCGTGCAGGGTGTAAAGTAACCAGAGTATATATGCGATGAAGCATTCGCTAGCATGTTTTGTGAAGTGTCTTTGTGAAGCTACTTCACGACGCTTCACAGCAGACCAACACTACAATTTTGTACTGTGTGTCAGAAGACAGCCATTGCTTGTGAATCAAAGAATGGAGAATGATTTACACGGTTTACTCGCAGAGTTGCATCAAGTCGTGCTATCAAAATGAAGTTTACAAAGCGTGTGAATGCATGGATCCCAGGTATCCGACGAAGGAGGACACGCCAAGGTGCAATCTTAAAAAACGTGCGTACATTTTGGGCATTTTACTTAATTTGTTCACTATCAATTACAAGCAATCTATCGAAACACTGTGATATACTGATATAATACTTATGTCTGAAACTACGAATTTCGTCCGAGGGTTCAACCCGTTTCACAGTTTATTTTGTTCATTTCGTTCGACTGGTTAATATTAAAAAGTTGGCGTTGGCTGTTGGACTGGTTTGTTGGCTCAGTGCCAGCTTAATAACCTTCAAAGACATGTTCCTCACATCACAGTAGACACAATATACCTAATACAATGCATCCCCGTCCGTGCCACACATTTTGTTAGTATTTATCATTCCATAATTGATAATTCATCAATGAAAAACTTTTTCAGGGAAGTGCGTGGATGAATTTGCAGCGTCTGAGAAGGGGCGAGACTACACTCTGTGGGAAGACTGCGATTGTCCAGGCGCCTGCGAGTTAGCTTTTATACGTTGTGTGTACCACCGTATAGGTATCTTCGAATAAGACCTCAGGGGAGTTATTATTCAATCAGACGTTTTGGAGTGGGGAGTTATTCAAGGGGGGTGTGATTCACGGGGGAGTAATTTTTACCCACAACTTGCACTTGATTCATTGTATGAATGCATTCCATCAACTCATGTAATCCAGGTATTTAACAGTTCAGCAAAAAAACACAAGGTATTCATGCTAAAATTCGTGTTTATTGGCATCTGAATCATTAAAATACCCATTGTGGATACACATATCAGATACCCAGAGGGGGAGTTATTCAAGAGGAGTGTTATTCTAGGAGAGGAATTATTTTCCCCACCAGGCCAACCGGGGGGTTATTCAAGTGGGAATGTTATTCAAGGGGGGTCTAATTCAAGGATATACCATAAATGTATTGATATACCGTATTTCCTCGAAATACCCCAGGGGGTTTATTTTTTCAGAGTGTGATTTTTGAGGGGGGGGGGGGTTATTATTTCACCAGAAATTTTTTGAAATCCCAGCACTAAATTGTTGTCTGTAACGTACACAGATGTCGAAAAATGCAACAAAAACCGCCATGTATAAGACTCTAGACTTATATATGTAAGTAGACGGTATAAACTCTGTTCTAACATAACACAGTCATTGTTTTTAACGTGTGTTCTACGTTTTCCGGATCACAAACTGTAGTTTTTGTCGTTTACGTTCTCTATACACTATATGTGGGGGGGGGGGGGTATTTCGAGGGGGGGGGGGTATATCGAGGAATTACTGTATGCCATTTTGAAAAAAACAGTGAAAAGGTACTATTTTATAAAATAGAGTAATTTTTCTCAGTAATTCAGACAAAACTGCCTATTATTTATACCAATTCAAAAGTCTAAAAGTCTGTTTTATCTTTATATACCGTATTACCTCGAATTATCCCCCCCCCCTGAATTAACCCCCCCCCCCTCGAATTAACCCCCCCCCCTCAAAATGGGCTGGGGAAATAATAACCCCCCCCCCCCTCGAAATACCCCCCCCCCCCTCCGGAATGTTGCACATCATGTATGCAATGTACATGATGTATTTATTACTACTTATTTGCATCGCAGCTACTCTTATATGCTCATTTGTGTACAGATGTACATCTATAGCCCCAATATAACCTAGTATATTCTCACATTTATTACCATTTTTGTGTAAGAAATAGCGTATTCTTTACTATGAATTCCACGAAATTTTCTGGCGAAATAATAATAAAAACCCTCGAATAAACCCCCCCCCCTCGAATTAACCCCCCCCCCCCCTTCAAATTTTGCTGGCGAAATAATAAACCCCCATGGGGGTATTTCGAGGTAATACGGTAGATTTTCCAGTGATTTTAGTCAATCACTAGCGCAATGCAATGCACAGGTCCGAGGAGTTCCAAATCTCGGTGTCCCGTGGACGGCTGCGCAAACACGTTGGTTATTTAACATTGTTATTATTGGTCGGTCCTGTGTAGGGTGTCTTTTTTTTTTTGCCAGAAAACGGAAAACAGAAAAATGAAAGGTCGGAGAATGGAAAAATGAAATTTGCTGATATTTTGACGGAAAACATAAAAAATCCACAATAGTCAAAGGCCTGCATGCATGTTCACCAGTTTAGCTGAAATGGAAAACAGAAAGTTGAGCTGGAAAAAGGGAAATTGAGGGGAAAAAAAAAACAGAAAATTGAGACAGGAAATGGAAAAACAGAAAATTGAGCATGAAAACGGAAAAAAGGGAGGAACTGAAATTTTGAACTGAAAATTTAGCAGAAATGAAAAATGAGCCAGAAAAATGGAAACAGAATTGGAAAAAGTCAGTGGCCAGAAAACAGAAACTGGAAATGGAAACGGAAAAATATTGCCTGCGGAAAACAGAAACAGAAAACGGAAAACTGAAAGTTGACACCCAGCCCTGTGTTGTAATGAGTTAGTTATCGGTCCCGTGTGGTTAACTTCACTAGTGCGGGGTCCGAATTGTGGAAACTAACAGTTTGACAGCACATAAAATAGCAGGGGAAAATTAGCACAAAGTAGGTTATTCACAAAGAAAATGAAAAAATACCAACTTTACAAATGCAGATTCCGAAATGTAAATACCCGCTTATCAACAACGGATCGGAAACGAGGTGCAACTACCTGACGCACACGAACGAAGTCATGATCAGGGCTTACTTCGAGCAACTCACCATGATGACGCTGAAAGAGCAAATGAAAATGACTGTCGGTTTTCAGATTTTTTGAACTGAAAAATGCGGTGTAGAAGTTCGGCTAGTTTTAGCGTACCGCAAGCGCTTCTGTCAGAACAAAATACTCACTTTTACGTTTTCCTAGATAAAACGTATTTTACTTAATTTTTACGCAGTGTAAAAGTTTTCTGTACGCACATTACATACCCGTTAGTGAAAAATAAATCGTTTATGTTTACGTTTACTTTGAAAAAGTTCAGTACATTTAGCAACTCTGCGAAGAACTCCCTCCCTCGAATAACTCATCAGTAACGATGGCAAAAAAAGATTTGAAAATTCGAAAACATTTTTGAATTTTCGAATTTTTTCGGATTTTTCGCATTTTTATTTCACCACTGGAAAAAAACACTTAAAAATCGATTTTTTTCTCAAAAAATTCGAAAATTCATAAATTCGAAAATTCAAACATAATTTTTCAGGGAATTCAAGGACACAAAACGCATTCTTACGTTTAATGTGATAATTCAACCAAAAATTGATATGAGGTGCGTCTGAAAAAAGTAATGTAAAGAAGAAAAAACTTCAAAAAAGCATTGAAATGGTGTCCGCGGCAGACCCGAGCATCCAGCATACTCTTGTTGAGTGGTTGAGTTACTTCTGCTAAAACAGACACCACTCAGTCAAAAAATTGGTATTGATTTGTTGTTGCTGAACTTGTTGAACAGAGTACTGTCCGACAAGTCCATCAGTAGCCACTTCCAGTTCCAGATTCTGTAAAATGCCCTGTAGTATGTCAAATGACATGCAAAGTGTCAAAGTCATGGAAAATGACAAGGGGGGTATTTCGAGGGGAGGGGGCTTATTATTTCGCCAGAATTTTCGGAATTCTAGTACTAGATTGTTGTCTGTAATGTACGCAGACATAGAAAAATGCAACAATAACTGCTACCGTATTTCCTCGAAATACCCCCCGGGGGGTGATTGTTTCATAGTGGTCCCGAGAGGGGGGGTATTTCGAGGGGGGGGGGGTTATTATTTCACAAGAAAATTTTTCAAATCCCAGTACGAAATTGTCGTCTGAAACGTACGCAGACGCCAAAAAATACAACAAAAACCGCCATTTATAAGGTTATGTAGACTAATATTAGTACGTAGACGGTATAAACACTGTTCTAACGTGATTACGACATTGTTTTAACCTGTGTTCTGCACTACGCAGAACACAAACTGCAGTATTTGTCATGTACGTTCTCTTTACACTCAATCTGGGGGGGGGTATTTCGAGGGGGGGGGTGATTGTTTCATAGTGGTCTCGAGAGGGGGGGGGTCAAACGAGGGGGGGGGGTATTTCAAGGGGGGGGGGGTATTTCGAGGAAATAATGTATATATATAAGAGTCTATTGACTTATATAAGTATGTAACACTGTTCTAACGAAACAATGCATTGTTTTTAACGTGTGTTTTGCACTGTCCGAATCACAAACCACAGTTTTGTCATGTATGTTCTCTGTACACTCAATTTGAGGGGGGTATTTCGAGGGGGGGCTAATAAATTCATAGTGTCCATTTTGAGGGGGGTATTTCGAGAACGGGGGTATTTTGAGCGGGGGTACTTCAAGGAAATACGGTATACCAAATTACAGTGAAAATACCATATTTCCTCGAAATACCCACACAGAATTTTTATTTTTTCGAAGTGGACACTCAGACCTGGTGGTATTTTGAGGGGGAGGGGCTTATTCAAGGGGAGGTGAGGGGTGTTTCAAACAAATTTGGTGAGTTTAAAAAGTGGCCCAAACATGAAAACAGCCCAAATACAGTTTTTAAAAGCTTCAATTTCAATATTTTTCCCAAAAATTCTAAAATTATTTGAAAAAATTTGAAAACTAGCCAAAAAAATTCGAAAATTGTTCCAAAAGATTTGAAAATTCGAAAATTAATTTGAGAAAAAATTCGAAAATTCATTTTAGAAAAAAACACTTAAAAATTTAAATACTTTTTTTCGGGGGGTTTGCCATCGTTACTAACGATGGCAAACCCCTCGAAAAAAAGTATTTAAATTTTTAAGTGTTTTTTCCTAAATGAATTTTCGAATTTTCGAATTTTTCCTCAAGTTAATTTTCGAATTTCGAATTTAATTTTCAAATTTTCGAATTTTCGAATCTTTTTGGGCAGTTTTTGAATTTTTTTGGGTAATTTTCAAATTTTTGTGGGTAATTTTCGAATTTTTAGAAAAAATATTGAATTAAGAGCTTTTAAGCTGTTAATTAGTTATGTTGAAATAGTTATGGGTGCTCGGTGCATTCCTGCACATTCCTCAATGTGACTGGGTCCACCCATAGCTGGAATTGGCGGTGGCTGTACTGGGAGGAGGATCACCAGACTTTTGTGTCATTCCATTCTGTTGTAAATTTGCTGATTTTGATGTCATTCAAGTATGTTGGGGTTTGGGTCTGGGTATGACCATTTTTTTGGTTTTCCTCAAATATAATCTCCCAGTCCCAAGAATAAGGGGGTGTCTATTTATGATAATTTCACACGGCGGATCTGGCTAGTCAAATTTGAAGCTTATAACTTGGCCACTTCTGGGCCGATTTGAACCATTCAAAAGTTAAAATAATCTACACAGATTGTACAGATCATTTTAAGTATTTAATGGTCCAAATCGGCCTAGAAATGGCTGAGTTATTAAGCTTTAAATTCAACTTGCCTGATTGGCCATGTCAAATCAACACCTTTTATAGACCCACCTTATCTCGGGACTGGTGGATGATTCGAGGAAACAAAACAATTCGGTCATAGCCTTGACCCGAAACCACAACATACTTGGACGGTATCAGAATTGGCTGACGTGTAACAGAAAGGGCAACACAAAAGTCTGGTGTTTATCCGACCCCCTGAAATGTCATTCTCATTTCCAGCTATGGGTCCACCATGGATGTCATTTCAATGTTTTTAAACATTTTTTTTTGTTTCGATACACTTTTTCAGACGCACCGCGCCTCAATTGTCGAACGAATTAGCACATTGAACTTAAGAATGTGTTATATGTCCTTGAATTCCCTGAAAAATTCGAAAAGTATTTTCGAATTTTTGAATTTTCGAATTTTCGAATTTTTTGAAAAATAAATCGATTTTTAAGTGTTTTTTCCAAGGGTGAAATAAAAATTCGAAAATTCCGAAAAAATGTTTGCGAATTTTCGAATCTTTTTTTGCCATCGTTAATCGTTACTCATCAGTCACAAAGTGTGTCAAAAATAGTTCTCCCGGGGAATAATTTGTGGACATGCGGTAAATACATTCTATGCAAGTTATTTTAACTTTTTTACTATACCTAACAAGTTTTTCAATTTTATTCTCAATAATTTTCAGGAGTCTGACGTTGCTTCTCAGCTCGGCGGACTGCTGGGTATCGTCTGCGGAATTTCCGTTTTTTCGATTTCCGAAATCGTTTTCACGCTAATTCGGGTTGCATTTGTTATTCTTGTGAATAAATATATTTGATTTTTTTGCCTTTGGGATTTCTGCAGTCGATTTTTCTTAACTGTTCATCTAGTTTTTAGTTTGCATTGATATTTATTATGTGCGAGATGTTAGATTCAAATTTAAAAGAAAAACGTTGGATGAAAAATAGTCCGCCGACAAATCAATTTCACGGTGAGGCCCTAAAATCAATTTGTCGCCTATTTATGATAATTGTATTTTTTATGTTCACACTAATATCGTCTGTTTTGTAAGGTTTCATGGTATCTAATGATTGACTTCTATCTTTTTGAGTATTACCCCATGAATTAAAGTCTTCATGTGTAGATTATCAATGATAACCATTCCATGGCCAATGGTAAAAATCATATCTTTGCACACTTGTTTCTGTCGTGCGGCATGGCCTGTTGTATTTTACTGTACTGGCACAATTTGCATCATTTATTTTGTTCCTCCATATATTTTGTTTTACATTTTGCAATAAATTGCAATAATTATACCTAAATAAATATTTACACATGACTTACGCATTATTACGTGATTATCTTTTTTCATTTGCGACCAGTAGGTAAACCTTCAGAAAGAACGCATGAACAGTAACTAACTATTAGTCATAAAGAATTGATACAACAAAAAAATTGCCTAAAAATATCAAGCACATTTAAATTTCACACAAAAATTCTAAAAAAGTTCAAAAATTCAACTCTAATTAAGGCAATCCCGATCTTCATCATCTAGTTCAACCTCCAAATTGACCTCGCCCAAATCCATGGTCTTATTCGGTTTTTTGCCGCTTGTAATGTATTTGTTTGGAATTTCGATGATCCATTTCCGCTGGCACGGCTGCAAATGTGAGAAATTGCGGTTATTAGTGGGGGTTGTTTTGCTTCGAAAGATTTTGTTGAAAAAAATGCAGTGTGTTTGTACAACACCTCAATCGCAAATGAAAAAAAAACTCGCCCTCGGAAAACTCACAAAACGGTATTCAACCTACATTTGAGTTTACCAGAGAGATGTGTTGGTCAACTATAATTAACGCCGAATAAAAAAGCCATTCTGAATGAACTCATACTCACAATTGCTCCATCATTGCAATCGTGGTAAATCTTCAATTCCGGGTCAATCGGCGTCAACTCGTCGGTAGTGCCAGCCAAACTGAAGTAGCCCTGGCTGTCGGTGTAGCCCTCGTCGAGCTTGTCGTCCGGGTCCAGGCCTGTGTGACACCGGGGCTGTTTTTACACATTTTCACTTGTTACGTATCAGGTGACTTGACTTATCACTTAACTTCATTTATAACATGAAGGAGCACTTTACTTGTCACTTTTCCGCATGCACAATTGCCTCCAGCCAGGTCCAACTCACAGACCCTTTAAAAAGCCAAACGACATGTCAAGTCAAATGTAAAGTCAAAGTAAAATGCCCTGTAAAATGTCAAATTGGTTTGCCATTTTCCAGGGCAGTTTACATAACATTTGACACTTTGCGTGACATTTTACATTTTACAGGGCTTTTTACAGGGTCTGGGACTGCCCCTGTGTCGCTCATCCCCTCACCCAAGAGTGAAGCCCAAATTCCAAAACAACGAAAACCACCAAACTACCATCATCATCATCATACAGCCTCACTTTAATGCCGCTCTGCCACAAATCGCCGCATCTCAATCTGCCCTTGACGGCGGCGCTTTGAGTTCTGCCCCAAAATGAACACTGCGCGACGGTGGACAAGAACAGGACGCACAGGGCGGTCAAGGTGAACGTGTTGGACATTTTGGGGGGGATTTTGTAGTTGATGGTTTTTGTAGATGCCTGAATCGTTTGCATTGGCGAATTAAGTGATGTTATTCACTTGTTATACTCGGCGGACCGCACGCTATGCATTTTTCTGAAGAAAACACTTCATCATGACGTCATCGATAATAGACTAAAAATTGTTCCAGCAAAAAAGAAAAAAACGTTTCAGGAAAAAACATTCGTATCAAACTTGTACGCGATTCCGACTTTTTCTTTAAATTTTTTTTTCTGAAGTGCGGACATAAGTATCCTGCTAACACGTTATTGACCAAGACATAAATAATTTTGGGTGCATACTTTGCGGTCCGCCGAGTATACCGTATTTCCTCGAAATACCCCCCCCCCCCCTCGAAATACCCCCCTCAAAATGGGCACTATGAATTTGTGGTCCGGGAAATGCATAACAGACGTTCAAAACACTCACTGTGTTTCGTTAGAACATCGTTTATACCATCTACATCCTTATTAGCATTGAAAAAATCTCTGGGAGATTTATATTTAAAAAATCTCAGAAAATCTCAGAAAATATAAGATTTTCTGAGATTTATATTTTTTCCACGATTTTCCAGCGAGATTTAATTATATTTTTTTCTGATTGAGAAAATCTCCCGAGAAAATCTCTCTAAAAAGTGAGTATTTTTGAGAACTTTTGCCCCAATTTTTCTCAAAATCACCAATTTCCAAACTTAAACACATTTTCACCTTCAAATAAACTACTTCATGTACTTTTTGCCTATTATCAGCTATTTTTAACTATTATGTACCTTTATGCCAATTTTGGCTATTTTCCCTTTGGCTATTTTAATCGTTTTCTCTCCCCTTTTTCCCTTCTATGGCTTGAAAAAAAAATTATCAAGTTCTATTTGAAATACATCTTCTGTACTCAAGTACTTTGAAAACGTGTATGTAAACATGAGTATTGGTACGGTTCAAACAGGATGAGATTACCAGAAAAGAAGCATAAATTGGACATTAGAGGTTTATGTTCACATCTCATGGTGCAAAAACTACACACATGCAGTACTGGTACTTTTAGTACTCAGAGCAAACATATACATATTTAGTCTGTACTCGAGTATACATATTTTTGGGGTAAAAGTAAAAGTTTTTAACCACTATGTAGGACTGCATGCTTTGCAAATAAAGTTACCAAAATTTGGTGACAAAAGTCATCTGATAAATTATGTGGGGCACGTGAACATGGTGTATTCTATAATGAGCAAAGATGTACCCAAATCATATTTTTGTTGATTATTCAGAAAGTAAATGGTATAAGCTTGTTGCAAAAGTTTTTGCGTTGCAACATCATCTTCAGCATTGTCTCCTATTGGATCACCCTGGATTGTTAGGATTCAGTCTGGGTATATAAGCTGGTTTCCAACTCTACCTAGGTTTCCAACTAATGTTCCATTGCAATTTCATTGAAAAATCGAAACACCGGAAAACGGTGGATGGTGCATGTTGAGTTTTGGGCATTATTGAGATAAATATTAGTACTGGATCTACTTTCACATTATCAATTTCACAGTAAAATTTTATGATTGAATGAATTCTACTTGTATAGGTATCCTGGCTGACACCCCATTGATTGTCCAGGATGCTCCAATGCAAGATGATCCTGAAACAGCAAAAACTTATGCATCAGACCAATAGTAAAAAGTGTGCTGTCATGTCAAAAGAAGTTGTTAGCATTTGAAAATGTGTATGAAAAGCTTCAACAACACATGTTGCTTAATATCTACTCTTAATGGTTCAAGCACCTTGAAATATGATTATAACTTGATTTAAGTTCAGAGATTTTCTGAGATTTTTTTGAACTGAAAGAGATTTTCTCAGAGATTTAATTATATTTTCAAAAATCACCCGAGAGATTTAATTATATTTTTTTCTTGAGAGATTTTCTGAGATTATATTTAATTATATTTTCTCAAAATCGGTCATTTTTTTCAATGCTAATCCTTATATAAGGCTGTAAAAACTTATAAATGGTGGTTATTGTTGCATTTTTCACGTTTTTCTCTCAAAATTTTCACTCTGAAAAAATAAATCCCCCGGGGGTAATTCGAGGAAATACGGTACAATGAAACTTGTGTGTAAGTGTAGGCTAGTGATGGAATGGCACCATGGCGCTGGCGCTGCGCCATAGCGCCATAGGCTCCTGGCGCCCTTTTCCCGGCGCTTTTCCATCACTAGTGTAGGCTTTGGCCCTACGCCTACACACACTAGTTTACTACTGTAATTTACCTAGCAAATTTTGAAAACTCAGGTTTGAACGCATTAGAGTATACTGGAATGAGGTTTCTGTCAAGTTTCAACTACGGTTTGCGGTGATAAAAATGTCTTATTCCGGTGACTTTTGACTTGCACTCAAATGGGTTCAAATGAACTCAAATATTAACAATGAGTTTTCGAGAAAAAAAAATTAAATTCGATGGTCAACTAAAAAGTGTCTGTGTGAACGCGAAAAAATGATGGGCGAAATCGGCTAATGGAATATGAAAATGTGGAGAAAAAGTAACGTATAAAAATGCGATGCGGAATCAATACACGAAACTTCAACCGGTGAAAATTTGCTTAAAATATTTGACCCACACACAAACACACAATCTCAGCACTATTTACACAATCATTGTATTTAGGCACACATGAACCCAATTAACGCATCCCCAAAACCCGAATATTTCGCTTATCACCGCGACATAATAATAACATCCTCTTCCTGCAGCGGCACTGATTTAACGATATTTGCCGCCGTGTGGGGCAAACTTCCCCTGGGAACCGGTGATAATGTTTCGAAGGATGTTTGTCCCTGTTTACGGGCGGTCGAAATTTGTGTCACAATAAAAGCTACCATAAGACTGGAGTAAACTCGGGTAGAATGATTTTTATTTGGCAGTATTTGATGTTTCCGATTTCTGAGAGTTCTGAGAAGTTTGTGGGAGACAGTTTTTAGGGCCCACACAAACTAGTTGACATCAAAATTCGTGTCAACTAAATTCAACTAAATTTACGAATGTGATTTCAACGTTCCTGTGTGATAAAGCATAGTAAATTTTGACATTTGACATTTACTTTTCACAGTTTCTGTTAAGTGTGATGCTTTAAAAAAATTGTGTTATTTAGTTGACACAAATTTGCGATGTCAACTATTGTGGTGGACCCAGACACGCAAGCTGTTACGAAACATTACCTAGATGTAGTGATGTAAAAGCGCCATGGCGCTGGCGCCTGGCGCTCGCGCCAAACCAAGAAGCGCCATGGCGCTTTTGGCGCCTGGCGTTATTTTTGCCTGGCGCCAGGAGCAAAATGTCTGTGTGACTTGGCGCCAAAGTCCTGGCGTTTTTTACATCACTACCTAGATGGAATGAGTCACGTAAATAATAGTTTTCTATGTGAACGGCATGCCGACATTCGCTTTCGTATTTGTCACAGATTTTTAGTGTTCAAAGTAGCACAAAGGAGCGCTCGTCATATGGCAAGGAATTTTATTGCATGAAAAATGTAAAAAATGTTTTTTAAGTATTTATACCGTATACGTACGCCCAGTTTGTACACTGTTTCGTTGCTGTTAAGCTTAATTTTAGTTTAGAGTCAGTTAAATCTTTCGCACATGACAACTTTCAAAACTCGTTACATCTCAAGTTATGAAATTTCACCACAAAATCGTACACCCCAAATCACCCACCCCACACACACCTACAGACACCCCACCCCAATCCAACCCTACAATAATGACGCCCTACCTCTGCACCCTACTCATTCTCCTAGTCGCCCTATGCGCCCTACCACACCAAAGTCTCTCCAAGAGATCAAAGAGGGGCATAATGGACCACGTGCACACCGGAACTCAGTACTACAGGGTAAAGGGCAAGTTGAAGTGTGGAGATGCCCCTGCTGTTGGGGTTAAGGCGAAATTGGTGGATATTGATTTTGGTGGGTGGGATTGGGAGAGTTGACTTTGGGGAGTTGACTTTGGGGAGTTGACTTTTGAGAGTTGACTTTTGGTATAGACTTTTTGAGTTCTCTTTTGAGAGGTACGGTGTTTTTATGTTGTATTTACGGTGTTTACAGCGTTTGGGCAAAACTCAAACACCGGTCTTTTAGGGATGAACTTTTTACGTATTTACGTTTGACGCTTCGAGTTTTACACACGAAACGATGTTCGAAGTACGACTCCGCCTTTTTCTTCAATTTTTTTTTGTGAATGTGCGTAGGTACATAAGTATGTGCAGATAGACCGTGCTGGCGCTGTCCGAAGAGTATAACTCCCATCGAATTTCAGGCCCCGACCCTGACGACACCCTCGACGAGGTGTACACGGATGACCAAGGCACTTTTGACCTCCACGGGGACACCTTCGAAGGCACCAACATAGATCCCCATTTGAAGATATACCACGATTGCAACGATGGCATTCGGGTTGGTTTGCGATTTTAATTGCACTTGACTAGTGATGTAAAAGTTCTATGGCGCTGGCGCCTGGCGCAAAGTATAAAGGTGCCATGGGTGCATGGCGCTTTTTCATTGACGTTTTCATTTTTTAAATCATTTTTGGCCTCATTTGCGCCTAGCGCTGGAGGTAGAAAAGCGTCATGGCGGTTTTGGCGCTTGGCGCTAAAATCATGTCTCATTTTTCGTTCTGTTGAAAAATTCATTTTCACACCGCAAATTACAATATCCATCAAAATTCACTCACAGCCGTGCCAACGGCGGTGGAAGTTCGAACTGCCCAATAAATACATAAACGACCGCGCCAGGACATTGGACATTGGCACCTGGAATTTGGAGGCCATTTTGCCAGATGAGGAGCACGATTGCATCCATTGAAAATGGCCTCATATTTTAAATTTTGTGACTCGAAAAAATAAATAATGTTTTGATGTTAAGAGTGTTTTTTAAGTGTTGTCTATATTTCAGTCAGGGGGCAGTCCCAGAACCTGTAAAATGCCCTGTAAAATGTCAAATGTCATGCAAAGTATCAAAAGTCATGGAAAATGCCCTGCAAAATGGCAACCGGGCATTTTACAGGGTCTCCGACTTGTGCCTGGTCTCTTGTATTTACATTGTCCCCCACCTCTGTACTTTTGTTGAAATTCTTATTTTAGGATGCTTATTCGGGTAATTTGACAGGATGTTTGTAGTGCAATTTAGCGGCGGCAAGCGCTGATAAGCTTCGGTATGCTTCAATGAACTTCAGTTTGATTGTTAGATCAATATAAACTTTGCATTTGTTTGCTCTCTTTTCTGGGTACAGGTCCCAGCGGCGCGTACCTGCCGAATTGCAATTCCATTCAACCAAAATATTTAATTAACTGGACTCGCGCAGATTTCCCCCAAATATTTCTCCATCCACAAAGACTATCAAAATGGTGAAAGTAGTGCACACTACGAGTCTATTTTTCATAGTGGCTGCACTTTTTGCTGTGCAGCAGTGCAATGCAGGTGCCACTCCCAGACACTGTAAATTGCCCTGTAAAATGTCAAATGTCATCCAAAGGCATGTAAAATACCCTGGAGAAATGGGACACGTTGACATTTGACATTTGACATTTGACTGGGCATTTTTATAGTATCTGAGAGTGCCCCCAGGCATCAGCGAGCACGTGCACAGTGGCAAACAGGGATACAAAGTGAAGGGAAAGTTGTTGTGTGCAGCTGCGCCCGCGGCGAACATCAAAGTGAAACTGATTGATACCGATTTTGGTGAGTTGGTGGTCTGCTGAGGAGAGCGACTGAGTGCTCAAATTCACTTTTTTCGCGTTTTGTCTTCAAAAATTCGCTGCAAAAAAGGCATTAAAATCCATTACCCTGTCTGTGATATACGCATTTTACAGCCATATCGCTGCTGGCAGCCGCGCTCCCCGTACAGTGTAAAGTAAGTGGCAAATGTCAAACAAAATGTCAATCAAAGTAAAAAGGAATTGGCTTGAAATCTCACAGGGTGCGGGACTGCCATCTGGTGCCAGTCCCAGACCCTGTCAAATGTAAAATGTCACGCACAAGTGTCAAAAGTCATGTAAAATGCCCTCCGAAATGCAACCGAGTTGTCATTTTGCAGGTCATTTTCCATGACTTTTGACACTTTGCATGACATTTGACATTTTACAGGGCATGGGACTGCCATCAGCCGTAGCTCCGGGCCAATCCTTCACTCACAATTAGGTAGTCTTACATCAACCCCCCCCCCCAATCCAGGCCCCGACCCCGACGACCTGATGGACGAGGGGTACACCGATGCAAACGGCATGTTTATGTTGGAGGGCGACACCACCGAGGGCACCACAATCGACCCCCATTTGAAAATCTATCACGATTGCAATGATGGCATGACTGTGAGTTTACTAATGTGGTTTTGATGTTTTGACTGGGAAACGTACATGTGGATTACGGAGGGTCGAGTAACCAGGGTGCCGCCCCGCACCCTGTAAAGTGTAAAGTAAAGTGTCAAATGTAATGCAAAATGTCACACAAATTTGTCAATTGTCAAAAGTGAATTAGTGAAACCTTTTTTTTCATTTTGAATGACATTTTACATGACAGTTGACACTAGACTTCACACTTTACAGCAACTGCCGCCTGAGCCAACCACTTAATTCAACTGTTCAACAGAAATAGTATTTAGTTGATTATACCCCCATTTTATCACCCTTCAACCCCCCCCCCCCCAATTTTCACAGCCGTGCCAGCGCCGATGGAAATTCGAACTGCCAAACAAATACATTTTCAAAGTCGTCCACGGCAGACCCGCGCCGCACACTTTGGACATAGGAACGTGGAATTTGGAGGCGAAGTTGCCTGGGGAGGAACATGATTGCATTCATTGATTGCGATGATTTTTGGGTGATTTAGTGATGATGTTTATTTTTTGTGTTTTAAATTTTAAGGTTTTTGTCATGTTTTCTAGGTTTTTCAGAGTGTGAGCTACTTTATATTTAGTTGCGTCCGACGTAAATGCGAATATTCACAGTACAAAAATTACAGTGCTTGGAATAGCGACATTTGCTTTTTGAGTTCGACAACAACATCAACTAATCAAATTTCACGATATTAATGCATCATATTCATTTATAAAAATGTAAACACAAAATACGATAAAAATGCCACACACCAATAATCGGACAACCACAAAAACTGCAAACTCGTTAAAAATGAAAAAAGTGAAAATCGCGGATTACCAGTCGAGAGAAAAAATTCAGTTCACTCCAAGTCCAACTAATAATTGACATTGAAATGATGGTTTCCGTTACCTCATAAACAGTTTATCCAAGTAAATATGGCAGGACAATCACAAATACGCAACATTTGGTTTTGAAAATTCAATGCTAAGTTGACATCAATCTATCAAACTGAATAAATGTCTGCCCAACTCTATGAAATGATTATTGAAGATAGTGAGTTGCAACCAGAGTTGTTAGAAGTACCAAACTTTTTTAAAAGTATACGTAAACGTAACGTATTTATTTTTACTCACTCCCCTGAGTACAGTAAACGTAAAGTAATTTTTATTACTTTTACTCATGAGTAAACATGAGTAAAATACTTTCCTCCCTCTAGAAAACGTAAAAGTGAGTATTTTTTCGGAGATTTGCCCCTATTTTCACTCAAAATCAGTAATTTTCGTACCTTTTTGACAATTGTTACTTTCAAATTCACTAGTTAGGGTGTTTTGTGCCTATTTTCAGCAATTGTTTTCCTATTTTTTGCTTTTTTCCGTTCTTACACATCTATGCCTTCAAAAAGCCTATCTGAAATACATTTTCTGTACTCCAGTACTTTTTTCAAAACTATACGTAAAAGCGTGTAAAGGTACTTTTTCCAAAGTATACGATAACGTATATACTCAGTACTCGAGTATACGTACTTTTTGAGTAAACGTAATTACGTATTAACAAACAACTATGATTGCAACGGAGTGCACTGCAGGTGCGTTGCTTTCATCCATGTAGCAAAATATCAACGATTCTAACACAATTATTCCGTCTGTGATACATATAGGTATACTCGGCGGACATCACACTTAGTATGAAAACCTACCATAACCCACCTGAACAACGAACCAAAAATTATACAGTTTTCACATCATAATACACTACCGTGCAGAATAGTTGAGACTTTTCACACATAGAAAAACAGTAGGCTGGGGGTCCACTGCACTTTTTTGCTTCCCAATTTCTTGTCCCTTGCAGGATTTTGATGCCGTTTGAGTATGTTGGGGTTTGATGCTGGGGCTACCACAAAAAATTTTTGTTTGCTCAAATAAACCCCAGGGCCCAGGATAAGGGGGGTCTATAAAAAGATGGTCAATAAATATACAAAAAATGGGCAATCTGGATGAGTGTTTTTGAAGCTTAATAACTCAACCATTTCTGGGCTGATTTGAATAATTCAACACTTCAAATGATCGGGACAACCTGCAGATTCTATTTTTGTGGTCGGTTTAGTGATGTCTAAATACCGTATGTCAATTTGACCTAGTTTTTGAACATGAAAAAATAATTTTTTTGAACATGCTATCATATACTTTAGACAACGATGATTCATTTAAAACAAAAATGAGTTCAATATCTCATTCCAATCAAAAGTTATGGCACTTCAAAGTTTTCAATGGTGTCTACATATTTTATGCTTATTTTACTGGGGTTTGCAGCATGAAAATTTTGTTATTGAACTCAGTTATAACATACTTTAGACAGAGAGAATTTATATGACAAAAACGTTTTTTCAATATCGCTTTCCAATCAAAAATTATAGCACTTACAAACTTCCATCTTCATTCCATCCAAAATAATTGCACTATACTCATTCACAGTTGGGCCAACTTTTCTCCCTAATAGAGCAAAGCCAAAACCTCAAATTTACACACCAAATAGCCCCACCCAGTAGTATGACTACCCCCATTTCAGAGTTGCTGGTAATGGATGCAAAACTGCAGCAAAAATTAATAAATGCCACATTTCCATATATGCATTGCCATATGCTGTTCAAGCATAGAATGTTTCTTGCTGCACACAGAGCTCAGCGATGCAGGCAAGCAGTTGCAATGGTGAAAATTTTGTAAAAAAATGAACATAGGAGGTGGATATAGACTTTAAAGTGAGATACTGGGTGGCTACTGCCCAAAACAAGAAAAGTCTCAACTATTCTGAAACATGAACAAACTGAGTTAATATGTTTGTACACTAGGAATATACCGTATTTCCTCGAAATACCCCCCCTCGAAATACCCCCCCTCGAAATACCCCCCTCAAAATGGACACTATGAACTTATAAACCCCCCCCTCGAAATACCCCCCCCAAATTTAGTGTATAGAGAACGTAAATGACAAAGGCTGCGGTTTGTCATCCGGGCAATGCAGAACACACGTGAAAAACGATGACTCTGTTATGTGAGAACAGTGTTTGTACGTCTACACACTTATAAATGTCTTTAGACGATTATAAATGGCGATTTTTGTTGCATTTTTCGACGTCTGCGTACGTTTCAGACGACATTTTAGTACTGTGATTTCAAAAAATTTCTGGCGAAATAATAAACCCCCCCCTCGAAATACCCCCCCCCCCTCGTTTAACCCCCCCTCAAAATTCTCACTCTGAAACAATAAACCCCCCGGGGGTATTTTGAGGAAATACGGTACGCAGATTTGAACTTGAGGGGCGGTCATCCTGGGCATGTGTAGTCAACCCCCCAGGGTACCCATGTATAGTATCCAAATGTTTTGCACGTCAACCATTTCGAAATTCTGGCAACATTAATCACGCAGCGCAAAAAGTCTCAACTATTCTGCATGGTAGTGTATTTCCCTTTTAGAATGGAATAAAAAATTACAAAATTTATCACATGATTTCTTCACCAAATTGGCCCCACACACGCTAGTTGACATCGACACCAAATGTCAACTGGTTCACAGCCCAATTCAAAGGTTATATTTGAACGTCGTTCGTCGGATCGTCAGCAAGCTTTGTATTGGCACGGGAACCAGTTGACATTTGGTGTCGATGTCAACTAGCGTGTGTGGGGCCATTATGGTAGGTTTCCATACTAGGTGTGCTGTCCGCCGAGTATACCCATAAAAATAGGAACGCCAGAACGATCGGTTCGGTATCCAAAACTAATCTTCCATACAAAAACTTGAATAGGTCCGTTCGGTATCCAAAACTGCACGATATGACATGGCGGCAGCTGCTTGCTGCAGCTGGTGGTAAGCTGATTCCAGGGAGCTTTGGTCTCGTTCTGTCGCAGAGAGATTTTAAAAAAACACTTGCGATGGAATTTTTTGGTTTATTATACTGTGTGGGAACAGGTTTTATTTACAGAAAATTCTTACCTATTTATGTGTCATTTTGAAAATAATCTGTGACTAGTGAACCAAGAGGTGTCAAAATCACCACACAAAAATGGAGTTTGCACTCGAAACCCGTTAAGGAACAAATCTGCATGTACGTATGTTGATGTGATGTCAATCAAGTGGCCATAACTTTAACCATATTTGCCAGCCAGAGGGTTGTAAATATGGAAAATGTAGATAAATTCATGGCGTTTTCGAAAAGTTTTGGGCGAGCGTTGTCACTGAAACCATGCTGGCTCGGGCCAATGTCAAAATTTTAAATGCGATTTTCAAAAATCCCAAAAACGTGCAGATAACGGGTTTCTAAATCAAACTCCTCAATTGTAAAACACATGACAATGGTCGAGTGCCTTCATCTCAAAACACATTTTTCGCTGTTGGAAAAACCCACATTTCGTTGTCTCGATTCGGAAAAAGATTTCACAGATTCAGAAGAAATCAGAGTTTTCTCGATCAGACAAATCTATTTTTCGGTTCACATTGAGAACGGCCAGACCCTGTAAAATACCCTGTAAAATGTACATTTTCTTTCATTTGCTTTTACTGGTTGGTTTATACTAGTTTGCAGGGCATTTTACGTGAATTTTGACTTTTTGCATCACATTTAACATTTTACAGGGCATTTTACAGGGTCTGGGAGTGACGTAACCAATCAAATGGTTCTGTTATGACGTCATTTTCCGACACATGAAAAAAGCCGCCCTCGTATTTCACGGCAGAAATTTCTCAAAAGTAGAAACTGTGAATTCCACAAAGCGATTTTTGTTGTCAAAAATGAAACACCGTTTCAGCCTTTATAATTTCTCGTGACTATTAGAGCATTCATGACAGCTTTTGTCGTTTTATTCATACGCTTATCATATAAACATCAAACTGTAATGCGACAGTTTCAACCGACACAAAAGCACACAGTTCAAGTTGATAGTAAAGTCTCATTTCCTTTGGTAATTAACATTCCTATATTTATTTACCTTTTGTCAACTTAACCAAAGTAAACAAAAATCTAGTCTAGAATTCGCTGTGGTCAAATCAGGGCATCCTGTTTACATAATTTACAAATTGATAACAGCCCTCGCAGATTGTCACTATAACCCTAAAATTCAGCACTGTGTGTGAAGTAATTTTTGGAGTTCACTAAGAATATTTTGGACATTTTAGTTGACAAAATGTTCAAGGAACTATTGCTGGTGGCGATTTTCTGCAGCGTTTTCGTCAATGCCGGTCTTCTGACAAAGACGCAGGCGTATGGAGTGAAAGGTTACTTTTTAAAATACCGTATTACCTCGAAATACCCCATGGGGGTTTATTATTTCGCCAGCAAAATTTGAGTGGGGGTTAATTCGACGGGGGGTTTATTCGAGGGGGGTTTATTTTTTCGTCAGAAATTTTCGTAAGGATCGTATTCAATAGTAAGCATTTGCGTACCCAAAAGCCGCGCTACAAATTAGCGGTAAAAAATACACCATGTTCATTGCATACATGATGTATTTACATCATTCTGGAGGGGTAGTTTTTCGAGTGGGGGTTTTTTATTTCTCTAGCCCATTTTGATGGGGGGGGGGGTTAATTCGAGGGGGGTTATTCAAGGGTGTAAAGTTCGAGGTAATACGGTAGAAGAATGTTGAAAAAGTTGGAAAAAAAATTTTCCATTTGAAAATTTTCAACTTTTTTGCATGTTAGCATTTATTTAAATAAAAACGTTTTTTTCAGGGAAGTTGATGTGCGGCCAGAGACCAGCATCTGGTGTTGAAGTAAAATTGGTCGACATCGACACAGGTCAGATGTTTGCCCATCATGATCGGTTTGTGAATGCGAAAAGTTTGTAAAAAGTGACGTGATTTTGGGGATGGGGTCAAGAGCAAAAGCGCCATGGCGCTGTTCACACTCTTAAATGACAAAGAAAATGGCGCCATAAGCCAGTGCCTGGTGCTTTTACACTTAACGCCACGGAAAGAATAGCGCCAGCCAAGAGCCAAAAGTTCCATGACTAGTGATGTAAATTGCCATGGCGCTGGCGCCTGGCGCCAACACTACGTGAAGTTAACAGCGCAATGGCGCTCTTGCTTGGCACTGACGTTCGGAAAAACGCAATACCTATTTGGCGCTTGGCGCCAGAGTTGTGGCGTTTGCTAATAACCAATCAATTCGCAGGTGGGCCCGATGACGAGATGGCAAAAGTGTACACCAGCTCAAATGGAGATTTCATGATCTCTGGAAGCGCCAGCGACCCCCGACCTACGTCGATTGATGTTTTCCTCAAGATTTACCATAGGTGCAACGATGTGAACGTGAGTGCAATGGGCAGATTTTTATATTTTTATGTTGGGGACATTTTGTTGGGCGTAGGAACAATTTTTTGTATTCGCTTGATTTTTAACGTATTTTTTAAAAAAATGACTTAATTGTGAGTCAGATCATCCACTTTAATTTGATTCTACAAAATCAACGTAAATATTTAATCGGATCAGAAAATAAGATCCCATCCCCAGTTTGGATACTTTAAAAAATAAGCAGCATGTCATAAGAAATGTCAAGACATCATTTCCTTTCGCAGCCGTGCAAAAGGAGGTGGAAACTCGAGATGCCCAGCAAATACACAGAAGATGGCAAAACAGTCAAAAAGTACATGGACATTGGTAAGTCGAAACAGGGTAAATAATACACCGCTTGTAGGTGTCAAAGGAGTGTACCTACTGGGAAATTTAAATTTTACAACCTTCCATTCAATTATGCATTCGAATTGGATCCAGCCTCTATTGAATTGTTCCCATTCCACCCTGGGGGCACCCCCTACCCTGTAAAAAGCCCTGTAAAATGTCAAATGTCATGCAAAGTGTCAAAAGTCATGGAAATGCCCTGCAAAATGGCACCTCGGTTGCTATTTTGCAGGGCATTTTCCATGATTTTTGACACTTTGCATGACATTTGACATTTTACAGGGTCTGGGAGTGGCACCTGGGTAGTGATGGAATGGCGCCATGGCGCTGGCGCCATTTGATGGCGCCAAAGGGCGCCGCGCCATGGCGCCATTGGCGCTTGGCGCCCTTTTTCTGTGGCGCCCTTGGCGCTTGGTGCCCTTTTTCCGTGGCGCCCTTGGCGCCTGGCGCCCTGCTTTTAAAGGGCGCCAAAAAGGCGCCAGCAGGGTTTCAAGGTGAGTGCTGTATAATGGAAAAAAAGATGAAAAACGCATTCATGGATGATCTGAATTCGCCAGAAAAATGGAGGAAGTGGTGTGAGTGGGTATAAATCTTTTTTGCAACGGTTCATCAGATGTGTCTGACAGATCAGAAGACGAGAATGATGGAACGTTGAATTTGCAAAATCATCAATCAACGGATTCAAATCGTTGCAATTCCGTTTTTTAGTCCATTTCGAGTAAACATGATTGGAAAAGTCAATTTGAAGTGAATGGATTAATGTCAAATGACAATATCCATTGTGTTTGAATTGTCATGTGAATTTTACTCGATTTTTTTTGTTGCTAGTGTTGTCTTTGTTCATTACACCCTGTAGAATGCAAATTAAGTAGTGAATGCATGTACTAGGGTGCTGTAGAAACACTTTTAGCACACGCAGGGTGTTGTATGCACTTATTTATCCTGGCGCCCTTGGCGCCTGGCGCCCTATTTTTCAAATGGCGCCATGGCGCCCTTGGCGCTTGGCGCCCTCTTTCCGAATGGCGCCATGGCGCCCTTGGCGCTTGGCGCCCACTTTCTGAATGGCGCCATGGCGCCATTGGCGCCTGGCACCCTTTTTTCTGGCGCTTTTCCATCACTACACCTGGGCGTGAATCCGCTCAACATGTTTTTGCTAAGTTATACCTCAAACATTTTCAACATTTTCAGGCATATTGAACCTTGAAGTAGAGTTGGATGGGGAAGATCACGATTGTATTTGATTATTTAACCAATTTAATGCTATGTTGTAGTTTTACAGGAAAAGTGATAGGTAAAGTTTTTGGCCCAATGTTAAATACATTTTCAGCCACTTAAAATTCGCCACTCTACTTTTGACTTACCATTGACAGTTTCGTTTAGGTATAGTAATACAAGTGTGTCCAAGGGTTTTCGTTTCTTATTTTTTTTATTAATTGTATTTTACTACTGTTTGCATTTCAGTTTGAATTTATTGAAATAAATTGACAAAATGGTAAATGTTTTAATTAATGATTCATTTTTATGAACGGGCTAGTGCAGATATTTTTTGTAACGTGAGGGAAATATTTACACGTTTACCGTATTGCGTCTAATAGAAGAGCATAAATACTACAATAGAAATTTAACTTTGATAGTACATCCGGTTAAAAACTGAAGGCAAATACTGGTATTTTCAATATAACAGCTCTTCTCTAATAAATAGAAGAAATACGGTAGTTTTTGAAGAAAACTGAGCATAGTCTGGCCTATTTACGTTGCGATTTAATTGCACAGTGATAAATAACTGTGGGGGAATTTAGTGACAACAACTCATACTAAATAGTTTAGAAACACAACAGCGGAAAACATTAATATTCGGTGTGCAAATACATATAATACCGTAAATCCTACATTAGATTTCTTCTCGGAAATCATTTTTCCGTCAGACTTTTCTGAAGGGAAACGATTCTTGAGAAATTTTTGGAATTTTACCTTTACATCACATTTTCCAACTTACATAATTCATGAAAAATGTCACATGGAACGAGTTGCCGCTCCGAACGTGGAAAGAAACATTCCCCATCCAAAAAAATTTCTACTCACTCAGCTAACTGCGGAACTATTCAAAGAGGGGGGATCAATCGAGTATTTACAGTAATAGGTACACTATAACAAAAAAGTGAAACTAAGTGAAACTAAACACTGTGAAGCCGTGCAATCGACACTGCACATCGACTCGCTACCCTATTATCGACTTTGTGCGAATATCAGTGGGTGAAGAATGCATTTTCGAGTCATTAGATAAAAAGTTTTAAAAGATATTGGGAGGGAACTTTTTATGCGTGTTCAAAGGATTCATGTTTAAAAAATGCTAAAGTATTTATTGTATTCATTATACTTTTTTATTAAATTTCATCCAATTGTAGTAACATTCTGTGCAAACTCACTAATTTGTGTATACTCACTGCGCATTTCCATTCACAGCACATGTGACGAGTTGACGTCAATTAACATCCGCGAACTACTTTCCCACGATGAACAGTTTCAGACATGCTTTTGCACATATTACTATCCTCTTTTACATTGAAAAATCCTTCACTTATTTCTGATAAATACAATAAATTTACCATGTGGGTGAAACGAAATCAATTTGCGACTTGTATCCGTTTGTTTTACATTAAAGAATTTGTAAAAAAAACTGGCTTTTTACAAGCTTTTTGAGGGCGATGCAAAATCTAAGAATAATTCTCGACAATAACAAGAATAAGGAATGTATCAAGTAAGAGTGAAAAGCCCTTGATGACTAGAACTACAGTGTAAATATACCGTAATACATTGACAAGTACAGAAATGGTAGCATGTAATGCTTAGCATTTGAAATAAACGACAGATCAACATTTTCCCGTGATGTGTAATTACGCAACTTCAAAAGGTCATAAAAAGATCTAAAAATAACCGTGTTTGACATTGGCACTTTTGGGCTGATTGTGATGTTTTGTCACCGTTTAAACAAAAAGCCGTCTGATGTTTGTCATGTTTTCCAAAAACGGAAAACGTGATGGAAAATGTTTTCTGAACATGTTCATTTTTTCACATGCTAAGTGAACTGACTACAAACACTTCACCGCAATAGCGAAATTGATACACAGAACTTGATGCACTTCGTGGATTATAGACCCTACACAAACTAGTTTTCAACCTTAAATTTGAAAACTCGTATCTCAGCTGTGAACACATTTAATTTGCCGCAATGGCGTTACTGTCAACTACAGTTGATGGGAATTGAAAATAGGTAACTCATTCTGGTAAACTCAAATGCTTTCAAAATGCTTTCATTATGAGTTTTCAAAATGTAAGTTGAAAACTGGTCTGCGTACAGGCACATATGCTCACTCACGGTACACTGAAAATTTGCATTCCGCATTCGAACGTTTTTTCCATGCAGAAATCAGAAATCTACCGAATGTAATTCGTTTGAAGGGTATAAAATTAGACCCGGATGCAAATTCTGTTAAGGAGAACACATTCATTTTATAAAAAATTACGGTTTTTAAAAGTACCATTTTGGCACTTGCGTAACCAAAAACGTCCGAATGCGTAACTAGAATTTTCTGTGTACATTTTCAAGGTTCTGCAATGGCAAAACAGACAATGGGGTAAATGCGAAAAGGAACACAGTGTAAACGGATCGATTCCTCCCCCTTATCCGGTGAGGATAATTATATGCAAATATGTATGATGTAAATATATGTCATTTGTAACTCAAGGGTGTCATTTGCAACTGACATGGGCTGGGCAGTGTTTGAATGTGTTTAATCTCAATTTTTTTTAGCATTCTGTGTCTACACTGTGAAACACGCAATGTTAAAACAATTGTTATGGCCAGGGCGCCGCCCACTCAGCTGACTTTCACTTGCCTCACATACCCTTTTATTCCATATTCAGATGCATATTACATACGCAAACACAAATACACATATTCTACATATTTACACACAATGAACTGTATGACAGCGCTTAGCCACCCCAATAATTCACTTTCCAAATGGAAGGAACCCTTTGACCGTTTCGAAAGCACCGGAAACGGCATCTTTTGCTTTCGTCGCTCCCTCGCCCAGGGGGCCGGGCAGCTGGCCCAGGACACCTGCGCGGATGTTTTTTTTGAATTTGGAAATTGTAGGTTTTTATTTTTGTGGATACTTTGTGGATAGATTTACTTAAGTTTACAGCTACTTGAGTCGGTACTTGGACACGATTGTTTACCGGTAATTATTTAAGAAACATCCAAAAAAATGTAGACATAGGCACAAAACTCCATACCAGCGTCCTTCTCCTCTGGCTTGTTCAATTCATCGAATTTGCCCATCGCAATAGCAGCGAATGGATCGGGGTCCTTTTTCTCGATCCCATACTACGTGAGAAAAGGTTAGGTATGTATTTTTCGACAAATATTTACATGCTCGGAGTACTCCGAGGGGGTATTTTGAGTGGGATTTTTTAGTGAGATATTTCAAGGGGGTATTTCAAGGGGGTACTTCGAGGGGGTTATTTTAAGGGTGTATCTCGAGAGGGGTCAATTCAAGTAAATCTGACCCTAGTAAACACCCCCCACCCCCAACCCACCTTATCCCTAATACCACCTCTAACTTTCTCCCTCTCCTGCTCCATTTTCCTGTGTTTGTCCTTGCGCCGCTGCTCCGCCTCCACCAGAGCTTGCTGTCGGGCCTCCTCCTCCTCCTTGGATGCGGCCCCGCCGCCGCTGTCCCCTCCGCCGTCGTCGCCGCCGCCCATCGCGCCTGGGGGGGGTTGTTTGGGGGGTGTTGGGGGGTGTTTGGGGGGTGTTTAAGGGCGGGGGTCTGTTTGGTGGGGGGAGGTGTTTCAGGGGGTATTTGAGGGGTGGGAAAATGAAATGTTTTTGCACAGGCTACTTTACCAATACCGGGAATCTCAAATTTGAGTACTCATAAATCAGCTTTGAATGACTTCAATTGATGGAGATTACAATGATAACAAAAAATTAAACTCAAATACTATCAAAGCTGATTTAATTATGAGCACTTGACTCAATTTTTAGTTTTTCATTTATGAGCACTCAGTTGGGCAATTTGAAGATGTTTCTGTTTTTTTTTGGATTTTTTGTTCTATCGATAGAAAAAAATACGATTTAAAGTTTTAAAATTGTGAAAAAAACAGTAATTATTGCACATTGTATTTTGCAGGGGTTTGTCCTCACTACAAAAATTTAGAACAATTCAAAAACTCATAAATGCGCTTCGAACGCATTTGAGTTATTGGAATGAGTTTTTTTATGTCCATCTACAGTGGTTGACAGAGATCTCATTATGGTGTTTACAAAACTGTTATGCGAGTTTTCCAACAAAAAAAAATTCCGAATTTTCGTTAGAAACCTAGTGTGTTGAGGACCTAAGTTTGCTTACTGCTCCATAAATCTACACACAAATTTATGCAAGCTGAATGTGTGAGTGGACGAAATGACTCAAAATACTTCCGGCTTTTTTCTTAAATGAATACTGTTAGCAAATTATCCTACCGTATTACCTCGAAATACCCCCATGGGGGTTTATTATTTCGCCAGCAAAATTTGAGGGGGGGTTAATTCGAGGGGGGGGTTTATTCGAGGGGGGTTTTATTATTTCCTCAGAAATTTTCGTGAGGACCGTAGTAAATAGTAGGCATTTTCATACCCAAAACAGGTAAAAAATGTGTCCAAACAGGATATATTTGGACATAAAAACGTAGATAGCTACACAAACTAGTCGATGTGTAGCTGCAATGTAAATTAACAGTACTATACATC
>OZ038454.1:6501049-6626145 GCA_964036195.1 Sphaerolaimus hirsutus | reverse complement strand
TGATAATAATCAATTGAGAAACAATGAAATACGCGAAATACACTCCAGGAAAAATGTCTTTAGCCTCCTGAACAAAAAAATTCAACGTCTCCCCCACTAACGTGCGATCTGTGTCGAAATATACTACATGGCATGAATTCTTGTAAAGTAAGGTGCCTTAATGTCACATGACACATGTCGATTTTTAGCTTTCTGGGTGCGTTGATGCTCATTTGACAGCCATCCGATGAAGTCAAAATTCCGGTGGAAAAAAGTCTTTAGCCTTTTTGTGAAAACGTTAAAACAATGAAAAAACATGTTTAAACGATAAAAAAGACTGCAATGCGATGTGAAAAAAAAGATGCACTGCTCAAATATTTATCACTTCGCGAATTTATATTCAAAATTATATATACGGTGGACTTGATACTTCACACTCACACTGATTTCTCGTCCTGTTCAAAATTGTCAGCCATCGGTCGGCAGACAAATATCGACCCGGCATGGTGCAGATTTTTGAAATTATTAACAAAACGAAATGTTGGCACCGTGCCAGCTCATGGCTGCGCACATTAAGCGAAATGTTAAAAAAAAAACAAAAAAAAATTTGCGGAAGGCGCTGTGTTCACGGTTAACAAAATGTTGACTATATTCACAGGAGGGGGGGGCCATATTTCAACTGTGTGGAGTAGACATAATGAGCCCCCCCCCCCCCTATGTATGAGTTTCACCCCTCAGTGACCCATATTTAATGTTTGGTTTGCCATTGAACCAAAAAAATCAAAGACATATTTCCATTGAGCCAAATTGAACCACTTCGTCCATTTTAGGCGGCAAATTTTGATTATCCACGCACGTGCTTCTTTATTTTTGTCATTTTCGCCGTACTCACCTTGAAACTCTGCTGGCGCCATTTTGGCGCCTTTTTTGGGAAGGGCGCCAGGCGCCGAGGGCGTCACGTGATGTGGGAACCAAGCGCCAAGGGCGCCATGGCGCTTTTCAGAAAGTGGGCGCCTGGCACCAGGGGCGCCACAGTAAAAGGGGCACCAAGCGCCAATGGCGCCATGGCGCGGCGCCCTTTGGCGCCCTCGAATGGCGCCAGCGCCATGGCGCCATTCCATCACTACACCTGGGTAATTTTTGATCCAGACGTTTTTGAAGGAAATTATTATTTATCAATTTTCTGACTTTTTATATTCATTACATGCAGAAATGTGGCTGTGGGATCTCATCAGAGAATACAACGAAACGTTGGATTTATCAGTTTGGTTATTCTGAAAATACAACAGTAAATGAAATATGCTCATAAAAAAATTCACAATATTAATCTCACTCAAATTCATTCGCTCAGCTCATCACTGATATCGTGACTAATCCATCGATTATGGTAGATGGAATACCGTACCTAGTTTCACAAGTCGAGAATAAAACTAAAGTGATGGGTGCCAGTTGGACACTGACAGACTATGGTGTCAATTCAAATATCGGTTCTTCATGGAGAGATCAGCATAGTCAAAATCTTTGCTTTTGAGAAATTATTAAAATATTAACAGAATCAAAATAGGACAAAATATAGACTCATTTGAAAGGAAAGGTAAATTACCTGGAAAATAAAAAAATACAAAAAATCGTCCCAGCTTTGTATGAAGCTTCCAATTTGAAGGACTGCTGTTTACAAAGAAAAGCAAATTTTTTCAAATGAATTTAACTGTGCTAAAAACTGTTCAATGTGTTGAAAAATACTTTATGCTATAGCAAAAGCAAATATGTTAAACGAGCAAATATGCTAAATGATTACACTACTTGATGTTTTATATTCAAAAAATTCATTTTATAATCTACAAACAAATTTCTATGCTGGTGCACATATGAAGAGGAGCAAATTGATCAAAGGTGTGTTGCAGTTTTAATAAATAAATAGGCAATGTGTTGAATAAAATACATAAATACACTTTTTGAATTTTGAGTACCTATTTATTTCAGCTTAAGCCCAACACATTTTTAAAATACCTACTGAGGACAGCCTAAATAAAAAAAGTGCTACCACTGCTGAGTCTTGGAGAACAAAAAAACATTGTTTTTACTTTTAGTTGGCCTAATAACTTTGCAATTATTCACAAGCTCAACAATGACACAAATCAGATACTAATGGAGCGTTTTTACTTTTACGTTTTTTACGTTATTGTTTTTACTGTCTGTATCTGAGTACATTTGAGTAAATTTGACTGATTTCGTGTCCTTGTTTTCATCACATAACTGCTTTTTTTGTACAGGCAAACCCCGTTTTACTGTTTTTGATCTAATTATCACATAACTGCTTTAATTATAATTTACTAGGATGGAATAAGTCTCAAATCACTCACAGCAAAAAATGGGTGTATGGATGCGCGGTGAAGCGCTGTGAAATGACTTCACGCTGACGCTTCCCGACGCTTCACCACGCATGCTAGTGCTTCCACACACATCACGAAAATCTCTGTGTGAAGACATTTCACGCTTTATAACAAAGAGCTGGCACGCAAATTCATATGTGAGTGAATCGTGTGGAAGCGCTAGCGTCGTGAAGTGTCTTCCATGTGTTTGGATGCGCGTGAAGTGCGTGGTGAAGCTAGATGAAGCGTGTGGAAGACACTTCACCGGAAATCTTGTGATGCTGGTGGAAGCGTGTGGAAGCGCGCCACGTCACGCGCATCCAGCCCGCTTCCACACGCAACACGAACCCATTTTTTTGCTGTGACTGTTTCCACCTTCTACAAAGTCACACATTCATTTGATAAGGGCATGAAATGAAGATCTGAACAACTGTAGAATGGGAGTAGATCTGTAGTTGAGCCATGATTGACTAACATTACTAAATTACTGCTATACTCGGCGAACATGATACTCTACCACCGCAAATATTTATGTACCTTTTTATCAAAATCAAATATCGAAGTCAAATTTAAAACTTAAAGGACCAACCTTTCACAAAAAAAAATTAAGAAATGAATAGATTTGCCGGTATGCCGGCCGACCCTACTATGATCAAGTAAATATGTCTCGTTTCAGGAGCCAGAAATATCGCTAAAGTGAAACTTATAGCAGGCTATTTAACCGTGCGGTGAAACGTTTAGAAAATGGCCTTTAGAATCAGGAACAGGGTTGCCAAAATCTCAGAAAAAAATTAAAATAAAATAAAAATAAAATGGAATATTGAAGAATAAAATAAAATAAAATAAAATGGAAAATTTAAGAATAAAAATAAAAATTGTATAAAAATTCGAATTTTTGTAAAATTTTTGTAAAATTGTATAAAAATTCGTATTTTTGTAAAATTGTATAAAAATTCATATTTTTTGTAAAATTTTGCTCATTGCTTGAGTCTCTACCTGTTTATTCATGGATCTGGGGGCAGTCCCAAGCATTGTAAAGTGTCAAATGTCATGTAAAATGTCATGCAAAGTGTCAATTGTCATGACAAATGTTAAGTAAAGTGTAAATTGTCATGACATAAAAAATTAAAGAATCAATTGTCAAGCAAATTGTGTTCAAATCTCATGTTTTATTTCAAAATCTTATGTTTTGTATCCAAATTATGTTGTTGTTGACTCCAAATCTTATGTGAACATTTGGATACAAAAACATAAGATTTGGATATAAAACATACTATGGATACAAAAACACAAGATTTGGATACACAATTTACACTTTGCATGACATTTGTCATGACAATTGCCACTTTGCTTGAAATTTAACATGACACTTAACATTTTGCATGACAATTGATACTTTACTTTACATTTGTCATGACAATTGACACTTTGCATGACATTTTACAAATGTGCCCAGCACACATCAGTAGTCCTTCTACTGAAAATGCAAACCATTCTTATCAATAATCGTAACTTTACACTTGCAGCTAGATAACAATACATACTGCATGCAACTTTTGAAAAGTAAGGGAAAAATTTGTCACAGGTTTTTATGTATAGGTCTAATTATAACATTTTTCTGGCCTTGCATGCATGTTTCTGATTTTTTGTAAAATTTATGTAAAATTTTTGTAAAATTTTTGTAAAATGTGTCATTTTATTTTATTTATGACTTTTGGGAATAAAATAAAATAAAATAAAATGAACCAAGAATAAAATAAAAATAAAATAAAATTTTTATACAATTTTTATACAATTTTACTAAAATGAATTTTTATAAAACCAACCCTGATCAGGAAATATTCCGTTCCGACTAAGCATCTTACCCGCGGAGTCTGCAGCATAATCCAACTGCGCATAATCCAAGCAGGCATAATCCAAGCACAAAATGTAGCATAATCCAAGCATAAGTGCAGCATAATCCAAACAAAATGCCGCATAATCCAAGCAAAACACCCCTACCCAAAATGGAGCATAATCCAAGCAAAAACCAGGTATAAACCAAGCAAAAACCAGGCATAATCCAAGCAAAAACCAGGCAGAATTCAAGCACCCCTCACCTAACACTCTGCATATATGTTGTATTTATGTATTCTATGGAGTCAATTTTTTTGTGTAACTAATAGCCAATGTTAGTGCAATTAACAGGAATCAACATCAATTTTTTATGGAATCTTATTTGTATTCACAAATACTTTAATTACATATTGTTGCATTGTATATTTCCAACATAACAATTTATATTATATATATATATATATATATATCTATTTCTATACTATATGAATACATTCTAAAAAGAATCAGCAACAACACAACTGTAATGCACACTGTAATTAATGCCATTGACCTATGTGTGAACTTTGCACGATTTACTCTCGAGTTGCCCATGTCTGTTTTGCCAGTATAGTATAGGCCAGTGCTCATGCATCTTAGTGTCAACTCATCTTGGTATATTTACGTATTGATGCATGTTTGGCTGCGGTGCATTTTGCTGCAGTGTATTCTTAACTATTTTTGTCCAGCATACAAAGGTTGGTGAGATTTGGTGCGGTCACTTTATTGAACTGTCCATAAAAGCAATGAATGAATCAAATGAACCGGCACCAGGGTTGGCAAAATCTCAGAAAAAAAAAAAATAAACAGGTTGACAAATAAATAAATAAAAATGACCCTGAATCGACACTATAAAACTGCACTTCACATCTGCGTGACAACACAATTTGCGCCATCGGGATTGCTTTTGACTCTGCCGCGTGCATCAATTATCTTTTCCAAGCTGTCAACTACCATTTCCGTTTTTTTACAAATCCTTATGAAGCGTTTTTTTACAAATCCTTATGAAGCGTTTTTTTACAAATCCTTTTTACAAGTCATTACTGAAGTTTTAGTCGGCTGACCTTTTATCTGTGCACAAACAACAGATTTTCACTGGGCGCGTGTGTAGTGCATGAGCATAGCCAGACGTACCGGGAATAATATGAGATGAAAACATACAATCAGCCACTAAGTCCGCACGCTCCAGAGATCAAATGGCACTGTATGAGACTTTACTATATGAAACTGTATTGGGCAACCCGAGAGCACTCCACTTTGCACACCCCTAATAATGCTGCATGCACATTTGCACTGAACTGTACTTAAATACATAATTATATAAGAAGAGTGCTTGCTTGGATTATGCTTGGATTATGCATCATTTCTGCTTGGATTATGCTGCACTTGACGGCACAAAAATTGCATGTAACTTTACACCGATAGTGCTTGGATTATATGCAAAAATTGCTTGGATTATGCATGATTGGATTATGCACACTTGGATTTTGAGCTTTCCCCAAACCTGCGCATCACACAATATCGAATCAATCGATCGAATATTCCAGATTTTTTTTCTGTATTTCACACTGGAACGAGTTGGACAGCGGCTAAAATTTACACCGCTGGAGTGTTTCCTCGGGAAAAATGTACGGCATTAAGTAACCCGAGTATACCTTTTTATATAAACCATGAAACCTGACCATTGCGGGTTTCATCACTGTGCAGTGTACTGCCCTCTAACACAACTGTCATCATGAAATTTAAAGCAAAATACATTTTCCACTCCCCATAGCACTGACATCCTGCTGTGGAGCAAGCCTAGCTTGGGCAACTGCTTCAGTTTCAACCCCAACGGTACGGCGAGGCACATGGTTCGGAGGTCGGGCGTGTCTGCGGGGGTGGCCATGTGGGTCAGTGTTAATCAGAACAGATATGCCCCCTGGGTGGACCAGGTGCTAGCCCCAGACCCTGCAAAGTCTAAAAGACCCTGTAAAATTTGTGTCATGTAAACGACCCTGTAAAATGCAATGTGTCATGTAAAAGACCCTGAAAATGCAATGTGTCATGTAAAAAACCCTGTTAAGTGTCATGTGTATCCAAATCTTATTGTGTCAAATCAAAATTAGATGCTTTTCTATCCAAGTATTATGTCCAGAAGTGATATTTAGATACAACAACAAAATATTAGGATACAATACAATAGGATGTGGATACACCTGACATTTTACAGGGTCTTTTACAGGACACCTGACATTTCACAGGGTCTTTTACATGATACGTGACATTTTACAGGGTCATTTACACTTTACAGGGTTTTAACAGGGTCTGGGACGGCCCCCAGGGTGGGCTCAGAATCTATGTGCACAATCAGGACCAGGGAGTCTTCGCTGAGAGTGTCAGTGTTGCGGCACCGCCAGGTTTTTTCATTGTGCTGATTCTTCAAATGTAGTCATAAAATTACTTGACCATGTGATGTGAATCATTTAATACTAACGCAGGTTATTTGACAGAGGTGGCGCTTACGGCTGTGAAGTATGAAATACTCCACAGGCCTCCAGATAATCCATGCATATCGTCAATCAGTGAGGTGAAATATTACTATTTTCCAGGAGCCACGTACTCGCAGAATGTCAGTTTGTCTTTATTACTTGCAAGAATCTGGGAAGGATACGAGAAAGACACTTCTCCAAAAAGCCCTTCCCAATCAAGTTCGACACCCAAAAAAATTCTCTTTTGGGTGCTTTATCTCCAAAGGTGTGAAGCGTCTTTGCGCAAATTGCCGTGAATGTGCGTAGATTCGTAGAAGCGTTTGCTAGCATGTTTTGTGAAGTGTCTATGTGAAGCCACGTCACGGCGCTTCACAGCAGACCCACATCCTAATTTTGTACTGTGTATCAGAAGACAGCCATTGCTTGTGAATCAAAGAATGGGGAATGATCTACACGGTTTACTCGCAGAGTTGCATTAAGTCATGCTATCAAAATGAAGTTTACAAAGCGTGTGAATGCATGGACCCAAGGTATCCCTCCAAGCAAGACACGCCAAGGTGCAATCTTAAAAAACGTGCGTACATTTTGGGCATTTCACTCAATTTTTTACTATCCATTACAAGCAATCTATCGGAACACTGTGATATACTGATAGAATATTTACTTATGTCGGAAACTTGAATTTCACCCGAGGATTCAATCAACCCGTTTCACAGTTTATTTTGTTAATTTCGACTTGCTTATGTTAACACAAACTAGATTTCTTTTTGGCCCAGTGCCAGCTTAATAACGTTCAAAGACATGTTCCTCACATCACAGTAGACACAATATAATACAATGCATGCCCGTCCGTGCCACACATTTTGTTAGTATCATTTCCATAATTGATAATTCATCAATGAAAAACTTTTTCAGGGAAGTGCGTGGATGAATTTGCAGCGTCTGAGAAGGGGCGAGACTACACTCTGTGGGAAGACTGCGATTGTCCAGGCGCCTGCGAGTTAGCTTTTATACATTGTGTGTACCACCGTATAGGTATCTTCGAATAAGACCTCAGGGGAGTTATTATCCAATCAGACGTTTTGGAGTGGGGAGTTATTCAAGGGGGGTGTGATTCACGGGGGAGTAATTTTTCCCCACAACTTGCACTTGATTCATTGTATGAATGCATTCCATCAACTCATGTAATCCAGGTATTAAACAGTTCAGCAAAAAACACAAGGTATTCATGCTAAAATTCGTGTTTATTGGCATCTGAATCATTCAAATACCCATTGTGGATACACATATCAGATACCCAGAGGGGAAGTTATTCAAGAGGAGTGTTATTCTAGGGGAGGAATAATTTTCCCCACCAGGCCAACAGGGGAGTTATTCAAGTGGGAATGTTATTCAAGGGGGATCGTATTCAAGGATATACCGTAAATGTATTGATATACCGTATTTCCTCGAAATACCCCAGGGGGTTTATTTTTTCAGAGTGAGATTTTTGAGGGGGGGGGGGTTAAACGAGGGGGGGGTATTATTTCACCAGGAGGGGGGGGGGTATATCGAGGAATTACGGTATGCCATTTTGAAAAAAAAACAGTGAAAAGGTACTACTTTATAAAATAGAGTAATTTTTCTCGGTAATTCGGACAAAACTGCCTATTATTTATACAAATTCAAAAGTCTAAAAGTCTGTTTTATCTTTATATACCGTATTACCTCGAATTATCCCCCCCCTTGAATTAACCCCCCCTCGAATTAACCCCCCCCTCAAAATGGGCTGGGGAAATAATAACCCCCCCCCTCGAAATACCCCCCCTCCGGAATGATGTACATTATGTATGCAATGTACATGATGTATTTATTACTACTTATTTGCATCGCAGCTACTCTTATATGCTCATTTGTGTACAAATGTACATCTATAGCCCCAATATAACCTAGTATATTCTCACATTTATTACCATTTTTGTGTAAGAAATAGCGTATTCTTTACTATGAATTCCACGAAATTTTCTGGCGAAATAATAAAAAAAACCCTCGAATAACCCCCCCCCCCTTGAATTAACCCCCCCCCCCCCCCTCAAATTTTGCTGGCGAAATAATAAACCCCCATGGGGGTATTTCGAGGTAATACGGTAGATTTTCCAGTGATTTTAGTCAATCACTAGCGCAATGCAATGCACAGGTCCGAGGAGTTCCAAATCTCGGTGTCCCGTGGACGGCTGCGCAAACACGTTGGTCATTTACATTGTTATTTTTGGTCGGTCCTGTGTAGGGTGTCAAAAAAAATTTACCGAAAATTTTTTGCACTTGCCGGAAAACGGAAATGGAAATTTTTTTGAACTTGCCAGAAAACGGAAAACAGAAAAATGAAAGGTCGGAAAATGGAAAAATGAAATTTGCTGATATTTTGACGGAAAACATGAAAAATCCACAATAGTCGAAGGCCTGCATGCATGTTCACCAGTTTAGCTGAAATGGAAAACAGAAAGTTGAGCTGGAAAAAGGGAAATTGAGGTGAAAAAAAACAGAAAATTGAGACAGGAAATGGAAAAACAGAAAATTGAGCATGAAAACAGAAAAAGGGAGGAACTGAAATTTTGAACTGAAAATTTAGCAGAAATGAAAAATGAGCCAGAAAAATGGAAACAGAATTGGAAAAAGTCAGTGGCCAGAAATCAGAAACTGGAAATGGAAACGGAAAAATTTTGCCTGCGGAAAACGGAAACAGTAAACGGAAAACTGAAAGTTGGCACCCAGCCCTGTGTTATAATCTATTAGTTATCGGTCCCGTGTGGTTAACTTCACTAGTGCGGGGTCCGAATTGTGGAAACTAACAGTTTGACAGCACAAAAAATAGCAGGGGAAAATTAGCACAAAGCAGGTTATTCACAAAGAAAATGAAAAAATAACAACTTTACAAATGAAGATTCCGAAATGTAAATACCCGCTTATCAACAACGGATCGGAAATGAGGTGCAACTACCTGACGCACACGAACGAAGTCATGATCAGGGCTTACTTCGAGCAACTCACCATGATGACGCTGAAAGAGCAAATGAAAATGACTGTCGGTTTTCAGATTTTTTTGAACTGAAAATAGCGGTGTCGAAGTTCGGCTAGTTTTAGCGTATTGCAAACGCGCCTGTCAGAAAAAAATACTCACTTTTACGTTTTCCTAGATAAAAAATATTTTACTTAATTTTTACGCAGTGTAAAAGTTTTCTGTACGCACATTACATACCCGTTAGTGAAAAATAAATCGTTTATGTTTACGTTTACTTTGAAAAAGTTCAGTACATTTAGCAACTCTGCGAAGAACTCCCTCCCTAGAAAAACTCATCAGTAACGATGGCAAAAAAAGATTCGAAAATTCGAAAACATTTTTGAATTTTCGAATTTTTTCGGAATTTTCGAATTTTTATTTCACCACTGGAAAAAACACTTAAAAATCGATTTTTTTCTCAAAAAATTTGAAAATTCATAAATTCAAAAATTCGAAAATAATTTTTCAGGGAATTCAAGGACACAAAACGCATTCTTACGTTTAATGTGATAATTCAACCAAAAATTGATATGAGGTGCGTCTGAAAAAAGTAATGTAAAGAAGACAAAACTTCAAAAAAGCATTGAAATGGTGTCCGCGGCAGACCCGAGCATCCAGCATACTCTTGTTGAGTGGTTGAGTTACTTCTGCTAAAACAGACACCACTCAGTCAAAAAATTGGTATTGATTTTTTGTTGCTGAACTTGTTGAACAGAGCACTGTCCGACAAGTCCATCAGTTGCCACTTCCAGTTCCAGATTCTGTAAAATGCCCTGTAGTATGTCAAATGACATGCAAAGTGTCAAAGTCATGGAAAATGACAAGGGGGTTATTTCGAGGGGGGCTTATTATTTCGCCAGAATTTTTGGAATTCTAGTACTACCGTATTTCCTCGAAATACCCCCCCCCCCTCGAAATACCCCCCCCCCTCGAAATACCCCCCCTCAAAATGGACACTATGAACTTATAAACCCCCCCCTCGAAATACCCCCCCCCCAAATATAGTGTATAGAGAACGTAAATGACAAAGGCTGCGGTTTGTCATCTGGGTAATGCAAAACACACGTTAAAAACGATGACTATGTTATGTGTAACGATGGCAAACCCTCCAAAAAAAAGTATTTAAATTTTTAAGTGTTTTTTCCAAAATGAATTTTCGAATTTTCGAATTTTTCCTGACATTAATTTTCGAATTTCGAATTTAATTTTCGAATTTTTGAATTTTCGAATTTTTTTTGGCAATTTTCGAATTTTTTGGGCTAATTTTTGAATTTTTTCAAATAATTTTCAAATTTTTTTGGAAAAATATTGAATCTGAAGCTTTAAACGCAGAATTGGGACTGTTTTGGAAGTGGGTGACACACTGGGTGTACTCAGTGCATACAGTGCTGACTTCACAAGATACGGGTACTTCTCAAACCAATACTCGAAACCACTCTTATACTCCAGCGACATAACACCTTACAATGAAATCTACCATACCCCATCTGAATAAAAGGACAAACATTACATTTTTTTAATTATATTTATCAAATTGCTTTGATAAATATGATGAATTTTTTTTAATTTTGGTTCTTTTATTCAGATGGGATATGGTAGATTTCAATGTAAGGTGTTATGTGGCTGGAGTATCTCTTTGATCACATCCCTTTTACTTAAAAATATGTGCAGTTCCTTTGGGCAGTCCCAGACACCTGTAAAATGCTCTGTGAAATGTCAAGTGTTATGCCAAATATGTTCAAATATGTTAGCCATTTTCAAGGGCATTTTCATAACTTTTGACAATTGCAAGACATTTCACATTATACATTTCAACGTTTTTGGACGTTTTTTGTTTTGTTTCGCTTTTTCATACGCACCGCGTATCATTTGTCGTTTTATTTTGCACGTTGAACCTATGAGTGCGTTTTTTGCCTTGAATTCCCTAAAAAATTCGAAAAGTATTTTCGAATTTTCGAATTTTTGAATTTTCGAATTTTTTGAAAAATAAATCGATTTTTAAGTGTTTTTTCTAGGGGTGAAATAAAAATTCGAAAATTCCGAAAAAATTCGAAAATTCGAAAATGTTTTCGAATTTTCGAATCTTTTTTTGCCATCGTTAGTTATGTGAGAACAGTGATTATACGTCTACACACTTATACAAGTCTTTAGAGTCTTATAAATGGCGATTTTTGTTGCATTTTCGACGTCTGCGTACGTTTCAGACGACAATTTAGTACTTGGTTTTCAAAAAATTTCTGGCGAAATAATAAACCCCCCCCTCGAAATACCTCCCCCCCTCGTTTAACCCCCCCTCAAAATTCTCACTCTGAAACAATAAACCCCCCGGGGGTATTTCGAGGAAATACGGTAGATTGTTGTCTGTAATGTACGCAGACATAGAAAAATGCAACAATAACTGCTATATATATAAGAGTCTATTGACTTATATACCTAAGTATGTAACACTGTTCTAACGTTACAATGCATTGTTTTTAACGTGTGTTTTGCATTGTCCGAATCACAAACCACAGTTTTGTCATGTATGTTCTCTGTACACTCAATTTGAGGGGGGTATTTCGAGGGGGGGGCTAATAAATTCATAGTGTCCATTTTGAGGGGGGTATTTCGAGACGGGGGTATTTTGAGCGGGGGTACTTCGAGGAAATACGGTACACCAAATTACAGTGAAAATACCATATTTCCTAGAAATACCCACTCAGAATTTTTATTTTTTCGGAGTGGACACTCAGACCTGGTGGTATTTTGAGGGGGAGGGGCTTATTCAAGGGGAGGTGAGGGGTGTTTAGAACAAATTTGGTGAGTTTTAAAAGTGGCCCAAACATGAACAGCCCAAATACAGTTTTTAAAAGCTTCAATTTTAATATTTTTCCCAAAAATTCGAAAATTATTTGAAAAAATTCGAAAACTAGCCAAAAAAATTCGAAACTTGTTCAAAAAGATTCAAAAATTCGAAAATTAATTTGAGAAAAATTTCGAAAATTCATTTTAGAGAAAACACTTAAAAATTTAAGTACTTCTTTTCGGGGGGTTTGCCATCGTTACTCATCAGTCACAAAGTGAGTCAAAAATAGTTATCCCAGGGACTAATTCGTGGACATGCAGTAAATACATTCTATGCAAGTTATTTTTACTTTTTTCACTAGGTATACCGAACAATTTTTTAAATTTTATTCTCAATAATTTTCAGAAGTCTGACGTTGCTTCTCAGCTCGGCGGACTGCTCGGTATCGTCTGTGGGATTTCTGTTTTTTCGATTTCCGAAATCGTTTTCACGCTAATTCGGGTTGCATTTGTTATTCTTGTGAATAAATATATCTGATTTTTTCTGCCTTTGGGATTTCTGCAGTCGTTTTTCTTAACTGTTCATCTAGTTTTTAGTTTGCATTGATATTATACCTACCTACCTAAATATTTATAACAATTTTGATTAAAATAGGTTTATGCTGGATTTACAGCAAAATGATTAATAAAGCGTCGCTGAAAAATCCATTATTTCCATGTTGTCAAGTTTTTTTATTTTCAAAATTTTTGTTCAATACTCAATTTTACACACAAATTTATTATGTGCGAGATGTTAGATTCAAATTTAAAAGAAAAACATTGGATGAAAAATAGTCCGCCGACAAATCACGGTGAGGCCCTAAAATCAATTTGTCGCCTATTTATGATAATTGTATTTTTTATGTTAACACTACCTAATATCGTTTGTTTTGTAAGGTTTCATGGTATCTAATGATTGACTTCTCTCTTTTTGAGTATTACCCCATGAATTAAAGTCTTCATGTCTAGATTATCAATGATAAATATTCCATGGCCAATGTTAAAAATCATATCTTTGCACACTGTTTTCTGTCGTGCGGCATGGCCTGTTGTATTTTACTGTACTGTCACAATTTGCATCATTTATTTTGTTCCTCCATATATTTTGTTTTACATTTTGCAATAAATTGCAATAATTATACCTAAATAAATATTTACACATGATTTACGCATTATTACGTGATTATCTTTTTTCATTTGCGACCAGTAGGTAAACCTTCAGAAAGAACGCATGAACAGTAACTAACTATTAGTCATAAAGAATTGATACAACGAAAAAATTGCCTAAAAATATCAACCACATTTAAATTTCACACAAAAATTCTAAAACAGTTCAAAAATTCAACCCTAATTAAGGCAATCCCGATCTTCATCATCTAGTTCAACCTCCAAATTGACCTCGCCCAAATCCATGGTCTTATTCGGTTTTTTGCCGCTTGTAATGTATTTGTTTGGAATTTCGATGATCCATTTCCGCTGGCACGGCTGCAAATGTGAGAAATTGCGGTTATTAGTGGGGGTTGTTTTGCTTCGAAAGATTTTGTTGAAAAAAATGCAGTGTGTTTGTACAACACCTCAATCGCAAATGAAAAAAAACTCGCCCTCGGAAAACTCACAAAACTGTATTCAACCTACATTTGAGTTTACCAGAGAGATGTGTTGGTCAACTATAATTAACGCAGAATAAAAAAGTCATTCCGAATGAACTCATACTCACAATTGCTCCATCATTGCAATCGTGGTAAATCTTCAATTCCGGGTCAATCGGCGTCAACTCGTCGGTAGTGCCAGCCAAACTGAAGTAGCCCTGGCTGTCGGTGTAGCCCTCGTCGAGCTTGTCGTCCGGGTCCAGGCCTGTGTGACACCGGGGCTGTTTTTACACATTTTCACTTGTTACTTGCCTTACCACTTGACTTGACTTATCAGTTCACTTCGTTTATCTTGAAGGTAGCACTTTACTTGTCACTTGTCCGCATGCACAAGTGCCTCCAGCCTTTTGTCACTTTGCTTTACACTTGACATTTTACAGGGCTTTTTACAGGGTCTGGGACATCCCCTCACCCAACAGTGAAACCCAAATCCCAAAACAACAAAAACCACCAAACTACCGTCATCATCATCATACAGCCTCACTTTAATGCCGCTCTGCCACAAATCGCCGCATCTCAATCTGCCCTTGACGGCGGCGCTTTGAGTTCTGCCCCAAAATGAACACTGCGCGACGGTGGACAAGAACAGGACGCACAGGGCGGTCAAGGTGAACGTGTTGGACATTTTTTTAGGGGTGGGGGATTTTGTAGTGGATGGTTTTTTGTTGGTGCCTGAGTCGTTTACATTGGCGAATTAAGTGATGTTATTCACTTGTTACTGGGAAACTTGTGTGTAATGATGGAAGTGATGCTAGTGATGGAATGGCACCATGGCGCTGGTGCCATTTGAGGGCGCCAAAGGGCGTCGCGCCATAGCGCCATTGGCGCCTGGCGCCTTTTTTCCTGGCGCTTTTCCATCACTAGTGCAGGCCCTGGCCCTACGCCTACACAGTACACACACTAGTTTACTACGGTAATTTACCTAGCAAATTTTGAAAATTCAGGTTTGAACGCATTAGAGTTTACCAGAATGAGGTTTATGTCAAGTTTCAACTACGGCTTGCTGTGATAAAATTGTGTAGGTATTCTGGTGACTTTTGACTTAAACTAAAATGGGTTCAAATCAACTTTATGAACAATGAGTTTTCGAAAAAATTTAAAATTCGGTATTCAACTAAATAGTGTCCGTGTGTCCGTGTGAACGTGACAAAATTATGGGAGACATCGGTTATAGGAATATGAAAATGCGAAATAAAAAAATTAACGTATAAAAATGCCGCGCCGAATCAATACACAAAACTTCAACCGGTAAAATTTGCTCAAAATATTTGACCCACACACAAACACACAATCTCAGCACTATTTACACAATCATTGTATTTAGGCACACATGAACCCAATTAACGCATCCCCAAAACCCGAATATTTCGCTTATCACCGCGACATAATAATAACATCCTCTTCCTGCAGCGGCACTGATTTAACGATATTTGCCGCCGTGTGGGGCAAACTTCCCCTGGGAACCGGTGATAATGTTTCGAAGGATGTTTGTCCCTGTTTACGGGCGGTCGAAATTTGTGTACAATAAAAGCTACCATAAGACTGGACTAAACTAGGGTAGAAGGATTTTTATTTGGCAGTATTTGATGTTTCCGATTTCTGAGAGTTCTGAGAAGTTTGTGGGAGACAGTTTTTAGGGCCCACACAAACTAGTTGACATCAAAATTCGTGTCAACTAAATTCAACTAAATTTTGGTTAATTACCTACGTGATTTCAACGTTCCTGTGTGATAAAGCATAGTAAATTTTATATCGCGACATTTAATTTTCACAGTTTCTGTTAAGTTTGATGCTTTTAAAAAATTGTGTCATTTAGTTGACAAAAATTTGCGATGTCAACTATTGTGGTGGACCCAGACACGCAAGCTGTTACGAAACATTACCTATATGTAGTGATGTAAAAGCGCCATGGCGCTGGCGCTAGCGCCTGGCGTTAGCGCCAAACCAAAAAAGCGCCATGGCGCTTTTGGCGCTTGGCGTCATTTTTGCCTGGCGCCAGGAGCAAAATGCCTGTGTGACTTGGCGCCAAAGTCCTGGCGTTTTTTACATCACTACCTAGATGGAATGAGTCACGTAATAGTTTTCTATGTGAACGGCATGCCGACATTCGCTTTCGTATTTGTCACAGATTTTTAGTGTTCAAAGTAGCACAAAGGAGCGCTCGTCATATGGCAAGGAATTTTATTGCATGAATTATGTAAAAAAATGTTTTTTAAAGTAAGTATTTATACCGTATACGTACGCCCAGTTTGTACACTGTTTCGTTGCTGTTAAGCTTAATTTTAGTTTAGAGTCAGTTAAATCTTTCGCACATGACAACTTTCAAAACTCGTTACATCTCAAGTTATGAAATTTCACCACAAAATCGTACACCCCAAATCACCCACCCCACCCACACCTACAGACACCCCACCCCAATACAACCCTACAAAAATGACGCCCTACCTCTCCACCCTACTCATTCTCCTAGTCGCCCTATGTGCCCTACCACACCAAAGTCTCTCCAAGCCCGGCAAAGAGTCGGGCAGATCAAAGAGGGGCATAATGGACCACGTGCACACCGGAACTCAGTATTACAGGGTCAAGGGCAGGTTGAAGTGTGGAGATGCCCCTGCTGTAGGGGTTAAGGCGAAATTGGTGGATATTGATTTTGGTGGGTGGGATTGGGGGAGTTGACTTTTGGGAGTTGACTTTGGGGAGTTGACTTTTGGGAGTTGACTTTCGTGAGTTTCCTTTTGGAAGTTGCCTTTTGTGAGTTGTCTTTTGTGGTTTTGGAAGGTTATGGTGTGTAGGTTTGAATCGTGTTGGAATTGTATTCCGTTTGCAGCGTTTGAACAAAAATCAAGGAGTGGCCTTTTGGGAACAAACGTTTTTACATATCTGGAACGATTCAGGTCTAATTAGGGTGTCAAATTTCCGTTTTCCATTTTCCGTTTCCGTTTTCCGTGGGCAAATTTTTTCCGTTTTCCGTTCCGTTTTCCGGCCGCTGAAATTTTTTTTTCCATTTTCCGTTCCGTTTTCCGGCCACCTTTTTTTCCGTTTCCGTTTTTCCGGCTCATTTTCCGTTTTCCGGTTAAATTTTCAGTTTTTCCGCTTTTTTTCCGTTTTCCGGCTCAATTTCCAGTTTTTCTGCCTTTTTTTTCCATTTTCCGCCTCAATTTTCTGCTTTCCGCCTTATTTTACCCTTTTCTGGCTCAACTTTCTGTTTTCTGGTCCAGCCAAACTGGTAAACAGTCGTGCAGATTGTCAATTATGTAAAAAAATACTGTTTCCAGCAAAATTTCAGCGAATTTTATCATGTTTTTTTGGCAAAATTTCAGCAAATTTTTCCATTTCCATGCAAATTCAATTTTTCCGTTTCCGTTTTTCCGACCCCTTTTTCCGTTTTCCGGCCACTGAAAAATTTTTTCCGTTTCCGTTTCCGTTTTCCGCCAAGTGCAAATTTTTTTCCGTTTTCCGTTCCGTTTTCCGGCTGCTGAAATTTTTTTTCCGTTTCCGTTTTCCGTAAAAAAAATTTTTTGACACCCTAGGTCTAATGCACGAAACGTGTGTTGGAAGTTCTCGACTCCACCTTTTTCCTTATTTTTTTTCGCTATGAAAGCGCGTCCATAAGTACCATGTTAGTAGTGTGTTCTCGCGTGAGACATAAGTACGTGCGGACGCATACCGCTCTGTCCGCCGATTATAACTCCCACCCAATTCCAGGCCCTGACCCTGACGACACCCTCGACGAGGTGTACACGGATGACCAAGGCACTTTTGACCTCCACGGGGACACCTTCGAAGGCACCAACATAGATCCCCATTTGAAGATATACCACGATTGCAACGATGGCATTCGGGTTGGTTTGGGATTTTAATTGCTCTTGGCGTCCTAGTGATGTAAAAGTGCCCTGGTGCCACTCCCAGACCCTGTAAAAAGCCCTGTAAAATGTCAACTGTAATGCAAAGTGTCAAAAGGCATGGAAAATGCCCTGCGAAATGGCAAACGTACGTTTGCCATTTTCAGGGCATTTTCCATGACTTTGGACACTTTGCATCGCATTTGACATTTTACAGGGCATTTGACAGGGTCTGGGAATGCCCCCCCCCCCGGCGCTTGTGCCAAAGCATAAAGTGTCATGGGGCTGCTGGCGCATGGCGGTTTTGCATTCGGTTTTCATTTTTCATTTCATTTTTTGGTGTCATTGGCGCCTGGCGCTGGAGGTCGGAAAAGCGCCATGGCGGTTTTGGCGCTTGGTGCTAAAATCCTGTCCCTTTTACGTTCCATTACAAAAATATTCCATTTTCACACTTCAAATGACGACAATATCCATCAAAATCCACCCGCAGCCGTGCCAACGGCGGTGGAAGTTCGAACTGCCCAACAAGTACATCAACGACCGCGCCAGGACATTGGACATTGGCACCTGGAATTTGGAGGCCATTTTGCCAGATGAGGAGCACGATTGCATCCATTGAAAATGGCCCCGAATTTTATAATTCGTGACTCGAAATTAAAACGTTAAACGTTGAAGTTGAACAAAAACGTTTGATTTTGCGAGTGTCTTTTAAACTGCTGTCTATATTTCAGTCTGGTCTCTTGTATTTACATTTTCCCCACTTCTTGTACTTTTGATAAAATTCTTATTTTAGGATGCTTATTCGGCTAATTTGACAGGATGTTTGTAATGCAATTTAGCGGCGGCAAGCGCTGATAAGCTACAGCTTGCTTCAATGAACTTCACTCTGATTGTTAGATCAATATAAACTTTGCATTTGTTTGCTCTCTTTTCTGGGTACAGCTCCCAGCGACGCGTACCTGCCGAATTGCAATTCCATTCAACCAAAATATTTAATTAACTGGACTCGCGCAGATTTCCCCCAAATATTTCTCCATCCACAAAGACTATCAAAATGGTCAAAGTAGTGCACACGATGAGTCTATTTTTCATAGTGGCTGCACTTTTTGCTGTGCAGCAGTGCAATGCAGGTGCCACTCCCAGACCCTGTAAATTGCCCTGTAAAATGTCATGTCAAAAGGCCCTGGAGAAATGGGACTCGTTGACAATTGACATTTGACATTTCACAGGGAATTTTTACAGTATCTGAGAGTGCCCCCAGGCATCAGCGAGCACGTGCACAGTGGCAAACAGGGATACAAAGTGAAGGGAAAGTTGTTGTGTGCAGCTGCGCCCGCGGCGAACATCAAAGTGAAACTGATCGATACCGATTTTGGTGAGTTGGTGGTCTGCTGAGGAGAGCGACTAAGTGCTCAAATTCACTTTTTTCGCGTTTTGTCTTCAAAAATTCGCTGCAAAAAAGGCATTAAAATCCATTACCCTGTTAGTGATATACGCATTTTACAGCCATATCGCTGCTGGCAGCCGCGCTCCCCGTACAGTGTAAAGTAAGTGGCAAATGTCAAACAAAATGTCAATCAAAGTAAAAAGGAATTGGCTTGAAATCTCACAGGGTGCGGGACTGCCATCTGGTGCCAGTCCCAGACCCTGTAAAATGTAAAATGTCACGCAAAAGTGTCAAAAGTCATGTAAAATGCCCTCCGAAATGCAACCGAGTTGTCATTTTGCAGGTCATTTTCCATGACTTTTGACACTTTGCATGACATTTTACATTTTACAGGACATGGGACTGCCATCAGCCGTAGCTCCGGGCCAATCCTTCACTCACAATTAGGTAGTCTTACATCAACCCCCCCCCCCAATCCAGGCCCCGACCCCGACGACCTGATGGACGAGGGGTACACCGATGCAAACGGCATGTTTATGTTGGAGGGCGACACCACCGAGGGCACCACAATCGACCCCCATTTGAAGATCTATCACGATTGCAATGATGGCATGACTGTGAGTTTACTAATGTGGTTTGGGTATTTGAAATTGGAAATGTGGATTAGGGAGTTTAGGGAGGGGAGCAGCCCCGTACCCCGTAAAGTGTGAAGTAAAGTGTCGAATGTCACGGTAAAAAGTGTCACAAAAACAAATATGTCAAATGTCACCAAAGTGCACAGTCTGTGACTGTGACACTCAATTCCCTCTACTCTACGCTCAATCCAAATCTTAAAAATGAATATTAGTCGATAAAACCCGCATTCTATCATCCTAAAATACCCCCCCCCCCACCAATTTTCGCAGCCGTGCCAGCGCCGATGGAAATTCGAACTGCCCAACAAATACATTTTCAAAGTCGTCCACGGCAGACCCGCGCCGCACACTTTGGATATAGGCACGTGGAATTTGGAGGCGAAATTGCCTGGTGAAGAACATGATTGCATTCATTGATTGCGATGATTTAGTGTGACTTCTGCTTTTTTTATTTTTTGGAGGTTTGCCAAGTTTTCTTAGTGTTTCTAAGTGTCAGTTGCCTTAGCTGCGTTTGACGTAAATATGAATATTAATTCACTTACCTAAATAAAAATGACAGTGTTCGAGGTAGTGATATTGGCTTTTTGAATTTAACAATAACATCACCTACGGTAATCAGATTTTTTCATATGCATTTATAAATAACCAAAATACTATATTTAAAATTTGGCCACACAGCTATAATCGGCCGACCAAAAAATTGCTAACTCGCGCTTATAAAATCGTGAAAATCACTGATTAGCAGTTGCGAAACGTGAAGACTGTGCACACAATTGTGTGGAACGAGAATCGGTCAGTCTAAGTCCAACTTTAAACCGACATCGAAATTATAGTTTTTGTGGCATCATGAACAGTTTATCAACGTAAATACGGAGGGGCAACACAAATACGCAACATTTCGTTCTTAAAATACAATTTCAACACAGAATTCAATGCTAGGAGAAATGAGACTGTAGCATCAACTAATCAACGGGCAAATGTGCGTAACGGGCAGATGTGCGTATTAGTGCACCCTCTATAAAATGACTATTGCGGGAAATGAGTTACAACGCAGTGCACTGCAGGTGCGTCGCTTGCATCCATATAAATATCAACGATTTTAACACTATTGTTCTGTCTGTGATACGATCGATTCGGTATCCAAAACTAATGCTCTATATAGACACTTGGTAATTGGTATCCAAATCTAGCGCACCACGGCGCGGCACGATATGACGCCAACGACAGTCGGCAGCCGGTACTAAGCGGATTAGGTACGTACTGGCCGCTTAGAAGGGAACACTCGTAAAAACACTTGCGATGATATTTTTTGATTACTGAACAGTACAGAACAGATCAGAACATTTTTTTGTGTATGGGAACAGGTTTATTTACATGAAATTTTTTTATATTTAGAAATGCATTACAAATAATTTGTGACTAAAGAATCAGTATTATTCCGCGAATTTTCCCCTTTTGCCAATGGCCGAATTCATTCATAAAGGCCTAAACAAATTTTCGCTTTTGAAATATCGAATTCACATTTCGTCGTCTTAATTCCGAACTGCTGAAGTCTAAATGTGGCAAAATCATAAAAAAATTGGCTGTCAAACATTTTTCTTTTTTCTCGTTGTTGCATGTGGCCCAGTGCCACTCCAAGACGGCGTCAAATTAGAAAATATAAATGCCATGCAAAGTGTAAAACGTCATGTAAAATGCCATGGAAAATGTAAAATTCTTTTATCGGTCGTTTGAATATTTGCTCGGCTTTTTTGTAAATTTTGACACATTGCAAGACATTTAACATTTACGGGGCATTTTACAGGGACCGTGTGTAACCTGGTGCCAGTCCCACCGGACCCTGTAAAAGGCCCTGTAAAATGTCAAATGCCATGCAAACTGTCAAAAGTAATGTAAAATTCCTTTAAAACTTTTGACGCTTTGCCTGACATTTCACATTTTGCAGGGCCCGGACACAGCAAAAAATTGATCCGTGAAGCGTGTGGAAGCGCGCTGGATGCGCGTGAAGCGGCGCGCTTCCACACGCTTCCACACGCTTCCACCAACATCACAAGATTCTGGGTGAAGTGTCTTCCACACGCTTCACCTAGCTTCACCGCGCGCTCCACGCGCATCCAAGCATGTTGAAGACACTTCACGCCGCTAGCGCTTCCACACACTTCCCCGCGTATAAATTTGTGTGGGAGCACCATATTAAGAAGCGTGAAGCGCTGGCAGCTTGGTGAAGCGTTCGGGACATGTCGGCGTGAAGACACTTCCCGACGCTTCACCACGCATCCACACACCCATTTTTTGCTGTGGGAAGTGACCTGGTGCCGGTTCCGCAAGTGTACAAGTTACTAGTTAAAACATAAGAGTTGAGAAAAATGACAAATGATTAGTTAAGAGATAAGAGTAAAGTTAAGAGTTGAGTAAAATGACAAATGATTAGTTAAGTGATAAGAGTAAAGTTAAGAGTTGACTTAAATGACAAATTATTAGTTCAGGGATAAGAGTAAAGTTAAGAGTCAAGCATTTGTATCCAAATATTATTTTTCGTATCCAGATCTTATGTTTTTGTATCCAAATCTTATGAGAAAACATAAGATTTGGATACACTTGCTTGACTCTTAACTTTACTCTTATCTCTTAACTAATCATTTGTCATTTAACTCAACTCTTAAATTTTAACTTTTCTCTTAACTAATCATTTGTCATTTAACTCAACTCTTAAATTTTATCTTTTCTCTTTAACTTTAACTTTACTCTTAACTCGCCATTTGTAATTTTACTCAACTCTTATGTTTTAACTAGTAACTTGTACACTTGCGGAACTGGCCCCTGGCCAATTTAATGGTACTGTGATTACATCACGGTATTTTCAGACACATTAAAAAGCCGCCCTCGTATTTCACAACAGAACATTCTCAAAAGCAAAAACTGTGAATTGCACAAAGATGTTTTGTTGTCACAAATGAAACACCATTTCAGCCCTTATCATTTCCTGTGACTATCAAAGCATTCACGCCAGTTTTTGTCATTTTATTCATGAGATTATCATACATCAAACTGTATAATGCGACAGTTTCAACCCACACAAGAGCACACAGTTCAAATTGATAGGAAAGTCTCATTTCCTTTGGTAATTAACATTTGTATGTTTATTTACCTTTTGTCAACTTAACCAAAATAGGTAAATAAATATCTAGGTAGTCTAGAATTCGCTGTCATCAAATCAGGGCATCCTGTTTACATAATTTACAAATTGATAACAGCGCTCGCAGATTGTCACTATAACCCCAAAATTCGGCACTGTTTATGAAGTAATTTTGGGAGTTCACTAAGACAATTTCAAACATTTGAGTTGACAAAATGTTCAAGGAACTATTGTTGGTGGCGATTTTCTGCGGCACTTTCGTCAATGCCGGTCTTCTGACAAAGACGCAGGCGTATGGAGTGAAAGGTTACCTACTTTTTTAAATACCGTATTACCTCGAAATACCCCCATAGGGGTTTATTATTTCGCCAGCAAAATTTGAGGGCGGGGGAGAGGTAATTCGAGGGGCGGCTTATTCGAGGGGTGTTTTTTTTTCGTCAGAAATTTTCGTAAGGATCGTAGTAAATAGTAGGCATTTGCGTACCCAAAAGCTGCGCTACAAATTAGCGGTAAAAAATACATCATGTTCATTGCATACATGATGTACATCATACCGGAGGGGCAGTTTTTCGAGGGGGGTTTATTATTTCCCTAGCCCATTTTGATGGGGGGGGGGGTTAATTCGAGGGGGGTAATTCAAGGGTGTATAGTTCGAGGTAATACGGTAGAAGAATGTTGAAAAAGTTGAAAATAAATTTTTCCATTTGAAAATTTTCAACTTTTTTGCATGTTAGCATTTATTAAAATAAAAACGTTTTTTTCAGGGAAGTTGATGTGCGGCCAGAGACCAGCATCTGGTGTTGAAGTAAAATTGGTCGACATCGACACAGGTCAGATGTTTGCCCATCATGATCGGTTTGTGAATGCGAAAAGTTTGTAAAAAGTGACGTGATTTTGGGGATGGGGTCAAGAGCAAAAGCGCCATGGCGCTGTTCACACTCTTAAATGACAAAGAAAATGGCGCCATAAGCCAGTGCCTGGTGCTTTTACACTTAACGCCACGGAAATAATAGCGCCAGCCAAGAGCCAAAAGTTGCATGACTAGTGATGTAAATTGCCATGGCGCTGGCGCCTGGCGCCTGGCGCCAACACTACGTGAAGTTAACAGCGCAATGGCGCCCTTGGTGCTTGGCACTGACGGTCGGAAAAACGCAAAGCCTATTTGGCGCTTGGCGCCAAAGTTGTGGCGTTTGCTAATGACCAAACAATTCCCAGGTGGGCCCGATGACGAGATGGCAAAAGTGTACACCAGCTCAAATGGGGAATTCATGATCTCTGGAAGCGCCAGCGATCCCCGACCCACGTCGATTGATGTGTTCCTCAAGATTTACCACAGGTGCAACGATGTGAACGTGAGTGCAATGGGCAGATTTTTATATTTTTATGTTGGGGACATTTTGTTGGGCGTAGGAACAATTTTTTAGGTATATTCGCTTGATGTTTTAAATTAAAAACGTATTTTTTCAAAATAACTTAAACCTGGGTCACATCATCCACTTTAATTTGATGATACAAAATCAACGTATTAAATCGGATCAGAAAATAAGATCCCATCCCCAGTTTGGATACTTACAAAAATATTAAGCATGTCAAGAGAAATGTCAAGACATCATTTCCATTCGTAGCCGTGCAAAAGGAGGTGGAAACTCGAAATGCCCAGCAAATACACAGAAGATGGCAAAACAGTCAAAAAGTACATGGACATTGGTAAGTCGAAACAGGGTGCACGGCTTTAGGGGGTCTCAGAAAATATACACGCCACTTTTCGAAATCTTTATTAAAATTAGCGTATTTTTTACACTTCTATTCAATTATGCATTCTAATTAAATCTGGTTTCTATTGAATTGTCCCCGTTCAATTTGTTTTTGTAAAGGTAAATAGAACTCATATAGGTAAACATTTTCAACATTTTCAGGCATATTGAACCTCGAAGTAGAGTTGGATGGGGAAGATCACGATTGTATTTGATTATTTAACCAATTTAATGCTATGTTGTAGTTTTACAGGAAAAGTGATAGGTAAAGTTTTTGGCCCAAAGTTAAATACATTTTCAGCCACTTAAAATTCGCCACTCTACTTTTGGCTTATCATTGACAGTTTCGTTTAGGTATAGTAATACAAGTGTGTCCAAGGGTTTTTATTTTTTTTTATTAATTGTATTTTACTACTGTTTGCGTTTCAGTTTGAATTTATTGAAATAAATTGACAAAATGGTAAATGTTTTAATTAATGATTCATTTTTATGAACGGGCTAGTGCAGATATTTTTTGTAAAGTGAGGGAAATATTTACACGTTTACCGTATTGCGTCTAATAGAAGAGCATAAATACTACAATAGAAAAGTAACTTTGATAGTACATCCGGTTAAAAACTGAAGGCAAATACTGGTATTTAAATATAACAGCTCTTCTCTAATAAATAGAACAAATACGGTAGTTTTTGACGAAAACTGAGCATAGTCTGGCCTATTTACGTTGCGATTTAATTGCACAGTGATAAATAACTGTGGGGGAATTTAGTGACAACAACTCATACTAAATAGTTTAGAAACACAACAGCGGAAAACATTAATTTTCGGTGTGCAAATATAATACCGTAAATCCTAGATTAGATTTCTTCTCGGAAATCATTTTTCCGTCAGACTTTTCTGAAGGGAAACGATTCTTGAGAAATTTTTGAAATTTTACTTTTACATCAGATTTGCCAACCTAATTCATGAAAAATGTCAAATCAGAGTTGCCGCTCCGAACGTGGAAAGAAACATTCCCCATCCAAAAAAATTCTATTCACTCAGTTAACTGCGGAACTATTCAAAGAGGGGGGATTAATCGAGTATTTACAGTAAAAGGTACACTATAACAAAGTGAAACTAAGTGAAACTAAACACTGTGAAGCCGTGCAATCGACACTGCACATCGACTCGCTACCCTATTATCGACTTTGTGCGAATATCAGTGGGTGAAGAATGCATTTTCGAGTCATTAGATAAAAAGTTTTAAAAGATATTGGGAGGGAACTTTTTATGCGTGTTCAAAGGATTCATGTTTAAAAAATGCTGAAGTATTTATTGTATTCATTATACGTTTTTATCAAATTTCATCCAATTGTAGTAACATTCCGTGCAAACTCACTAATTTTTGTATACTCACTGCGTATTTCCATTCACAGCACATGTGACGAGTTGACGTCAAAAACCATCCGCGAACTACTTTCCCACGATGAACAGTTTCAGACATGCTTTTGCACATATTACTATCCTCTTTTACATTGAAAAATCCTTCACTTATTTCTGATAAATACAATAAATTTACCATGTGGGTGACACGAAATCAGTTTGCGACTTGTATCCGTTTGTTTTACATTAAAGAATTTGTAAAAAACTGGCTTTTTACAAGCTTTTTGAGGGCGGTGCAACATCTAAGAATAATTCTCGACAATAACAAGAATAAGGAATGTATCAAGTAAGAGTGAAAAGCCCTTGATGACTAGAACTACAGTGTAAATATACCGTAATACATTGACAAGTACAGAAATGGTAGCATGTAATTCTTAGCATTTGAAATAAAGGACAGATCAACATTTTCCCGTGATGTGTAATTACGCAACTTCAAAAGGTCATAAAAAGATCTAAAAATAACCGTGTTTGACATTGGCATTTTTGGGCTGATTGTGATGTTTTGTCACCGTTGAAACAAAAAGCCGTCTGATGTTTGTCATGTTTTCCAAAAACGGAAAACGTGATGGAAAATGTTTTCTGAACATGTTCATTTTTTCACATGCTAAGTGAACTGACTACAAACACTTCACCGCAATAGCGAAATTGATACACAGAACTTGATGCACTTCGTGGATTATAGACCCTACACAAACTAGTTTTCAACCTTAAATTTGAAAACTCGTATCTCAGCTGTGAACACATTTAATTTGCCGCAATGGCGTTACCGTCAACTACAGTTGATGGGAATTGAAAATAACTCATTCTGGTAAACTCAAATGCTTTCAAAATGCTTTCATTATGAGTTTTCAAAATATAAGTTGAAAACTAGTGTGCATATAGGCACATATTTATGCTCACTCACGGTACACTGAAAATTTGCATTCCGCATTCGAACGTTTTTCCATGCAGAAATCAGAAATCTACCGAATGTAATTCGTTTGAAGGGAGGAAAATTAGGCCCGGATGCAAATTCTGTTAAGAAGAACACATTCATTTTATTAAAAAAATGACGGTTTTTAAAATAACCATTTTGGCACTTGCGTAACCAAAAACGTCCGAATGCGTAACTAGAATTTTCTGTGTACATTTTCAAGGTTCTGTAATGGCAAAACAGACAATGGGGTAAATGCAAAAAGGAACACAGTGTAAACGAAATCAATTCCTCTCCCTTATCCAGTGAGGATAATTATATGCAAATATGTATGATGTAAATAGGTATATGTCATTTGTAACTCAAGGGTGTCATTTGCAACTGATATGGGCTGGGCAGTGTTTGAATGTGTTTAATCTCAAATTTTTTTAGCATTCTGTGTCTACACTGTGAAAGTATTGACGCAAAGTTCAAACAATTCGAAGTGGAATTGTTATGGGCAGGGCACCGTCACACAGCTGACTTTCACTTGCCTCATAAACCCTTTTATTCCATATGCAGATGCATATTACCTACATACATAAACAATACACATATTCTACATATTTACACACAATGAACTGTATGACAGCGCTTAGCCACCCCAATAATTCACTTTCCAAATGGAAGGAACCCCTTGACCGTTTCGAAAGCACCGGAAACGGCATCTTTTGCTTTCGTCGCTCCCTCGCCCAGGGGGCCGGGCAGCTGGCCCAGGACACCTGCGCGCATGTTTTTTTTTGAATTTGGAAATTGTAGGTTTTTATTTTTGTGGATACTTTGCGGATCGATTTAGGTAGTTAAGTTTACAGTTACGCAAATAAGTCGGTACTTGGACACGATTGTTTACCGGTAATTATTTAAGAAACATCCAAAAAAATGTAGACATAGGCACAAAACTGCATACCAGCGTCCTTCTCCTCTGGCTTGTTCAATTCATCGAATTTGCCCATCGCAATAGCAGCGAATGGATCGGGGTCCTTTTTCTCGATCCCATACTGCGTGAGAAAAGTGGGTTAGGTATGTATTTTTCGACAAATATTTCTATGCTCGGAGTACTTCGAGGGGGTATTTTGAGTCGGATATTTCAGGGGGGTATTTCAAGGAGGTCTTTCAAGCGGGTATTTCGAGGGACAAGCGCTATTTCGAGCGGGTACTTCGAGAGGGTTATTATGAGTGTGTATTTCAATGGGGGTCAATTCAAGTGGGTTTGATCTCATAAATAATACACCCCCCACCCCCCACCCCCAACCCACCTTATCCCTAATACCACCTCTAACTTTCTCCCTCTCCTGCTCCATCTTCCTGTGTTTGTCCTTGCGTCGTTGCTCCGCTTCCACCAGAGCCTGTTGCCGGGCCTCCTCCTCTTCCTTGGATGCGGCCCCGCCGCCGCTGTCCCCTCCGCCGTCGTCGCCGCCGCCCATCGCGCCTGGGGGGGGTTGTTTGGGGGGTGTTGGGGGGTGTTTGGGGGGTGTTTTGGGGGGGGGGGGCTGTTTAGTGGGGGGGGAGGTGTTTCAGGGGGTATTTGAGGGGTGGGAAAATGAAATGTTTATGCACAGGCTACTTTACCAATACCGGGACTCTCAAATTTGAGTACTCATAAATCAGCTTTGAATGACTTCAATTGATGGAGATTACAATGATAACTCAAAATTAAACTCAAATACGATCAAAGCTGATTTAGTTATGAGCACTTGACTCAATTTTTAGTTTTTCATTTAGGAGCACTCAGTTGGGCAATTTGAAGATGTTTCTGGGTTTTTTTATTATTTTTTGTTTCTGTAGATAAAAATACGATTAAAAATTTTAAAATTGTGAAAAAAACAGTAATTATTGCACAATGTTTTTCTGCAGGGTTTTGCCATCACTACGAAAAATTTAGAACAATCCGACAACTCATAAATCCGCTTTGAACGCATTTGAGTTATTGTAATGAGTTAATTCTTTTATGTCCATCTACAGTGGTTGACAGAGACCTCATTTTGGTAAATTCAAACGCGTTCAAAACTGTTATGCGAGTTTTCCAACAAAAAAAAATTCCGAATTTTCGTTAGAAACCTAGTGTGTTGAGGACCTAAGTTTGCTTACTGCTCCATAAATCTACACACAAATTTATGCAAGCTGAATGTGTGAGTGGACGAAATGACTCAAAATACTTCCGGCTTTTTTCTTAAATGAATACTGTTAGCAAATTATCCTATTTCAATTCATTTACTAATTGAGCTTGCGCACCGCCTTTCTTATTGGTGGCGTGGCGTGCACAAATAAATAATTACAAACTTACAATAATAGTTTTGTCATATTTTTACAATGAGAAACATTTTGTCAAATAGATTCTCACTGTAAATTACTGTCATTAGTTATCAGAAATGTCATATTCCGTTTTAAAAATAGTTCTTTTCATTTTCTTCATTATTAGTAAAACATAGTGCTTTATCAAGCTTAACAATAGGAAGCTTAACACACATCTATTGAAAACGATGGAAAAAATACTTCAAAATAAAAGCTTTTAACATTGTGCAATTTTCGGCAAATCGCTCACCTAAAGGATTCATACCACCGATTAGCATATTCATTGTTGTGAATTTATTTCCTTCAAAAACACTGTTATATATTTATCTAGAAAATACAGCAGGATATTAGAAATAACCGCTTCAGGCAGTCATTAAATCCAAATAATATCTATTTATATAGGGAAAATATCATTCAAGCTTTCTGCTTCTTTATTGCTGTGCCTGATAATTAAAATAAAATTAATTTGCACCACCCACGAGTATTTATATCTCCTGTACTACCTAGCTAAAAATACGTGAGCGACCGCAATATTGAATAGTAATAGATGTAGGGCCGTAGAAACAAATAAAACAGATATACCATATTTGCTTGAATCATCCCCCTGGGGGATTATTATTTCGTCAGACTTTTTTGAGGGGGGACTAATCGAGGGGGGAATTATTCGAGGGGGGGAATTATTGTTTCATCACTCGTGTTACGGGGGGGAATTATTCGAGGGGAGAATTATTCAAGGGGGGAACTATTCAAGCAAATACGGTACACGCACAAAGCAATAGGAAATTGTACAATGCTTTGTATAGTGTGCATGCCATTTTTTACTCGCAATTCCCTTCAAGCTTAGAGAGACATCAATTCAAACAGATGTATGATGTATGGGGGGCCCCCACTCTCGACTGGTTACTTCGATATGTGCATTGGCGGGGTATTTTGAGATATGCATTACGTATTAGCATATTAATGGTGCACTTTGTGGACCGCACGATGTGTATTTTACTGAAACAAGCGCTGTATCATGAAGACATTATTTATAATACAAAAATTGTCCCAAAAGAAATGATTTCAGCCACGACAAATATGCCGGTTGTAGTGCTTGACTCCGCCTTTTTCCTTCTAAACTTTTTTTTTGTGAAAGTGTGTGCATAAGTATAACATTGGTGCGTTAGCAGCGCGTAAGGCATAAGTGAATGTGTGCGAATATACCGTATTTCCTCGAATTGCTCCCGGGGGGGGTTTGCAGAGTGGAAATTTTGAAGGGGGTTAAACGAGGGGGTATTTCGAGGGACACTGAAAAACCGGCAAAAAATTGTTGCATATAGTAAAGGCAACCCACCCTGTAGTTGGTCGCCATGCCTCCCCCCATTGATGCAGAGTAGAGGGATGTTACAAGTATATATTCACAAAGTTTCAGCTCTATAACCCCACCATAGCCCGAGATATAGCTGCCGAAGTAAAAGAAAAAAAATGGGTGGCTTACTTGACCGGGAAGGTGTTTATATATTGGGGGGGTATATCGAGGGAGGTTCATAAATTCATAGTGTCCATTTTGAGGGGGTATTTCGAGGAAATACGGTAATTGAATACAGCTGTTTGCAGAGTGTATGATTTTGGCAGATGAAGTCTAAGGAAATGTACTCGAACTCGAAGACATCATTATTAGTTAAAAATAAAAATTTGGTCAAAGTTTCGCTTTCTACAAATGTTCCGACATTCACACCCAAAATTCCAAAAAAATTCATTCCAAAAATACAAAGAAAGGAAAGGAAGGGATGTAAACGCCTAGGTAACTTAATTGACACTAGTCAGCAATTTACATATTTATGTTCATTCTGACGATCTATGCCAATAAAAAACAAACTTTAATGGGGCAATAAATTGTAACCATGGCTACCACGCTCACATGAGACATTAAATCTAGAACATAATTCATAATGACACCTTATTTAACTGCCGTTTACTCATGCCGTGTGCAGTTGCAGAGCTGGCTTGACACAATTTTACAGGAAAATATTTATAATTTTGCGATTCCCATCCCGATGGCGAAATACAATGTACTCACCCCAAGTGTGGCATTCATACTTGCAAAAATTTGTTAGATTTGTATACTTTTTACATGTGCTGGATTTGCGACTTGGTGAAATAAGATAACTAGCGACAGTCACGCACGGTTTCGCACAGACTGGACTGCCTCAAAACAAACAGAGCCATCTTTGCTTATTATACTCGGTACATAACTATTAGGTAGTTATGTACCCAGAGTTTTATACCATATTTTTTCTAATAGAAGGGAGCCAATTGTATTTTTTTCGTAAATCTTTTTCCTTGCCGTTCTATTGGAGGTGCCGTTTTTTTTGAGGCTGCCGTTCTATTATTTTTCACCAATTTTTCACACATTTTAATTTTTGAACATAGCCTTAATTTTTAATGAAGCTTCAGCAATATTTTAATATCAGAGCATCAATTTGAAATGTAATATCTATTTGAATGCTTTGAACATTCTTGCCATCCATTTTTTTTTTTTTTTGTGTTTTGGCACAATCCCAAAATCATTTCTGCCTGCCATTCTATTGGAGGTGACGTTCAATTGAAGGCTGCCGTTCTATTTGCTTTAGTGAGCGCAAAAACGTGCCAAAACCTGCCGTTCTATTGGAGGTGCCATTCTATTGGATGCATGTTGTTCTATTAGAAGAAATATGGTACATTTCAATCAGAGTTCTGTAGAATGTTTGCTTAGGTGAAGCAAATCACCTTAAAGCAGAGTTGGAAAAACGTATTTACGTTTACCCGAAATACCCGGTTATTTGGGTATTTTTACTTACGTTTACGTTTACGTTTTCCAAAAATACCGTTACGTTTTGTTACGTTTTCCAGTCCAAAATACCCGGGTACTAGGGAAAACGTAAAAAAAACTTGTGATCGTTCACACGTCCACATGTTCAAATGGGCCGCACCACCTGCAGCCAACAATATTCTTATGTTCTTGCATAAACGTAACATGTATACACACAAAAAAGCGGTGCATGAAAAAGTGACTGCATGCTTTCAATTACACATGGAATACTGGGTACATATTCATAAATGTGTTCAAATGCTGAACACAGAAACCTTTTTATTATTTAAGTTTATTGAGCCTTGCGTTTATAAATTTTTTTGTGATGAATTCCGATGACGCACTTGCAACAACTGTGAGCAGCACACGTTTTGAAACTGGCAGGGCGAGTGCAACCTCTGGTGCTGATCCCAGACTTTGTAGAATGCCCTGTAAAATGTAAAATTTCATGCAAATGTCAAAACTCATGCAAAATGCCCAGCAAAATGGCAAAGATTTGCCACATTCCAGGGCATTTTGCACAACTTTAGATACTTTGCATGCCATTTGACAGTTTACAAGGCATTTTACAGCTTCTGGGACTCTGCCAGAATCACCAGCGTAGTTGGATTTGGCCACACTTACAACAGAAAGTGGTGCAGACGGAGCAATTGACCCATCGAAGGGTGAAAATAATGGTATTTTCCAAAGCACAATGGCAAATACTGTGTGTAAAATTTTTTACGTTTACGTTTTTTTACGTATTCCTTGGTATTTCAAAAATACCTAACGTTTTAGTATTTATACTTTTGATTTTGAAAAGGTATTTACGTTTACGTTTACGTTTTCCAAAAATACCAGTATTTGCACAACTCTGCCTTAAAGTTACCATCACCTCAATATCAATACTGAAAAAGGACGATAGTTACTGCGCATATAAATACTTACTACCGTATTACCTCGAAATACCCCCAGGGGGTTTATTATTTCGCCAGCAAAATTTGAGGGGGGGATAATTCGAGGGGGGGTTTATTCGAGGGGGGGTCTATTATTTCGCCAGAAATTTTCGGGTATTCCCCATACGCAGACGTAGAAAAATCGAACAATCACATAGATTTATATGTGTTTATAGGCATATATTACTGTATATACACAAAAACCCTTCCCTAATGTCACTTAATCATCAGTTTTAACGTGTGTTCTGCATAGTACAGATCACAAACTGCGGTATTTGTCATGTACGTTCACGTTACACTCAATTTTAGGGGGGGTATTTCGAGGGGGGGGTTATTATTTCCTCAGCCGAAATTTAGGGGGGGTATTATATCTATCCGTATAATTCGAGGTAATACGGTATATATCTCTGAATAAACCCCACCCCCTGAAAACCCCCCTCGGAATAATACTCCCATGTCCGGGTGAGCTGGGAAACATTACCCCCTCGAAGCACTTCCTCTTGTAATTGCATTATTGAGCATGTAAAAAATGAGGACTGCATGTGATGGAATTTTCATGCTTTGAACATTCAATAAACCCTTTTTGCTACTTAAAAATGTAAACAAAAACAACAACGATAAAATCACATGTTTACAAAATAAACTCATAACGCAAATTATTCACATGAATGGTTTTGGTCCGGTTCATAAAATATTCATTATAGCGATTGAGCGATAGTGTGCATGAAACCGCACAATACCTACCATTTCTAAATTAAGTACCGTATTACCTCAAAATACCCCCAGAGGGTTTATTATTTTTTTTGCCAGCAAATTTTGAGGGAGTTAATTCGAGGGGGTCTATTATTTCGCCAGAAATTTTATTCAATTCCACATACTCCGACGTAGGAAAATGCACCAATGAACAGAGACGTACATATTTTTATGTGTTTATGCACCTAATGCAAAAACCCTGTCCTAACGTCACTCAGTCATTAGTTTTATCGCAGAGTTGTTAGAATTACTGAAATTTTCTTAAAAGTGTATGTAAATGTAAGTATTTTTACTCACCACAAAGTAAAGAAAATGTAAAATACTTTCTTTACTTGTACTCAGGAAATAAAGTGTAAATGTGAGTAAAATACTTTTTTCAGAGGAAAATGTAAAAATGAGTACTTTTCCTCTGGAAAACATAAAAACTACTACTTTTTACATGTGTGAGTGAGTTTTACACTGAAAGACATAATTTAGATGTCGTTTTTTAGTGATTATTTTGTATTTTTAGAAAAATGATATGATTTCTTCAAAATTTTCGTATTTTAGCGACATAAAATTGTGATTTTTGCAACAAAAATACATTTTCTCTGTACGCGTGTACTTTTAAAATGTACGCGTAAAAGTGAGTACATTACTTTAAAAAAGTAGATGTAAATGTATTTACCGCGTTCTCGCGTACGCGTATTTTTCGAGTGAATGTACATACATTTTAACAACTGTGTTTTACGTATGTTCTGGATTATACCCAGGTATATAGACCACACACCGCGGTATTTGTAGTGTACATGCTCTTTACGCTCTTTTTGGGTGGGGTTTTTTCGAGGGAGTTTATTTTTACCGCAGGAATATTTTAATTTTTTTTTTTTGGGGGGGGGGGGTTTCGAGGGGGGGGTTAATTCACGGGGGGTATTCGAGGTAATACGGTTCCTACCTACCGTATTGCGTGTGCACACGCTAAACTGCAAACTGTGTGCTGGTAAACTCATAAATCGGCTTTGAACGCATTTGAGTTTACTGGAATGAGTTATTCTTGATCCCCATAAACTGCAGTTGACAGAAACCTCATTTAGGTAAACTCACATGCATTCAAAGCCGATTTATGAGTTTACCAGCACACGGTTTGCAGTTTAGCGTGTGTACCCCCATTACCTTAAATAAACCCCCCTTGAATCAATATACGTCTATGTAATTGCTTGATTTTTCTATGTCTAAGAAGGTGAAATTTCACAAAAGTTCTGCCGAAATAATACACCCCCTCGAATAAGCCTCCCCTCGAATTGACCCCCCTGAAGATTTGCTGGCGAAATAATAAACCCCCTGGGGGTATTTCGAGGTATAATAATACGGTATATAAAAAATGAATATATTACCAAACACCTTGATTGTGGCTTACATGGTTTACATGGTTACATGGTTACATTTCTTGTAGTAAAACGGCACCGTTCTATTTTTTGGTCAACTTGTTTACCTGTCGTTCTATTGGAGGTGCCGTTTTATGCCATGCCAGATTAGGTTGGGAATTTAAATATTTTCGGGTTCAGGTGTTGGATGTCGGGTCCAAATAAGTTCGGGTCGGGTATCAATCAGGTATCAGTTCCAAAGTATACAGTTACCTATTTGGTTTTGGCTCAGATCTTGAGGCCAACAAAATTCAATTTGTTTGAGCAGTCGGCCATGAATTCTCAACTTCTCACGTCGGTCTGAAGTGCTTGAAAGATTGAACTGAGGGAAATTTTTGAGGGTTTTTGGTTGCAGGTAGTGATGTAAAAGCGCCATGGCGTTTTGCTCTGGCACCATTGGCGCTTGGCGCTAAAGTTCTGGCGCTTTTCACAGCACTAGTTGCAGGTTCGGGTATTGGTGTCGAGTATCAGGTTTGGTTTTGGTTGGGTAGTAGAGTCAGGTTTGGATATTGTACTATGGTTCCAAAAAAGGTTCAGGTCGTATCGTGTCGAGTTAGGTTCCCAACACTAGTCCCCCCAGCCCAACGAGAACATGGCTTCAAAATTAAAATACAAGTTCATACAAGATTTTACTGCAAAATGAATCAAAACTGAAAAAAATGCAAAAAATAGCCCCAAACAGCATGCGGTCTACCAAATTTTCAAAAAAAAAAATCTAAACTGTACAAAGAACAGAGAATTGAAACCTGAATGATCTTTGCTTAGTAAAATGAGCAGACCGAGAAAAACTGAGAAAAATTAGTGAAAGGCTTATCCACATTTTTCAAGAATTTGAACAAAAGTTGTCTGGCTCACATTTCTATTTATTGCAACTAACAGGACTGATCATCGCATCTATGTATATATATATATATATATATATAAAGTACATGTCATAAAACTGAACAAAACACGACCTACACAGACATAAATGTGCACGTACACACACACTCATAAAGCTAAAGTATCCAGAAAGTAAATTTGTTGAAAGTTTCATGGCGCAAGTATCTACAGCACAAGATTATATTGCATTGAGCATGCGCATACATTCACAGGATGTACACACATACAAAATACAGATACAGCAATGGGTACACGCGCACAAGTTTAGTCTAAAGCTCTCGAGCTTATGGCACACTGAACACATGGCATGCAGTTTTGGTTGAGATGGCAGAATTTTGCGTGGTTCGATACATTTTGGCTGGATTTTTTGGCGTTGGAGATTTTGCGTTGGCGTGTGTATCGTGGGTACTGATGGATGGAAAGTCAGTTTTACTACTAAGTATTGCTACAAGACAGAAAAAGTTGAAACACTACAAAAACAACCAACACAACAAATCAACCATTCTCCAAACTATACTACCTTTTTGCTCGATTTTGGAAAACAAAAAGTATACTGTGGCAACCACCACCCGGTAAAGTGCAAAATGTGATGTAAAATGTCATAAAAATGTTTAGTTTAAAAAATGTTAAAAGTTAAAGAATGTTTGCAGAATGTCAAAAGTTCTACAATAAAATTATTTTCTAAATTCGAATTGACATTTTACATTACATTTCACACTTTACTTTACACTTTTTACATGGAATAAAATCACCAAATTAACACTAATCGCAGCAGAATGATGAGTCAAGTGTAGTGATGTAAAAGCGCCATGGCGCTGGCGCCTGGCGCTAGCGCCAAAGCAAAAAGCGCCATGGCGCTTTTGGCGCCTGGCGCTATTTTACTATGGCGCTATTGGCGCTTGGCGCCATGCCCATGAAAAGCGCCATGGCGCTTTTGGCGCTTGGCGCCACAGTTCTGGCGCTTTTCACATCACTAGTCAAGTGCAATAGGTAACTACATATTTACAAACATACCGAAAAGTAATTTAGGTTTAGGTAGTTTATTTTCTGGCACAATTTTCATTTTATTCACGATGGCGTCATGATGGAGTGTTTGTTTCCTCCAGAAAAACCGCGGAGTACAACACCATAAAAATGGCGCCAGCGCCATCCCTTTCCATTTCAAATTTGGCAAACCTTTACCATCACAGCCAGAACAAAATGTCCTAACTGCTGTGCATCATGCGCGTAGCGGGGCCGGGCCCATGGGCACAAAACATGTCGGGGCCCGGGGACTAAGCCCCTTTTCTATAGAATGGATGCTTTCAACTTTGGCATTCCCGGATGAGGGTTTTCGACCGGGTTTTCTTTTCTGGGGGGCTTTTTCTGGCGAAAAGTGCGCGCCGCGCGCGGTGCGCGAAAATCGATGCGAGTTTACGTAGAAGATTTACGATTTTCCAGTGCGAAATCAAAGTGCGAAACGGGGAACTTGTGGGGATGTTGACGTTTTTTTTGTTGTTGCGTTTTTACGTAAATTTTAACGTGTAATTAGGTAAGTTTGAACGAACATAATGCAAGCATCAAATTAGCCATTGAGCTATTGAATTACAATCTAATTTCAAACACTGAAGATAGTGTTAAACTGGAAGATTCACAACGATCAACATAGGTATTTTATTTGTTTCATTTTCCTTACCTTTAGCGGCATCCAACTTGCTCCCAACCATCTGTTTGATAACAAAACTGGCCATGTCTCTCTAATCAGTGAAATTGGGAATTTGACATTCACGATGCCCCGCCTTACTGAACTTTTAGCGGCGGGATTAATGGTATTTTGATAGATGCCTAGGTGTTTAATTGAAATTTTAGCACATAGATGATATTATATAGGTAGTCACAGCCGGCAGCCACGAACGGGTAATCTGGAAAATTAATTAACTTAAGTTGAAAAATGAAAATAGAATTAAGAAAAAAAGTAGATTGAAAGACAAGGTGTATACAAATAAATTGAAATACAGTGTACTTTTTAATAAAATCACGAGTTTCACTGTGTTTAAGTATTGAATTTAAAGCGCGTGTTAAGGATGACATTTCGTTGACAGTTCCATACTTCTACCGTATTTCCTGGAAATACCCCCCCCCACCTTCAATTAACTCCGCCCCCCACCTTCAATAAACCCCCAGGAGTTTAAAAAAATTTATGGCGAAATAATAAACCCCCCTCAAAATAACCCCTCCTTTAGCCCCTTCAAAATTTCCACTCTGAAAAAGTGTACCCCCGAAGGGGGGGGGGGGGGGGGGGTACTTCGTGGAAATACGGAAGTTTGTGTAGCGATGTACGTTGATATGTACCAATAATATCATATTTGGACACATTTATTACCGGTTGTGAGTACTAAGCATATTCTCTACTATGAATTCCACGAAGATTTCTGACGAAATAAAAACCCCACCCTCGAAATAACGTTTAACTCCCCTCAAAATTTGCACTATGAAACAATCACCCCCGGGGGGGGGGTATTTCGAGGAAATACGGTATTTAAAAGTCCGTTGGCTACCTATATAAAAATTTGGTTTCAGGGAAGCAAACCGTAAATTTATCAGCAAATATTTATTGTTATAAATAAGCCCTGGTTTAGTTTTATGTCTACATTTTATTTTATACCTTCCCAAATATGCAGAGCAGAACATGCTTACTTTAATTTGAGAAAGGTACTTAAATTCTCATTTATACCTTCCAAAATACCTGTATTTTTACAACTATGCGATCATGTGTATTTTCCATATTGGCCCCACACACGCTAGTTGACATCGACACCAAATGTCAACTGGTGTCGTTCCCAATTCAAAGCTTGCGTTTAAACGGCATTCGTCCACTCGTCAGCAAGCTTTGAATCGGGATCGGCATCAGTTGACATTTGGTGTCGATGTCAACTAGCGTGTGTGGGCCCATTATGGGAAGTAACATACCGTATTACCTCTAATATAAGGTATACCTTATATTGTTTTCGTCAGATTTTTAGAGCCAAAAGTTATACCTTGTATTAGAGGGTACCTTATATTAGAGGGTACCTTCAATTTTTTTCGCCAGATTTTCATCTGGTCAACAATTCAAAGTTTCTCTTCGAGTGAATAGTGCCGCCATAAACTGACACACTTTTCAGCGGCGGAAGTCGACAAAGAGTCATCGCAGTGCCCTTCGGCACCATTTTCATCATTTTCCGCCATGTTTAGCAACCGTTTTTATTATTTTGCGTGTTTTGGCATGCAGCCAGCTGTGCTTTATTAGAGGTATGCCTTATATTAGAGGGTACCTTATATTTATTTCGTCGCGTTCAAAATAGCCAAAAGTTATACCTTATATTAGAGGGTACCTTATATTAGAGGGATGCCTTATATTGGAGGTAATACGGTATGTAAATATTTATCTAAAGTAAAATATGAGCCTGAGCCCTGAGAAAATGTCACATGAAACTGAGTTTCGTTATTCATTGTCACATGAGTTAAAAACACAAATTTTGAATATTTTCTGATATTTTGAAATATAAATCTCCCAGTGATGTTTGGCATGCTTTTCATGGTTTCATCATTCAACAGTTTCCGCTTCCGCAGCGTTTGCGATATCGTTGCGCAGTTTTTTTATTTTTAAAAGGTGTTCCCCAACGTGAATACTTAAACATTCAACCCGAGAGCACACAACTCCTCAGCAGCGTGGTTACTCATTTTGTACTCGCAAAAATACTCTTTCTGTACTCGCAAAATTTACTCGACTGTACTCGAGTACTCTGAAAAAGTTAAGCGTTCATGCGAGTACAGAAACTTTTTTCAAAGTATGCGTATGCGCGTATTTACTCGGTACTCGGGTATGCGTACATTTTGAGTAAAAGTAAATACGCATTAATAACTGTGTATTTTTGTCCCTGTGAAGGTCCTGGTTGAGAGTACGCCAACTTGAGATGAATAATTTTGCAGATAAAAGCAGATAGATAGGTAATTAAAAACCGTACTTATACACAACGGAATTAATTATAGAAACAGCGGCAGGCAATCTTGACCATGGTGGAATTTTGATAGAGAATTGTGAGTGAAAACCACACTACCTATGTGAATAAAATGTGTGTACTGTGGATGATAAAAACCTGCTTGAAGATTTTGATGAAATAAACCAATCGCATCACTTGAATATTATATTTTATTAATAAAAAAATTATAATAAAATCTCTCCAATAAAACCCTGTTGGAGAAAATAAAAATATCTTGGAGTTAAAAAAATATTATCTTATTATACCTATATTTTAAAAAATATGTTAAACTGCCAAGATTTTGTAAAATATGTAAAACTGCCGAGAACTGCAGAAATCAGGATCCAGTTTTTATACTCCAAAATGCGGACTTGGGTGCTGGGATCATCGGATAATGACTCGAGACCGGAATTCTAATTGGTAAGGTCAGTATTTAGGCTGAGGTGTTTGGATCAGGATTAGGGCTTTTCTCAAGATTCGAGCCTGAAATTGAAATGTTTTTCCATGTGAACTCCAGAGTTGTTAAAAGTACCGAACTTTTTGCAAAGTATACATAAACGTAAAGTATTTATTTTTTACTCACCCCTTGAGTACAGAAAACGTAAAGTAAATTTTTTTACTTTTACTCATGGGTAAACGTGAGTAAACGTACTTTTCCCCGCAGAAAACGTAAACGTGAGTACTTTTGAGAAATGACGCCAAAATTTTGGAGAAATGTCGCACAAAAGCAGTCATTTTCATAACTTTTTGCCTATGTTACGCAAATTTTGACTATATTTTTGGTTCTATAGCTATTTTCGACTAGTTTATTTTTTAGCTCATTTTCTCCCTTTTTTCCCTTCTATGCCTTTAAAAACCTATATAAAAGACGATCTCAAATACGTTTTCTGTACTCGAGTACTTTCAAAAAGTATACGTAAAAGCGAGTACCAGAACTTTTTTCGGAGTAAACGTAAACGTATTTACTCTGTACTTATCGAGTATTTATCGAGTAAAAGTAAATTTAAAGTAACGTTTTAACAACTATGGTGAACTCCATCCCACTCCCACTCCATCGGCGCTCATAAGTGTAAAAACACATTGCAATTCTAATAATGTTTTCAGTGAAAACATTTCACATCATAAGCGGAACGAATTTAATTAAAGCAATGTACCTAATTAGTATCAATTAAATAGAATTACAGTAAAACACTGACAACACATGCGAAATTGACCACTGAACCCGGAGAGGATCTAATAGTAAATTTTTCTCATTTAGTTTTTTCCTTCCGTAAATATTTGCCGTTTGTTGAAAACAGATTCATATATCTACTATCATCAAGGCCGTTCCTTTTCACAATAATCATCATAGAAAAATTAGACAGATTTTACATAAAAATTACAAAAAGTCAGATTCTATGGAATCCTAAATTAAAATTTAATTATTGTTGATCTGAGAATACTCGCCTCAGAATTAGGAGATGTCGATTTTTCTCAGATCTAACTCCGGCTTTTTCGAAGACACATTCACCAGAAACCAGAGTTGTACAAATACCGGTATTTTTGGAAAATGTAAACGTAAACGTAAATACCTTTTCTCAATTTTAAGTATTGATACTAAAAGCGTAAAATACTTTGAAAGTACCCGGGTAAACATAAAAAAACGTAAACGTAAAAATATTTTGAAGCACTCCCATCATCAGAGCATGTGAAACAAAGTCACCTATTTTTACAGTTTGATGAACATGATGAAAAATGTGAAGTATTTATTCATTGTCAAGTACACGGTGAGTGCTATCTAATACACCCAGCGCATCAGGTTCCTGGATGGGCAACTATTGTGCATTTATAATTGCGATTTGTGATGACGATGTGCTAGGTGGGGCTGATTTTTGTATCAAAATATAGCCAGAACATTTCATTACCAAAGTATGAAATTCCAGCCTTCTAACTTTTTTGTACCTCCTAGCGTTATCATAGAAGTGAACCTTTATTCCTGGCGCATGAATTTTTGTCTACGCCAATTTCATTTTGGGGACTCTATACAGGATGGGTGTAGGATAAAGCTAGGGTGCATTTTATACGTTGGTAGAGAAATGTTTTGGCTATCTTTTCCGACCAATATCAGCACCCTAGCGCGTTGTCATAATGAATCGCAATACATAAACACACCAAAAGTCGCCGCACACGAACTTTATGCATAGGGTTTTGAAAATATTTCAAATAAATAACAGCTTTTCTATTTTCCATACGATTTTTACGTTTTCCCCAGTACCCGGGTATTTTGGTCAGGAAAACGTAACAAAACGTAATGGTATTTTTGGAAAACGTAAACGTAAACGTAAGTATAATTACCCGAATAACCGGGTATTTTGGGTAAACGTAAATACGTTTTTCCAACTCTGCCAGAAACCTGAAATTAACCAGAAAATTAGTATGCTGAACAGTAGGGTTGGAAATTTCAAACTTTTCAGGTCTGGGTTTCGGGTATTGTGCGACTATCGGGTACTAGTATAAAGGGCCGGTATCGGGTCAAGTTTTCAGAGCCATATATAATGTTCTGGTAATAAAAGCATAGTTGTTATAACGTAGGTATTTACGTTTACTCGATAATTACGGATACTGCGTAAATATGTTTACGTTTCCTCGTGAACAAATACCGGTACTCACTTACTTGCGTTCTTTTTGAAAGTACCCGAGTACAGAAAACGTATTTTTAGGGGACAGAAAATGTCATTTTGCCAAACTGAAAGTGACAAACATAAGACATTTTCATAAGAAATACTTAGCAGGAGAGAAAAACACATCTTTTTGTAAATCAGAGTAAAAATTCGAAAAATACTGACTTTTTCTGAGAAAAATACTAACTTTTACGTTTTCTGTCAGAAAAAATACCCGTTTTTTAACGTTTTCTCCAGAAAAAAATCTCGTTTTTACGTTTTCTCTGAAAAAAAGTATTTTACTCACGTTTTACGCAGTGTAAAAATATTTTAAAAATACTTTACGTTTTCTGTACTCAGGGGTGAGTAAAAGAAAAATAATTTACGTTTACGTTTCTTTTTAAAAAAGTTCAGTACTTTTAACAACTCTGAATAAAAGCTTCAGGTATCGTTTAATAAAATCATCAAGCATCAGATCAAATGATTGTTGTGATCAATCTGCTCCGCCATCCCCTGAAAAATCGTTTTTCATTTTCATGGTACAGATTGCACCCACTCTTGTCATACACAAAAAAAAACAGAACAACTGAGCACTCTTTCAGGGGGAACCGGAAACAGACGTTAACATAAATTTGGCAGCCACTGTGGTTCATTGGAATTGAACTTCAATTCAATCAGGTTAATATTGAGCATCTTTATGGACATTGGCAGCTAGCCAAACGTGATTTTTTCAAACACGTGCATGAAAAAATGCAAGACAATAAAATCGGATCTGTAAAAATTGTAACTCACCTCAGTACTGTTGACGATCGCGTACGTAAATAGGAATGCAAGAGCCAGATTACGTAAGCTCACAGAGCATCCAAAATTAACCACTTCGAATGAATCTAAACATTGTCTGGTCTGGTGCCCCAATTTTAATTATGTATTGTGTGTGAATGTCGTAGGTTGTATTAATGAGAGGAAGATTGAAAATTTCCGACTGGACGAAATTTATTATTACAACGCGTTTTCTGATTCACCGAATTCCTGATTGCAGGTCCGGGTATTGGTGTTGTGTATCGGGTTTGGTTTCGGCACTCGGGTTTCGGTTCAAAAAACGTGTGTCGGTTCGGGTTTGCATTCGGTCGGGTTCCCGGGTATTGCACACCACAGCTAGTGATGTTAAAGCCACCGGGAAATATGGCACCGCACCGCACCGGCACCTCTGTCATGACATGAAAAGCGCACCTGGCACCCTGGGGCACCGGCCAGAGACTGGCACCGCACCGCACCGGAACCGGTGCTGGTGTCCTACGGTGCCCAGCACCGGGGTACCGGTGCCCCGGCCCGGTGCCTTTACATCACTAACCATAGCACACTAATGAAGGCACATCAAAATGAAGGCTTTTATCATTCACAAAGAGTGCAAAAATGCTAACCAGATGTAGCTGAATCATGTATAAATCGTTTTCATCGGAATTAAGTTGAGTTGTATGCCGGAATATTTGTGAAATGTCTTGTAGTGAAATACCCGTGTGTACGAACTTCCCAGCAGATGAGTAGGTAGTCTTTGCTGTGACCTTTCTAATGATACCAAATTCTGTGAAGAAATGGCTTTTAATTTTATAATGTTTTTTTTTCTAAAGTGAGCTTTTGCATTCTTTTGAAGTTTTTTAAAGATAGTTTTAAATTTTTGCATTTTTGGGAATTTTTCGAAACTTTTACTGTATCTGAAGGGCGGGTCTCCAATACACAGGCGTCTCCAATAGAAGGTACACTTTTTGACTTTTTTGGGCCACAAGATAAATAGAAGAGCGGTCTCCAATAGAAGGATTATAACCGCTGGCATTATGCCAAATGCATCTTGGGTGGGCATAAAAGTAGACAAAAAATAGAAGGGCGCCCTTCTATTTGAAGAAATACGGTATTACTTACATTCTGCATTGTATGCACCTTTTATCACATTTAGGATTCTAAAAATATTGAGTGATTTATATTTTTTAAGTATAAGAAAATATATAGATCTTATATTTATTTATATTTTCTTCAGGATTTTCTTGAGAGATAAAATTATATTTATTTTATGAAATTGTATTATACTTATTTTTTCAGAGAGATTTGATTATATGCCCTGGTGCCGGTTCCGCAAGTGGAAAAGTTAAGAGTTAAAACTTAAGAGTTGAGTAAAATGATAAATGACAAGTTATGAGTAAAGTTAAAAGTTAAGAGTTGAGTAAAAATCATTTGTCGTTTTAATCAACTCTTAACTCTTAACTTTACTCATAACTTGTCATTTGTCATTTTACTCAACTCTTAAGTTTTAACTCTTAACTTTTCCACTTGCGGAACTGGCCCCTGGTCTTAACAACACTGATAAAAATGATCAGCCACATAATGCACTCAACACATCTGCATTAGGTAATTACCTATGTGTGAATATTGTTCTTGTTGGGCAATTGGCATATGGAATGTATACCATATTTCCTCGAAATAACCCCCCATCGAAATACCCCACCCTCGAAATACCCCACCCTCGAAATACCCCCCTCAGAACCGCGGCACTGTGAATTTATAACCCCCGCTTCGAAATACACCCCCCTAAATTGAGTGTAAAGAGAATGTAAATGACAAAAGCTGCGGTTTGCGATCCGAGCAATGCAGAACACACGTTAAAAACGATGACTTGTTACGTTAGAACATGGTTTACGCCATCTACATGCTTATATTTATACTAAGTCTATCTATAGACCTTTGTAAATAGCGTATTTCCTCGAAATACCCCCCGGGGGGTGATTGTTTCATAGTGGTCCCGAAAGGGGGGGGGGGTTAAACGAGGGGGTGGGGTATTTCGAGGGGGGGGGTTATTATTTCACATGAAAATTTTTGAAAACCAAGTACGAAATTGTCGTCTGAAACGTACGCATACGTCGAAAAATGCAAAAAAAACCCGCCATTTATAAGGTTCTGTGGACTAATATTAGTATGTAGATGGTATGTATGTACACTGTTATAACGTGACACCAACATTGTTTTAACGTGTGTTCTGCAGTACACAGAACACAAACTACAGTTATTGTCATGTACGTTCCCTTTACACTCAATTTGGGGGGGGGGTATTTCGAGGGGGGGTGATTGTTTCATAGTGGTCCCGATAGGGGGGGGGGGTCAAACGAGGGGGGGGTATTTCGAGGAAATACGGTGCATTATGCTTATTTTTGAATTTTTCCATGTATTCCATTTGAATTCGTTTTCCATTTGAATGTTTGCGTACCTTACAAACAAGCAATTAGTACTGAACTGGAGTTAACTAAATTTCTATCGAAATGATTAACCACCCCTCGAAATATCCCCCTCGTTGACCCCCCCCCCTCCCACCTTGAAAATCTCACTCTGAAAAAATAAACCCGCGGTGAGTATTTCGAGGAAATACGGTATGCTAAAGAGTAAATACAATTGTGAGATGTCATGAAAAATGCAATGTTTGCTTTTTCAAAGATACCAGTACGTAGTTGACAGTAGTGATGGAATGGCGCCATGGCGCTGGCGCCCTTTAATGGCGCCAAAGGGCGCCAAAGCCATGGCGCCATTGGCGCCTGGCGCTCTTCTCTGTGGCGCCATCTGGCGCCTGGCGCCATTCTTTCGAATGGCGCCATGGCGCCCTTGGCGCTTGGCGCCATTTTCGCTGGCTCCAATTTGGCGCCCGGCGCCATTGTTTTGGATGGCGCCGGAAATGGCGCCAAGATTCCCAGAAGAATGGTTGTTTTTCCCATATTTAACTGCTTTAGCTGCGGAAAGATATGAATTGGTTGACATTTACCAGATTTACCTTTGCAATTACCTTTCCCAGACCTACATCACTAATTAGCTAGGTATTTACAATGTTCCATTATTCCTCAAAATGCCCTGAAGGGGTATAGTATTCCGCCAGATCACCCATATTTACCAGGCGTTTTTTTGAAGGGCGTGGTTTTGGCCCCACACACACACTAGTTGACATCGACACCAAATGTCAACTGGTTCAGATCCTAGTTCCGGGCTCGCATCTGAACGTCGTTCGTTGGTTCGTCAGCTAGCTTTCAATTGTGATCGGAATCAGTTGACATTTGGCATCGATGTCAACCAGTGTGTGTAGACCAATTCGAGGAAACCCGGAGTTGCATTTGGAAGGGCGGGACATAAATATTTACATACTTATGTAGGTAGCGTATTTGCTTGAATAATTTCCATTGGGAATTTTTTAATCTGACGTTTTTGAGGCATTTATAGGTAGACATTTATGCATCTCTGTTATTGTTGAATTTTTCTACATCTGACTGTCTGAGTAGGTTCCCAAGCAATGGCTCGATAATATAATTTCAATCAAAGTTCTCGATATTATAAAAACCCCTCGAATAAGCCACCCTGAATTAACTCGCACAAAATTTGCTTACGAAATAATAAAACCGCTGGGATATTTCCAGGAAATATGGTATTGAATTAGATAATAAAACCTATTATATTTATAAGATGAGTTTTGTGGCTTTTGACAATCTTTAAAAATAGTATAACACGTTCCTTTTCTATAAAGGCTTCCATGATGATTTACAGGCTGAAACAGTGAATTTTATTGTTGGCGCCATTTTGGCGCCTGGCGCCATTGTTTCTGGCGCCCTTTGGCGCACGGCGCGATTTTTTCTGATGGCGCCATGGCGCCATTTTCTCTGGCGCCCTGTGGCGCCCGGCGCCAACTTTTTGAACGGCGCCATGGCGCCATTGGCGCCTGGCACCATTTTTCCTGGCGCTTTTCCATCACTAGTTGACAGCTAACCAAGGTGTATTTATGTATTTTTACCTATACATAAGCATAAAATTCATCTGTGTCATAATTAGGTATAGCCAATGATATGTAAGTTATAAAAAAAACAACAATTTCTGTGTTTTGATTTCTTCAAAAATGAATACCTGTGTTTTGAGTTGTTGCTTTTGCAATTTTGTTTATGTGTTTTGGTGAAAACAAAATTTGTCATTAAAACAAGTTTTTTTACACAAAAACTATGATTTAGCAAAAACACATAAACTTAAACCATCGGATACTTTAACATGAAATATACACATAAAAAGAGGCTAGTATTGTCCATTTTGATGACATTGAGTAATTATTGGACCTTGAGTCAACATCCAACTGTAATCATATTTTTGCTGCTGAGCTGATGTGTAAAATTTGTAAGTGAAGTTTGCTGCAGGCAGAACCGTGGATATGTAAACTGTTCACAACTGATTACGGTAGCGCAGCTTCCATAATTATGAATGTAGTTTAAATATTTACAGCAACAGCAATGGTGAAATTGATTGCAATTTGCCAGAATTTATTGCCCATTGACTTTTGTTCAGAAATACATCTGAGATCTGTGAGAAAGGTTAAGGCGTTAAGGGGTGGATTGAATTGAATTAAACGTGGGTGGAATTAGTTTAACAAATCATTCATACCGTATTTCCTCGAATTACCCCCGGGGGTTTTTTTTTTCAGAGTGAAATTTTTTTTTGAGAAAAACGTGAAAAATGCAACAAAAACCACCATTAATAAGTTTTTACAGCCTTATATAAGGATGTAGATGGTATAAACGATGTTCTAACGTAACACAGTAAGTGTTTTGAACGTCTGTTATGCATTTCCCGGACCAAAAATTCATAGTGCGCATTTTGAGGGGGGGGGTATTTCGAGGGGGGGGGTATTTCGAGGAAATACGGTAAGTTGTAATATTGAAGCGGTAAAATGAATACTACGCAGTGAGACCAACTGCATATTTTAAAACATGTTACATACATGTGTGACATCTTTCCTACCATACCAGTACCAGTCAAGTGGGGATTCAATTCAAGGAGTTTGTGTTTTTCTATACTTGACTAACAGTATTTGATGGGTTATTTGAGGGGGGTTTCAAGGGGGGCTTATTTGATGATATACCTATGTCATTTTGCACAATTTAGACATGTACAAGCAGGCAACCTTGTCTGAAATACCCATCATATAAAACCGGTAACTCAAAAATAGCTTTTATCAACTGCGAGAGTGACACAGACATAGTGGGTGGCAAAGTGCATCAAGCCGCAATGCCGAATCACAAATGCTAATCGAAAATGCAGTGAACTGAACAGCAATACCTAAATACGTTTGCATGATAATTACAGGCAGCGCGTATCTTTGCTTTTAGAGGGGGGAAGCAAATGTGAGCAACGATGGAAAAAACACAGAAATTGAACACAGAAACTCATTGAGTTTCTGTGTTTTTGTTTTACACAGAAACACGGAAACTCATAAATTTTGAAAAACTCAAAACTCAAATGAGTTTTTTTTTGGAGAACACAGAAACACAGAAACACGGAAACACAGAAAAGTTTTTTGAGTTTTTGTGTTTTTTTCAGCGAAGTGGTTGAATGCACATTAATTCAGTTAAACTAAACAAGATAAGATAAGCATCTATAGTATGTAAATATGTACATAATGTATTCATATTTTATAATGGTACAAAAAAGAAATTAAAGATGGCATGCACATCTCATGGTGGATTTGACAATTTAAGTTTCAACATTTAAGTATACCTTATTACCTTGAATAAACCCCCCCCCCCCCCTTGAATTAACTCCCCTCAAAATGGACTGGTGAAAAAATAAGCCCCACCCCCCTCAAAATACCCCCCTCCGGGATGATGTACATCATGTATCCAATGTACATGATGTATTTATTACTGCCAATTTGCATCGCAGCAACACATAGACTGTACTAGGTTGTGTAGCTGACTACTGATGTTTATTTCAAATATATCCCATTTGTACGCATTTATAACCTGTTTTGGGTACGTAAATGCCTACTATTTTCTATGATCCTTACAAAACTTTCTGACGAAATAATAATGTCCATGGGGGTATTTCGAGGTAATATGATAGTTGTAGTTCAAATCAATTCCGTAGTCTTCCATACAGTGCACATCCATTGAAGAATTTTGGAGTACTGCATAAATTGTCATTTCTGGGCATTTTGTTGCTGGTGTTGTGATGTTGATGTCCTCATTGTAGACATTTTTATGGACTTTTTTTGACACTTGAATGAATACACAAATGTTATGTGGGGTTAAAACATGTGTAAAACCAATATTTTATAAGAAAACCACTGTTTCCATATCGAAATGCTGTAAATCGAAATTTTTTTGGGGGGAACTCGAATTTTTTGGAAAAAACTAGAGTTTTTTGGAAAAAACTCAAAAAACTCGAGTTTTTACAAAAAACACAGAAATAAAAACAGAGTTACTCAAGTTTTTTTCAAGAAAAAAACTCAAAACACAGGTATTCATTTTTGAAAAACTCAAAACACAGAAAGTGTTTTTTTTTTGGAGAACTTACCCATCGTTGAATGTGAGACAGCATTTTTATTTTTTTGTTCCGTGTTTTTTTTTTGCAGGAAACAATTAAAGTTATCGATAATTTGTTATGGTTTCCTCTGAATGTGCGATTGCAACTAAACCGTGTTGCAAAAATTATGACGTGATATTTGTTGCGAAAAATTCGCCCAACGTTTAATTATTGTCCTTTTCGCAATGACTTCAACGTTTATGTGTTCTCAAAATTATTACAGCTAGATTGTACGTGAGAATGCAGCAAAATTTTATAAGATAATGAAAATATGAAAAACTCGTTCTTGAAACTACTGGCAAAATAGAAAAATTAAAGAATCTTATGATCCCCCTTCAGAAACCCCAAAATACCGTATTTCCTCGAAATACCCCCGGGGCGAGATGGGGGGGGGGGTTAAACGAGGGGGGGTATTTCGAGGGGGGGGGTTATTATTTCGCCAGAAATTTTTTAAAATCCTAGTACAAAATCGTCGTTTGTGATGTACACTGGGGTAGAAAAATGCATCAATAACTGACATGTATAGACTCCTGTGAAAAGTACATGACATATACTACTGCTATTTCGAGGGGGGGGGGGGGGTGATTGTTTCATAGTGGTCTCTAGAGGGGGGGGGGGTCAAACGAGGGGGCGGGGTATTTCGAGGGGGGGGGGGTATTCCGAGGAAATACGGTACTAGAATTGCGGCAAAATTAGCCTTCGCATTTCCAAATGGAAATACAACAAATATAGGCAGGTAGCCCTAAAATGTTATCCCTCAATTCCCAAAGATACTAAGTCTGAACTATTATGCATGGTGGTACATTATGGGATGTTCACCATAGTTGTAATGTGAGCGAAGTAGGAGATAGTAGTTCATCTTGATTTTTAAATTTTTCCAGAGAAAAATTCTGAGAAATTTTGCAAAAGGCTACGGCTGGGTCCTGACATGTGTGTCACTGTAATAATTTGATGTTACCAAATAAAGCTACCTATAACTTAAACATCTACAGCTCAGCTGCCTTACAACAAATTGTGTGGAAAAGTTGATATCCAATAAAAACCATATCTAACAAAAACTCAAGTGACCACATTTTCAGATGTGTTCTGGAGAAAACACTAAATATGGTTAAATGCACAATTATATACAATATACCATTTTATACCTTCTTACATTTCATAGATCCACAAACATCAACTTTAATAGATGCACCCATCTATCCACCCACAGTGCAGATCAAAAAGGAAAAAAAAACTTTTTTTGCCACAAAATACATCACTAATCATCACTCTCAATGGGCAAATGAAAATGGTTGTTGTATCAAATTAATGCAACACATTCATGGAGATTCAGCCTACGTAAATTATTTCAAGCATCTGATTTTAAAAGTTATCTGGGTGCTAAAAAAATAGCTAGGGTAGCTTCAGTCATATTTTACATTCTAAGTAGTCTCACTCTGAACGCTTGGCATTGTTCCATTCTAAGTCACTTTAGGAATCAATACGCACTATTTGAATAGCCGAGCTCGTGACCTATTCATTCACTCATGTGAACAATTTCGCGGCAATTTGCATGTGTAATGACGTTTGAATTATGAAAGTTTTGTAAATACTTAGGTAGTTGAAAAGGAAAACGTAAGTTTGGCTGTTTGAGTAGATGTTACTTTTAATGCAGAAAATTGCATTTATGTGATACAGTTTTCTAACAGAAGAGATTCAAACTAGTAATATACAAACAAAATGTTGGAAAAAGCGACAAAATAGATGCCAGGTTTACCTAAATATCTACCTATTTGAACTGTGGCAAGAAAAAGCCTCATAATCTTCTCTTAATATGAATTTACAGTGTGGCAAATGACAACAGTTAATAGCTGGTTAATTGAATTTGGCTGGGTTAATATAAAAATGGAATTGTCCAGAAATATATTTACTATATTTCCTCGAATTACCCCCGGGGGGGGGGGGGTTAAACGAGGGAGGGGGGGTTATTAATTCATAGTGTCCACTTTGAGGGGGTATTTAGAGGGGAGTATTTCGCAGAAATCCGGTAATCATCTTGGTGGGTTGAATGAAGTTCCAGTGGCCTATTGTGGCGCCCCTACGGAATCAAAGTACCGTATTACCTCGAAATACCCCCATGGGGGTTTATTATTTCGCCAGCAAAATTTGAGGGGGGGTTAATTCGAGGGGGGGTTTATTCGAGGGGGGTCTAATTATTTCGTCAGAAATTTTCGTAAGTATCGTAGTAAATAGTAGGCATTTGCATGCCCAAAACAGGTAATAAGTGTGTCCAAACCAGATATATTTAGTAGATTAGCTACACAAACATGTCCATGTGTAGCTGCAATACAAATAAACAGTAATATACATCATGTACATTGCATACATGACGTATTTATTATGTACATGACGTACATCATTCCGAAGGGGGGGGGGGTATTTCGAGGGGGGGGGTTTATTATTTCCCCAGCCCATTTTGAGGGGGGGTTAATTCGAGGGGGGGTTAATTCAAGGGGGGGGGTAATTCGAGGTAATACGGTAGTTTACATACAATCCCACACGCGACCGTTACAACCGGTAGCAGTAATCGCCTTCTAATGATAATTGGCCGATCGCAAATTGAATAACACATAATAATAGTTTGAAGAAAACAAAAGAAAAACATACCGTATTTGCCATAATGTGCCTACACACACTAGTTTTCACCGTGACTTCGTGGGAAAACTGAAAAATTTTAAAATGCAAATAAATGAACACGGTTGAACGATTTAATTCCAATAAAATTTGAATTTAAATTTATAAAAGTTAAAATTTGAAAATTTGAAAACTAAAACACATAAAGCATACAATAAGAGTAGGCTGAATGTCGCCATGTCGCCATTTCAGTTTTCACACATGTCACGGTGAAAACTAGTGTGTGTAGGGCCAATAAGTGCCCTGGGGAATTATAATGTTTTTACTTTTTTGAGTGGGGAACAATTCGAGGGGGGATTCTTCAAGGGGAGGGGTCATTATCTCGTCAAAATTTTCAAGCATACTTCTATTGACTCACGAATTCTTCTATTCAAGAAATATGATTTATAAACACAAAAATGTGCTATTTTTGTTAAAATTGGGCACAACAAATTGATAAAATATCTTAAGGGGTTCAAGGGAAAATTACTACTTTATCGCTCGACTTACAGAGGGGGGATTATTCAAGGGGAACTATTCAGCAGAGAAAGACTTGGCCTATTTCAAACCAGCATCAAGAAAAATGGCAACACAGAAGGAAAGAATTACTTATCAAACACCAAAATGATAAAATAACTACCTAATTGCTCGAACATGAGCATAAAATAACTCGCGCTGGCCTGTCTGTGAGTTTGCCATTGGATAGGTATTCGGTGCTACCTTACCACTGGTGCCATTCTATTGGCAATTCACTCACGCATGATCAAATACGTGTCATGATGCAAGCGGCAGTTGACACTCGCCGCTGTGAGTTCGCAGCCGCTAAGCACGCTTAGCATTGAAAAAAATCTCTGGGAGATTTATATTTAAAAAATCTCAGAAAATATAAGATTTTCTGAGATTAATAATTGTTTCACGATTTTCTTGAGAGATTGATTTATATTTTCTTTTTGAGAGATTTTCTGAGATTTTTAAAAATATCAGAAAATCTCTATAATTCTTATATTTATATTTATTTATATTTTTTCCGGCATTTTTGAGAGAGATTTAATTATATTTTATTCTTGAGAGATTTTCTGAGATTATATTTAATCATATTTTACAAAAAATGATGATTTTTTGCAATGCTAAGCACACTGGCGCTATGCACTCTGAAGAAATAAAAAGGCGCTAATCCGGGCAAAAGCAGCGTCGTAAATATTGACTAAGCCAGCTAGTAAGCAGGTGAAACAGATCAGCGCGTCAACTCAAACTGCGGCGCGACTCGGTCACACAACTCTGCACGCGCATACTCAAATCTAGGCAGCCGTGCCGCGATAAGGGGCCGATTACAGTTTGATGTACAGACTACAGGGTGCGGCAATTTAGACCTGCGCTCTAGATTTCGAATAACTTGTGACTGGGTAGTTGGATTACTGTCAAAGTTTAGGTCAACATTTACAACTAAATAGGAAAGGATCCCTGAAAATATGGCTGCCATAGCTCCACTCGTTCTCAAGTTATTCACGGAAACGTGTCATTGTCACTTTTCCACCACCTAGCTTTAGGACCAATTACGCAAGCGCCCGCCCATTTCCTTATGAGCATAGCGAATTGGTGGCGTGCGTGCACGCATTTAGGCATGCAGCTGCGAAAAGAAAATCAGAAAAAAAACTGAAAAAAATAATCCGATCCCAATCCCGGTCCTGATAAGTCAATCCCGTTTGAACGATACCACAAGGTGGTGGGAAAGTAACAATTACGCGTTAGCATGAATCACTTGTGAACGAGTAGAGCTATCGCAGCCATATTTTCAGAGATTTTTTCCTAGATAGTTGTTAATGTCGACCTAAAATTTGACATTAATCCTACCACCCAGTGACAAGTTATTCGAAATCTAGAGCGCAGGTCTAAATTGCCGCACCCTGTAGAATTCAAACGTAAAATTTCACCGCAAAATTAATTGCTTGAACGTGGATTGTGATAGAAATTGTCACCAATTTTACGTCGACAATGTGTATTTATCAATGCCTTAATCGTGTACAAACCTCAGCGAAAACGGTCACTGCAAGATCGAACGTAAAAAATGCACTGCAAAATTTTTTTACGCAAGGTGAAGTAGCCTAAATTTACTCGAAATACCTCCGAAATATAGACAGCGTATTTAGATTGGAGTGTTAATTAAAGGGTGGGAGTAATTAGAGAAAATACGGTAATATCAATTTTACGCACCGCCATTGGATGCAGTAACCCGACATAAAACTGAAATATCATTTTTATTGCATTATTTTAACGTCGCGCAAAAAAAAAAAAAATTTCGCGCAAAAATTCCACGCTCCAATCTCCCACCCAGCTATAATCGCACCCTACCCAACAAACAATACAGGGCCAGCCAGCCCAGGCCAGGCCAGGAAAGGAACCAGGGCCGAAACCAGACAAACCAGATATTTATGTAGGTGTGGGCCCGTCCAGTTGTCATATGCGCGCCCGCGGCGGCCGCGTGAGCAATGGATTGGGATCTGGCCCTCTTCGAGCGCGGGCTGCATGTTCAATTTGGTGTACAGGGTGGTCCAGGGTGGAATTATTCTGGGTTTTTGAAGTTTTTTTGGAGGGGGGCTATTTGAGGGTGTATGTTAATGTCAGATTACCTATTTGGTGGTTTGCGTTTGATCCTATTTATACTCACATAGTGATTTGTCCTGAAAGCAGGGCACGTTTTGACGTGCGGTTATGCCCGCGTTATTTCATCGTGAGCGGAATGAATGGTCTCGGCGCACATAAGTATCAATCCCGGATCAGTCTGGCTCACACTGTGCTCCTGCGTATTTCGTATTCCCAAGCATGAAACATCTTTGCGTCAGAGTTGTGAAAAAATTTTTGCGTTTTAAAGCATGCATTAAAAACAGTTTAAAAATTAGGACAGAAATTATAGAGATTTAAAATTAAATAAAAATTGTATAGTTGTAAAGTAACTTGTAAACTTGTAAAGTTGAGCAGCATATCAACATGCAAAATTTCAAAACAGGAAACATGCTTGGCACAGTGCCAATAAATATGTGTGTATCTGAATCCACAACAACAAAAAAAAGAAAATTATTTACACAACAGACACCTGTATGTTTCTGACAAAATTTGGGTCCTGAAAAAAGTACTGAAATTGCTTGTGTTGTGATAGACAAACCCTTCATTTTTGAATAACTTAAAATATAACAGATATAGGCATATAAAATTTAATTACATTAGTTCAAATTTTATCACTTTTATTCTTGAGATTTTCCTCCATTGAGTGCATTTTTTAGCAAAAATAATGCAGGTGATAGAGATCGGGGATTTCATTGTATTTATTTACTGGATTTGCTTGAATTATTTAGCTTTAGTTATTTTTGTCTGGCATTTTAAAAGGGGTGGACTATTCAAGGGTAGGCATGATTCTAGGGGGAATTATAATTCTGTTAGAAATTTCAAGCATGTTTCTATCAACTTATTTCACAATGTATGCTTTATTAACAAAAAATCAACTATTTTTCAATTTTTGTTCAAGTTCCACAAACAAATTTATTATATGCCTAAGGGGAGGAATTATTCAAGAGTATTTTTTTTTTCTTCACTTGTATTACAGGGGGAATTTTTCAAGGGGAGTTATTCGATCAAATTAGATAATTTCATTTTCTAATGTTGCGATGGTTATTTTGATCTTGATAAAGCAATTTGCAAGAGGGCAATAAAGTGATTATGTAATTATTATACTTTAGTGGCTTATGATTGTGCAGGTGAAACAAATCCATTTGCAACAAACACATAACAAGGACAACACAACTGACTTAACGTTAATTGAATCTTCACAATTAAATGAAGCTTCGATAGTCACAATTTCCTTTAAGCTTATATTTTATAAATAACCCTTTCCCAACGCTCCACTATTTACCATTCCGGCACCCAATATCCTGTGGCGTATGAAGAGCGAAGTACTGCTGTACATTTCGAACGTGTACATGCGCGTATGCATGTACAGTGTGTACCATTTGAAGTTGAAATTATGCAAAAATCACTTGAAATTTGACAAGATGAGGCGGGCAAGATTTGTACATAATTGTCAAATTCATATTTTTTATACTGAAAAACATTTTTTCAACATATTTTGCCTATACACACACACACATACTAGTTTTCAACTGAATTTCTGGAAACTCATGAATCAGCTTTGAATTTATCTAAATGAGTTATTCAGAAAAAAACATCAACAGTAGTTGACAAACACTTCATTCTGGTAAACATAAATGTATTTAATCTGAAAACTGGAGTGTGCACTGAGTCTGGTTATTGAAACTGGCTTCCAGCATGCCTCACAGTTAGAATTTGACAACTCAACAAACTGACAATTCAATGATCTGAAATGAACCTACAGCACTAATGGAGATGACTAGTGATGGAAAAGCGCCATGGCACTGGTGCCTGGCGCTAGCGCCAAAGCAAAAAGCACCATGGCGCTTCAGCGCTTGGTGCTTTTTTTCCGTGGCACCATTGGTGCTTGGCGCCACACCCATGAAAAGTGCCTTGGCACTTTTGGCACTTGGCGCTTTTTTTCTGTGGCCCCAGGAACAAAATGCCTGGCACTGGTGCTTGGCGCTAGCGCCAAAGCAAAAAGTGCCATGGCGCTTCTTCTGGCGCTTGGTGCCATTTTGCTCTGGCCCAATTGGCACTTGGCGCTTGGTGTTGGGGTTCTGAAAAGCGCCATGGCACCTTTGGCACTTGGCACCAAAGTTCTGGCCCTTTTTCCATCACTAGAGATGACACAAAGCCCAGTTTTGCAAATCAGAATTCTAATTTGTGTGCTTTCCTGCTGAATAATCTCCAGACCAGGACATCAGCATCTTTTTTGGGAAATAAGTGGTACACAAGTGCCGGGCATCGTCAAATAGGGGGTTATCAAATTATCTTTGTTTGTTTGATAGTTATGCTAAGGTTTTTCTGAAAGCCCTAGGGAAAGGAAATAGCTGTCTTATTGTTGGTGCCCATCCAGCCTCTGCAAAACTTATCTATAAATAGCATGGCATGTATGGCACCAGCTGGAAAGTGCTGTACTGCTTTTCCATCACCAGTGGCAAAAGAATAAGTGTTTCAACTTTTTCAACCACAACAATACTACCTCAAGAAGCTGTAAAATTGAACAAATTGCACGTCCTAAATTGCACTTCCTAAATTGAACAACTTAAAGAACATAAATATACCTGATATAATCACCCTAAAAATGTCTCGTTTCACCCTAAAAATATTAGACACCCTGTATTTCGGTGTATACATAGTGCCTATGTACTCACGCGTGCGTCACACGCAGATGTACTCGTGCCTCCTTCAGTGGGCAAACTCCCATATAGTCCGAGTACTAAACCCGTCTGAACCAAAAGACACGCGGGCAAGTTCCAAAGTTCAGTTCACTTCAGTTTACTTTTAGTTCTAGCTTAGGTAGTTGACCCGAGACTCGAAATGTAAATACGCGCGTATGCGGGCATGCGCGATTTACATGCGCATATATCCTATGAGGTTCGGGGTAAAAGTTTAGCTGAACTAAAAGTCAACGTGGGTGGTTAAATTGATTCCTTCCGGCGCTACTCACCTGATTAAATTCATCCTGTGAGAGAGGATATATGCAACTTTAGGTGCTGTGTTTATTTTTGAATGATACAAAATGTAAATATGATACACGACGTAATTAGACTTCATTTTTATTATTTTTCTCTGAAATCTATACAATTCGACAACTTTTTTTAGAAAAACACACATACTAGAGTCTATGTTTATTACATGTATTAACACATATTCTAGCTGAATAAATTCCTTGCACAGATAAAAATGTAACACAAAGTTTATCACACATATTTACATAACAAAACTCAAAATCAATCACAAACAGACGCCCAATGAGCTAAGAGGGTCGGCTTCAGCAAATACATCTGACTGGTCAGCCAGTCGAATTCTATCTATACCTATCTGGCCTCTGTTGAAATTACCCGCTCCATCATATTGGCCTATGAAGAATAGCTGAAAAAAGTGTTGAAGTGTGAATGGTGTTGGAGAGATTGTGGGAGTTTTTTATTTTTAATAATGTCATAAAATATTAGATTTTTATACCTATTTATTTTTTCCCAGTATTTGCCTAATCGTATTTTCTTATTGAGAGATTTTCTGATTTTTTAGAAAACTCAGAAAATAAAAAATGTCACATTTATTTTTCTGGCTTTTCTCAGAAAGATTTCCTCAATTTAGGTATATTTTCAGGGATTTTCTGAGATAATCTAATCATGAATAATTTTATAATCAAATTTTATATTTCAAAAATCAAACTTATTCAGAAAATGTATTCAGTAATTGCATTCAGTTCACACGTTTAGAACTCAAATATCAACGACAAGTAACGTTTGATCATTTATTCAAGTTCTCAAGCGAGCTTGAACATTTACCTACGCACGTGCAATGAAAATAAAAGGAACCTGCGCAGAATCATAAATAAATTCAAAACCAGGTTAAAATATTCATGAGTATTTTCGTTCCACCTACGCAGACTTCTTTCTGACAATTTGGTAGTTCTTTCTCGTTTTTGGCACGTTTCCAATGTTACGCACAGAGTGAGTTAGCGATTGTTGCAGATGGACTGATTATTTTTTGAGGCTCAAAAACTGATAAAAAGGCATCAATTAATTAGGCATCAGTTAGTTAGGCCAATTTCAATTGCAAATCTTACCAATTTTCAAACTAAAGATGATTGCTTACATAAATAAAAAGCAATACATGAATGTGTAGAGGGTTGGATGGACTTTTCAAAACATTTTTTAACAGTTATAAAAAAGCTCAAGCAACAAAACCATTTGTTTTTGTTTTAAATAGCAGCCAAAATTTTTAATAATTACTTATTCACTAGGTATTTCTCATTTTTTGTGCATTCACATTCAAATATAACTGTACCCTGTGTAGGTTGACTCGAAACCATATTTTGGAGGTGAAAAACATTTTTTTTAAACAGGGTTGTTAGAAAACTTTTTTTTCCATCCCTAAGAATGTAAAGGAATAAGAAAGAAAAGAAATTCACAACTCACTGGGTACTTGCCAACGGGAAGTGTGACGCTGGCACCTCGCCAAGTTCTATTGTCTTGTGCCTGCGCACCCCTAAGCAATGTGCCTGAATCCCAAAGACACTCACTCCTAGATGAATCCTTGCACAGCAATAGTACTGCACCCTGAAAAAAATTGTTATTGATAATTTGTTTTTACATCAGAGATTATTGATGAATGAGTCATATCAGTTTGAGTATTTATGAATGGTGTTGGATGGAAGTTGTGTACTCTGAATAGGTATGTTGATGAAATAATTGGTTAAACTCGGCAGACATGAAAGGAATCAGTGATTCGGCCCTTACGTACCAATTTTAAATTTCGTTAAAATTGTTAAGTTAATTTTGAATTTGAATGAATGCATTCCAATCGATTCATGGTAAATCTTATTCAATCCGACGTTTTATGCGAGAACAGGATAAACTGAACACGCATATTGTCATATGAAAGCAGATAACAAGGTATTTTATTGTAACAGCCCGGACAAATTCCAACAAAAAAGTACGTATGTGTGCGTGCGATAGAACAAGGGAAGAACGATAGAAGAAGGGAAGTACACTGTACACCACTAGCTAAATCTGGATCGTTTTGAAAATCTAAAAATTGCTCTGAATAACATAAAATGCTCACTATGTTCGTAATAATAAGAAATTATCGTATATTTATCAAGTGTAGATCTTAAATTCAAATTTCGACGGTGACGTTCACTTATCTAATTGAAAAATTTGTTGATGGTCATCCCTACGCATGAAATACGAGTGTCAATAACAATGAAATTGGGTGAGAATGGCACTTGTACAGAAATTCGTTAGACCATTGACTCGCATAATGTCTGCCGAGTTTATGAACTTTCTTGAAAATTCCAATAAGGCTGACAAATCTTTCACTGCAAATTTGATCCACTTAGGGTCCACACACTAGTTGACATAGCAAGTAAATGTCAACTGAATGTCAACTAAATGACTCAAAAAAATTAGAAAACTGATTTTTAAGTAAACACATTACCTCAGTAGCCAAATACCAGTCAAAAAGCATGAGAATGCCTTCACTTTTTACATCAATCTCTAGCGATTGCAGCACGTAGGTAAGTGATGGGTCGATTTGCTCAGTGTGCGGATCGGGAAGTTGTCCGAGCACGAAACGGCTTTCTGAAAATATAAAGAATTTTCGCGGAGTCGGAAAAGGAGATCAAATCATAAGAAAAATGAATAAATAGCTAAAATAAGTATACATATGATGAAATTTATTGTCAGAAATAGCTGAAAATTATTATGAAGGCATGAACCAGTAGGGTGTCAAATTTCCGTTTTTTGAAGACAAATTTTTTTCCGTTTTCCTTTTTCCGGCAGTTGAATTTTTTCTCCGTTTTCCAGCCACTATTTTTTCCATTTCTGTTTCCGTTTTTTCGGCTCATTTTCCATTTTCCAGCTAATTTTTCAGTTTTTTTCCTGCCTTTTTCAGTATTCCGGATCAATTTTTCTGTTTTTCCACCTTTTTCCCTTTTCCGGCTCAATTTTCTGTTTTTACACCTCATATTTCTTTATTCCGGTTCAACTGTATGTTTTAATCAAACAAAAACTAATACTGTCATTATTCCACCCTCAAAAACTCACGAGCACTCCCAAGCGCGTCACCCTCTCTTATGCCAGTCAACTTATTCTCCACATTGGCTTCTCCCTGCACAACCTCCCATCCGGATGTAGCCCCACGCCCCCCTGCGTTTGCACCCTTTGGATCCCAGGAACAAGTGTCTGCGTGGGAAAATGAGATAACATATTTACACAAACTTTCAAAAAATATTGAAAAAAGGCGGAGTCATGTGCGAAGCAAGCGATGCATGTTTTGTTTCTGAACATTTTTTATTTCTCTTAACTATTTTGATTCTATTATCGATGACGTAAATATGATGGAGTGGTTCTTCAGAAAAATGATTTTTCCTCATGCGTTTCACAGAGTTTAGTAAATAGGTAGATGATTGAGGAAAACATCGCAATAAATCGTATCAAAATCGATCTATTTAGCTCTACAAATTTCACCCCAAAACTGACCGCCCGCCTCAAAATCACACGCCAATATTGCACACAGAGATTCCAATCCGGCTGCATCTGTTCCTGTCCCATCACCATTTCCTGATCCATCACCATTTCCTGAATCACCCCCATTTCCTGAATTATCCCCATTTCCTGAATTTTCCCCATTTCCCGAATCACCCCCATTCCCCGTATTGTCCCCACTGCCGGGGGTTCCATTTCCCCCTGTAAAATGGGTGAATGGAAGGTTAAAAGGGTCCATTTTGAAAGAATGAAATGTATCCAAATCTTGTCTGACCATTATCCATTTCCGGACAATCATCAGGCGACTCTGAAATGTCACCAGTGAATGAAATATCATCGAGTGCAACCAAAGCACCTTCGGGACTGTTCACGAAATTGGACGCCCTAATTACTATCTGGAAAGGGACAAAATTTCATGAATTTGCATTCTATGGGGTGATCAGAATTGCCAATCAGAACACAACCTGAAATGGTCCCTTTATTGGGCCATTGAATTTGAATTCGCTTGGACCCGGGCTGGGTGCAACAACTTCTTGGCACGCTTCCAACGGTCCCTCTGGGAAATGAATCCGTTTATCGTTGAAGTTCTATTTAGTGCTATTATGATTCGCTCCTGACCTGACCTTCGGTCCAGTTTCACAATATTTTTACTTTTAATTTTGAAAAAGCCATTGTGATTTAATGACAGCAGTTCAGGCACAAAGGGCACCACAGCACCAGTTGAAAAAGAGTGCTAGGCAGAAATGGCACCATAAAAAGGGCACCCCCTTTGGCACCATTTCATCACTATTCCTATGGCTTACCTAGCTGCCTCCTTATGCACACTTGAATTTTGGGTCTGGGAAAACCATCTCTGGCCACTGACGTCCAGTGTCTGAAAAACGTGGAATTTTGATAGTTATACGTTTTAGCAGAATCTTCAGAATTTTGAACTGTGACTGTGAATTTTCTGTTCTGTCCGAAACTGAGTGACTTATTCTTATGCAAAGAGGGAATGTAGGAGATGTTCTGGGCACAGCAGGAACGAGTATTTATTTGGTACATGGATTTACAAGATCAGAAATCATTTGAGCAGAATCGAGAATCCCCAGAAATTGTCGTTATGCTGCGATTACAGCTCGGGCGTAAAATCGACCGAGCGTAAAATTAATTACAGGTGAATGGATAAAGATATGGTGTTGTAATTTCAGTCAAAGAAAGCATACAAGCAGATGTTGCTTGTGTCCAAAGCTCATCAGTTTATTTTAATTGTACTAGAAGTTATGAATTTTAGCACAAATTTTTTTAATTTTATACCCTAATTTTATGCAACTTACAGCGCATAATTTAAAAAATTGTGCTAAAATTCATAACTCCCAGTACGATAAAAATAAAGTCATGAGCTTTGGACACATAAAACATCTGCATCTAAGCTTTCTTTGACTGAAATAACAATGTCGTATCTTTATCCATTCATCTGTAATTTATGTTACGCCCAAAATCAACTTTACGCCCGGTCAATTTTATACCCGAGCTATAATCGCAGCATTAAAGAAAATTTCAAACATACATAAATCATTAATGTAAAATCAAATTGTTCAAGTTTCATTGACTCTTTCACCCATTCAGCTGCATTTGTTCGCGATGGATAATAACCAAAAAATGGTCCCAATTATTCATGAAAACATACTTGAATGTCAAGAGTCCTTCACCAGGCAAACAAAGTATCGGTGCAGATTCCAGTTCACAACCATCCGTTTCGGGCCCCGGCCGCTGTCCGCACAGCAGAAATGGGTCATCTGCAATTAATTGACTTGCATTACTAAATTACGTTAAAAAAGGAGCTCCAAAAAAATGACACAAAAATTAAAAACCGAGGGGCTGTAAATCAAGGGGGCTCCCAGACTCCGTAAAACGCACTGTAAAATATCGAAATGCCCAGGGAAGTGTCAAAAGATCGGTGTTGAAGATGTAATAAAATTTGACATTTTACACGACCTTTGACACTTCGCATAACAGTTGCCGTTTTACAGGGGATTTTACAAGGTAAGGAGGGAGTGGCACCTGGAGTTTCAGTAGTCTCCATCATAAACTCCCATCTATCAGGGTAGGGTTGACCGTCGATTTTTGCGAAATCATTAGTGTCCGTGTTTTTGGCATTTCGCCAACCGCCGCAGTCGTCCACAGTGCAAGCGAGATCTTCAGCGGATTTGATCTGATCCAATTGGGGGTCGGGAGAGAATTCAGACCCATCCAAATCGCCGCCGAGCGCTTCTGGGAGGATAAAGGGATACTGTATTTTGTCTAATAGAATGACAGTCTTCAATAAAAGGGCACCTCTAATAGAACGGCAGGTTTTGACACTTTTTGCGCTGATAAAAAAAACAGAAGGGCACCCTTCTTGAATTGTTTTCTCCAACAGAATCGGTAGGTAGAAATTGTGTTGGAAGAGTGCCAAAACACACAAATATAAACTATAAATGTTGAGAACGTTCAAAGCATTCAGACCAATTTTAAATTTCAAATTAATTTTCTGGTATTAACAAAATTGGTAAAATGAAAGGATGGGTGAAAAATTGGTTAAAAGAGAATGGCAACCTCCAATAGAATGGCAGGTAAAAAAGTTGCAAAAAATAGAACAAGGCTATTCCTTATGACTTAAGCAAATCTTGACTTTACTGGGGGCAGTCCCAAGCCCTGTAAAGTGTAAAGTAAAGTGTCAAATGTAGAGTCAAATGCAAAGTAAAGTGTCAAATGTAGAGTCAAATGCAAAGTAAAGTGTCAATCAAAACAAAAAAGAAAAAATTTAATTACTGAACTTTGCATGACAATTGACAGAATACTTTGCATTTGACTTTACATTTGACACTTTACACTTTACAGGGCTTGGGATTGCCCCCCATGTCAAACTAGTGTGAGCAACACCACGACAGGTAGCCCCAGGGGCCAGATTTAATACTCCCTACAGATTTGTAGGGTAGGGCGTACGTCCGATAGATTTTTCAAAGTTCAGCCGCATCGACGCACATGCACCGAGAGCAAGGCGGTTTGTAAAATACACGAAACTATCCCTTAAGGTCGCCGATATTGCAATATGACGGTTATCGCTTCGATTTTGGCTCGGAAATCACGATTTCGTCATTTCGTGGCCGTCTGCCAATTCGTTTTTTATTTTATTTTGTCGGGCAGGTTACTCGCATAAGTCGCGCTTTTGTACGCTCGTGCATGCATTTCTTTCTTGTCGCTGCCCTCAGGGTTTCGGTTGCAGACAGTGAACACTAAAAAAGTGACCACCTGACTACACAAAAGCGTGACCTATGCGAGTAACCCGCCCGACAAGATAAAATAAAAAACGAATTGGCAGACGGCCAAGAAATGACGAAATCGTGATTTCCGTGCCAAAATCGAAGTTATATACGTCATATTGCAATGTCGGCAACCTTAAGGGATGGTTTCGTATATTTTACGAACCGCCTTGCTCTCGGTGCATGTGCGTCGATGCGGCTAAACTTTAAAAAATCTGTCGGGCGTACGCCCTACCCTACAAATCTGTAGGGAGTATTAAATCTGGCCCCAGGTAGGTGTGAACAAATCGACTCACTTCTCAACGCATCCAAGCCGCTGCCAGCGTCGCCAGCCGCGCCGCCAGCGCCATTGCCGGCGCCAGAGCCCGCGCCGCCGCCGCCGCCGCTGCCGCAGCAAAACGCTGAGTGTAGTGTGGTAGATTTGGGTTGAGAAAATCATCAATCACATGCTTTTTGAGGTAGAATGCAGCATGATTAAAAAGTTATTTTGAAAAAGATACCTATTAATTACATGCGACTGCGTGATGATACTGATTGCAGGGTTCCATTCCCAACTTCTGTAAAGTGTCAAACTTCATGCAAAGTGTCAAAAGTCATGTAAAATGTTCAAAAAATTACTGGTCGTTTGCCGCTTTACATGGCATTTTACAGTGTTCTGGAGCGACATATGTCTGTATCATCAATCACCCAGTCTTGTGTAATTAATTTTTCGGTGAAATTTCACTACAGACGTAGATGTGTCGTTCATCAGCTTGATTTTTTTTACAAAAAAAATTGACAGAAAAATGACACACCGAGTCCTGCGTTGAAAACCAGGATGATGAATGATTGGAAAATCATTTTTCGAAGCGTTAGGCGGTATTTTTTTGTGGTCTGAACTTTACTCGCATACAATAGCACGCTGAGTTGGCGGTGGTGCATTTCTGTAATTACCGTATTCTTTACAATAGAATGACGACACCATCCTCACAAAATCTACTACATAATTCTTTTGTACGTCCTGCCAACTGGTCAGAAACATTTTCGTGGTGTGTCAATAAAAATATTTATCGTGATTCTTTTGCATGTCATTCTATCATAAAGAATACGGTACTGGATGGATAACCATGACTGTAGAAACGCATTCATTTATTTTTATTCACATTCGACATTTTGTGTGTACGCATTACTATTGTGCTGCAAACATCTTCTTTAGGTGCATACCGTATTTGCTCTAATCATTGACCGGCCCTCCCAGCCTCCCAGGATGAATTCTTTCAAAAATCAGTGTATCTTCGACTTTTACCAAGATAAAGAATGTCCATTTATCCCAGTAATTGGCCATGTGTCACTTTGGAAATGTGCCAAAAAAAACACAAAAAAAATATCTCCAAAAAAGGTGGAGAATGAAGATTGAAGACCCTATTCTATTGCGACTTTGTATTCACGTAGGAAGTCTTTAGAATGTTGTGTTCTATCTTCTAAGAAATGAACGGAAGACGGAATAACGGAAAACGGATAGATAACGGAAAAAAATCGGGAAAAATTGATACGTCACTTCAATTGAGCGATTACGGTAAGTATATTCTTTTTACAAGCATAAATCACATGCATGTTTCCGTTAAATACCCACTTGAGCATTCACGCCGTTCTCCGCGCACAGTAAGTATGAATATTTGCGAAATTCATTGTTAATTCAAATTGCGCGTAAATACAGATATATATATGCGTGAAGGGCATGGACATGAAAAGTTTGCCAAAATTTACTTTCTGTGCAAATTTTGCGGTAAAATCTCGGCACAATAAGTGTGACTCCAACGTACTTTTACTCTAAAATACGCGTAAAACAGCGTACTGGGTGAATACCCATGGGTACAATACTTCAATTGTACCAGTACCCATTGTACCCAGTATTTTTTCACAAGTACTGACATGAAAAACAAAAAGTTGTTCTTCTGTGCATTTATTCCACATCGGCGTTCTTTGGTTAACACAATCAAAAAATATATACTCGGCGGACAGCACACTTAGTATTGAAACCTTCCATAATTGAATGAATCTTGCGATAAATTTCGTTGATAAATGATCAAATTAATTATTCCATAGTAAAAATGAAATATGTATTATGATAAAAAAACTGTATAATTTTTGGTTGATCGTTCAGATGAGTTATGGTAGTTTTTCATACTAAGTGTGATGTCCGCCGAGTATAATTAGCAAGAAAGAACAACAAAAGGAAGCAAAACTAGAGCAAAACGCCTGCCAGTGACATGTGTCAGCAATTTGGCGGCGCTTACAATAAAACATTGAATATAACATTGTGTTTGAGCTGTTGGGTACATACACGTTCTGGTTGTCACGAGAACAAAAACGATCTGAAAAAAGTGTTTTTTTTCTTGAATAACTTTTAGAATTTAGATTTTTTAATCAAAAATGGTTTTCGAATTTGCAAATTTAGTTTTCGAATTTTTTGTGCTGCTTTTCGAATTTTTACACTATTTTTTTTGCATTTCGAATCATTCTGGTAAATAGTATGTAAATTTCTACATCTTTATGTTTCCGCAAACACATTGTCGCTGTGCACACTGGTTAACTAATTAAATTTAAAAAATTTAGTCAACTCATAAATCCGCCTTGAACAGAGTTGAGTTCACAAATCCAGTTCCCGCCACAAATATACCTATCAATGAAAAATTGTTGTTTTGAATTGTGCTGCTCCATTTTTTCATTAATTTTGATGCATAGTTAGTGATGTAAAAAGTGCCAGAACTCTGGCGCCAAGCGCCCCCTAGCCTTCCTAGCAAGTGAGGAAAGAGCGGCATCACTTTGGCGCCAGGCGATGTTGTATTGGTGCGGCACACACTAGTTTACCAGCTCAGTAAACTCGAACTGGGTAAACTAATGTGCCTACACACACTAGTTTTCACCGTGACTTCGTGTGGAAACTGAAATTTTTTCAAATGCAAATTGATGAACACGGTTGAATGATTTAATTTAAATTAAATTTGAATTTAAATAAATGCAAGTTAAACTTTGAAAATTTGAAAACTAAAACACATATAACATACGATAAGAGTAGGCTGAATGTCGCCATGTCGCCATTTCAGTTTTCACACGTGTCACGGTGAAAACTAGTGTGTGTAGGGCCAATAAATCGACATTGAATGCATTTGAGTTTACCAGAATGAGGTATTTGTCAGTGTCAACTACAGTTGACAAAGATAAAAAATAACTGATTCTGTTTAACTCAGATGCATTCAATGTCGATTTATGATTTTATCAAATCCGAGTTTACTGAGCCGGTAAACTAGTGTGTATGGCGTTTATCACGTCATGTGTCACGTAAAATTACCGTATTTCTCCGATCAAAGCACCCCCGTTCAAAGCTCCCGGGGTGCTATGCTGTGTATTATGTTCCGTATAAAGCACCCGGGTGCTTTACATTTCACAAAAAAAAATTTGGTGATCATCTGTTGCCTCACCTCAATGATATTGCGGAGAGGAAAGTTTGGAAGACCATCTGTTGCATAAGAGTTTTTTTGCGTGGCGCGCGGCGTTCTTTTGCATGCTGCGGCGAAATCAAACACTTGAAGTGGTGCTTGAGTTCAAAGATTTGTGGGTCGTGGGATTGTTGCAAAGCATTGCAATCTTACTAATTACAGATTTGCAACACATAGTTAGGTAGATACCAGAGTTGTACAAATACTGGTATTTTGAAAAACGTAAACGTAAACGTAAATACCTTTTCTAAATTGTGAGTATTAATACTGAAAACGTATAATACTTTTAAAATACACGGGTAAACGTAAAAAAAACGTAAACGTAAAAATTTATTTGAAGTGCACAACCCGTGATCAGATGCATTGAAAAACGCCTTTGTTTTTCCTATTTCAAGCATTTCTCTGCTAATACAACCACATTTTTGCTTACCTATGTTATTTATCAAACAATTAAGCAGCTAGTTGGCCAAAAATATAAATTGTACTTATTGTATCAGAAAAAAGTTCAAAAATGCACTGTTTTTGTGTATTTTCCATACGATTTTTACGTTTTCTGTGGTACCCGGGTAATTGTGCCAGGAAAACGTAACAAAACGTAATGGTATTTTTGGAAAACGTAAACGTAAATGTAAATATAAATACCCAAATAACCAGGTATTTCGGGTAAACGTAAATACGTTTTTCCAACTCTGGTAGATACAACTTTAAAAAGGAAAATAGTGAGTCATGGTGAAGGCAAATGATCGCGCTTACTAAGTATTTATCGGTGTGAAACAAAACAAAGTATAGCACCCTGTGATTTGCATTGCACCAGGGTGCTATACATGGCACTTCAAAACTAGTTTAAAAATAGCTCCAATTTTGTCAAGCACCAGGGGTGCTTTGATCGGAGAAATACGGTAGCGACAAACGCCAAAAAGCGCCATGGCGTCTTTTGGTTTGACACTGGCACCAGCCGTGGCGCTTTACCATCACTACTCGTTTGAATAGGATAGGACTGGGATATATTTCAGTATTCATTAGCTGAACTGGAAGCTGTTCAAATTGGAATACATAAATGATGTTACACATTTTAAATCTGCTTTGAAGCTAAAAATCACGCTGTAGGAAATTTGGGAAATGTGTATTTTCAATTTGCTGAGATTGTGTGGGGACATTTCAAGTGTCAATAATCCAAAGCAACTGAAACAGGTTTTATTAAAGTTGCATGAGATTACTTGTCAAGCATTTGATTTAATACTAATGGTTGAATTAAAAATTTATATGTATGTAATGTGAACTGGTATAAATTAGTACAAATATGTACAAATTTGCCAAATAATGATAATTTGATATTCTGGTATATTTAAATCACAACTTATCCTCTGTATGGCCAGCTGAATCCAACAAGAGTTTATCCACCCGTTTCACATCACAGTTTCTGCCTCTCTGATCTGGCACATTGCCAAACTCATGCTCATACTGTTCACTTCTACACGCCACATCCAAAGTACTAAATCTACAGCACAGCATCTCCTTGAATGGTACCCGGAATTCTCGATTAAATTTGGCATAGATGAACGGATTAATGAATGAATTTATCCACCCGAGCCAAAGGCACAGCCAGTCCAGCCATGCGGGTATATAAAATGCCGTAGGTCCCATTATATAATTAGCAATGGCTTTGTATGTAGCCAGAGTGAAGAATGGAAGCCAGCAAATTATGTAACAGCCGGTAATTATGCCCAATGTTTTCAGTGTTTTGTTTTGCCTCTGTTTTCTAACTGGCAGTTTTGCCCCAGGTTTGTTGCTAGTTAGGCTATTAGAGGTGCATAATCGTCGCAAATTTGACATACTGCGATGCAGCCAAGTGGTGCCGGTAGTGGTCTGAAAGTTTTTGTTTTATTGGTTTGATAATCACACCTTTGATAATGAAAAACAATGAAAAAATAATCTTCAAATGCAACCACACCTCTTTTACAGGAATTGCCCCATTCATGTAGGCACCATTGGGCTCATTTCCATTTGGCTCTGGTGAATTTATCTTTTTGCCACTTTTCACCATTTGAGTGACTCCAGCGGCTAAATTTGCTCCAACCACTGTTGCTCTAGCAAAGCATTGTTCCAATTCCTCTTGTTGTCTCAGTCTGTGTAGTTTTTATCATTATTTTAAATGTGGCAGTGTTTTGTTAATGGTAAATGTTTGATTGTAAATCACCTTCTAGCTGCCTTGTAAATTCTCCAATTGACAGCGAGAATCACCAATGTTGGGAGATAAAATGATATAAATGTGGCATACAATTGGTAGAAGAAGTTTCTGCTCACTTCACACTGGCCCCCATTGACTCTATAATTGGAAACAGGTTTTTTAGAAGTAACATAACAAATAAGTGAATACATAACAAATTTTCAAAAAATTATGTAAATACAAATTAATGGCCACAGAAAACATACCTTGTCCTGAAAAACAATAAAGGGCTGGCACTTATCAGCAATGCCACAGTCCAAACAGAAAATATATAAGTACCAATCCTGGTCATAGTTCTACCACCAGCTGCATAGGTCAATGGGCGAGATACCACAAGGTACCTGTGATAAGTAATACCATTTAAAATCTGCATCTTACTGCAACAACTGCAACCCATTTATAAGTGAGAAGTTGAAAGTTGAAAGAAATGACAAGTTAAAAGTTAAAATACAGATGGCAAGTGACAAGAAAACGATAAAATCGTGTTAAATTTTTAAATTGTCATTTCACTTGTCACTTACAAAATTACCTTCATTCCAACCTATAACTTCTTATTTACAAATAGCATTGAAAAAAACGACCGATTTTGAGAAAATATAATTAAATATTATCTCAGAAAATCTCCCAGAAAAAAATATAATTAAAACTCTTGGGTCATTTTTGAAAATATAATTAAATCTCTGAGAAAATCTCTTGCAGTTCAAAAAAATCTCATAAAATCTCTCAACTTTAAGTATGATTTCATCGATATTTCAAGATGTTTGAACCATTGAGAGTAGATAGTAAGCACACTATGCCTTGTTTAACTTTTTCATTCACAATTTCATATGATAACAGCATATTATCTACTGATGGCACACTTTGTACTACCCTGTATTTAGTATCTGAATAATGAACAAAAATATGGTTTAGGCACATTTTTCCTCATAGTAGAATACATTACTTTCACGTGTGATGATCCCCACAGAATTTATCAGATGACTTTTTCACCAAAATTTGGTAACAATATTTCCAAAGCATGCTGTCAACTCTTTAGTTGTTAAAACGGATAGAACCCAGTGCATAAGTTTACCCGTTGCACAAGTAGCAACATCCAGTGCCAATGTAGACCCAGTGGTTAAGTACAAGCGAGGGTCAAACCTTTCCTGAGGGTTGTGAACGGGTTATCTTTTTCACAGGGCATAAACTTCCAGCGGGCACGTAAAAACGTCAGCGGCCGTTATAAGTGGGTGCACATTTTTCACACTGGCTCTACACACAACAGTTTACTACTGAAATTTCAATAGTTTCGAAAACTTAGAAATCAGCTTCGAACCAGAGTTGATAAAATACCGGTATTTTTGGAAAGCGTAAATACACTTTCCAAATATTTTCCAACTAAAACGTAAGGTATTTTTAAAATACCCAACAAACCGTAAAAAAGCGTAAGCGTAAGTGCACCGTACAACCCCGTACTTGAGCACTGGGTCTTCATGGGACTGCAGGGGTTCAGTATGGTTCAGGGGTTAAAACATATTTACATTTACTCAAAAATACATATACTTGAGTATTAAGTAAATACATATTAACTTTCCCCTGAAAATTTCATTTTCCCTGAAAACGTACCCCTGAAAATTTCATTTTCCCTGAAAAAGTACCCCTGAAAATTTCCCCTGAAAAAGTACCAGTACTCTATTTTATGTATACTTCTTGAAAGTACTTGTGTACAGAAAATGTTTTTCAGATAACTTTTTTATTGGCTCTTTCATGCCATAGAACAGAAAAAAGGGGGAGAAAAACTACAAATAGCGGGAAAATCGCCAAAAATGGGTATATAAGCAAATATATGGTTTAAATAAGATGAAAATTTGTAAAAAAGCACATGAACTAGTGAATTTGAAGATGAAAAAAGGCAAATATAGAGAGATTTTCTCAAGAGATTTTCTCAATCAGATGAAAATATAATTAAATCTCTCTGGTAAATCATGGAAAAAATATAAATCTCAGAAAATCTTATATTTTCTGAGATTTTCTGAGATTTTTTAAATATAAATCTCCCAGAGATTTTTTCAATGCTATTCAATGCTGTAAAACTAGTAGTTCTAATAAAAGATAAAACTTGATTCTCACTCACCGGTCAACAGAAATGGCGCACAGGTTGAGGATGCTGGCCGTGCACAGGGTCACGTCTGCGCTGGTCCACAGGTAGCACAGGGTGGGCCCCATGTTCCACTCGCCCTGCAGCGTGTAGATCAGCGCCAAGGGCATCACCTGGGGGGGGGGGGGGTTGAGAGTGCAAATTTTGAGGGGTGCGGGGTTAAACACAAACGTGAATTGGAGTATAAATACCCAGATGCCCAGGTTAGTATTTAATACAAAAGCGCCGTGGCACTTTTGCAGCTTTTTGCCACTATTTTGCTGTGGCGCCATTGGCGCTTGATGCCAAACTCATGAAAAATGGCATGGCAGTTTTGATTCCCGGTGCGATCTTTGAGTGATGCCAGGGACAAAACGACTGGCGCTGGCGCCACAGCAAAAAACGCCACGCACTTCAGGCGCTTGGCGCCATTACGCTCTGGCGCCATTGGCGCTGGGATCCGAAAAATGGCGCTATTGGCCCTACGCAACCTAGTTTTCACACGAAATTTCTAAAACTCATAAATGAGCTTTGAACGTGTTTGAGTTTTCCACAATGAGTCATTTTTAATCTCCGTCAACTGTAGTTGACGGTCCCTTATTGTAGAAACCTCAATGCGTTCTCACACTGATTTGTGAGTTTTCCAAATTTCGTGTGAAAACTAGTGTGCGCGGGCACATTGGCTATCGGCGTCGTGGAGAATTTCCCATCACAAACCCTGGTACTCCAGATAACCGTAAATACTAGGTATATAAAATTTCTTCCTTCACCCACCATAATGCCGACGAACATATCGGCGAGCGCCAGGGAAACGAGCAAGGCATTGGGCGGTTGGCGCAACTTTCTGACGCGCCGCACCGCTAAACATACCAACGTGTTGCCGATGATCGTGCTGCAGATTGTCTGCGCGGGGATGGGGGATGGAAAGCTACCGTATTTCAGCGAATACCGTATTTCCTCGAAATACCCCCCTCGAAATGGGCACTATGAATTTGTGGTCCGGGAAATGCATAACAGATGTTCAAAACACTTACTGTGTTACGTTAGAACCAGGGTTGGTTTTATAAAAATCATTTGTATACAAATTGTATAAAAATTGTATAAAAATGTATTTTATTTTAATTTTATTCTTGTTTCATTTTATTTTATTTTATTCCAAAATAATAATAAAATAATAAAATGGACCATTTTACAAAAATGTTACAAAAATGTTACAGAAATTTTACAAAAAATCAGAATCTTGCATGCAAGGTCAGAAAAATGTGATAATTAGACCTCAACATAAAAAACGTGTGACAAATTTTTCCATTACTTTGCAAAAGTTGCATGCAGTAGGTATTGTTAGCTAGTTGCAAGTGTTAATTTACAATTATTGATAAGAATGGTTTGCATTTTCAGTAGAAGGATTACTGGAGTGTGCTGGGCGCATATGTAAAACATCATTCAAAGTGTCAATTGTCATGACAAATGTAGTAGAGTCAATTGGCATCTCAAATGTCAAGCAAAGTATAATTTGTCATGACAAATGTCATGCAGAGTGTAAATTGTGTATCTGAATCGTATGTTTTGGTATCCAAACCATACATTTTTGGTATCCAAATCTTATGTTTTTGTATCCAAATGTTCACATAACATTTGGTTACAAAAACAACAAGATTTGTATACAAAAGATAAGATTTGGATACAATTTGATTTACAGTTTGCACTTTCATTTATATTTGTCATGACAATTGACACTTTACTTAACATTTTCATGAAAATTGACACTTTCCATTCCATTTCATATGACATTTTGACACTTTACATGGCTTGGGACTGCCCCAGCTCCGTGAATGAAAAGGTTGAACTATAAACAACAGAAAAAAAATTTTACAAAAAAATATGAATTTTTATACAATTTTTACTAAAATATGAATTTGTATACAATTTTACAAAAATTTTACAAAAATTCGAATTTTTATACAATTTTTATTTTAATTTTAAATTTTCCATTTTATTTTATTTTATTTTATTCTTCAATTTTCCATTTTATTTTTATTTTATTTTTATTCTTTTCTGAGATTTTGCCAACCCTGGTTAGAACATCGTTGATACCATCTACATCCTTCTATAAGGCTGTAAAAACTTATAAATGGTGGTCATTGTTGCATTTTTCACGTTATTCTCTCAAAATTTTCACTCTGAAAAAATAAACCCCCCTGGGGGTATTTCGAGGAAGTACGGTAATTCTCCTGGGGGGTCGTTGTTCTACAGACTTTTTAGAGGGGAAACTATTCGAGGGGGGAAGAATTCAACGGGCGGAATTTCGTCAAAAATTTCAAGCATGTTTAGGTATATTCACTCATATTTCACGAAATATGCTTCATAACCAAAAGAATATGCTAAATATTTTTGTTCAAATTGGACACAACAAATAATATGCTTGATATAGGTGGACTCATTCAAGTGGTTATTTTTACTCACTCGTTAATCAGGTGGAAATTATTCAAGAGGGTAAGCTAGTCAATGGGAGGAATAATTCAATAAAATAGGGCACACGATATTCGTTTTTTTTACAGCTCGTAAAGTATTTTTCAACTGAGACAAATCCAATGCTGGTGCGCTAAATGTTTTCCACTCACCGCTATGACAAATCCTGCAAATATTGAGCCGAAAATAGGGTTCATTTTCCACTGTGTCGCAGTCCACAATGGCAGCCAATGATTACATGCTCGGATAAATAAAACACTACGTGTGTAAATTATAGTGGTGTTTCCGGCGATATTTATAGTCTGTTGATAACACTGCAATTTAGGCGAGGCTAAAATTTTCTTGAAAGATTAGCATTGGGGTTGTAGCAAGACAATTCCTATAAGAAAGCATACCGATGAAAAAGTCATTGTTATTGATGAAATTTGACAAGAAAAGTAGCGAGTGATACCGTATTTACTCGAAATACTCCCAGGGGAGTTATTTTGTCAGGGTGCAAATTTTGAGGGGGTAATTCGAGGGGGAGTTTCTTACTTCGCCAAAACAAATTGATAAGCTCGCTCAGACCTGGGGGTATTTCGAGGAAATACGGTATGTAAAGTTAAAAGTTAGATGTTTACATTAGCGTAAATTCGCTAGAATTCCCACACTACGTTCTCAACCAAACTTGATCACTGGGCGTTATGCCTTCAACACGAAAGTTTCCGTTCTCCGGCAGCTACGCAATTTTACCCATACACTTTTCCGTTTCCGATTGGGTCCCACCACTAGACGAGAATAACAATGGCAACTAAAGCATTATACGCAACGCAATGGATCATTATCCTGGCAAAAATGTCAAATAATTCAGTTACGTGTTGATATTCCCCGGACCTGTAAAATGTCGTGTGTACTGTTAAGTGTCATGCAAAGTGTCAGTAGTCATGTAAAATGTCATGAAAATGTCAGACGTCCAGTTAAAACAAAACACAATTTTTTGGACATTCCCCAGGGCATTTTACATGACTTTTGACACTTTGCATGCCATTTGACATTTCACCTGGCTACTTACAGGGTCTGGCGACTGCCAGTGGCCCAGCACAGTAAAGTGTTTCATCAAAAACACGCAACAACTTTCCTTCTTACACGTGAACGTTTCTAAATGTATCATATGTCTGATTGAATTAGAATCCAATTCAATTCGCAAAGGGCCAATTCAGCAAGTGAACAAATTGCGAGAAAAGTGGTAAGTGATTATTAAGTTATAAGTTGAAAGTATTGTAACATTTAGAAATGGCGCTCTCACAAATGCGTTTACCCGACTAGTCACTTGCCATTTTTAACAAACTTTTCACATATCGTATTTCTTCTAACAGAAGAGTGCCGTTCTATTTTTTCGTCAACTTTTTTACCTGCAGTTCTATTAGAGGTGCCGTTCTATTGGGGGCTACCGTTCCATTTCACCAATCTTTTTCTGACATTTTTCATTTAAACAAAGTGTTTTTAATGAAAAATGAACAACATTTTACAATAGGAGCATCAATTCAAACAAAACCAAATGTTAAAATAACCCTAAATCATAGTTCTGAACACCTTGGATGTTCTCTCTCACCACCCATTTTTCTAATATTTGTGTGTTCTGGCACCTTTCCAACGTAATTTCTACCTACCGTTCTATTGGAGGCTGCCATTCTATTAATTTTGTGAATGCAAAAAAGTGCCAAAACCTAAATACCGTTCTATTGGAGGTATGTCGTTCTATTAGAAGAAATACGGTATTTACATATGCCACTTTTATTGACGATGGTCGACTCGTGGAGATAGCGACAGGTAGCAGGATTCTGTCAGAATTGACAGTATGACAGAATTGACAAACTTCTCATGATAATCTCTCTTCGTTCAATTGGATGAGCGTTCAAATATGATATGGCTCAAACCAAAGCACAAGATGTTTGAAATTTCTATCGGAATTTGTCATTTGACGCGGCACTGGTGCTGGAATGACGCCACGGAATGACGCCAATGGCGCATTTTGAAGGCATCATTGGCGCTTGGCACCTGGCGTCTGCATTTTTTATGAATGGTCCAATGAATGGTGCCATTATGCCCGGTGCCATTCGTGATTCGCGCCCTTTTTCCTGGCGCTTTTCCATCATTAATCAGTACACATCGTATCCAAACCCTGTCAAATGTCCTGTAAAATGTCAAAAGTCATGTAAAGAGTCAAAAGTCATTTAAAATGCCCGGTAAACCTGCCATTTTACCGGGCATTTTACTTGACTTTTGACACTTTGCATTACATTTGACATTTTACAGGTTCTAGAATTGGCACCTGGCTGGCAAGCGCGGGCTCGGTCCATTTCCATCATTCACGGCTTTGGCCAAAAAGGAAAAGCACGGAAATCACGACCACTTTATAATCTATTCTGGAAGGACATATTGTGTTTCAAGTGGCGTGAGTGCGCATTGATCACAAAAACCGAATACCGTATTTCCTCGAAATACCCCCCTCGAAATACTCCCCGTCTCGAAATACCCCCCCCCCCTCAAAATGGGCACTATGAAATGGGTTAAAAACAATGACTGTGTTATGTTCAGGGTTGGCAAAATCTCAGAAAAGAATAAAAATAAAATAAAAATAAAATGGAAAATTGAAGAATAAAATAAAATAAAATAAAATGGAAAATTTCAAAATAAAAATAAAAATTGTATAAAAATTCGAATTTTTGTAAAATTGTATACAAATTCATATTTTTGTAAAAATTGTATAAAAATTCATATTTTTTGTAAAAAAAATTTTCTGTTGTTTATAGTTCAACCTGTTCATTCGCGGAGCTGGGGCAGTCCCAAGCCATGTAAAGTGTCAAAATGTCATATGAAATGGAATGGAAAGTGTCAATTTTCATGAAAATGTTAAGTTAAGTGTCAATTGTCATGACAAATATAAATTAAAGTGGAAACTGTAAAGCAAATTGTATCCAAATCTTATCTTTTGTATCCAAATCTTGTTGTTTTTGTAACCAAATCTTATGTGAACATTTGGATACAACAACATAACACATAAACTAGCTAACAATACCTAATGCATGCAACTTTTGCAAAGTAATGGAAAAATTTGTCACACGTTTTTCATGTTTAGGTCTAATTATCACATTTTTCTGACCTTGCATGCAAGATTCTGATTTTTTGTAAAATTTCTGTAAAGTTTTTGTAAAATGGTCCATTTTATTATTTTATTATTATTTTGGAATAAAATAAAATAAAATAAAATGAAACAAGAATAAAATAAAAATAAAATACATTTTTATACAATTTTTATACAATTTGTATACAAATGATTTTTATAAAACCAACCCTGGTTATGTTAGAAACGGTTATATAATGTCTACGTACATATATTTATATTTCTAAAGAGTCTTATACATTGCGGTTTTTGTTGCATTTTTCGACGTCTGTGTACGTTACAGACAACCATTTATTTCGAAAAATTTTTGGCGAAATAATAACCCCCCTCGTTTAAAACCCCCCTCAAAATTTCCACTCTGAAAAAATAACCCTCCCCCCCGGGGGGTAATTCGAGGAAATACGGTACAAATGTAATGCGCACGGACAAGCGGCGCGGCGCGTGCAACCTGAAACGGATGGGCCACTTTGTACGCCATTTTTCGTAGCGCTGCGATAACGTGAAAAATGGATGTCCAGCGGGCCTGCTTTTGCATGATAATGTGGACTCGTTAGGACAAAATTGGGAATTGATGGATGTCTTTAAAAATGGTGGACAGTTCCCGCGGATTTTTGATAGATATTGCGTTCGAATATTAATGAACCGCTACAAAGTGTGCGTATTGTAAGTACCGTATTACCTCGAAATACCCCCAGGGGGTTTATTATTTCGCCAGCAAAATTTGAGGGGGGGATAATTCGAGGGGGGGGGGTCTATTATTTCGCCAGAAATTTTCAGAAATTCCGCATACTCAGACGTAGAAAAATCAAGCGTTTACATAGACGTATATGTGTTTTTAGGCATTAATAACTGTATATACACATAAACCCTTCCCTAACGTCACTCAATCATCAGTCTTAACGTGTGTTCTGACTTTACAGATCACAAACTGCGGTATTTGTCATGTACGTTCTCTTTACACTCAATTTTAGGGGGGGTATTTCGAGGGGGGGGTTTATTATTTCCTCAGCTGAAATTTAGGGGGGGTATTTCGAGGGGGGGGTTAATTCAAGGGGGGGGGATAATTCGAGGTAATACGGTATCTTGCATTATTTTCGCAGCCAAGAAGCGCCAGGAATACGGTATTTAAAAGTTTCGTGTCGCTGTCAGCTCCACGCGGCACCAACGTCAAGGGCAGTTTATATGCGAATCCCACATTTTTTTCCCAAAAGTTCAGAGTCAAGCAGAAGCACCAGGATTCAGGAAGCGCTAAAAACCCTTGCGCTAGGAACCTAACCAAAAAAAAATTAGACAGCAACTACCTAATTTTATTCAGCATAAAAAATTGTGGCAAAAAGTAGCTATTGCGATCTCTTTTTTCAAACGATTTAAAATAAAATTAGATCAAAAATATCTGACAGAAAAAAATTCTGGCAAGATTTATTATCAGAAGAATGTGGATAAAAATACCGATCAGTATTTTTTTGCACTTAGGCATGTTCTTTTCATGCGCTACATCTAAACAAAGACCATTATGAATGATCTATGCTGCCATGCACGGATATAACGCCGAATTTTTAGATATAAATATAAACATTAGGAAGTCACTTGCACGAAAAAGTCCATCAATCATCGCATTAGACAGAAACAGTAAATACTCTGCCATTCTGGGGGCATTTCCAGACCCCGAAAAGTTCCCTGTAAAATGTCAAATGTCATGCAAAGTGTCAAAAGTCATGTAAAACACCCTGCAAAATGGCAACTCGGTTGCCATTTTGCAGGGCATTTTACATGACTTTTGACACTTTGCATGACATTTTACATTTGACAGGGCATTTTACAGGGTCTGGGACTGGCACCTGATGTCAGTGGGTACAATTGAATATTTACATACGGTCTTCTAAGCGTCCCATTTGCGAAATTGTATAATTTTGGATCGGTTTTTACAAGGTCATCAAATTTGATAACCGGTGTGAAAGTTTTATCTGTTAATTTGATGATGTGAACACAATTCGATGCTAAAAACACTTGATGGTTGCGAATCGCTAATTTACATATCGATAGATTTAATTGTCATTACACGGATTATTGTTTAAAAATAAAAATCTGTTCACCTAATTCTGTTTGTTTTAAGATTTACCCTGAAAAATACCGTATTTCCTCGAAATACCCCCCTCAAAATGGGCACTATGAATTTGTGGTCCGGGAAATGCATAACAGACGTTCAAAACACTTACTGTGTTACGTTAGAACATCGTTTATACCATCTACATCCTTATATAAGGCTGTAAAAACTTATAAATGGTGGTTATTGTTGCATTTTTCACGTTTTTCTCTCAAAATTTTCACTCTGAAAAAATAAACCCCCGGGGAGTAATTCGAGAAAATACGGTAGAAATTTCCTGCAACTACGATTTGCTACTGAGTGGGTACGCTAGTTGCCTGTGCAAGTCGATATGCAAATTGAAAATACCTGGTCAAAGGCACGATTTAAACTTAAGGCCCTAAAAAATGTCAAATGTCATGCAAAGTGTCAAAAATCATGTAACACGCCCATTAAAATATCAAACATCCAGTAAAACAATAAAATAAAATTTACAAATTTACAAACCATTTTACATCACTTTAGAATGCATTGGTTTTTCGTGATTTCACACTTTTGTCATTTTAGTAAAATGGATGTTTTGTTTGTCAAATCCAGGCAGTTCGCTGAAACATGTTCTACGATTTGTATTTGCACAGGCGCCATGCGTACCTACATTAACTAAGGCTTACACGACCAGACGCAGCTGAATGTTGGCCTCATCACATCTCTTCATTCCTAATTTATGTGCCTCATTTGGAAAAAGAATTCCATGCAGATGGCCGAGCATTACTGATTGTATTTGCACACGCTAGTTGACACTTGATCAGCGGTCAACTGAAAATTACGCTTTGCAAAGAGAACGGGTTTTCACGGGTCACACGCGCATTCGTATTGTTTTTCGCATCTGGCAACTCCAATTCATTCACGCCAGAGACCTGAAAAAAGTACCGGGAAATATGGCACCGCACCGCACCGGCACCGCACCGCACCGCACCGGCACCGGTTCCATTCCTCAGAAAGGGCACCAGGCACCTTGGCCACCGCCAAAAAATGGCACCGCACCAGTGCTATTCTTAAAAAATGGCAACGCACAAGCAGGGCACCCCCGAAAAATGACACCGGTGCTGGTGGGTGCCCTTCGGTGCCCATCAATTTTCTCCACACGTTAGCCATATTTAACCCAGTTTAGTATCACCCAGCTGATCAGTTTAGTACGCGCGCGGCTATTATTCATCTCGCCCGATCACTACTGCGTTCTGCGCTCTCGCTCCGATGAACACTGCGTCGGCATGTCCGCTACATGATTACATATCCTCACGAGTGTGTGTTTTTGGTAGGGTTCAAACGGGATTGACTTTTGGGGATCGGGATCGGGATTGGCTTTTTCAGATTTCGGGATCGGAATTGGGGTCACGGGATCGGGATCGCGAATGGTTTTTCAGATTTCGTGATCGAGAATTGGAGTCACGGGATCGGGATCAGGATCAGGATTGGGTTTTGAAAACATTCGGGATCGGGATTGCTTTATTAGGATTTCGGGATCGGTATCGTGACCACAAAACCCCGAACATTCTCGGGATTCGGAGTCGGGATCGGGATCCCGTTTGAACCCTAGTTTTTGGGCCGAAATATCAACTCAAGTGGTGGAACGCATGTGATAACGGGTGGGCTTACTGCAGGGGGAAATGCAAATCAGGGGTTTTCTAGATTATCACACCACCTATCGTCCATGTAAATATAATAGTCAGACTAGCTCAGGTATTTGTAAGTAGGTAGAAATTTATGGCTACTATGGGGTAATAAACATCCCCTGGTTAAATCAGCTAGTAGCTTTTCGCGTATGTAAGCTGCAAGAGAATACTTCCGGTGCGTTTACACCAAATAATTCAACATTCCTACCTATTGGCTTCGTGCCAAAGTTGTTGCCGTTTCAGGATCGTCTCCCATTGGATCGTCCTGCATCGTGAGGTTTCAGCGGGGGTACATAAGCTGGAATTACAACTCGACATAAAATCGAAGAATAAAGGTCTAGCGCGAAATTGGTTACATAAAAGTAGATGATTATAAATGTCACCAACTTTATGTTTTTAACTGATCTCACATTGGAATTTCACTGAAAAAAACTTTGGAAATGGTGGGCGGTGCATGTAGAGTTTTGGACATTATTGAGTGATGGATTAGGCCTGGATCCACTTTTACGTGATCAATTTCAAAGTAAAATTTTACACTTTAATCAATGCCAGCTTATATAACCCGGCTGAAACCCCACTGATCATCCTGGACGCTCAAATGCGAAACAATCAGGAAACGGCAAAAACTTATGCATCAGACCAATATATACATTAGGGAGCCTAAAAAAATTCCAGAAGAATTTACCTACCGTATTACCTCTAATATAAGGTATACCTTATATTAATTTCGTCAGTTTTTTCGGCGGTTTGGTATACCTTGTATTAGAGGGTACCTTATATTAGAGGTATACCTTATATTAGAGGTATACCTTATATTGTTTTCGTCAGAAGTTTCAAACATATTACCAAAAGTGAAAACAATGCAATTCATATTATCGAACTGGAATGTAACGAAATAGTAAACCAGGACTAATACAAATTGACACAGAGTTGTCTGAGTGCCCTTCGGCACCATTTTCATCGTTTTCCGCCATGTTTGGCAACGGTTTTTACGATTTCCTACTTTTGGCACGCAGCCAGCTGTGCCTTATATTAGAGGTATGCCTTATATTTATTTCGTCACGTGCAAAAAGGCTAAAAGGTATACCTTATATTAGAGGGTACCTTATATTACAGGTATACCTTATATTGGAGGTAATACGGTATGCGAAATTTGAAAAACATGCGGCCAAAGACTAAATTTATGACTAGTGGCATACAAGTATCAACGTTTGGTGGTAAGAGCCAAAGGTATCTGGCGCCATTTGCGCTAACTGGCACCACAGTTGTTAAAACGTATTTACATTTACTTGATAAATACTCGAGTACTTCGTAAATACGTTTACGTTTCCTCCGGAAAAAAATACCGGTACGCACTTACTCGCGCACTTTTTGAATGTACGCGGGTACTGAAAACGTATTAAAACGAGACATCAAAGTGACAATTTTACAGACAGAAAGTGACAAAAAATAGCACACTTTTCCAGAAAACTACCTATCGGGAGAAACAAACAGATCTTTGATGTATTCTAAAATAAAACACCACAAAATTTCTGACTTTTACGTTTTCTGTGAAAAAAGTACTTACCTACTTTACTTTTTCTGTTAGAAAAGGTACTCATATTACGTATTTTGCGAGAAAAAATACTCAGTCTTACAGGAAATACTTCAAAGGAAAAAAGTATTTTACTTTTACGTTTTACGCAGTGTAAAAGTAAAAAGTTTTTACTTTACGTTTTCTGTACTCAGTGGCGAGCAGGGTTGGCAAAATCTCAGAGATAAAAAAATAAAATAAAATATAAAAACATGTTTTACAATTTTACATTCTACAATTTTAGTAAAAAGAATTTTACTAAAATCAATCCTGGTCACAAACTAAAATAAAAAATAAATATAAAATAAAAATATAATGGAAAATTGGAGAGTAAAATAAAATTTGAAAAATGAAACATGAATAATAATAAAAAATACTATTGTTATACAATTTTACTACAATTTTAGTAAGAAGAATTTTACTAAAATCAATCCAGGCCACAAACTGAAATAAAAGATAAAAATAAAATAAAAATAAAATGGAAAATTGAAGAATAGAATATAAATTAAATACAATTTTTATACAATTTTACTACAGTTTTAGTAACAATAATTTTACTAAAACCAACCCTGGTGGTGGGTAAAAAATAAGTACTTTGCGTTTACGTTTACTTTGAAAAAAGTTCAGTATTTTTAACTACTCTGGCTGGCACCTAGCACGGCGGTGCACTTAAACGCACAAATGCCTGGTACGCACAAATGCCCGGTATGCACAAAATTGTGCCCGCTACGCACATCTGCCCGGTATGAAATGACATTACATTACATTTTGACCATGTTTTTCTTATCACACTTGTGAGTGAAGTGAAAAAAAGTTGCGCAATGACATTAGTTAACTTTTTGTCACTTCCCACATATTTGAACATCACTTGAAAAAGTGTCAAGTGAAAAAACGGTGGATAATGGCTATTTTTGACCGTTTTTTTCACTTGACACTTTTTCAAGTGATTTTCAGATATCAGTGAAGTTAAAAAAGCTGTGCAATAACATTAGTGACCATCTGTCCGGTACGCAAAGATCATCAGCCATGTAAGTTACCGGGCAGATGTGCGTGGCGGGCACAATTTTGTGCGTACCGGGCGTTTGTGCGTACCAGGCATTTGTGCGTAGGAGGCCTGACCCCCTAGCACTAGGGCTCACACGGGACCACTGTCTCGGTACCTGGCTAAATGGTATAGCCAAATGGGAAAACGTTACGCTTTGGCTTGACGTTTAAATATTTATCATCCTAATTCCTTTTTGCGGGGGAACAACGCCTACAGAGCAGGTGAATTTTTGATGTAAATAATACATAATTGATACTTACTATATTAATTGATAATGATAAATACGTGTTTATTATACGTAAATATTACGTGTGCGCACACTATGTAGTTTACATCCAGATTTTGGTAAACTCATAAATCTTATAATGCTTTGAACGCATTAGAGTTCACTGGAATGAGTTATTCTCAAGCCCAATCAATTGCAGTTGACAGACACCTCATTCTGGTAAACTCAAATGCTTCAAAGCCGATTTATGAGTTTACCACAATCTGACAGTATTCTAGTGTGTGCAGCGCCATTTAGTGCGTGTGTACTTATAACAATAATAAAACTACTCGGTGTGTACTTATATTATACACGGCGGACAGAACACTTAGTATGGAAACCTACCATAATTTAATGAATAAAATCTAACATTAAGTTTCGTAATCAAGTATTCCGTAGTACCGTATTTCTTCTAATAGAACGGCGTTCCTCCAATAGAACGGCACCTCCAATAGAACGGCAGGTTTTGCACTTTTTTGCATTCACAAAATAAATAGAACGGCAGCATCCAATAGAACGGCACCTCCAATAGAACGGCAGGTAGAAATTACGTTGGAAGAGTGCCAGAACACACAAATATTAGAAAAATGTGTTGCGAGAACATCCAAGGTGTTCAGAACTATTATTTAGGGCGATTTTCATATTTAGTCTTGTTTGAATTAATGCTCTGATAGTAAACTATTATTCATTTTTCATTAAAAACACTATGTTCAAATCAAAAATGTCTGAAAAATTTGGTGACAAAAATAGAACGGCAGCCTCCAATAGAACGGCACCTCTAATAGAACGGCAGGTAAAAAAGTTGACGAAAAAAATAGAACGGCGCTCTTCTATTAGAAGAAATACGGTAGATACGAAATATTATGAAGAAACAACACTGTATAGTTCTTGGTTCATTATTCAGATGGGTTATGGTAGGTTTTCATACTAAGTGTGATGTCCGCCGAGTATACCCACTTTTACTGTGTCTATGACAGGTGAATATAAATAAGAAGGAAAAACAATCCATTTTAGAAATGGACACATATCTGTCAAAGATACAGACATCTTATTTATACTGTACTTGGACCCCAGAAACCATCGGAAATGTTCGCCGTTTGGAAAACTTTTAAACATTTTCTTGTGCCGAATCCTTGAATTTATGATATTTTTGAGAATACGTCTCGAATTTTTATTGAAATAGAAAAATTGGTTTATATTTTCTCAAAAAAATCTAACATAACCTTAGTGGCTGATAATTTGTTGTGTCCCATTATTTGGGAACATATTATTTTGGTCCAACAGTAAATTTTTCAATGGTTCATTTGGTTACATTGATTCAGGCTTGTATAACGTGGGCCCATATAAATACCTATTTTTGGTCGCACAGTAAACAATTACCGTATCAATGATATGGGTCCAATAATTCGATATGGAGTGTTATTAAGTATGATATTATTGTTGGCCTCAGGCAAAATTATACTTATTTGTGGATTATTGCAGCCCGGTGCAGTAACTCAACATTATTTACGTTATTTATAACCGTAGGCGTAAAGTAAAAATAAATACAGAATTCCTCGAAACACCCCCCACCCCTCGAAAATCCCCCGCCCCCAATTTCAGTGTATAGAGAACATAGATGACGAAAGCTCCTGGAAACGCAGAACACACGTTAAAAACAATGGGTGTGTAATGTAAGAACAAGGTTTATACCGTCTACGTACTGGTATATTTACAAGTCTATAGAGTCTTATAAATGGTGGTCTTTATTGCATTTTTCGACGTCTGTGTACGTTACAAAAGACGATTTAGTACTGGGATTTCAAAACATTTCTGGCGAAATAATACCCCCCCCCACTCGAAATACGCCCCCCCCCCTCAAAATTTCCACTCTGACAAAATAACCCCCCCCCCCCCCCGGGCGGTAATTCCAGGAAATACGGTAAGTAAATCGATCGAGGAGTAAGTCCAATCAACTACTGCACTTAGACATAGCAAAGCTTTTCATAGTACTTCCAGATTGTAAAAATTGAACTCTGTAAAGTATCCGGCAATTCGCAAGAAAATAGTTTTTTTATAAAGCTGCGTTTACAGCTTGACAGGTGAAACGTAAAATAAAATTTGACCATAAAATTGATTACCTATATTTATTTAAAAAAAATGAAAAGCCCGAGTGTTTCCCTATTAAAAACCGCTAAGAACAAACGGCAACAGTTTGAACATATATAAATAACATATAACATAATAAAATCACATATAAATAACATTAACATATTGATATAACAGTTTAGCAGCGCGCAATGTGTCTATAAATACTAGTTTGCCTATGTAAGTGCAACTTTTCAAATTGCCAGACCTCCTTTAGACTTCTTATGTTCATTTTTGCATAAACCTTCAAACTGTCAACGTCCATGCTTGAAACACTTTACCTAAATGGTTTCATAAGCATTTCATTTCCAAGCATTTCATAAATGTAAACTAGTGTGTGTGGGCCCAATAAAGAATACACTTTACATGGTTTGGGTCAGGCTCAAAAAGACTGAGATAGGCTTTACAAGTTTTTTGATTCAGAATCCTCCACAATTTGACACTTGAAAGTTGAAGCTTGTGCATACAAATTAGAAATTCGTAAGTAAATGGGTATGCACAGTACCATTAACGTTTTCCAGTCAGTTTAATCAACAGCCATAAATGCAAATAGAACATTATCATTCGTGAACATGCACGACCAGGATCTTCCGTGAAAGCGCCTCGGCATACCGCACGGCTCGTTAACGGTACGGTACGGTAAGTATCGTATTTTGCGGTAAACGGTACAGTACGGTAAGTTTTTATTTTGCGGTAAACGGTACGCTGGTAAATCTGAAAAATGTAGTAAATACACCGTACGGTACGGTACGATGAATTCTGTAACCCTACACAGCATTGCGTGATGATCCTTACATTCACTTCTGCATATGAATGTGTATGAGCTTTTGCATACACTAGGTAAGTGGAAATTGTCAAGTGTCAACTGAACATGCAAAAAAAAACAATAATGTCTAGCAATAAAAAACACCCTGAAGGGGCATATTAACGGTTGCAATTGCGGCAATTCAAGACGTTCAGTGTCACACGGGTATGAACGCACACTTTACAACGAAGTCTACCGTATCACATACGAATAGAAGCCAAACATTTTGTATTTTCTCGTCACATTACATTGCCCTCACTGTCGTTGAATTTGGTGCGTAAATACCGTATTTCCTCGAAATACCCCCCGGGGGGTGATTGTTTCATAGTGGTCCCGAGAGGGGGGGGTCAAACGAGGGGGGGGGTATTTCGAGGGGGGGGGCTATTATTTCACAAGAAAATTTTTGAAAACCAAGTACGAAATTGTCGTCTGAAACGTACGCAGACGTCGAAAAATGCAACAAAAACCGCCATTTACAAGGTTCTGTAGACTAATATTAGTATGTAGATGGTATGTACACTGTTCTAACGTGATTCCGACATTGTTTTAACGTGTTTTCTGCACTACGCAGAACACAAACTGCCATATTTGTGATGTACGTTCTCCTTACACTCAATTTGGGGGGGGGTATTTCGAGGGGGGGGGTGATTGTTTCATAGTGGTCTCGAGAGGGGGGGGGGGGTCAAACGAGGGGGGGGGTATTTCGAGGGGGGGGGGGGTATTTCGAGGAAATACGGTAGTCGTGAAACTTTATTCATCAGTAAACGGTAACAGCGCTCGTATAGAATGCAGTCCTCCGACTAGTATTTACACTTATTTTTGAAATAACCTCTGTACGGTTTCACGACCTGAGCTGTTCATAATTGTTTAAGCTATTGAGCAATCCACCTCTACCGTATTTCTTCTAATAGAGAAGAATCTATTTTTTCGTCAACTTTTCTATCTGCCATTCTATTCCTGTCCACATTTATTAGTCGAACATTTTTAATGAAGCTTGAGCCATTTTTTTAAATATTCGAGCATCAAGTTGAAATTTAATATTTATTTACATGTTTTGAACGTCGTCGCCATCTTTTTTATGTTTGTGTGTTTTGGAACTCTTGCAAAATAACTGCTACCTGCTGTAAGCCGTTCTATTGGAGGGTGCCGTTCTATTGGAGGGTGCCGTTCTATTGGAGGGTGCCGTTCTATTGGAGGGTGCCGTTTTTTAAAGATTTTTTCTCACTGAAAATGTAAAAGTGAGTATTGAGCCGTGCAGAATAGTTGTGACTTTTCACACATTAGAGAAACAGTGGGCTGGGGACATAGCATAAATCGAGGGTGGCATTTTAGGGGGGGGGGGGTCCACCAGAGTTGTTAAAATACCGGTATTTTTGGAAAGTGTAAGTGTAAGTGTAAATACACTTTCCCAATTTTGAGTATGGATACCAAAAGTGTAAGGTATTTTAAAAATACCTAGGAAAGTGTAAAAAAAGTGTAAGTGTAAAAATTCTTTTTAGAAAGAGCTATCACTGTTGAGCATTAGAATACACCACTGTTTTCACCTTTAGATCAATATATTTGTCATTTTTATGCATCATTTCACATTTTACTGCCTTTTATGAAACATTTCAGACTGTAGCAAATACTGTAGTGGTGTGAAGTTCACTAATAATGGCACTTTTTCAGTGTTGATATTTACTGATTAAGCAATGCGATACACACTGTTTAAATGCAAGATTGGACATGCAGCAAATAACAATGCAAAAGCCAGTTGACTTTGTGTCCAGCTGGTGAATTTCCATTAATCTTGTCCTTTTTACAAAAGTATGATGAAACTGTAGAATACCATGAGTACTGATCAAAGGTTTGAGATCAAAGGCCAGTTTGTACATTTGCCATATTTTCTACATTCAATGCATAACTGCATGTGTGCACTGTGCAGTTATTTTTTGTACATGACCCTATTTTATGCTTTCTCAAAAGCATAAACAGGGCCATCTGAAAGAAAAAAATACACTTTCTGTACCCGGGTATTTTGCTCAGGAAAGTGTAAAAAAAGTGTATGGGTATTTTATGAAAGTGTAAGTGTAAGTGTAAATATAAATACCCATTTACCCAGGTATTTCGGGTAAGTGTAAATACACTTTCGCAACTCTGGGGTCCACCACACTTTTTTTGCTTCCCAATTTCTTGTCCCTTGCCCAATGTTGATGCTGTTTGAGTATGTTGGGGTTTGATGCTGGGGCTACTACGGAAAAATTTTGTTTGCTTATATAATCCCCCAGGCCCGAGATAAGGGGGTCTATAAAAAGATGGTCAATAAATATACAAAAAATGGGCAATCTGGATGAGTGTGTTTGAAGCTTAATAACTCAACCATTTCTGGGCTGATTTGAATCATTCAACTCTTAAAATGATCGGGAAAACATGCAAATTCTATTTTTGTGGTCGGTTTAGTGATGTCTAAACTATGTATGTCAATTTGACCCAGTTTTTGAACATGACAAAATAATTTCTTTGAACATGCTATCATATACTTTAGACAATGAGGATTCATTTAAAACAAAAATGAGTTCAGTATCTCTTTCCAATCAAAAGTTATGGCACTTCAAAGTTTTCAATCATGTCTAAATATTTTATGCTTATTTTACTGGGGTTTGCAGGATCAAAATTTTGTAATTGAACAGTCTATAACATTCTTTAGACAGAGAGAATTAATATGACAAAAACGTTTTTTCAATATCTCTTTCCAATCAAAAGTTATAGCAATCACAAGCTTCCATCTTCATTCCATTCACAATAATTGCACATTACTTTTCTCCCTAATAGAGCAAAGCCATAAGCTCAAATTTACACACCAAATAGCCCCACTCAGTAGTATGTCTACCCCCATTTCTGTGTTGCTGGCAATGGATGCAAAACTGCAGCAAAAATAAATAAATAAACCTCATTTCCATATATGCATTGCCATATGCTGTTCATGCTTAGAATGTTTCTTGCTGCACACAGAGCTCAGCAATGCAGGCAAGCAGTTCCCATGGTAAAATTTTTGTTAAAAAATGAACATAGGAATTGGATATAGACTTTAAAGTGAGATACTGGGTGGCTACTGCCCGAAACAAGAAAAGTCTCAACTATTCTGAAACATGAACAAACTGAGTTAATATGTTTGTGCGCTAGGAATATACACAGATGTGAACTCTGGGGGCGGTCATCCCGGGCATGTGTAGTCAACTCCCCAGGGTACCCATGTATAGTATCCAAATGTTTTGCATATGAACCATTTCAAAATTCTGGCAACATTAATCACGCAGCGCAAAAAGTCTCAACTATTCTGCACGGTAGTGTACATCAAAGATGTGTTATTATCTCCTGATCAAAATTTTTTTAGAAAAATCGTCGGGCAAAATGACATTTTCTGCCCCCTTAAAGTACGTTTTCTGTACTCGCGTACTTTCAAAAAATACGCGAGCAAGTGAGTACCGGTATTTTTTTCAGGAGGAAACCTAAACGTATTTACGCAGTACGCGTTTATGCGTATTTTTCGAGTAAACATAAATACGTTTTAACAACTGTGGTTTTTTCATGTACGTACCATTTCATATGTGAATGGTTTCAATATCGACGTCGCCTCGATAAATATTGATATTTACACTACAGCATACCAATCGAATGAAAACTGAAAATTATTCCCCACTTAAAAGGGAGATGCATCGGGTTCAGAATACCTAGACACAGTTTTGCTCACTGTTCAAAAGCTTACAAATCGAAACGCTTAAAAATCGTTTTCTTTCCCCGCCATGACGGCATTGAATCACTACTGTACATCAGAGTTGTTAAAAGTACTGAACTTTTTGGAAAGTAAACGTAAACGTCAAGTATTTATTTTTTACTCACAGGTGAGTTTTGAAAACGTGAAGTATTTATTTTTTCTTTTACTCATGAGTAAACGTGAGTGAATTACTTTCGTCCCCGGAAAACGTAAAAGTGAGTATTTTTCAGAAATTTTGCCCCAACAGCGCTCAAAATAACTTATTTTCAAACTTTTTCACAATCAAACTCAGTAATTAATGTGTTATTGCCTGTTTTTATGCTATTTTGGATATTTAGTCCCTGTTTTTAGCTTTTCTCTCCCTTTGTTGCCTTTATGCCTTGAAAAAGCCTATTAAAAAGCCTGTTTGAAATACGTTTTATGTACTCGCGTACTTTCAAAAAGTCCGCGAGTAAGTGAGTACCGGTATTTTTTGGGAGGAAACGTAAACGTATTTACGCAGTACTCGAGTATCCGTATTTATCTAGTAAACGTAAATACGTTTTAACAACTATGCTGTACATGTTGAATTTAACAGTTTGATGGAAAATATTCCGCAAAAAATTTGACGAAAAATTTCAGAACAGCACACACGGTCAACGGTCAACAAAATGGAGGTACCTATGTATAACACTAAAAACCACATCAATATTTCAAAAAGGAACAGCGTTTCGTATAAATTTACAAGAACACCGTGCTTTGTTATAGCACACCGATCAAACGGGGCCAATGGCCCATACCTTTACATCTTTATAGCTAGCCAAGAAACAGGGGGTGGAAAAAATGGGATACTCTCAAAGGTTTGAATGAAAATGGTATTTAATTCTACATTTATTTAAAAATAAATGCCTTATTTGTTCGAATGATTCCACCCTGAATAATTCCCGCCTTTAGGCATATGATACGTTAATAAAGCATACTGTATTTCCTCGAAATACCCCCCGGGGGTGATTGTTTCAGAGTGAGAATTTTGAGGGGGGTTAAACGAGGGGCTGGGGGAGTATTTCGAGGGGAGGGGCTTATTATTTCGCCAGAAATTTTTTGAATTTCCAATACTAAATTGTCGTCTGTAACGTACGCAGACGTAGAAAAATGCAACAATAACCGCTATATATAAGTGTCTATTGACTTATTTAAGTGTGTAACAATGTTCTAACGTAACAATTACCGTATTTGCTTGAATAATTCCCCCCCTTGAATAATTCCCCCCTCGAATAATCCCCCCTGTAAGATGACTGCGGAAAAAATAATTCCCCCCTCGAATAATCCCCCCCACAAGGCATACGATCAATTTTTTATTTATAATTTGGCCAAGAATGGCATGTTATTGTGTAAATAAAGCATGTTTTGTTGAATGAGTTGATTGAAACATGCTTGAGAATTCTGACGAAATAATAATTCCTCCCCTTGAATAATTCCCCCCCCCCCTTGAATAATCCCCCCTCAAAAAAGTCTGACGAAATAATAATCCCCCAGGGGGGTTATTCAAGCAAATACGGTAATTGTTTTTAACGTATGTTTTGCATTGCCCGAATCACAAACCGCAGTTTTGTTATGTACGTTCTCTGTACACTCAATTTGGGGGGGGTATTTCGAGGGGGTGGGTAATTATTTCATACTGTCCATTTTGAGGAGGGGGGGAGGGAAAGAAATTTCGAGACGGGGGGTATTTCGAGGGGGGGGTATTTCGCGGAAATACGGTATATCATGAAACAATCTTGTAAATTTTGACGAAATAATAATTCCCCCGTGAATAGCCACCCACATATTCGAGCAAATATTGCACATATAAATAAATATTTTGTAGCGTATTAGTGGAACAAAAATTTAACAGTTTTTTTTACAAGGAAATGACAACTGATATGTGAAACCAGACGTGTGGCATTTCATATGACAAGCTTACTTAAACTTGCAACTTTCAAGTTTGCATGTAAGTTTACTTAAATACATATACATTACATGCCACTTTGCACTTTTATTGTCACCTATTATCTTGCGGTGCGGTGCGCCCTAGAGGTTCAGTAGGCTACAGAAATATAACAAATCCCTGAGCGATTCAATTAATTTGAAATAACTTTTATACGTATATTTCTACCGTAAAACGTCTAATAAAATTTCAAACCCTAGCAAGAAGCGCATGTGTAAATACATAAACTATTTGTATGCTGACACTGACGGAAAATAAACACATTTTACATGAATTTAAATGTCGTACGTTCGTTGTCAGCCAGATTTCAAACAGCACACCTCATGAGAAAAGTGAACGGCGGTTAACTGTTTTTTTTTTCTCGCAAAAATTCACATGCTGTGGATTTGTTATGTTTTGACAGGTATAATACTTCCTTTTTTCGAACGAAATATCAGATTTCGAAAAGAAATGGACGCGACTAGGGTGGCTAAGCTGGTGTATACAGGAAAAAAGTTAGTGACAAAAACTATTTTTTAAAGCTTCATATTTCTAAGAAAAAGTTCTGTTTTGTGAGAAACGGCAGAGAAGTATACATATTTACTACTTGAGTGTATACCAGAGTTGTTAAAATACCGGTATTTTTGGAAAGTGTAAGTGTAAGTTTAAATACATTTTCCAAATTTTGAGTATGGATACTGTAAGCGTAAGGTATTTTTAAAATACCTAGGAAAGTGTGAAAAAAGTGTAAGTGTAAATTTTTTTAAGAGAGTGCTCTTGCTGTTGAGGATCGAACGCATGTTTATTATATATTATTATATATTATGCTATTTTCAGTGAGCTATTGCACACGTGCAGTTTTTTTTGACACACATTCTCGTTCAATTTCTTTTTTTTGTAGTTTTACTCTTTTTCAAAAGCGTAAAACTGGCCCGTGTGAAATTCTTTTTACACTTTTATTACCCGGGTAATTTGACTGGGAAAGTGTGAAAAAGTGTACGGGTATTTTACAAAAGTGTAAGCGTAAGTGTAAATATAAATACCCATTTACCTGGGTATTTCGGGTAAGTGTAAATACACTTTCGCAACTCTGGTGTATACACATGTCAAGCAGAGTTGTTAGAAGTACCAAACTTTCAACGTAAATGTAAAGTAATTATTTTTACTCGTGAGTAAACTTACTTTCCCCTTGGAAAACGTAAAAAGTGAGTATTTCTGAAAAATTTCACCCCAATTTTTGATTAAAATAACTTATTTTCACAACTGTTTGCCCATTTTCAGCAAAAGAGGTATTTTAAATGTTTTAACAACCATGATAAAACGTTTTAAATAAGTTGTTCTTGTTGATTTGTTTGATTTTTTTTTTTAAATCCCTGACTAATGCCCGACAAACACAAATCTGAAACTTAGCATTTGTGTACTCTCACGTAGTATTTATGCATGCTTCACTGCTCTTTCCCACAAATACGTAACTTCTTCCTTGAACTATGAAACTCGAAAAAAGTTTTTGTCATCACTTATTTTTCCTGTATTTTTACCCCTAACAGAGCAGCGAGATTGTTCAAATCAAAGCTAACTGCTACTGAACGACAACTCACTTAAATATTTAGGACCGCAAAATAGGATTGTGTTATATTGTGTTTTTTCACTATCAGTTGACTTTTCACAGTCAGAGTCAAGTAAACTTTATTTGATTGATTTGATTTAGTTAGATGAGAAGATCGGGCGCCGAATTGTTCGATTCAGGGGGGGGGGGTAAAACCGACTAGCGATGGAAATTAGGCATGGAAAGCGTGTAGGTAAATAGCATTTTCGGGGAGGGGGGGGGGTTAGTGATGTAAAGCAAAAAAGCCATGGCGCTTTTGGCGCGTGGCGCCATTTCGCTGTGGCGCTTGGCGCTTAGGATCGGAGAAGCGCCATGGCTACTGTGTGTGGGCCCATTCAAGCTGGGGCTATGACCAAATTTTGGTTTTCCTGAATAGTCCCCCAGTGACACCAGTCCAAAGATAAGTCTAAAAATACATTCTATAAATAACTGATCCGGCCAGCTAGCATTGCCTGGAATCAAGCGCAATGAACAACTATTTTACAGCCGCAAGTAGGTAAATATACTGCTTAAGCCACAAAAACCTTCACATCAAAACAAGGAGGTTTCGGGTAGTAAGTAGCAACGTGGGCGGGGCCAGACTGATGACTGACTAATGACAGTGACAAGTCCAGTATTTGAGTTTCCGTACACGGTCAACTGTCAACGGTCAACGTCAAGTCAACGTCAATTCGATCCTATACACACCAGTTGACAACGACACCAAATGTCAACTGGCTGACATCCCAATTTAAAGCTTACTGACGATGACGAGTCAACGTTAAATGCAAAAGTGTTGGATCATGCTGCAAATGAAGCTGTATAGCTTTTCACCAGAATATTTCGGTATCTGCAATGCAAAATACAAAGCCCGCATGAAGTATTCACATGCGCATACAATAATCCATATTATTACTCATCTGCAACCTCCAAATAGGGATCGGGACCAGTTGACACTTGACGTCATTGTCAACTAGTACACATAGGGCCACTTCCCCGGCGATGTCCCGCAAGCCAGTGCCAGGTTACCCCTTGAGCGCACGCTTGGAATGCGAAATGGGCACCTTTGAGATACTTGGCCTACCTGTTGGCTGACGCGAAGAAACGCGCTGAAGTCAGTTTCAATGCACTTGCTTTGGGATGTTTGTGTGCTCAGATGCGAATGTTCGGTGGAAGCTAAAATGAACGCAGTGCACTGCAGATGCTGAATTGAACGCAATTAGAATTTGATTTGAAAACGCATTGTAAATATCAGCGTTCGGACATACGTTTTGTGCGACTATATATATACCGTATATACTCGAATAATCCCCCTGGGGAATTATTTTTCGTCGGACTTTTTTTAGGGGGACTGTCCGAGGGGGGAATCATTTAAGGGGGGAATTATTATTTCGTCAAAATTTTTAAGCATGTTTCGCTTGACTGATTTCATGAAATATGCTTTATTCGCTCAATATCGTGTAATTTTTGTTCAATTAAATGCAAAAACTTTATCATATACTTAAAGGGGGTATTATTCGAGGGGGGATTATTTTTCATAAGAGGGGGAATTATTCAAGGGGGAATTTTTCAAGGCGGGGGAATTATTCGAGTATATACGGCACGCATATGCTCGAACCGCAGGCTGTACAAAGAGCGTTAACGTATTTTAATGAATAAACTTGCGTGAAAAAATGCACTGAGGTCGAAAATACCCTAAAGAAAATTTTTGGAGCTTTTTTTCAGGTGGGTTATAGTAATGTAAAGTGAACAGACAGCGGTAAGTAGACTACCCATTAATAAATATTTTTCATGCATATAAATGTAATATAAAATAAATAAATGCTGCCGCGATAGAAGTAGTGCAGCGCGTCACAAAGATTTAAATATTTCGCTCCTTTCATGAAGCACATGTTTCACGAAATGAGCAGTTAATCTCCCACGCTAAAAGGGTACCGATGTGAGTACCCAAATACCCAAATACCCACAGACATACATAGAGCACACTCAACAAGTGATTATAAATACGCATTTATGCGCTTGTGCATTCGGAAAAAGGCATATTCAGCTGCTTCTAGGGCCTACTGCCTACTGCTTGAAGGGAAGCGAGCGATGAAGAAATGCAATCGTAAATAGTATGTACCAGAATAAAAGTAAATATAGGTACCGTTCGACAGGTGAAAACACATGCACATGGAATTATGTATGTTATTTTTAGTAAAAACGTTAAAACAGGCAACTCAATGAAAAGTCAGAATAGCCGAAAAACAGGTCGCAAAGCACCAAGAACCATGAAACCCCCAACCAATAGCATATTTACGACCCATCGAAAACAAAGAAATAATAACACCATGTAAAATACATACACTTTGCAGTTTTCTCAACATATTTCCACAGCCCACAGCCGTAGGTACGCAGCTACCTACCAGGCTTCTTCATAAATGCAAAAACGAAGTGGTTGCTTAGTGAATCCGATGCCCGCAGTCCTGCACATGCATAAATATACGCGTAAACGTGAGCCGGCGAAAGTAAGGCATTGGTTTAGGGGCGACGCCTAAGTTTGCGCGCGGAAAGTTCGCGGACAGTGGATAAAACTGCATAAAAATACTGCCGGGAGAATGGTGGGAGCAGACTGGATGCGTGTGAAGAAGGCTCTGTGAAGACACTTCCACGCGCTTCACGGGATTTGAGGTGAAGTGTCTTCCACACACTTCACCTATCAACAGGATCGACAAAATATGTGAAGCGCACTTCACAAACCATCTCTGCATACTTTGCTGAAGAGTTAATGAAGTGCCATGAAGCATCTGAAGTATCTAAAGCACTTCACACCAGAGTTGTACAAATACTGGTATTTTTGGAAAACGTAAACGTAAACGTAAATACCTTTTCCAAATCAAAAGTATAAATACTAAAACGTAAGGTATTTTTAAAATACCGGGGAAAACGTAAAATAAAACGTAAATGTAAAAATTACATTAAGTGCTTACGCTATCAGAGAATACAAAAACACAATGTTTTTTACAACATTATGGATGTTCATATGATCTCCATCAACATTTTCTGCTTAAATACCTGTATTTTATATATATTTAGAATGATGGGATTGGGATATTGAATTGGTATTGGAGTTGACATTTTGCGTCGTTGTCAACTACTGGGTGTAGGGCCATAAGGTGCCAATTCCGTAACAGGAGAACTAACAAAAATTATGAGTGAGAAGTAATGGCAAGTTGAGTGGCAAGTAAAAATTTAAAGAAAAGTAAATTTTTAAGTGAAATGGCAAGTTAAAAGACAAATGGTCAGTCATGAGAAAACACTAAAAATGTTTTGACTTTTTATTCGCATTGCAGTTCTCCCTCACAAAAATACTTTCCTTCAACTTTTTACTTTTCACTTGCAAATTGGTGTTTGAGTTCTCCAATTGTGGAATTCAAACTCTTCAACATTAGAACATGTTGAACTCATCATAATACACTACATTTGTCAAACAATATGGTTCTGTGTAGCATATTTTTACGTTTTCTCTGGTACCCGGGTAATTGTGCCGGGAAAACGTAACAAAACGTAACAGTATTTTTGGAAAGCGTAAACGTAAACGTAAGTATAAATACCCGAATAACCGGGTATTTCGGGTAAATGTAAATACGTTTTTGCAACTCTGCTTCACACAGACACTGTATATCTGCATTAAGACACTTCACAACACTTCACTGTGCATCCCACACCCATTTCTGCTGTGAATAAGATGCACATACACTTGCAAGCATGCATGTACAATACAAGCACCAGCATCACAAAATTTTTTTGAATTGTCTTCAACATATTTACGTCATTTAGCTACAAATCTGCTTCACATGCATCCAGCACTATGGAAGAAATTTCCCAATGCTGGTGCTTCCACACACATTGCCAACATATAAACTGGGTGGACATTATGGAAGTCAATGGTCTGAGCAATTTTCATACAACTTGCATATTCATAGTTGGCACATGTCCAAGTTACCATTTGTGGGTTTGTTACTGACAATGAAAGATGCAGGATTTCTATCCGCATCACCAAAAATGGCTGCAGAATGCGATTAAGCAACTGCAATTGCTCGCTAATGGCAGCGCACACGAGTTGACACATGTGTTGACTTACTTGGATTCCAGTGGCATTTTAAAATACATGAAGTGTCTTCAGACACATTTTTGTGATGCAGAGACACTAGCATGTATGGCGAAGCATCTGGAATTGTTTGTGTGAAGACACTTCATGTTACTTCACCATGCATTCACCACACCCCAATTTATAGCTGTGAATAGATGCATCTGAGGAACTTGTTTAGAGTTGTGATATTTATAACTGTAGTCCCACTACTTCCCTATGCGACAGAGAATATAGCTGTAGAATACCAGTCATCATGCAATACCACAATCATTCCATTTCAACATGGCAGACAAATGACAAAAGGGCAACTTCAATGCAGCTGAGCTGGGGACTGGGAAGCTGCATCATTGCAATGATTTAATCTACTATTCATCTCAGTACCCAGTATCCTCAAATATATATGGTAAATACATGTACAGTTTATACTTCCTAGGTTGAAATCCTCAGCTTACTGGTGGGCATGTCATGTTCAATCTTTCCAACTTTATGGCTGTGTGCATGACAAAATCATGTAAACAGTGGGCGACCTGACCAGTTTTCAATGGGGCATATGTTTCCCCATTTCTTTTTTTACTTGGGTTAGTAATTCTGTGGGGATTTATTCGAGGTGGCATTTAAATGAGAGTACGGTATACTTACTCATCATGCCAAGACTTTTGGAACGAACACAGAATGGGTGCACATACAGGGCACTTTTTCTAGACTACTTTTGCGGGCTTTCAGGCAACAAACCGCGCCCGCGTAGTGTGAAAGCGCGCGAAAATACAAACAATGTGATTTCCATACGGAGCAAACAGTGTCATATTAAGGAACTCGATATGAATATCTAAATAAATTCAGTGCGGCGCCGGTGAATTTAAAATTCGGTCTAGCCGCTGTCTGTACCGGATCAGTGACCGGAAAAGTGAACGTTCAGATTAAAGCGGAATGGCCCTACAGACACTAGTTGACAATGCCATCGGGTGTCAACTGGGCAGGTGCCAGCCAGTCCCAGACTCTGTAAAATGCCCTGTAAAATGTGAAATGTCATGCAGTGTCAAAAGTCATGTAAAATGCTCTGCAAAATGGCAACCGAGTTTCCAGACTGGTTCCATTCAGATTTTTGATGGTACCACGAAACGATATTCAAACACACATATTATAGAAATATTAATTAAATTTCGATTTTTCGTGAAAATTATCCTGCGACCCGTCAACTCAAATCTGAATTTACGCCAGTTGAAATCTGAAGCCAGTTGACACCCAGTGTGCTTAGCGCCGATTTGAAAAGCATGACACGGTAGGTAGGGTTCAAACGGGATCCCGATCCCGATCCCGGATCCCGTGAAATTCCGGGATTTAGCAGTCCCGATCCCGTGACCCCAATCCCGGCCAATCCCGATCCCGATCCCGAAATCTCAAAAAACCAATCCCGATCCCGATCCCGAAAAGTCAATCCCGTTTGAACCCTAACGGTAGGTGGGTAAATATCACGTAGCTGCCATGTCACTGATGAAGTAGTTGAAAAACCGTGACGCAAATAATTTTTAGGACCAAAGTGCACATAACCAAATCCATGCAGAACGGCACTCCATCCACAGAAAGTTGATTGAATCTAACATCACAAAATATATATACTACAAACTTTCAGATCCACAAGAATCTGATGAAAAGGTCATTTTCGCTAACATTTTAGGCACCTACCGTATTTCTTCTAATAGAGGAGCGCCGTTTTATTTTTCATCAACCTTTTTCACAGATTGTTCTTCTGGATATGGTATTTTTTACGAAACGTGAGCAACATTTTAATATCAGAGAATTAATTCAAACAATACCAGATGTGAAAACAAGCCCTAGATCATAGTTCTGAACACCTTAGATGTTCTCACCACCCATATTTCAGAAAAATTTTGTGGTTTGGCACTCTTCCAGCGTAATTTCTACCTTCTATTTGGAGGCTGCCGTTCTATTTCTTCGTGGGTGAAAAAGCGCCAAAACCTGCCGTTATATTAGAGGAGTGCCGTTCTATTAGAAGAAATACGGTATGTATATATACATGTTCCAAACGGGTACGTCTCTCACATTTGCAAAGAGTAACCGAAACTATATAAAAGCCAGGTTTTTTTGCGCCCAAAGTGACTCGGAAGTCCATTACAAAAATGTAATGCAATGTGCATCGGACAATGTGACGATGCGCCCTCCATCTCGCAGTGAGCAAAAAGTGCACCTTAGTCATTGCCGGAAAAGTTTAGCTTTCTTTGAGCTGCAGCTGCATGAATTTGGATGGAAGCCAAGTTTTGATTCAAGCTATCGTTTCACATCTGCATATACGATGTATAAATATTTACATAAATAACGTTGTACTTACCTATAGAACTATTCCACACGTTTTTAGACGCGACGAAATGGGGACTAGCATCTCTAGGATATTTTTAGTTGAAGGAATCTCTGGGATATTTTCAAATACTTCAAAAATATTTGAAAATATTAAAAATATACAAGATTTTTTTCTATTTATATCTCTTGCAGGATTTTCCAGATAGATTTAATTATGTTTTCTTCTTAGAATACCTATCTCACCAGAAGTTTAAAAATGTCAGTAAAAAAATATATATCTGATAAATATTTATTTATATTTTCTCTGACGTTTCTCATATATACAATTTCATTTTATTTTTGGGAGATTTTCTGGGATTAGGTATATTCAAATATATTTTCCCAAAATCACACATTTTTTCATCAATGCTAATGTGAAAAAACCCAAAGCATAGTTCAAAAGAATGAATGCTACCACCATAAATTCCATCATACAAATAGTTAAAGTGTCAAGGCCAAGCACCTAAGCAGATTCCTACCGGATATTTCACTTGAAACGCCAATTTTCGGCTATTGCCAGTTACCGTATATCCTCGATCAGTTCCCCTGGGTCTGGGTGATTTTGTTTTTATTCAGATAATCAGAACTATTCAAGGTGTGGGAGCAAATCGAGCATTTACGGCATTGTGTACCTTGATTACCGTATTTCCTCGAAATACCCCCCCCCCTTAAAATACCCACGTCAAAATCAGTAGTTCAAAAAATTCTGGTGAAGTAGTAAACCCCTCATAATACCCCCTCCTTCGATCACCCCCTCAAAAGTTTGCTTTTCAAAATTGCGACAATTTTTTGACAGCGCCTTAGTGCATTCTGCTTCTGTGCTAGCAACGGGCACCAATAACGTGGTTTTCCGTCGCGAAGTTCATGGAAATGGCATGTGCTTATAGAACTGTGCGGGCTGGAGTAGTTATAAAAATTGATGTCGTTCTATTCATAACGATGGCAAAAAAAGATTTTGGAATTTTTTTTACTTTTAGATTTTTTGATTACGCGGTGAAAAAAATACTTTGAAAAAATCTAATTATTTTTTGGGTATTTTTAGTTGAAAATTAGTAAAAAATACAGAAATTTTACTCAAAACATCAATTTCACAAAGATTTTTTGTAGCGAGAGAACGTAAATGTTCAAATATGTCTGCAGTAACAGCATAACATAAAGATCAATTCAAAATTCAGACTAAAAATTCGAAAATACAATAATTTGCAGCAATAAAATTCGAAAAGTGCAAGAAGGATTCAAAAATTCGAAAAAGTAATCAAAAAGATTAAAAAAATCGAAAACTATTCACGGAAAAAGAATTCGAAATTGGAGAAGCCGTTTTAGAAAATACACTTAAAAATTTAGATACTTTTTTCCAGAGAGTTTGCCATCGTTATCTATCCCACAGCCAAAATGTCGTTTTAGTAGCCTATAGGCTAACGTTCAGAACGCATGCACAATGTATTTATTAAAATCATCATTAGTTATCATAAATATGAACCTATTTTAGATGAAACGACAAATTTACAAATTACAAATTACGATAATCAAAAAAATAACAGTTTAAAGCGCCGTCGGACTGAAATTTGACATTCGACGGTAACTTGGCAACACTCCAAATCAGAGTAGCGATGATCCCATGTCTTCTTTAACAACCGAAGACAAAAGGCCAATGCGTGCTTGTTAATATGGCTTTTGTTTTTTTACTTTTCGGCAATTGTTCATTGTTGTCACCGGAGGCAACGGCCCCGGGGCGGTACCAGCCCGGACCGCCTGTAAAATATCATGCCAAGTGTCAAAAGTCATGTGAAATAACCTGGAAAATGGCAAACACATTTTTCAAAAGATTTCAACGTCACATGCCCAATCACATTTGGACACTTTTGCAACAATTGAATAATTTTCAGAAAATCTCCAGCAAGAAGTCTGTAAGTTCATGATGTATCCAGCAAAAAAGTTTATAAGTCCATTGTGGACATTGATGTCTTCAAGTCAATAAGTCCATAAATTGCCCATAGCTAAAATAATTGCCCCCAGGAAAAAATTATTGTCACACCTATGAAGTCTTTAAGACCGCGTGCTGGACGTTTTTCTACATGCTTTTTGTTCCTGTTCAAATGCATTTTGTGGAAAGCCACTGCTCCCATCATTATATTTTGTTAAGAGCAGAGGCGAAAAATTTGACACTTTATTATGAACATTTGGAACTTCACGACATACAGCAAGCAAGCTCATCGAGCATGCATTGCACATCATTGGAAAGAAAACTTAAAGTGCAATTTTCTCGAAATCAACTTTTTGGAGTTATCGAATTTTAGAAGAGAACATACCTAACTCAATTCAAAAATTCGGCACTACAGGCGTGAGCGGAAATTATATTTTTCGTCGAGGCGAAAATTTGCTCGCGGCATGTACATATTTTATTTAACATTGAATCTGCGTTACAAAAAAATCTAAGTATTTACTTAAAAACCGGATAGTACAAGCTGAACGGCAGAGTGTGATTATGTATTGTACATAAATATAATCTCAAAATACCTAAATATGTAGAGGCAGGTTTCATATTTTACGAAAAATTTGGTGAAATACTGTATTTATGCGCTCCTAACCGTTACTGTTATAAGCATGCTATTTTAATAAGAAATTTGATAAGTTGTCTTGCACTTGCTGCCTACGCGGGGGCATGAATGTTGGAAGTTTGTAAATAGTAGAACAAATATTTCCCACAAGAAGGCATGTTTGCGCGAACCCAGTACAAACATAAATACCGTATTTCCTCGAAATACCCCCCCCCCAATTTAGTGTATAGAGAACGTAAATGACAAAGGCTGCGGTTTGTCATCCGGGCAATGCATAACACAGTTAAAAACAATGACTAGGTATGTGAGAACAGTGTTTATATTTACGTTTACACACTTATACAAGTCGTTAGAGTCTTATAAATGGCGATTTTTGTTGCATTTTTCGACGTCTGCGTACGTTTCAAAAGACAATTTAGTACTGGGATTTTAAAAAATTTCTGGCGAAATAATAGCCCCCTCGTTTAACCCCCCCCCCCCCCTCAAAATTCTCACTCTGATAAAATAAACCCCCTTGGGGATTTCGAGGAAATACGGTTCGTATATTACTGGGAACGATAGCTTTTACTGAAGTTGCCATGACAGGCTTTCACTCATGTTTTTAAATAAATGTTGAAAATATTGTAGTCGGCTATAGGGTTGGAAAAAAACGTTTTTTTTTAACTCGATGTTTTTAAAAACCAACGTTTTTTTAATAAAAAAACGTTATTTTTAATGAAAAACAGGTATATCAGACAGTGGCAATACTCTGTGATGTTAAATATGACCATATAATGGCTGTGGAGCCATGGGATAGCATTATAAGTGGTGATTTGTGTCAAAAATATTCATTTTTTGTCGACATGTTCGTATATCGCCTTATAGTCGAATGTTCGTGACTTCAGATGAAGTTTGGCACGGAAAAGTGATCAAACAAGGTTATAAAAGGAGGTTGTTACTTTGGGAGTGATGTTGCACACCGTGGAGGTACATGGAAGCACATTACCTCAATATTATATACTACAACAACATATATCGGCTTATTCACCCATGGTAGCACATAGAAATGGATGTTTTGATACTCAAAATGCAACAAAACCAATGAAAACAACCACCAATGTCAATTTGTGTGTGAAATTGCGCGCTTGCGCGCAACAATTTTGCAAAATACCTAGTGCTACGCACTAAAAATTTCGGCCGATGTTTAAAAAAAAAACATTTCGGACGTCATGTTTTTTTAAAAAAACGTTTAAAAAAACATCGGCCAACCCTAGTCGGTAGAGAAGCTACAATGGCAAAAATAATTAAACATAATACCTATTAATCTGCTATGCATATAGAACATTTTGAAAAACGTCGCAACAAACATATCTAGTAAATACCGTATAACCTCGAAATACCCACATTGGTGTGATGTTTCGCGAATCGCGAGAAACATTTGAGGGGGTTTATTCGAGGATATACGGAATATGGTAGAAGTATTCAACACACCCTTCAATAAAACAGAATGAATGATGGCCATTTTCCACGATAATATTCGCAATTAGTAATGATTAGGCGCTAAACACTACCTACTGGTTTCCATGTCAATTTCAATTCAGATTTTAGTTGACGGGTTCCCGCAGGACGATTTTCAAGTGAACTAGCGGCAATGTCGCAAAGGAATTGGAGTACGCAATTAAAGGTGAAACGGTGAATAAAAACTACGGTCTCACGTTGGTGACTGGACGAGTGAGGTAAAAGTAATGATGAGAAAACCTTGGCGCCAAGTGCCAAAAGCGCCATGGCTCTTTCTGCTTTGGCGCTAGCGCCAAGCGCCAGCGCCGTGGCGCTTTTACATTGTCATGGCGCCAGTGTCATGGCGCTAGTCCTAGTGTGAAGCGCCAATGGCGCCATTGCAAAATACCGGCAACTCAGAAGCCTTTGGCTGTAACTATTGGTTGCCTTTGGCTTTTGATGTTGACCACAGCAACTTTAGATGGAAGACAATAGACCTCTGGACGTAGGTGGGGTCCAGCACCCTGTAAAGTGTCAACTGTCACACAAAATGTCAATTAAAATGAAAAAGATCTTATTACTGAATGTTTTAAATTTTGCAGGGCATTTGAAAATTTGTATGACATTTTACATTTTACTTGACACTTTACAGGGTGCGCGACTGCCCCCTGCCCCGACTATCACGCTGGTAGTATGTCAAATTGATGTGTCCTAAATAAATAAATAGTGGTGTGCATGAGGTAACTTTGGAGCCGTAAGTATGGGCTTCAATCAACGTGTGTTCCAAAGTGAGGAAATGGTGGATAAGGTGACGGAAAATGACTGAAAATGTGTCAAAAATTATTAAAATCGGCGTTGTCAAACGACGATTGTGAGAAAATGGCTAAAAATGTTCTACACCGACGGAAATCTGACAGATTTGTCAAGGTGGGTGGGCGCGGGGCAGCAGAGTTGGTACTAAACTTTTTTGGTAAAGTAAACGTGATGTAGTTTATTTTTACTCACCCCTGAGTACAGACAACGTGAAGTATTTTTTTAACTTTTACATTGCGTAAAATGTGAGTAAACGTAAAACCTGAATATTTTTTACTCAGGGAAAACGCAAAAACGAGTGTTTTTTATTTTGTACCGGGGGCATAAAAGTGAATGAATACAAGTAAAAGTGAGAGTCATGGTTTTCTCTACCCGTCACAATCATTTCTACTGCCATTTCACAGCCGTTTTCAATTTGTTGTGTCGTCTTTGCTTTTTATACGCCCGATTAATTTTCTTAATTACGTTTTCTGTACTCGCGTATTTTCAAAAAATACGCGTAAAGGTGAGTACATAAATATTTTTTCGGAGGAAACGTAAATGTAAATATTTACTTAATACGCAGTTAACGTATTTTTCGAGTAAACGTAAATACATTTTAACAACTATGCTGGGCATGGGCAAGCTAAAGTAGATTTCGCACAAATGTTAACATGTAGACAAGTTCCGACCTGGTATAACAGATAGTTTGTGTGTTTTAGGAAATAGCTCCCCTCTAGAGACCATGATGATAGGTTTTTCCACATCTACAAAGTGTTCACAAATACAGCATAAAACTGCAAGAAAGCGTATAACCTACCGTATATCCTCCAATAAGACCTCTACCCCTTGAATAACTCCCTCCAATGAAAAACTCCCCCTGTTGGCAGAGTGAGGAAAAAATAACTCATCCTTTGTAAATATAACTCCCAACACTTGAATAACTACCACCCCCCAATCTGATAGGTGGAAAAGATGTTTAGTAAATCTTAAAAAAAAACAATCAATGAAGTTAGACAGACCAAATAAAGCTACGCCTGGGCTGCAAATTCAATGCAGTGTGTGAAACGAAAGATACAAAAACATATTAGCCTACTGATGTAATGTAATTCCGAACGACAACACACACCTACCGTATTTCTCCGTTTATAGCACCCCCCCATGCATAATACCCGGGGTGTTACACAATTTTATAGCACCCCGGGGGTGCTTTGCTATGTTTCAAAAACATTGAATTGGCTTGTCTTGAATGGAACAAATTCAAATATTGTGCGTGGGGCCACTCATTGTAATTCCATGGCACGCACGTTTGGCAATATTTTTTTCGCGCTTTTCCACCACTTATTACAATAACTCATAGAAAAACTGTAAATTTACCAAGTTACCAACTTGATATAAAGATACAATGTTAATAGGTAAGCTGCTATTTTTAACGCGTATTATGTTTTTTCTATTAAAAAGAAAATCCCATGTTTAACACCCCCTTGATCTAACACCCGGGTGTTATACAAGTTTTTAAAAAGATCGCTGAAAATCGCTCCGATTTTGTATAACCCCCGGGTGTTATAAACGGAGAAATACGGTAATAATTCCGAGGATAAAATTCCCCCCCCCTTAATAACCCCCCCTCAAAAACTCTGACGAAAAGATAACTCCCCTGTGCTCTTAGGGCCCACACACGCTAGTTGAGATCGACACCAAATGTCAACTGGTGCCGAGCCCGATTCAAAGCTCGCTGACGAGAGGACGAACGACGTTCAAACGAAATCTTTGAATTAGGAACGGAACCAGTTGACATTTGGTGTCGATGTCAACTAGCGTGTGTGGGGCCTTATTCGAGAATATACGGTATTTAAAATGTCTACACACAGCTAGGATGGGCTTCACCAAATTAAGGCCAATGAAGCTACTTTTATTAATTGTAAACGCACATCAGACTCAGTCAGCGGGGCCGAAGCGACTACCTATTTGCCGCCGAATATTTGTAACAAACCTATCAGCAAACTACGATTTTTATTGATGATAAAATCGATCACATGCTATCATTATTGGTGAAGGTGTCTGTCAACTAGTTGACCGTGATAAATAATAATTCATTTCTGGGAAACCCCATGCGTGTTCAAAAAAGATCTATCAGTTTCATAGAAATGCCAGTTTGGTAAGTGGTGTGCTTGGCATAATGAATAAAAACGATGCCATTGGCTTAAATAGACATGGATTTAAACACGACACACAGGTAACGCGAACATCTGATGATCAAAAGATCGTTGCAGGACTTCGTAATTAGGGAATTTCCTTTCGTAATTACAGGATTGGTTGACCACAACACGTGACCAATCAGACTGAATGCGAATGCGATACGGTAGGGAATAGGGATGTAAAAGGGCCGTGGCGCTGGCGCCAGCCTCCTTTGGTGCCACTGGCGCTGATTTGGCCTGGCGTAAGGAACAAAATTCCTGGCGCTGGCTACAGCGCCGAAACACCATTTCACTAGACCCGACCTCTGGCTCTGGCATAAGCGCGCTGGGGGTTCGAAAAGCGCCATGGCGCCAAACAACCAAAGTCCTGGCGCTTTTTACCATAGTTGTTAAAGCGTATTTACGTTTACTCGACTTTTACGTATACTCGAGTACTGCGTAAATACGTTTACGTTTCCTTCCGAAAAAATACCGGTACTCACTTACTCGCGTACTTTTTGAAAGTACGCGAGTACAGGAAACGTAATTCCAAAAAATTAGTGGGGTGCAAAACAAGCAAAACGTATTCAAACGAATTGAAGTAGCTGTGAAAATCGCAGCGGCAATGATCAAAGTTGCGACGGGTAGGGAAAGCGATGACTTCCACTTTTGCTTTACTCACCTTTATGTTTTTTTTAGTACAAAGTTGGAAAAAAATTAGCTTTTACGTTTTCCCTGAGTAAAAATACTGGTATTTACGTTTACTCACGTTTTACGCAGCGTAAAGGTATTTTAAAAATACTTTACGTTTTCTGTCCTCAGGGTTGAGTAAAAAGTAAATACTTTACATTTACGTTAACTTTGAAAAAGTTCAGCATTTTTAACAACTCTGCTTTTTACACCACTAGCCAGTAATTATTTTAATCTAATTCATCCGGCAGTGTTTTAGTTCGCGCAGATGATCATTCGACAAATTTTATCGTTTTCTAAGTGGAATTACTTCCATCTAAATTCCCTGAGCGACTTTACGATTTTTTTACTGTCATTCCTACAACCATTAATCCCATTCCTACAATCTCCCAGCTTAGAAATGCTAAAAACGCCAAAGATAATGGCGCTACGGAAATTGGCGCAACTGCAATGGAATACTATTCTACTCCAGTTAAGATCACTGTGGTAAAATTGACAAAAACTGTAAAAAATAGGTTTGTGAAGTAAATATGTGGAAGTAGCTGGATACGTGAGAAGCAGCCTCTGTGAATAAACTTCAACACACTTCACGAGATTTGAGATTGTCTTCGGTACGCTTTACCGCACGCGAGATCACCACGATGGTCAAAATTCGTGAAGTGTACTTCACGAACCATTGAAGCATACTTTGCACGACTCGTGAAGTCTAGCGTGAAGTTCCTTCACCACGCATCACGACCTATTTTTGCTGTGAAGTACCGCACCTGCCACGAACCTAAAACTTCGGGCAGAAATGCAACTTCCCATCACATATAGCGATTAGTGATGGATTGGCGCCATGGCGCTTGGCGCCCTTCTTCCGTGGCGCCCTTGGCGCCTGGCGCCCTGCTTTAAAAGGGCGTCAAAAAGGCGCCAGCAGGGTTTCAAGGTGAGTGCTGTGTAAATGAAAAAAAAATAAAAACGCATGCGTGGATAATCTAAATTCGCCGAAAAAATGGACGAAGTGGTGTGAACGGGTGGAAATCTTTCATCCAGCGGTTCATCAGATTTGTCTGACGGATCAGAAGATAGGAATGATGAACCGTTGAACTAGCAAAATCATAAATAAACGGATTCAAATTGTTGCAATTCCGTTTTTGTCCATTTCATGGAAACATTGATTGGTAAAGTCTATTTGAAGTGAATGGATTGTTGTCAAATGACAATTTCCATTTTGTTTGAATTCGTCATATGGATTTTATTACAAATTTTTTTGTTGCTACTATTGTTTTTGGGCATTACATCCTGAAAAACGCCAATAAAGAAGTGAATGCGTGTACTATGGTGCTGCAGAAACATTTTTAGCACTTTTAGGGTGTTGTACGCACTTCTTTACCCAGGCGCCCTATTTTCTAAATGGCGCCATGGCGCTCTCTTCCCGTGGCGCCCCTGGCACCTGGCCTGGCGCCCACTTTCCGAATGGCGCCGTGGCGCCTGGCGTCCTTTTTCTGTGGCGCCCTTGGCGCCCACATTCCGAATGGCGCCATGGCGCCATTGGCGCCTGGCGCCCTTTTTTTCTGGAGCTTTTCCATCACTAATAGCGAGTAAAAAACCCACTAAAACTCAATCGAAACGCACCAAAACCAATCCACTGTAATGGAAATGTTACACCTAAAATGGGTCGCTGATTAAATTAAACGAATATACTGTAGCCAACTGAGAATAAATCTGGACTACATGCGGGCTGTGTCAAATTAGTGCGCACTTCAGTAAAGCGTCATTAATTCTCCAGAGATATCGCTGGCACTTTCTATTAGATGGACCATGTGCGTAGCGCATTTCCAGTGACAATGGGTGCTCAAGGCACAGAGCAACGTTGTGAAAACGTTTTAACGTTTTTAATTTGAAAAGAATATATGGCGGTATACTCGGCGAACCGCAAAGTATGCGTCCTAAATTACTTATGTCTTTGCCGATAGTTATGGTACTTATCATAACATGATACATAAGTACGCACATAAAACAAAAAATTTCAAAAAAGAAAAGGCGGAGTCGTGTTGACGAAGCAACAAATGTTTTCATCCTGAAACTTTTTTTCCATTTTTTTTAGAATGACGTCATGATGGACCGTTTCCTTCAGAAAAATGCATAGCGTGCAGTCCGCCACGTATATATCAGGTAGATAGTGAGATACTGTGAGGTAAACTGTCAAACAATTAAATACCATATTCACTAAAGTAAAGAGTGAGGAACGTACTCCCCATCCCTGTTAGATGAGTGAGGGAAAAATGATCCCCCCTTTAGCCATATAATAATTTCTTTGAGTTCAATTTGAACAAACGTGCCATGTTATTCTGTAAATAAAGTAAAGTTAATGAACAAGAGGAAAAAGTATATGAAAATAAGTGATTTGAGCAAAATTTTGCAAAAATACTAGCTTTCACCTTTTTCCTAGAAGCAGTTTTTACATCCTGAATAACAAGTAAAAAACTTTACATTTTCTGTGCAGTGGGTGAGTAAAAAATAATCACTTAACATTATGTATACTTTGAAAAAGTTTGGTATCTTTAACAACTCTGAAAAGAACCAGGACATTTTTTTATGATATGTATTTGATTCCCCATCCAAAAATGTTCAAACACATATGTCTGAATAATGCACTAGGAGGATACTAATGCGTTAACATTCAAAAAGGAAGAAAAATATTTCAAAAGAAAAGGGCAGGGATGCAGGGAACTCTGATGACCAATTTGGTCAGGTCTAGGCTGTGATTCAATTAATGAAAATTACAGATTTGACAAACAATTTCAGTGAAACAAGGCCATTCCTCATCTGAATAGTAAGTACATGGTCGGGCTGAAAAGTTCCCGGGCAGTGCTCGCCATTCGCGCTAGGAGTGAGCTACGGTTATAAAATTTTAACACGTTAATATATCAGGTGTTTTGAGTTTTCACCCCTCTAGCTCCACCCACTGCGGAACTGTGAGGGTCACAATTTCAGTCATTTTGTACTGATGTACAAATGGTGCTCTAGCTCAACGCTGCCTTAAGTTGTGATCATGAAACATTGGCTAGAGTAAGCACCCAGTGTTGGCAATGTGCTGATAGTATTCAACACTTTCATCAACATCATTGCTATTAGGGTAAAATGATTATGCAGATCAGGGTGATGTGTAAGAAACGTGGGAACTGTGATGGATGTTTTTGGTGATCATCTGAGATCATGTTGTATTGCAGTGATTTTCAGTTAAGTTTCATAACTAATCTGTGGTGGACACATTACCTGTGTTCAACAGCAGTGTGCATGAGAAACGCCTCCTGTATTAACCTGTTTTGACCAACCGTAGAGGCAGAATGATGAATTTGGTAGTGAGAAAAGTGACAGTAATGACCATATTATGGACTAGGCTTATGATATCATAGCTGATGTTGGTTAGTGCTGGCACATTGCCAACACTGGTGGCTTACTCTAGCCAAAGTTTCATGATCACAATTTAAAGCAGCGTTGAGCTAGAGCACCATTTGTACATCAGTACAAAATGACCGAAATTGTAATTCCCACAGTTCCGCAGTGGGTGGAGCTAGAGGGGTGAAATTTTGGGTGAAAACTCAAAACACCTGATATATTAACGTGTTAAAATTTTATAACAGTAGCTTACCCCTAGCGCGAATGGCGAGCACTGCCCGGGGACTTTTCAGCCCGACCATGTACAAACTATAGTATATTTAAGGATTGAATGCCATCGAGTATAAAATGGAAATTCCATATACCTACTCTTACTTTGCAGGGTTTCAACTGCTTGGTGAGTGATAAGTGACACTCACTGCTCATGGTTAATCGAGATGAAATGTGAAATTGAATTTTTAATTGAATGTTGTAAACTTAAATGTCACTTTACATTAAAATTAATGAGATTTGCATCATAAAAATTATTAAAACGTAACCTTGACGCATTTTCAATTAAAAATTCAATAGACAACTGATATCAATGCATAATTGATGTGTGTTTCGCCAATTAGTCATGTTTACGTCAATTACCGTATTTCTTCTAATAAGAGCGCCGTCCATTTTTTCGACAACTTTTTACCTGCCTAACATTCAATTTTTTTTTCGCGAGTATAAAAACATGCCGTTCTATTGGAGGTATGCAAAATTAAAAAAATTAGCAAAATTCTATAGAAGAAATACGGTATCAAGTTGCAAAAATTATACGCCATGCTACGCAAAATGCGCAATAGCATACAGCAGGATTGCAACAAATGGCTAGAGTCCTCAGGGACCGCGGTGAAGGCTACCTACGCACGCCATATACAGAGAAACAAATAGGTATACAATTTATAAATAAAATAAAAATCTATTTTAGGCAAATGAAAACCTATAATTTAGTCAAATGAAAATCTAAATTTATAAGAATTTAAAAAGCCCAGTCCTTAAAAAATTACCAGGTAGACTGCTGCTTGTTTACGGAGGCCGGCGAGGGGGGAGGCTCAGCCCCCCCCCCTCCCTAAAATTTTAGCTACATAGTGGCGGAATGGCGCTGGCGCCATTAGTAGGCGCCACGCCATGGCGCCATTGGCGTTGGCGCCAGCGCCATAGAACGCTGTATATGTATGTAAATATACATACAAAACAGCAAAAACACAACATTGAGTGTACTTACAACGAATTGCGGCCACATGGAGCAAATCAAATGATAATACCGTATTTCTGGTGAAGAATGCGCGCTTGCGCGCAAAATTTATTACGCTGTCGTTGAAAAAGTCGAATTTTCCGGTCACTTTCTGGTCTCGCCCCGGGAGGGGGGGGGGTTGCAGCACCCCCCCCCCGCCCCCCCCTGTATACGGCCCTGCAGATAACTGTGAATTCGGGGTGTCGGAATCTAAACCGAATTATGATATTCTCAGGATTGGAAAAACTACTGGGATGTTTCAACTAGGAGTGGTATTTTTGGAATCAGGAAACCAATTCCAGAATTGTCAAGCTCAAGTGCACGAGGATATCCAGAAAATAATGGGGGCGGCTCATTATGGAGGGCGGCTCATTATAAACAGGGGAAAATCCTTTGCAAAAAAAGATCGGAATGCATATCCCGATCCGGCGAACCTAATCCAGTCTCAACCCAGAACAAAGATATATGCATCCGCGCATAAGTAGACCATGCATATTTGCAACACCGTGTATCCTAAAATCCCTAACCGGGGGGGGGGGGGTAGAAACGTTCAGCAGTAAAAGCATCCCATCACTAAGCCTAATGCATCATAGTCACGCAACTAAATAAATAAATACCCAGTAGTAAGATTGGTAATGGTCTAGTCCATTAGAAAAACAATCACAGAACTGCATATAGTAAAGAATCGCTAGCCAATCACTGAAAGGCGCATTTTCCAAAAATAGACAAATATGGGATGAAATATAATCCATCCCCTCTGCGATTGCAAATAAGTTGCTATAAATAACACTTGTCGCCATTTTGTTACGTTTGTTTTAAGGACAGACCATTTACGTTGGAAATAAGTGCTTTATTAACTCTACAGTTTCAATAGTGTTTCAATGTTCGCAATTCAACTGAGAATAGAGAAACTGAGCAATATGACGCATCCATGACATCTTTAGAAATCAAAATGGTGCAATAATATACATATTTACCTATTAATACAACATTGAAAAGCTAACACCTACATGACTCTGAATAAAATATCATATCAACCTACACAAAAACCTCACACATAAATTTCACCACTCATATCCCTCCTAAAACCATCCAAAATCGATCAGAATGGCCTAATGCTTTGCTGGTTGCGTTTCGGCACCATAGGGATCTTTGACACCCAGCTGTGCCTGCAACTCGGGAGTCCAGTCGAGGCTCATTTGTTCTGCCACTTGCTTCATGTCGTCTGAGGGTGGGGAGGTTGTTTGGATGGTTGCCAAGTGCCAGGTTGAGGTAAGGGGCTAAGTGGCAAGTGAAATTTTATAAAATAATAGTAGAGTAGGTTTTTATGTTGAAATAAGCATTTCAGCATCTTAGCAGATTTATACATATGTTTTTAATCTAAGTATTAGGGTTGGAAAAAATCAATTTTTTTAAACGCCTCGATTCAAAATAATCAATTTTTTCAATCAATCAATCAGAGAAGGCTAATACATTGTCAGTGATGCTACACACTGTAGAAGTATGAGTAGGGTTGGAAAAAAAATCTTTTTTTTCGGAAATTTTTTTAAAATGCGCTGATTAAAAAAAAATCAATTTTTTTAAAAATTGATCTTTTTAATAATCAGATTTTTTTTAAATCACCCAAAATGGGGGTATAGAGAAAAATATGTGTATGTTAAGTGTCAGACAATGTATTGTTATGTATATTGTGGTCATATTATGACTGTGGAGTCATGGGATAGCATTATAAGCAGTGATTTCTTTCAAAAATATCCATTTTACATCGACTTATTCCATATATCGAGTGGAGTTCAGAATGGAGTAGTGCTTAAATAAGGTTGTAAGAGAAGGCTAATACATTGACAGTGATGCTACACACCGTAGAAGTATGTGGGAGCACATTGGCTGGATATTATATACTACACTAGCATATCACGGCTTATTATTACACCTTGCATGAATAAATGCAATCTTTTACACTGAAAATGCCCCAAAACTCATGAAAACACCACCAATGGTAATGTGTGTTGGAAATTGCGCGCTTGCGCACCAAAAATTGCAAAATACCTAGTGCAAGTGCACCAGAAACTTTTCATTTTGTTTGCTTAAAATTAAAATCAGTTTCCACCCTTTGATTTAAAAAAATAAGATTTAAAAATAATCAGTTAAAATATCAAGTGCCAACCCTACTAAGTATACAAAATAGTATGGTTTCTAAATATTTTGTGACATTTTACAGATAGATTAGATTATATTTTTATTAGTGATTAAGACACATTGAGATCTTTTAAAACATCAGAAAAAGCTATTTTTGTGTTAATTATAGCTTTTATGAGACTTCGAGTGTTACGACTTAGAATGCTCGATGCGGTGGTAAAAATTATAGCATGGCTATCAGTAAATTTAAATTAAATAATTTAATGAATAAAATCTTGTGATAAATTTAGTAATTAATTATTCCGTAGTAAAAACAAAATATAATGATGATAAATCGTATAACTTCTTCATTCTTCTTCGTTCATTATTCAGATGTGCTTTGGTAGGTTTCCATACTAAGTGTGATGTCCGCCGACTACAATAAAATCCAACCCCCCACCCACCAAAAGCGAGGAATTTCTTCACCCTAGCGTCCTTCTCATGCTCCAACTTCATCTGCTGGTATTCATACTCGCGAATGTACACGTGCTGCTTGCACAGCTGCCTGTAGCGCCAGTAGCCCCACACCACGCCCGTGCCCAGGGCCGCGTAACGGCAGAACTGCGCCGGAAATTGAGGGGGGTTGGGTTAGGTTGATTTTGTTAAAGGGGGTTTAGTGGGGGAATTACGTGGGGTGGGAATTGGACACTGGGGACACTTAGTGCGTTTATGTTGTTTTAAATATATTCAATAACTATTTATGTTTTTCTGTGCGGATGGAAATTTGATTTGGTAAAGCCATGTAAATGGCACATGAAACAGCGAAAATGAACTTGTATATTGACAAACATCGAGCAAACTATTGACTTATTTGAATTATAAGCCCTGAAAATAGAAGGCAGCGGCACCACACCTCACAAATGCATCGAGAGAAAATAAAACATCAACCTCAAACACAAAATTCCCGGTAAAAATCGCACGCGCAAGACTTTATCACACAAAACGCACTCACCCTGATGAAAGCAGATACGTTCACGGGCGGCCTGAGAACGACCGCAGTGGGGTGCTGGGGCGCATTGGGGTGGCGTAGAACGGAACCCATTTCGACACTCGCTTTTTGGCGTTTTATACTTATTGTCAGTACTTTTCTATTGCATACGGCGCGTGGCTTGGGTCTACGGCTGTGCAACAGACACCATTATGCGGCTTAAGCTGATTAACGTCGTAACGGGGCCAATGGCCGCATGCAATAATAGTACACTGCCTGTGTTATGCAAACATTCTGCATATGCGTGGCAAGTTTGACGTGTGCTCTATATCTTCATGGCTAATCAGAAGTGTAATCTGTGCCGATTTTTATGTAAAAGATAACATGTGTCCGTATCTAAAGTTGATAAAATCAACTTTAGATCGAATAAAATTGCGTGTTGCACGCGGTGGGCCTGGCGGCGCCAGTTTGAGCATTCTGGATTATTGAGCAGTAAATATAGCGGTTTATTTCACGCGCATACACAGAATATCCCATAGCACAGGCAAAAGCCATATTTTTATGAACACGCCATTGACCCCCGAAAATCCAATATGGCGAAAAGCCTATAACTGGCCGTCTGTTGCACACCCAGTGACCCACGCCACGCCGTATGCAATAGAAAAGTACTGACAATAAGTATAGTGAACCCGCTTTTTCGCAAACACACGGACGGTCTTTTCTTTTTTTTGTGAAAGACACAGTCGTGCGAAATGGTTGTTAATTACGGTTGTACAAATACCAGGAATGTCGATTCGTGCAGACATTTGGTGGCTTGTTGGTTTTTTGAGGCGTATGCGCTGCACGTTTCAGTTTGCGTTTTCAGGCTCTGGAAGGTAATTTGGCTATCAAACAGTAACGACCGAGTTGTATAACTGTCGGAATTATCTAGAAAAATGTTTTCAAAATTTTATAGAATTTGAGTAGATAAAAATCTATTCAAAATCCTGTACACTCTCCGCAAACGGACGGGGGCACGTATGTGAAGGTGGCTCATATCCAAGTTGGTTGGATACGGTTACGTAGTCTAAGAACAGAGATAAAGACACAGGATTTCGTCCGAGTAACCGATAAGTGCCGCAGAATGCGATTAAGCTACCTGAAATTTTTATAAATGGCGGCCCACGCACTAGCATTCCGCGCCTGTTCGCCATCGTCAACCGTTTTTTAGAAACGGGTTTATCCAAAAACTGTTTTGGCAAGCTGCCAACTTTACAAGGGGCTCCCCACCGCAAAGCACAAAAGAAACCCACAAATTTAAAACCACCACAAAATCAGCCGGCCCCAGTCCATGGCGTCGTCCCTGTCCACGTCCGGCGACAGCGCCGACCTGTCCAACAGGAGCAGCTCGTCCATATTTGCATCCGGTGCTAGAAGAGCCACGCATAAGGATTGGCAGCTGTTTGAGCGGAATTTTGGACAGAAAACTATTGGCAGAGTGCCAAATCATCACGCTGGTGCGATTGGGGTGGATTTTTTGTTGGGGAAGTGTTTGAGTGATTTTTGAGGTATTTTACACCGATTTTTTACCTGATTTTGCTCATTTTCACCTTCGAAATTACTGGTTGTACGTTATTGCCTATTTTCAGCTTTCCCCACAACACCATATAAATCTTTTCAGTTATCTATTCCTGGATTGGGGTGATTTTTTTCGCATGTTGTTGTTGATGTGGAACTTTTTTATGCAGACCAGCGAAAATCGGCCGCGGCTACTACGGATAGGAATGCGAAAAGAGTGGGCGCTTTTAGCCAGCAGGCCGCCAGGCGACGTTCCATTCTCGGGTTTGCGTGTCGTTTTTTTATAGAATTTCTCACATCAAGATCATCTCCGATTTTTATTTACCTGTTGTCGGAATTTATTTTGTATTTGTGGAATTCCACACTGGCAGTTTCTGAACGTGGCACTGTAAATACGGAAATGTGAAATAAATCGAGTTGTGTCAAACACCACAAATTAGGGGGCCACTAGGGAGCAGGCTAACACATTGGTAGTGGTGTTTCACACTGTAGCCAAGGACGTAGCCAGGGGGGAGGGGGCCCCCCCCTTCCGGGGTCGGACAGAAAAATATGCCAGAATAGGCGCATATGTCTGTATCTTACAGGCATATACAGCGACATGGAGAGGTCTCCGCAGCCACAAAGCCAGTGAAAAACTTAAATTCCTCTCCATGTCGCTGTATATGCCTGTAAGATACAGACATGGCGTCGCACCTAGGAATGGCGCCAGCACCATGGCGTCGCGCTTACGAATGGGGGTCCTTTACCACAGGGGCAAAATTTTAGGGGGGCCCCCCCATTCGCCGGCCTCTGTATACAATCCACTCCCCCCCCCCCCGCTCAAACATCTGGCTACGTCCCGGCTAGGGGCCACTATCAATTTACGCATGTATCTTTTTCCAGCGGTCCGGCGGTGCGTCTGAACTTCGACGAGTCCACTGCGGACCACTCGTCTGGGTCGCTGCTCACGCCGGGCGCAAAAAAGAGTAGATATGATGATCGTTGGTTTTTGGTTTGCTCGGACTGGTTGACGCGTCGTCAATTGATGTTATTTGTCAACTCAATTTTCAGTTGAAAGTGTGTCGAGATGTTGATTATACATAGATATGTCAATTTATTCATATATTAATAATTATTTATGTTTACCTAATTATATATGCAAATTATTCAAGTTTCAAATGTGATATTGAACACACCTGATCACAATTTGAAAATCCATTTGAATGCTTAAAGATACATTCTCATTTTGACACAGTTTGAATTCACGCCGCGTCAATTAGTGTTTGATAGGCATTTTTACGCATCCGATTTGCTATGTTCCTCAGTTCGTGTATTCCGATTTTTCAGCCGCTATTTCGTCGATCCGTTCCGAATTGTGTGAACAGAGGGCTGAAAATGCGAAATTGTTGGCCGAGAAAAGTCGCCTGAAGAGGCGCATGGCCGATGACAAAGAGAATTTCAGAATGCAAATTGATGAACTGAACTCCAGATTGCGGGTAGGTTGTTTCAATTTGCCTGGTTTGCAACCGAAATTTCGAAAAATCATAGAACATTGAAAACTCATCACTTTGAATGTATTTGAAATTCACCATAGTGGGTGATTTATAAACTAGTTAACGGCCACCTTGTTCTGGTCAACTCGGATACTTTCAAAGCTGTTTAGCGAGTTTTCAAAGTTTCGGTTGAAAGCCAGTGTGTGTAGAGCCAATAAGCATGTTTGTTTACATTTTAATCCTATTTTAGAAAGCTGAAATGGATCTATGCCAGCGGCCGAAATCACCGTCAATACTGCCTAGTTCAGAGAAAGAAGAAAAGACTTCCAGCCATGACGTTTCCATTGGCATGCTGAGAGAAATGCAAACTGAACGGGACCAGATGAGAGAGAAATTGCAGGCGGTTTGTTGTGAAAGTGATTTGAATTGTGCTGTAGCGCCATGGCGCTTTTGGCGCAGACGCCATTTTGCCTAGGTACCATTTAGGAATCCGACTGGATCCGAATCCCGATAATTGCTGGAATTTAACTAGGGTTGGCACTTGATTTTTTTAAACTGATTTTTTTATAAAAAATCTGATTTTAAAAAAACACGGTGGAAACAGATTTTAATTTTAAAAAATCAAAATGAAACATTTCGAAATGCAACATTGGCGAAAATTCCAGTCTCAATACTCCAATCCCGATCCCGAAAGCCAATCCCATTTGAATCCTAGCGCCATTGGCGGCAGGCGCTAAGCAAACGGAAAGTGCCAAAATGTTGGTCGCTGCGCCTTTTTTCCGTTTAGCCATTTTTTCCAATCAGAAACCTCTATCCTTTCCTCAGCTTGAGTCGACCTCCAGCGCTCGTCAAGTGGAATTCGAATGCGAACTCCGCACCGTCAAGTCAAATTGTGCCACTTTGGAAACAGAATTGGCCAACGCTAGGGCGCAAATGGGCCGAAATGAGGCCACTGTGAAAAAGTTGGAAGACGAATTGAAATGTGCCAGGGTGGAGTTGGAAACTGAGAAGATTGATGTGCAGGTTTTTTGGGGGGGGGGGTTGGTGCGTTTTTATTTTTTTGAACCGCCAAATTTGGTTCAAACTGGGTGTAGGGATCAGAATGCGCTTTGAAATACACTTTCTGTACTCACGTACTTTCAAAACGCATTTTTTTCGGTAGGAAACGTAAACGTATTTACGCAGTACTCGAGAATCCGTATTTATCGAGTAGACGTAAATACGTTTTAACAGCTATGGTAGGGATCTGGACTGAAGAATCCCAGTGTTTTTTTGATTCTGGAGGCTCTCCCAGACCCTGAAAAATGCCCTGTAAAATATCAAGTGTCAATGTCATTACCGTAGTCAATGCAAGATCCGTTTAAAAGCCCCCGTAAAATCCCTGTTTGATCGGGTATTTTACAAGACTTTTGGCACATTGCATGACATTTTACATTTCACAAGTTCTCGGAGTAGCTCCATTATTCCGTTCGAAACCAACCTCCAACTAGGTAAACTCACTTTTTGAATTTTAATTTCAATTCTAATTTTTCTATTTTCCCATTTTCGATTGAATTAATCTGCTCAATTAATTTTTCAGCGCGCGCGGCACTCGCTGCGGCAACTGCAAGAAGAAGACATGCGTGCGGTCGGCTTGCGGCAGGAATTGGCTGAACTTGACACTTTGAGGGAACAAGTGAAAGTGTTGACTGCTAAGTGTGATCGGATGAGGTGGGTTGTTTGGATGGATTTGCTACTTTGGCTCTACACACACTAGTTTGGAGCCGAAATTTTGAAAACTGGTTAATAGTTTTCAATGTATTTCAGTTCTCCATATTCTAGAATGAGGTCACCGTTCACTGGGGAGTGGGGTTAAAACAGCTTATTCTGGTAAACTAAAATGCAATTCAAATGCATCTTAAAATTCAAAGCGAGTTTATCAATTTTGAAAATTTTGGTTAAAAACTGATGATGTGTGTGGGCGGGCACTTCACTGAAGCATGTGGGGTCGGTTCAGCGTTCCAAAATCAGTTTTTCACAATTATTTACCATTTCCATATCAAGTTTTATCGATGTTTATTAGATAGTCATTGCGGCGTTCCCTATTCGCAGTCTGCAGCGCGACAACGTGTACGTTGAGCGCGAGAAGAACGCCCAGCTGCAAGCAAAGTTCGACCAGCTGTCTCGCGACTACCACAAACGCACGGTGAGTAGATGTGTAGGTATTTACTGTAAATGTGTTGTGCGCAAAAGAAAACATGATAAACTATATGATTGAAATATGTCAATTTTATGACCGCTCAAATTGTGGAAGACATTTATACTGAAAGAAGGTATTTATTCTAAAAAGGGTGATTCTCGCAACAAATTGTCAAATCCAAAATCACCAATGATTCAGCGGGTTCGAAGTTTTACATGGCGGGTTCTACTTGGCGTATTAAAATATGCCGAGTTTGTGCAAAATCGCGCCATTTATCCTACATAAATATATACCACCTTGCCATACATTCAATTTCGCAGTCGATTTGCTCGGAATACGACGCGCAATTGACGGCGGCTTCTGCTAGACTTGGAAAAATCGTCACTTTGGATTCCATTGGTGATGTCCTGAGCGAACTCGATCGCAGGGGCGACGAGCTTATCAAGGCTAAACAAATGCGAGTTTGCGGTTTTTTTCTTCATTTTCTGCTGGATTACCATTTTTCATCCAAGCGGGGTGTTTTCGTGGGCCGAAATTTCCATGTTCTTTGTGAAAACGTTCTCCAAATGGGCGATTTTCTGACATATTTGAATGTAAAGCCTTTTTTCCATAGTCTGCATATTCTCCTAGCATAACCTCTTTGCAGGCTTGGAACGATCCACTTATAGACATTTGTATTTAAGACTCGCTTCGCCTAAGAACCAAACATGCCTATTTTGTTCCTGTTACAGAAAAAAATTTTGCGTTTTTTTTCATGGATTTGGAATCTCCATAACTAGAAACTCAAAATTTCCTTCCATGCATATATCCGGAAATGTCATCTTCCTACTGAAAAAATTGATCAAAGTCAAAAGTCACCATTTTTCAGGCTGTTTTTTGGAAATTCATAACTTTTGTTTGACTTTATCTATCAATATAATATTTTGTATTTTTATTAAGAAAGTTGTGGAGATTAATTGGCCCATACAAACTAGTTTCATCAAATGTTTTTTTCTCAATGAAAATGATGGCTGAAATATTGAAAATGGCATCAAATTTTCAGTTTGTAATTGAGAGCTTAGCTTTTTTTTGCAAAAACTGTGCCCAATTGCATAGTTTATTTTACAAAAATAAAATAGAAAAAGTAGGTCTGCCAATTTTTGCCACAACAGTTTGAAACAGCCCGACACCCGTCTCACCACCACAGACAAGCCCACTCTGAAGACTCAGATGAAGTTGTATGAAAAAAGTTTTCATCATAAACTTAGGTTATTTTTACATGTTCTTTCATTTGTATATCTCCATTTTTTATTAAACATAATTTGGAAGGGTGCTTCCATACAAAAATTCACTTTTCACATAAAAAAGTCTGAGCCCCATTTTTATGGTGCATTTGGAATCTTTGTACATAGAAACTAAGAATTTCTTTCCATACATATATCTGGAATTGCCATCTTCCTACAAAAAAAATTGATTGAAGTCAAAAATCATCTTTTTTCCAGACGTTTCTTTGGAAATTCAAAACTTTTGCTTGACATCATCTATCAATTTGATATTTTGGATTTTTATTAATATAGTTTTGGAGATTAATTGGCCCATACAAACAAACTTCATCAGATTTTTTTTCTCACTGAAAATTGTGGCTGAAATTTTGAAAATGACAAAATGAAAAAGTTTTTTGTTCTGAATTGAGAGCTTAGCTTTTTTCACAAAAACTGTGCTCGATTGCATAGTTTATGATAAAAAAATAAAATCCAAAAAGTAGGTCTGCACTTTTTTACCACAGCAGTTTGAAATGATCAACAACGCAGATGTCACGATCACAGACAACCCCACTCTGAAGACTCAGATGAAGTTTTATGAAAAAAGTTTCCATTATATTCTTAGGTTATTTTATCATGCTCTTACATTTGTATGTCTCCATTTTTTTTTAAACACACTTTGAAAGGGTGCTGTCATACAAAAGTGTACTTTTTAGCACATATCACAAGTGTGGTCATGTAAAATCCAAAAATAATTCATTTGTACTAGTAGCTAACTGTTCTGACAGTAGCTTTTAGCTGGCCATTTGGTTATTTTATGTTTCTGCTAAATTGCACTTGCATAAAAAAAATAAATATCACAAGCATGATCACATGTGAATATCATGTCCC
>OZ038454.1:6444176-6500849 GCA_964036195.1 Sphaerolaimus hirsutus | reverse complement strand
ACTGGGGGTACTGTTCGAGAAAAAAAAAGAATTTGGTCGTAGCCCCGACCCCAAACCCCAACATATTTACTATAAAGGCATCAAAATCGGCCAATGTACGACAGATTGGGACGACGCCAAAGCCAGTGACCCCCCCCTCAAATGCCACCCTTGATTTATCCTATCGTGACGCCGAGTCACAAAATTACACTAAAAACTGTGTGTTCCACAACTCACCCAAAATGTGCCCGTTTGGGTTGCAAACTTCAGAATAGGTGTCCTATGGAGTCCTACTCGATTGTGTTAAAATTTCACTGTGATAGCTCAACCGTAGCTCAAGCTATCGCGTTTTTTTCCAGCGGTAACTGAAATGCCCACCCCTATACACTTAAAAATTTAAATACTTTTTTCCAGAGAGTTTGCCATCGTTATCTATCCCACAACCAAAATGTCGTTTTAGTAGCCTATAGGCTAACGTTCAGAACGCATGCACAATGTATTTATTAAAATCATCATTAGTTATCATAAATATGAACCTATTTCAGATGAAACGACAAATTTCCAAATTACAAATTACGATAATCAAAAAAATAACAGTTTTAAAGCGCGGTCGGACTGAAATTGGACATTCGGCGGCAACTTGGCAACACTCCAAATCAGAGTAGCGATGAACCCATGTCTTCTTTAACAACCGAAGACAAAAGGCCAATGCGTGCTTGTTAATATGGCTTTTGTGTTTTTTTTCACTTTTCGGCAATTGTTCATTGTTGTCACCGGAGGCAACGGTCCGGGGCGGTACCAGCGCGGACCGCCTGTAAAATATCATGCCAAAGGTCAAAAGTCATGTGAAATAACCTGGAAAATGGCAAACACATTTTTCAAAAAATTTCAACGTCACCTGCCTAGTGATGGAAAAGCGCCATGGCGCTGGCGCCTGGCGCTAGCGCCAAAGCAAAAAAGCGCCATGGCGCTTCTGGCGCTTGGCGCTAAAATCCTCTGGCGCCATTGGCGCTTGGCGCCGGGATCTGAGAAAGCGCCATGGCGCTTTTGGCGCTTGGCGCCATTTTCTTGCGGCGCTATTGGCGCCTGGCGCCAGCATTTTAAATGGCGCCAAAAAAGCGCCAACCGTGATCATAAAAAGTGTAGTAATTTGGTATAAACGACACTCAGTTGATTACCTAAGTTTGTGGAGAACTGAAAAACATGGTGAATCATAAATATAAGGGTGTAAGGGAACATAAATATTTACAAAATATTGATCAGGCAATATTAGGGCATACCTTTCTATACATAGAATAAAATCAAATGTGATAAACTGTTTTTGCTTTTTACTCATTTTTGGACATTTTACCTCATCTAGGGTGTCAACAAAAACTTTTTGGCAGAAAACGGAAACGGAAACGGAAAAAAATTTGCACTTGCCGGAAAACGGAAACGGAAATGGAAAAAAATTTGCACTTGCCGGAAAACGGAAACGGAAACGGAAAAAAATTTGCACTTGCCGGAAAACGGAAACGGAAACGGAAAAAAATTTGCACCTGCTGGAAAACGGAAAACGGAAAAATGAAAGGCCGGAAAACGGAAACGGAAACGGAAAAATTTGCTGAAATTATGCTGGAAATGGAAAACATTTGCTGAAATTTTGCCGGAAACGGAAAAAAAATTGCAGAAATTTATCCTGAAATCAAAAAATTTGCAGAAATCTTACTAGAAATAGGAACAATTCACATAATTGAGAACCTGCATGCATTGTTTACCAGTTTGGCTGTAACAGAAAACAGAGAATTGAGCCAGAAAATGAAAAAAAGTTGGAAAAACAGGAAAACGGAAAAACGCGGAAAAACTGAAATTTTAGCTGGAAAACGGAAATTCAGCCGGAAAAACGGAAACGGAAATGGAAAAAAAATTTTGCAGCCAGAAAACGGAAACGGAAAAATATTTGCCTGCGGAAAGCGGAAACGGAAAACGGAAAACGGAAAGTTGACACCCTACTCATATCTAAATTTGGTATACCGTATTTCCTCGAAATACCCCCGGGGGGTTTATTGTTTCAGAGTGAGAATTTTGAGGGGGGGTTAAACGAGGGGGGGGTATTTCGAGGGGGGGGGTTTATTATTTCGCCAGAAATTTTTTGAAATCCCAGTACTAAAATGTCGTCTGAAACGTACGCAGACGTCGAAAAATGCAACAAAAATCGCCATTTATAAGACTCTAAAGACATTTATAAGTGTGTAGACGTACAAACACTGTTCTCACATAACAGAGTCATCGTTTTTAACGTGTGTTCTGCATTGTCGGGATGACAAACCGCAGCCTTTGTCATTTATGTTCTCTATACACTAAATTTGGGGGGGGGTATTTCGAGGGGGGGGGGTTTATAAGTTCATAGTGTCCATTTTGAGGGGGGGTATTTCGAGGGGGGGGGTATTTCGAGGGGGGGGGTATTTCGAGGAAATACGGTATATGTGAAACAATTTTTTTTAGTTTTTTGCTCAGAAATGTTGGTGGATTATACACCGCGAGATACATTTTAAGCCTTGACAAACGTTGATAAGTAAAAGTTGATGGTAATGTTGGTAGTTGATGAAAATTGTGTTTTATGTTTTGTAACCATCTGGGAATAATTCCCATTCATGAATAGTTCCCCCTCAAAAAGTCAAACAAAATAATTCCTCAGGGGACTTATTCCAGCTAATACCGTATTTAGGAAAGCTGTACTCGAGTAATGTATTTTTCGAGTAAATGTAAATACATTTGAGCAACTATGAATGGAATAAATTGCTCTGTCTAGAAAAAGCATACATCAGCAGAAAAAGTAAAGAAAAATACCATAAATTCTCAAAACTTTTAGCCGAATAAGAAACAAATAAACGTCTCTTAAATAACTCCACCTTTTGGCTGGCTGTGTGAGGAACCTTTGTTTTAGCTGTGTGTGGAACCTCACTTCCCATTGGAAGCTCCCCAATCACAATGGCAAATGTTTAATCGACTACTATGACATGTCACGTTATGCACCCATTATTCTACAACATATTGCAGAAAAAAATTTTTGGCGCTGGCGCTATTGGCGCTTGGCGCCATCCATCTCTGGCGCCATTGGCGCTTGGCGCTGAGGTTCAGAAAAGCGCCATGGCGCTTTTGGCGCTTGGCGCCATTTTGCTCTGGCGCCATTGGCGCTTGGCGCTGGGGTCAGAAAAGCGCCATGGCGCTTTTGGCGCTTGGCGCCAAAAGTCTGGCGCTTTTTCCATCACTACACCTGCCCAATCACATTTTGACACTTTTGCAACAATTGAATAATTTTCAGAAAATCTCCAGCAAGAAGTCTGTAAGTTCATGATGTATCCAGCAAAAAAGTTTATAAGTCCATTGTGGACATTGATTTCTAAAAGTCAATAAGTTCATAAATTGCCCATAACTAAAATAATTGCCCCCAGGAAAAAATTATTGTCACACCTATGAAGTCTTTAAGACCGCGTGCTTACTGGGCGTTTTTCTACATGCTTTTGTTCCTGTTCAAATGCATTTTGTGGAAAAGCCACTGCTCCCATCCATATATTTTGTTAATAGCAGAGGCGGAAAATTTGACACTTTATTATGAACATTTGGAACTTCACGACATACAGCAAGCAAGCTCATCGAGAATGCATTCCACATTGGAAAGAAAACTTAAAGTGCAATTTTCTCGAAATCAACTTTTTGGAGTTATCGAATTTTAGAAGAGAACATACCTAACTCAATTCAAAAATTCGGCACTACAGGCGTGAGCGGAAATTATATTTTTCGTCGAGGCGAAAACTTGCTCGCGGCTATGTACATATTTTATTTAACATTGAATCTGCGTTACAAAATTTAAGTATTTACTTAAAAACCGGATAGTACAAGCTGAACAGCAGAGTGTGATTATGTATTGTACATAAATATAATCTCAAAATACCTAATTATGTACAGGCAGGTTTCATATTTTACGAAAAATTAGATGAAATATTGTATTTATGCGCTCCTAACCGTTACTGTTATAAGCATGCTATTTTAATAAGAAATTTGATAAGTTGTCTTGCACTTGCTGCCTACGCGGGGGCATGAATGTTGGAAGTTTGTAAATAGTAGAACAAATATTTCCCACAAGAAGGCATGTTTGCGCGAACCCAGTACAAACATAAATACCGTATTTCCTCGAAATACCCCCCCCCCTAATTTAGTGTATAGAGAACGTAAATGACAAAGGCTGCGGTTTGTCATCCGGGCAATGCAGAACACAGTTAAAAACAATGACTATGTGAGAACAGTGTTTATACGTCTACACACTTATTAGCATTGAAAAAAACGACCTATTTTGAGAAAATATAATTAAATATTATTTCAGAAAATCTCTCAAGAAAAAAATATAATTAAATCTCTTGGGTCATTTTCGAAAATATAATTAAATCTCTGAGAAAATCTCTTGCAGTTAAAAAAATCTCATAAAATCTCTCAACTTAAAGTATGATTCAGTCAATATTTCAAGGTGTTTGAACGATTGAGAGTAGATATTAAGCATATTATGTGTTGTTTAATATTTTCAATCACAATTTTAAATGATAACATCATATTGTCTACTGACAGCACGCTTTGTACTCCCATGTAACATCTGAATAATCAACAAAAATATGATTTTAGGTACATTTTTCCTCATAATAAAATACCGTATTACCTTGAAATACCCCCATGGGGGTTTATTATTTCGCCAGCAAAATTTGAGGGGGGGTTAATTCGAGGGGGGGGTTATTCGAGGGGGGTTTTATTATTTCGCCAGAAATTTTCGTAAGTTTTGTAGTAAATAGTAGGCATTTGCATACCCAAAACAGGTAATAAATGTGTCCAAACAGGAGACATTTGTACAATAAAACGTTGATAGCTACACAAACTAGTCTATGTGTAGTTGCAATGCAAATTAACAGTAATATACATCATCTACATTGCATACATGAAGTATTTATTATGTACATGACGTACATCATTCCGAGGGGGGGGGGGTATTTCGAGGGGGGGTTTATTATTTCCCCAGCCCATTTTGAGGGGGGGGTTTATTCGAGGGGGGGTTAATTCAAGGGGGGGGATAATTCGAGGTAATACGGTACATTACATTCACGTGTGATAATCCCCACAGAATTTCTCAGATAACTTTATTCACCAAAATTTGGTCAGTATATTTGTACTCATCCGAAGCATGCAATCAACTCTATAGTTGTCAAAACATATTTATGTTTACTCAAAAATACATATACTTGAGTACTTCTTAAATACATTTAAATTCATATGAAAAAAGTACCAGTACTCTGTTTTATGTATACGTTTTGAAAGTACTTGAGTACAGAAAATGTATTTCGCAAAGACTTTTTTGGCGCTTTCATGCGATAGAACAGAAAAAAGGGGAGAACAAGACTAAAAATAGGGTGAAAATAGCCAAAATGTGCATATAAGCACATATATAGTTGAAAATTGATGAAAATTGACAAAAGAGCACATGAACTAGTGAATTTGAGGGTGAAAAAAGGCAAATATAGAGAGATTTTCTCAAGAGATTTTCTCAATCAGAAGAAAATATAATTAAATCTCTCTAGAAAATCATCGAAAAAATATAAATCTCAGAAAATCTTATATTTTCTGAGATTTTCTGAGATTTTTCAAATATAAATCACCCAGAGATTTTTTCAATGCTAACACTTATACAAGTCGTTAGAGTCTTATGAATGGCGATTTTTGTTGCATTTTTCGACGTCTGCGTACGTTTAAAACGACAATTTAGTACTGGGATTTTAAAAAATTTCTGGCGAAATAATAGCCCCCTCGTTTAACCCCCCCCCCCTCAAAATTCTCACTCTGATAAAATAAACCCCCTGGGGAATTTCGAGGAAATACGGTTCGTATATTACTGGGAACGATAGCTTTTACTGAAGTTGCCATGACAGGCTTTCACTCATGTTTTTAAATAAATGTTTAAAAAATTGTAGTCGGCTATAGGGTTGGAAAAAAAACGTTTTTTTCACTCGATGTTTTTAAAACAACAACGTTTTTTTAATAAAAAAACAACGTTTTTTTAATAAAAAAACGTTATTTTTTATGAAAAACATAGGTATACTCGGCGTACGTGATTAGGGTGTCAAAAAATTTTTTTTACGGAAAACGGAAAACGGAAAGGTAAATTTTTTTCACTTTACGGAAAACGGAAAACGGAAAGGTAAAAAAAAAATTTCTGCCGGAAAACGGAAAACGGAAAGGTAAAAAAATTTCACTCCACGGAAAACGGAAAACGGAAAGGTAAAAAAAAATTGTCGGCCGGAAAACGGAAAACGGAAAAATGAAATGCCGGAAAACGGAAAACGGAAAGCAAAATTTTCACGGAAACGGAAAAAAATAAAGTGAAATTAGCACGTTAATAGACAAATTTGCAGAAGGAAAACCTGCATGCAGGTTTGCCTGTTTGGCTTTGATTGTGGTAGCTGTACATTCTGCAACTATGGATCATGCCTGTAACTTCACTTGTAGTTCAAGCTTAACTGAACCAACAAAAAATCATCAAAAAGTAGCCATAGTGGCCATAGGAAATAAACACTATGACAATTTCACAGTCTAGAAGCAGTGGGAATCACTGATGACCCCTATGCAATTGATGACAACATTGCAGAGGAGATGATAATAAATAGCATAAAATTCAATGACAACAACAAACAATACTATATTGACTGGCCGTATAAAGAGAGTATCAGTGACCTGCCCACGGGAAAAGCAGAAGCCTTGGTGCGGTTTAAATCACTGATAAGAAGATTCAACAAAGATCCAAACTTATTCGAACAATACCGGAAAGTTTTGGACAACCAACTAGAAAAGGGAATAATTGTCGCAGTAATGGGCATGAAATAAAATCACCAAACGGACATGCTGGCAATATCAACACCAAAATTGCAAATTGACAGCATCACAACACCAACCAGACAAAACTTGAATAAATTATTGGTGTCAGCATATGACCCAATTGGGTTCACAGCACCTGTTTCACTGACCCTGAAATCCTAGTTGTCAATGCTGCTCCAAGAGACAAAAACAACACAATGGGATGAGCCAATTGAAGATAAATACAGATTGTAAAAACAATGGAAAAATGCCAGAAAACTGAAAATCGAGCCAGAAAATGGAAAAATGGCCTGGTAAAATGGAAACGGAAAGGTAAAAAGTTTTCAGCCGGAAAACGGAAAAATTGCCCGGAAAAACGGAAACGGAAAGTTAAAAAAATTTGAGCTGCCGGAAAACGGAAAACGGAAAGGTAAAAATTTTTCGGCTGCCGGAAAACGGAAAACGGAAAGGTAAAAATTTTTCAGCTGCCGGAAAACGGAAAACGGAAAGGTAAAAAATTTTCCTGCGGAAAGGCGGAAACGGAAAACGGAAACGGAAATTTGACACCCTATACGTGATACTCTGCCCTCGCACTGATTTATGTCTCGTGTTGGAAGCGTGCCAATGATTATTAAATCATGCGATTTCCGTAAAAAAATGAAAAAAATTCATCGATGTGTATATGTTAATGAATAACACTATATAACAATCAATTTTGCATCTTTTTATGCAACTCGCACGCGTTAACCATCGTTGGCACACTTCCAGCTGGAACCACGCGTGCAAGGTGTAAAGTAAGCGGAGTATATATCAGACAGTGGCAATACTCTGTGATGTTAAATATGACCATATAATGGCTGTGGAGCCATGGGATAGCATTATAAGTGGTAATTTGTGTCAAAAATATTCATTTTTTGTCGACATGTTCGTATATCGCCTTATAGTTGAATGTTCGTGACTTCAGATGAAGTTTGGCACGTAAAAGTGATCAAACGAGGTTATAAAAGGAGTTTGTTACTTTGGGAGTGATGTTACACACTGTGGATGTACATGGAAGCACATTACCTCAATATTATATACTACAGAAACATATGACGGCTTATTCACCCATGGTAGCACATAGAAATGGATGTTTTGATACTAAAAATGCAACAAAACCAATGAAAACAACCACCAATGTCAATTTGGATGTGAAATTGCGCGCTTGCGCGCAACAATTTTGCAAAATACCTAGTGCTACGCACTAAAAATTTCGGCCGGTGTTTTTAAAAAAAAAAAACATTTCGGACGTCATGTTTTTAAAAAAAAACGTTTAAAAAAAAAACGTTTAAAAAAACATCGGCCAACCCTAGTCGGCTATCGGTAGAGAAGCTACAATGGCAAAAATAATTAAATATAATACCTATTAATCTGCTAGTGCATAGAGAACATTTTGAAAAACGTCGCAACAAACATACCTAGTAAATACCGTATAACCTCGAAATACCCACATTGGTATGATGATTTCGCGAGAAACATTTGAGGGGGTTTATTCGAGGATATACGGCATATGGTAGAACTATTAAACACACCCTTCAAGAAAACAGAATGAATGATGGCCATTTTCCACGATAACATTCGCAATTAGTATTGATTAGGCGCTAAACACTACCTACTGGTTTCCATGTCAATTTCAATTCAGATTTTAGTTGACGGGTTCCCGCAGGACGATTTTCAAGTGAACTAGCGGCAGGCAATGTCGCAAAGGAATTGGAGTACGCAATCAAAGGTGAAACGGTGAATAAAAACTACGGTCTCACGTTGGTGACTGGACGAGTGAGGTAAAAGTAATGATGAGAAAACCTTGGCGCCAGGTGCCAAAAGCGCCATGGCGTTTTCTGCTTTGGCGCTAGCGCTGTGGCGCTTTTACATCACTAGGTAAAAGGCGTGAAGACTTTGGCGTTGAACGCCAACAGTATCATGGCGCTAGTCCTAGTGCAGTGTCAAGCGCCAATGGCGCCATGGCAAAATAGCGCCAACTTAGAAGCCTTTGGCTGTAACTATTGGTTGCCTTTGGCTTTTGAAGTTGACCACAGCAACTTTAGATGGAAGACAACGGACCTGGGTCTACTCTAGGGGAAGTCCAGGTGCCAGTTCCGCAAAATGAGAAGTGAGAAGTGAAATGGCAAAGGCGAAGTAAATGCGCAAAAGGCGAAGTGAAACGGCAAGTGAATTGGCAAGTGAAATGGCAAAAGCGAAGTGAAATTACGTTTTATTTTTATTTTTTTACTCCGCTTTTGCCAATTCATTTGCCATTTCACTTCGCCTTTGCCATTTCACTTCTCACTCCTCATTTTGCGGAACTGGCCACACCACAGAACCCTGTAAAGTGTCAACTGTCACACAAAATGTCAATTAAAATGAAAAAGATCTTATTACTGAATGTTTTAAATTTTGCAGGGCATTTGAAAATTTGTATGACATTTTACATTTTACTTGACACTTTACAGGGTGCGCGACTGCCCCCTGCCCCGACTATCACCCTGGTAGTATGTCAAATTGATGTGTCCTATATAAATAAATAGTGGTGTGCATGAGGTAACTTTGGAGTCGTAAGTATGGGCTTGAATCAACGTGTGTTCCAAAGTGAGGAAATGGTGGATAAGGTGACGGAAAATGACTGAAAATGTGTCAAAAATTATTAAAATCGGCGTCGTCAAATGACGATTGTGACAAAATGGCTGAAAATGTTATGCACCGACGGAAATCTGACAGATTTGTCAAGGTGGGTGGGCGCGGGGCAGCAGAGTTGTTAAAAGTACTGAACTTTTTTGGTAAAGTAAACGTGATGTAGTTTATTTTTACTCACCCCTGAGTATAGAAAACGTGAAGTAAATTTTTTACTTTTACATTGCGTAAAATGTGAGTAAACGTAAAACCGGAATATGTTTTACTCAGGGAAAACGTAAAAACGAGTGTTTTTTATTTTGTACCTGGGAAAACATAAAAGTGGATACAAGTAAAAGTGAGAGTCATAGTTTTCTCTACCCGTCACAATCATTTCTACTGCCATTTCACAGCCGTTTTCAATTTGTTGTGTCGTCTTTGCTTTTTATACACCCGATTAATTTTCTTAATTACGTTTTCTGTATTCGCGTATTTTCAAAAAGTACGCGTAAAGAAGAGTACATATATATTTTTCCGGAGGAAACGTAAATGTAAATATTTACTAAAAAGGCAGGTTTACGTATTTTTCGTGTAAACGTAAATACATTTTAACAACTATGCTGGGCATGGGCAAGCTAAAGTAGATTTCGCACAAATGTTAACATGTAGACAAGTTCCGACCTGGTATAACATATAGTTTGTGTGTTTTAGGAAATAGCTCCCCTCTAGAGACCATGATGATAGGTTTTTCCACATCTACAAAGTGTTCACAAATACAGCATAAAACTGCAAGAAAGTTGACTACCGTATATCCTCCAATAAGACCCCTACCCCTTGAACAACTCCCTCCAATGAAAAACTACCCCTGTTGGCAGAGTGAGGAAAAAAAACTCATCCTTTGTAAATATAACTCCCAACACTTGAATAACTACCCCCCCCCCCAATCTGATAGGTGGAAAAGATGTTTAGTAAATCTAGAAAAACAATCAGTGAAGTTAGACAGACCAAATAAAGCTACGCCTGGGCTGCAAATGCAATGCAGTGTGTGAAACGAAAGATACAAAAAAATTTAGCCTACATCAGCGACAACACACACACTACACACATAATGTAATTCCGAGGAAAAAATACCCCCCCCCCTTAATAACTCCCCCCTCAAAAACTCTGACGAAAAGATAACACCCCTGTGCTCTTATTCGGGAATATACGGTATATAAAATGAAAACACAGATATGATGGGCTTCACAAAATTTAGGCCAGTGAAACTACTTTTATTCGTAAATAAACGCACATCAGACTCAGTCATCAGCGGGGCCAAAGCGACCACCGAAAATTTGTAACAAACCTATCAGCAAAATACGATTTTATCGATGATAAAATCGATCATTTGCTATCATTATTGGCGGAGGTGTCTGTCAACTAGTTGACGGTGATCAAAAATAATTCATTCTGGCAAACTCATGCGTGTTCACAAAAGATTTATCAGTTTCATAAAAATTCCGGTTTGGTAAGTAGTCTGCTTGGCATAATGAATAAAAACGATGCCATTGGCTTAAATAGACATGGATTTAAACACGACACACAGGTGACGCGAACATCTGATGATCAAAAGATCGTTGCAGGACTTTGTAATTAGGGAATTTCCTTTCGTAATTACAGGATTGGTTGACCACAACACGTGACCAATCAGACTGAATGCGATACGGTAGGGAATAGGGATGTAAAAGTGCCCGTGGCGCTGGCGCCAGCCTTCTTTGGTGCCACTGGCGCTGATTTGGCCTGGCGTAAGGAACAAAATTCCTGGCGCTGGCTACAGCGCCGAAGCACCATTTCACTAGACCCGACCTCTGGCTCTGGCATAAGCGCGCTGGGGGTTCGAAAAGCGCCATGGCGCCAAACAACCAAAGTCCTGGCGCTTTTTACCATAGTTGTTAAAGCGTATTTACGTTTACTCGACTTTTACGTATACTCGAGTACTGCGTAAATACGTTTACGTTTCCTTCCGAAAAAATACCGGTACTCACTTATTCGCGTACTTTTTGATAGTACGCGAGTACAGGAAACGTAATTCCAAAAAATTAATGGGGTGCAAAACAAGCAAAACCTATTCAAACGAATTGAAGTAGCTGTGAAAATCGCAGCGGCAATGATCAAAGTTGCGACGGGTAGGGAAAGCGATGACTTCCACGTTTGCTTTACTCACCTTTATGTTTTTCTGAGTACAAAATTGGAAAATACTAGCTTTTACGTTTACCCTGAGTAAAAATACAGGTATTTACGTTTACTCACGTTTTACGCAGTGTAAAAGTATTTTAAAAAACGTTTTCTGTCCTCAGGGTTGAGTAAAAAATAAATACTTTACGTTTACGTTTACTTTGAAAAAGTTCAGTATTTTTAACAACTCTGCTTTTTACACCACTAGCCAGTAATTATTTTAATCTAATTCATCGGCAGTGTTTTAGTTCGCGCAGATGATCATTCGACAAATTTTATCGTTTCCTAAGTGGAATTACTTCCATCTAAATTCCCTGAGCGACTTTACGGTTTTTTTACTGTCATTCCTACAACCATTAATCCCATTCCTACAATCTCCCAGCTTAGAAATGCTAAAAACGCCAAAGATAATGGCGCTACGGAAATTGGCGCAACTGCAATGGAATACTATTCTACTCCAGTTAAGCTTACTGCAGAAAAATTTACAAAAACTGTAAAAAATAGGTTTGTGAAGTAAATATGTGGAAGCGGCTGGATGCGTGAGAAGCAGCCTCTGTGAATAAACTTCAACACACTTCACGAGATTTGAGGTTGTCTTCCGCACGCTTTACCGCACGCGAGATCACCACGATGGTCAAAATTCGTGAAGTGTACTTCACGAACCATTGAAGCATACTTTGCACGACTCGTGAAGTCTAGCGTGAAGTTCCTTCACCACGCATCACGACATATTTTTGCTGTGAAGTACCGCACCTGCCACGAACCTAAAACTTCGGGCAGAAATGCAACTTCCCATCACATATAGCGATTAGTGATGGATTGGCGCCATGGCGCTTGGCGCCCTTCTTCCGTGGCGCCCTTGGCGCCTGGCGCCCTGCTTTAAAAGGGCGTCAAAAAGGCGCCAGCAGGGTTTCAAGGTGAGTGCTGTGTAAATGAAAAAAAAATAAAAACGCATGCGTGGATAATCTAAATTCGCCGAAAAAATGGACGAAGTGGTGTGAACGGGTGGAAATCTTTCATCCAGCGGTTCATCAGATTTGTCTGACGGATCAGAAGATAGGAATGATGAACCGTTGAACTAGCAAAATCATAAATAAACGGATTCAAATTGTTGCAATTCCGTTTTTGTCCATTTCATGGAAACATTGATTGGTAAAGTCTATTTGAAGTGAATGGATTGTTGTCAAATGACAATTTCCATTTTGTTTGAATTCGTCATATGGATTTTATTACAAATTTTTTTGTTGCTACTATTGTTTTTGGGCATTACATCCTGGAAAACGCCAATAAAGAAGTGAATGCGTGTACTATGGTGCTGCAGAAACATTTTTAGCACTTTTAGGGTGTTGTACGCACTTCTTTACCCAGGCGCCCTATTTTCTAAATGGCGCCATGGCGCTCTCTTCCCGTGGCGCCCCTGGCACCTGGCGCCCACTTTCCGAATGGCGCCGTGGCGCCTGGCGTCCTTCTTCTGTGGCGCCCTTGGCGCCCACATTCCGAATGGCGCCATGGCGCCATTGGCGCCTGGCGCCCTTTTTTTCTGGAGCTTTTCCATCACTAATAGCGAGTAAAAAACCCACTAAAACTCAATCGAAACGCACCAAAACCAATCCACTGTAATGGAAATGTTACACCTAAAATGGGTCGCTGATTAAATTAAACGGATATACTGTAGCCAACTGAGAATAAATCTGGACTACATGCGGGCTGTGTCAAATTAGTGCGCACTTCAGTAAAGCGTCATTAATTCTCCAGAGATATCGCTGGCACTTTCTATTAGATGGACCATGTGCGTAGCGCATTTCCAGTGACAATGGGTGCTCAAGGCACAGAGCAACGTTGTGAAAACGTTTTTAATTTGAAAATAATATATGCAGGTATACTCGGCGAACCGCAAAGTATGCGTCCTAAATTACTTATGTCTTTGCCGATAGTTATGGTACTTATGGTTATGACACAAAAAAAACAAAATATTTCAAAAAAGAAAAGGCGGAGTCGCGTGCAAGCAACAAATGTTTTCATCCTGAAACGTTTTTTTCTTCATTTTTAGGAACAATTTTTTTAGAATGATGTCATGATGGACTTCAGAAAAATGCATAGCATGCACGTGCAGTCCGCCACGTATATAAAATATCAGGTAGATAGTGAGATACTGTGAGGTAAACTGCCCAACAATTAAATACCATATTCACTAAAGTAATGAGTGAGGAACGTACCCCCCATCCCTGTTAGATGAGTGAGGGAAAAATGATTCCCCCTTTAGCCATATAATAATTTCTTTGAGTTCAATTTGAACAATTAATGTAAAATTAATTATTAAAAATAAAAATTAAGTAAAATAAATGAACAAGAGGAAAAAATATGAAAATCAGTCATTATTAGCAAAATTTTGCAAAAATACTAGTTTTACCTTTTCCTAGACGCAGTTTTTACATCCTGAATAACTTTACATTTTCTGTGCAGTGGGTGAATAAAAAATAATCACTTAACATTATGTATACTTTGAAAAAGTTTGGTACCTTTAACAACTCTGAAAAGAACCAGGACATTTTTTATGATATGTATTTGATTCCCCATCCAAAAATGTTCAAACACATGTCTGAATAATGCACTAGGAGGATACTAATGCATGCACATTCATAAAAAAGGAAGAAAAATATTTCAAAAGAAAAGGGCAGGGTTGCAGGGAACTCTGAAGACCAATTTGGTCAGTTCTAGGCTGTGATTCAATTAATGAAAATTACAGATTTGACAAACAATTTCAGTGAAACAAGGCCATTCCTCATCTGAATAGTACAAACTATAGTATATTTAAGTATTGAACTCCATCGAGTATAATATGGAAATTCCATATATTTACCTACTCTTACTTTGCAGGATTTCAACTGCTTGGTGAGTGATAAGTGACACTCACTGCGCATGGTTAATCGAGATGAAATGTGAAATTGAATTTTGTAAACTTAAATGTCACTTTAAATTAAAATTAATGAGATTTGCATCATAAAAATCATCAAAACGTAACTTTGACGCATTTACAATTAAAAATTCAATAGACAACTGATATCAATGCATAATTGATATGTTTCGCCAATTAGTCATGTTTACGTCAATTTAGGGTTCAAACGATATATCGTATCGAATATCGAATATCGGATATCGACCATTTTTTAATATCGAATATCGAATATCGATATCGAAAATTTTGAAAAAATATCGAATATCGAATATCGATATCGAAAATTTTGAAAAAATATCGAATATCGATATCGAATATCGACCATTTTTTCGATATATCGAACCTGTATTGTGTCCCCAAATTTACTTTTCATTTTCATTTTGAGATGTTTATGGTTGATCTGATGTGCTTATAGTATTGTATTTGATGAGTAAAAGTACAGTATTTATAATGTCATTGTTGTTAGAGTGCTAAATTTGAAGCCAGAAAACGCTGATATACTTTTTTTTGCAACATGTCCTTAAGCAATTAGGTTATAAGGATGAACTGTAATATCTACCAATTGTTATTTGTCTGATACGCTTTGATTCATCATGTTTTTCTTCTATTTTCTACCATTGAGTGATGTAAAGCTTGTTAAAATCACTTGTACCATTCACATTTCAGTTAAGAGATGATTAAACATGTGTGCAACCACATTAAAATACAATATGCCACTTGAAATATGCCTTGCTATACCAAAAGCATATCGCAATATCGAATATCGAAAATATCGAAATATCGAATATCGAATATCGACCATTTTTCAATATCGAATATCGAATATCGATATCGAGGTTCCATATCGTATCGATATCGAATATCGAGTTTCAGAAAAAAATATCGAATATCGATATCGAAAATTTTGAAAAAATATCGAATATCGAATATCGATATCGAAAAGTCATATCGTTTGAACCCTACGTCAATTACGGTATTTCTTCTAATAAGAGCGCCATCCATTTTTTTCAATAACTTTTTTACCTGCCGTCCTATTGGAGGTCCCGTTCTATTGCAGGCTGCTGTTCTATTATTTTCATATTAATCATTTGAAAATCTTAAACTTAAGCAACACTTAAATATCAAAGAATCAATACAAAACATTCAAATTTTTTTTCGTGAGTATAAAAACGTGCCGTTCTATTGGAGGTATGCAAAATTACAAAAATTAGCAAAATTCTATAGAAGAAATACGGTATCAAGTTGCAAAAATTCTACGCCATGCTACGCAAAATGCGCAATAGCATTCAGCAGGATTGCAACAAATGGCTAGAGTCCTCAGGGACCGCAGTGAAGGCTACCTACGCACGCCATATACAGAGAACAAATAGGTATACAATTTATAAATAAAGTAAAAATCTATCTTAGGCAAATGAAAATCTATATCTTAGCCAAATGAAAATATAAATTTATAAGAATTTAATAAGCTCAGTCCTTAAAAAATTACCAGGTAGACCTCAGACTTGGTAACTGTAAATTCGGGGTGTCGGAATCTAAACCGAATTATGATATTCTCAGGATTGGAAAAGCTACTGGGATGTTTTAACTAGGAGTCGTATTTTTGGAATCAGAAAACCAATTCCAGAATTGTCAAGCTAAAGTGCACGAGGATATCCAGAAAAAAATGGGGGCGGCGGCTCATTATGAAGCGTGGCTCATTGTTAACAGGGAAAATTTCTTTCCGAAAAATCGCAATGCATATCCCGATTGGGCGAACCTAATCCAGTCTCAACCCAGAACAAAGATATATGCGTTCGCGCAGAAATAAATCACGTTTTGCAACACCGTGTATTGTAAACATCCCAACGGATGGCAGAAAAGTTCAGCAGTAAAAGCATCCCATCATTAAGCCTAATGCATCATAGTCACGCAACTAAATAAATACCCAGTAGTAAGATTGATAATGGTCTAGTCCATTAGAAAAACAATCACAAAACTGTATATAGTAAAGAATCGCTAGCCAATCAGTGAAAGGCGCATTTTCCAAAAATAGAAAATATGGGATGAAATATAATCCATCCCCTCTGCGATTGCAAATAAGTTGCTTTAAATAACACTTGTCGCCATTTTGTTACGTTTGTTTTAAGGACAGACCATTTACGTTGGAAATAAGTGCTTTATTAACTCTACAGTTTCAATAGTGTTCCAATGTTCGCAATTCACAATTCAACTGAGAATAGAGAAACTGAGCAATATGACGCATCCATGACATTTTTAGAAATCAAAATGGTGCAATAATATACATATTTACCTATTACACAACACTGAAAAGCTAACATCTACATGACTCTGAATAAAATATCATATCAACCTACACAAAAACCTCACACACAAAAATGTCACCCTCCAAATCCCTCCTAAAATCGGCCAAAATCGATCAAAATGGCCTAATGCTTTGCTGGTTGCGTTTCGGCACTATAGGGATCTTTGACACCCAGCTGTGCCTGCAACTCGGGAGTCCAGTCGAGGCTCATTTGTTCTGCCACTTGCTTCATGTCATCTGCGGGTGGGGAGGTTGTTTGGATGGTTGCCAAGTGCCAGGTTGAGGGAAGGGGCAAGTGATCACTTATAAAGCAAGTATTTTGATGTTAAAAATTGAAATAAGCAGTTCAAAAACGTAAGCAGATTTAAAAAAAATTAAATCTCATAAAGTAAACAACATAACATTTTTTTTTATTTTGTCGAGATTTGACAGAGATTTGATTATATTCTACTTTCGAAAGATTTTTTTTTAAATATCAGAACAAAAATTCATATATTTCTCTTTATTATATATTTTAGGTATCGAATTTTGGGGCTTATTAAAATGCTCGACGCAGTGGGAAAAATATCAGTATGGGTATTTACAAATGAAAATTTAAATGATGAAAGACTAAGCATATCCATAACTCCCCCCGATCTACAACGGAAACCCACACGAAAACACCAAAAAAATCCAACCCCCCACCCACCAAAAGCGAGGAATTTCTTCACCCTAGCGTCCTTCTCATGCTCCAACTTCATCTGCTGGTATTCATACTCGCGAATGTACACGTGCTGCTTGCACAGCTGCCTGTAGCGCCAGTAGCCCCACACCACGCCCGTGCCCAGAGCCGCGTAACGGCAGAACTGCGCCGGAAATTGAGGGGGGTTGGGTTTGGTTGATTTTGTTAAAGGGGGTTTAGTGGGGGAATATGTGGGGTGGGAATTAGACACTGGGGGACACTTAGTGCGTTTATGTTGTTTTAGTGTCTAAGTATTCAATAACTATTTATGCTTTTCTGTGCGGATAGAAATTTGATTCGGTAAAGCCATGTAAATGGCACATGAAACAGCGAAAATGAACTTGTATATTGACAAACACCGAGCAAACTATTGACTTGTTTGAATAATTAGCCCTGAAAATAGAAGGCAGCGGTACCACACCTAGGGTTGGAAAAAACACGATTTTTTAACTCGATGTTTTTTTTAAATTTTTTTTTAAAAGCTCCCAGATATGACCTTGTGTCAACATATAGGTATATCAGACAGTGGCAATACTCTGTGATGTTATATATGACCATATAATGTCTGTGGAGCCATGGGATAGTATCATAAGTGGTGATTTGTGTCAAAAATATCCATTTTTCGTTGACATATCATTCGTATATCACCTTATAGTCGAATGTTCGTGACTTCATGCAAGGACGTATCCAGGGGGGGGGGGGGGCGGGGGGGGGCTGCAGCCCCCCCCCCCCCCTTCCCGGGGTGAGACAAGAAAAGTCCCGGAAAATGCGATTTTGGGGAGTAATTTTGAAGGTATGCGTAAAAATTTTTTTGCGCGCAAGCGCGCAATCTTCCATCACACATGGGTATTTTCAGCAGATCGGTCCCTGTACACGCATATCCCTGAAAATGCCATCAATTGTGTGCCTGTCGCTGTGTATATATGTATATTTATAAACATATACCGCTGCTCTTGGCGTCAGCGCCAACGCCAATAGCGCCATGGCGTGGCGCCTACGAATGGCGCCAGCGCCATGGCGCCATCCCGTTACTATGTAGAGAAAATTTGAGGGGGGGGGCTGAGCCCTAGGGTTCAAACGGGATTGACTTTTCGGGATCGGGATCGGGATTGGGGTTTCGGGATCGGGATCGGGATTGTTTTTTTTAGATTTCGGGATCGGGATCGGGATTGGCCGGGATTGGGGTCACGGGATCGGGATTGGGATAGGCATTTTTCCGGGATCGGGATTGGGTTCTAGGGATAGAGATTTTGGTTATTTTTCTGGCATTCACAGTTGTTCATAAAGGTCTCAAAACACTGTTGGATGCCAGAAAAGTGGCATAAAATTGACGCTGGGGGTTTGCATCCACTTTTTTTGCATGCAAAAACGTCATTATTTCACTTTTTATAATTTCCACTAATTTTTCCGGGATCGGGATCCCGGACTTGGGAGTTTCTCGGGATCGGGATTTGAAAATTTTCGGGATCGGGATCGGGATTGGTATTTTTGAGATTTCGGGATCGGGATCGGGATTGGGGTTTCGGGATCGGGATCGGGACTGGTAAATCCCGGAATTTCACGGGATCCGGGATCGGGATCGGGATCCCGTTTGAACCCTACTGAGCCCCCCCGTTCGCGGGGCTCCGTAAACAAACAGCCCCCCCCCCCGCTCAAAAATCCTGGATACGTCCCTGACTAGGGTTGGGGAACCGAACCGACCCGAACCGAACCGAACCGAGAACCGAGCACTATTTTGGAACCGAGAACCGAGAACCGGAACCGAGCTTGAGAACCGAACCGGAACCGAGAACCGGCACTTATACCCGGAACCGAAATAAATACCCGAAAGAACCGAAATTTTCTAGGAATCTTTAAGTTTTTAAACAGCGTTTTTCAACACCTATATCTAAGCCTTTAAACAGCAGCTGAACATCTGGGTGCGTGTTCAGAATTGCAAAATTCTTCTGTTTGCAAAATGATTGCGCGGGAGCGTGTAATTTCATATATACTCCAGCGACATTACACCTTACAATGAAATCTACCATATCCCACCTGAATAAAAGAACAAACATAAAATTTTTTCATCATATTTATCAAATTGCTTTGATAAATATGATGAAATTTTTTATGTATGTTTGTTTATTCAGATGGGATATGGTAGATGTCATAGATGTCGCTGCAGTATACACATTATCACTGGTAGTAGTTTTCATTGGCTTTGTGGCAGTTTTAACCGTAGTTGGCAAAAGTTATTTATGTTTGTACTCAAAATAATACGCGTCTGACTCGCGTACTACATAAATACATTTACGGTTCCTCCAGAAAAAAATACCAGTACTCATTTACTCGTGTACTTTTTGAAAGTACGCGTGTACAGAAAACGTATATTATTATAACAACTCTGATTTCTGCATTCTACCATGAAATAATAAGCTGTGATATGCTCCTGTAGTATGAAATATCCGACCAATGTACTTACACATGTAAACTTGGGTATATTGTATTCTGTTGTTCAGCGGATTATTACCCGATACCCGGTTATTTTATTACCCGGAACCGAAATTTTGATCATTTTAGAACCGAAAGAACCGAACCGGAACCGAGTTTCAGAACCGAACCGAGAACCGGAACCGAAAATTTTCAGGAACCGAGAACCGATACCCGAACCGAAATCATTTGGAACCGAGAACCGAGAACCGGAACCGAAAATTTTGAAATTCCCAACCCTATCCCTGACTTCATGTAAAGTTTGGCACGGAATAGTGATCAAACAAGGTTATAAAAGGAGGTTGTTACTTTGGGAGTGAAGTTACACACTGGAGGTACATGGAAGCACATTACCTCAATATGATATACTACAGCAACATATTACGGCTTATTAACCCATGGTAGCAGATAGAAATGGATACTTTGATACTAAAAATGCCACAAAACCAATGAAAACAACCACCAATGCACAAGCGCGAAATTTTTGCAAAATACCTAGTGCTTAGTGCTAAAAATTTCGGCCGATGTTTTTTTTATAAAAAAAACATTTCGGACGTCATGTTTAAAAAAAAACGTTTAAAAAAACATCGGCCAACCCTAACCACACCTCACAAATGCATCGAGAGAAAATAAAACATCAACCTCAAACACAAAATTCCCGGTAAAAATCGCGCGCGCAAGACTTTATCACACAAAACGCACTTACCCTGATGAAAGCAGATACGTTCACGGGCGGCCTGAGAACGACCGCAGTGGGGTGCTGGGGCGCATTGGGGTGACGTAGAACGGAACCCATTTCGACACTCGCTTTTTCGCAAACACACGGACGGTCTTTTCTTTTTTTTTTGTGAAAGACACAGTCGTGCGAAATGGTTGTTAAATTACGGTTGTACAAATACAAGGAATGTCAATTCCTGCAGACTTTTGGTGGCTGGTTTTTTTGACACGTATGCGCTGCACGTTTCAGTTTGCGTGTTCAGGCTCTGGAAGGTAATTTGGCTATCAAACAGTAACGAACGAGTTGTATAACAGTCGGATCTATCTATCTAGAATTTGAATAGATAAAAATCTATTCAAAATCCCGTACACTCTCCGCAAACAAACGGGGGCACGTTTGTGAAGGTGGCTCATATCCAAGTTGTATGGATACGGTTACGCAGTCTACGAACAGAGATAAAGACACAGGATTTCGTCCGAGTCACCGATAAGTGCCGCAGAATGCGATTGAGCTACCTGAAATTTTTAGAAATGGCGGCCCACGCACTAGCAATTCGCGCCTGTTCGCCATCGTCAACCGTTTTATATTAACAGGGGTATCCAAAAACTGTTTTGGCAAGCTGCCAACTTCACATAAGGGTCTCCCCACCGCAAAGCACAAAAAACCACAAATTTAAAACCAGCACAAAATCGGCCAGCCCCAGTCCATGGCGTCGTCCCTGTCCACGTCCGGCGACAGCGCCGACCTGTCCAACAGGAGCAGCTCGTCCATATTTGCATCCGGCGCTAGAAGAGCCACGCACAAGGATTGGCAGTTGTTTGAGCGGAATTTCGGACAGAAAACTATTGGCAGAGTGCCAAATCATCACGCTGGTGCGATTGGGGTGGATTTTTTGTTGGGGAAGTTTTGGAGGTATTTTGCACCAATTTTTGTACCAATTTTTGATCATTTTCACCGTTGAAATTACTGATTGTACGTTATTGCCTATTTTCAGCTTTCCCCACAACACCATATAAATATTTTCAGTTATCTATTCCTGGATTGGGGTGATTTTTTTCGCATGTTTTGTGTATTTTGTTGTTGATGTGGAACTTTTTTGTGCAGACCAGCGAAAATCGGCTGCGGCTACTACGGATAGGAATGCGAAAAGAGTTGGCGCTTTTAGCCAGCAGGCCGCCAGACGACGTTCCATTCTCGGGTTTGCGTGTCGTTTTTTCATAGAATTTCTCACATCAAGATCATCTCCGATTTTTTTTTACCTGTTGTCGGAATTTATTATGTATTTGTGGAATTCCACACTGGAAGTTTCTGAACGTGGCACTGTAAATACGGAAATGGGAACTAAATCGAGTTGTGTCAAACATCACAAATTAGGGGGCCACTAGGGATGGCCAAAAACTTTTTTTCAACGACAGTTTTTTTAAAAACACCGTTTAAAAAAAAAGTTATAAGAGCAGGCTAACACATTGGTAGTGGTGTTTCACACTGTAGCCAAGGACGTAGCCAGGGGGCGGGGAGGGGGCGGCCGCCCCCCCCCCTTCCCGGGTCGGACAGAAAAATATGCCAGAATAGGCGCTGTGTAAATATGTAAATATGTCTGTATCTTTCAGGCATATACAGCGACATGGAGAGGAATTTAAGTTTTTCACTGGCTTTGTGGCTGCGGAGACTAGTCAGCCGAAACTATGTGTTCTGTGATGGAAAACGCGCGCGCGCGCAAATTTCGGCTGACTAGTCTCCGCAGCCACAAAGCCAGTGAAAAACTTAAATTCCTGTCGATGTAAATGCCTGTAAGATACAGACATATTTACATATTTACACAGCTGTTTTGGCGCCGATGCCAACGCCAGTGGCACCATGGTGTCGCACCTAGAAATGGCGCCAGCGCCATGGCGCCATTCCTTTACTACAGGGGCAAAATTTTAGGGGGGGGGGCGCGGCCCCCCCCCCCCCCCGTTCGCCGGCCTCCGTATACAATACGCCCCCCCCCGCTCGAACATCTGGCTAGGTCCCTGCTAGGGGCCACTATCAATTTACGCATGTATATTTTTCCAGCGGTCCGGCGGTGCGTCTGAACTTCGACGAGTCCACTGCGGACCACTCGTCTGGGTCGCTGCTCACGCCGGGCGCAAAAAAGAGTAGATATGATGATCGTTGGTTTTTGGTTTGCTCGGACTGGTTGACGCGTCGTCAATTGATGTTATTTGTCAACTCAATTTTCAGTTGAAAATGTGTCCAATTGTTGATTATATGTCAATTCATTCACATGAATTTTTATGTTGAATTAAATATTCAGATTTTTGAAGTTTTCAAATGTGATATTGGACATCACAATTTGAAAATGCATTTGAGAATGATAAAACGTACAACTCGCATTTTGAGACACTTGGAATTCACGCCGCGTCAATTAGTGTTTGATAGGCATTTTTACGCATCCGATTTGCTATGTTCCTCAGTTCGTGTATTCCGATTTTTCAGCCGTTATTTCGTCGATCCGTTCCGAATTGTGCGAGCAGAGGGCTGAAAATGCGAAATTGTTGGCCGAGAAAAGTCGCCTGCAGAGGCGCATGGCCGATGACAAAGAGAATTTCAGAATGCAAATTGATGAACTGAACTCCAGATTGCGGGTAGGTTATTGCAATTTGCCTGGTTTGCAACCGAAATTTCGAAAAATCATAGAACATTGAAAACTCATCACATTGAATGTATTTGGAATTCACCATAGTGGGTGATTTGTAAACTAGTTAACGGCCACCTTGTTCTGGTCAACTCGGTTTTCAAATAGTGAGTTTTCAAAAAGTGAGTTTTCAAAATGTCGGTTGAAAGCCAGTGTGTGTAGAGCCAATAAGCATGTTTCTTTACATTTGAATCCCATTTTAGATAGCTGAAATGGATCTATGCCAGCGGCCGAAATCACCGTCAATACTGCCTAGTTCAGAGAAAGAAGAAAAGACTTCCAGCCGTGACGTTTCCATTGGCATGCTGAGAGAAATGCAAACTGAACGGGACCAGATGAGAGAGAAATTGCAGGCGGTTTGTTGTGAACGTGATTTGAATTGTGCTGTAGCGCCATGGCGCTTTTGGCGCAGACGCCATTTTGCCTAGGTACCATTTAGGAATCCGACTGGATCCTAATCCCGATAGTTGCTGGGATTTTACTAGGGTTGGCACTTGATTTTTTTTAACTGATTTTTTTATTATTAAAAAATCTGATTTAAAAAAAATCACGGTGGAAACTGATTTTAGTTTAAAAAAATCAAAATGAAACATTTCGGGTAGACTTGCACTAGGTATTTTGCAATTTTTTTGCGCGCAAGCGCGCAATTTCGAATACACATTACCATTGGTGGTGTTTTCATGGGTTTTGTGGCATTTTTAGTGTAAAAGATTGCATTCATTCATGATATGGTGTAATAATTAGCTGTGATATGCTAGTGTAGTATATAACAAGTATATAATATCCAGCCAATGTGCTCCCACATACTTCTACAGTGTGTAGCATCACTGGCAATGTATTAACCGTCTCTTACAACCTTATTTAAGCACTATTCCATGCTGAACTTCACTTGAAGTCACGAATGTTCGACAAAAGTCGATATACGTTATAAGTCGACGTAAAATGGATATTTTAGAATGAAATCGCTGTTTATAATGCTATCCCATGACTCCACAGTCATAATATGACCACAATAGACATAACAATACATTGTGTGACACTTGGGGAGTTTCATTCCAAAAACGTTTATGTCCACAATTTTCAATTTTAAAGTTTGGCGATGGCCCGACGGCGCTATGTTTCGGCGACCAAGCTGTTTTTCAGCGGCTGTTTTTCATAGGGGACTGGTCATGGATATGTGAACTTTCGATGTGAAAATTGCGATTTTTTTGAAATGCGATTTTTGCGACAAAATGGACTAACGCTGATTTTTTCCCTAAAATGTGAAAAACTATACGTGGAGTTCAAATCCACGCTTAACTAGATTTTTCTGGATTTGGCGCTTGTGAACTTTTGAAATGGAACTCCCCACTTAACATACACATATTTTTTCTCTATACTCCCATTTTGGGCGATAAAAAAACTGATTTTAATTTTAAAAAAAGCAATATAAAAAAAATTATTAAAAAAATCAAGGCGTTTAAAAAAAATGATTTTTTTCCAACCCTAGATTTAAAGATCCTGATCTCGAGACCCTAATCCCGATCAGGGTGGCAGAATTTACCGTACCGTACCGTTTACCACACTTTTAGAAATTTACCGTACCGTACCGCGTACCGCATTTTCCAAAATTTACCGTACCGTACCGCGTACCGCACTCATTTACCGCTGAAAATGCGGTAATTTTTCTCAGATTGACCTTAAATATGTCAATTTATTGATGCAAATAAATGTGATTTTCTGAAAAAAATTTGCGCGCATGCGCGCAACTTTAACAACATTGTTTTCCTGTTTGAAGCCCTTCCATTTCTGCATGCATAATTGCTATAATTCATGATTAACATAAGTATAATGTGCTTTATAAAATCAAGCCATGCGCTTCAAGGGGCTCTCAAGGTGTGAAACATCACCCTCAATGTATTTACTTTCTATTCTGAGCTTTTTTTTGCAGTGATAGGTTTGATGTATGGTCATTTACTCATTTTCAACCATTTTCAGCTACTTTTAGCAGTTTTTCACCCTCTTTTTGCAACGTTTTCCCCATTTCTTCCTTCTACACAATAAATAAGCCCCTACATAGTTCCGCATTGATACATTTCTGACATTGGAAATTTACCGTACCGCGTACCGCACTTTTCAGATTTACCGTACCCTACGGTTTACTGCAAAATTGAAGATTTACCATACTGTACCGTTTACCGCAAAATGGGAAATTTACCATACCATACGGTTTACCGCAAGGCCGTACCGTCTGCCACTAGGGTGGCAGAATTTACTGTACTGTACCACATTTTTGGAAAAATTACCGTACCGTACCGTTTACCGCACTTTTAGAAATTTACCGTACCGTACCGCGTACCGCATTTTCCAAAATTTACCGTACCGTACCGCGTACCGCACTCATTTACCACAGAAAATGCGGTAAATTTTACTCAGATTGACCTTAAAATGCACCTTAAAATTTACTTTAAAATGTGGTGTTCTGCAATTTTTTGCACGCAAGTGCGCAAATTTGACAACATTGTTTTGACTGATTTGAAGCTCTTCCATTTCCACATGCAATATGGCTGCAACTCTTCATTTACATTAGTATAATGTGTTTTTAAAATCAAGCCATGTGCTTCAAATCGCACTGTAGGTGTTTTACATCACCCTCAATGTTTTGAGCTTATTTGTTGTAGGTACATATGTTTGATGTAGGGTAGTATACAAAAGGTAATCAAAAGCAAAATTAATGTTTTAATGAAATAGCAACTTTGCTGTTGAATTGAAATCAGTTGCTATCTTATGGCTACACAGCAGGGGTCTCCAATGCGGGTTGAAGTGTGTCCCCAAATTGAATTCATGGCTCATTGCCATATGCACTTATATACTTTTTTACCATTTTCACCTACTTTTAGCAATTTTTCACCCACTTTTAGCAATTTTTCTCCATTTCTTTCTTCTAAACCTTGAAAAAGCCTATATATTGAACCACTGCATTGTGGTTAATGTAATTCTATGTTATCACACTGTTATTGTGTTCTAAAGTCCATTAACACTTTGCATAATTAAATTTAGTGTCAATTTATGAAGTAAAAGTTGTCTGTAGTCCGGCATTGGTACATTTCTGACGAGCGAAAATTTACCGTACCGTACCGTACCGCAAACCGCACTTTTCAGATTTACCGTACCGTACCGTTTACCGCAAAATTGAAGATTTACCGTACCGTACCGTTTACCACAAAAGAGAAAATTTACCGTACCGTACGGTTTACCGCAAGCCCGTACCGTCTGCCACCCTATCTGCCACCCTAATCCCGATACCGAACTTTGAAAATCGTGATGCCGAAAAAAATGCCCACAATTGCCCACAATGATAAAGGTGCCACATTCCAAAGTTAAAAACTGACTTTTTGCTGAGAAATGTGTAGGGATGGCAAGCGCTTTTTTAAGCGCTTTTTTTTAAAAAAACGCCGCTTTTTTTAAAAAAAAAGCGCTAGGGTCACAGCGCTTTTTAAAAAAAAAAAGCGCTGGCAAAAAATTTTGTACTTATGCACTAGGTATTTTGCTATTTTTTTGTGCGCAAGCGCAAAATTTCACATGCAAATTACCACTGGTGGCTGTTTTCATTGGTTTTGTGGCATTTTTAGTGTCATTGCTTCTATCCCTGCATGCCATCATGTAATAATAAGTTGTGATATGTTAGTGTAGTATAGAATATTCAGCCAATGTGCTCCCAAATACTTCAACAGAAGGGAACATTAGTCTCAATGTATTAGCCTTCTCTTATAGCCTTATTTATAAGCACTATTTCATGCCTAACTTCACTCGAAGTCATGAAACATTCACAAACTGCGATCTACGTAATGAGTCAACATAAAAAGTAATTTTTTTGGCAGAAATCACCACTGATCATGTTATACAATGACTACACAGCCATTATATGGCTATATATCATCACAAGTACCGCCACTTGACTGATATACCTGTATATATTGATACAGAACCATATTTGGGAGGTTTGTAGGGAACGTCTCAACATTTTTTGAAAAAAAGCGAAAAAAGCGCGTTTTTTTAAAAAAAAGCGTTTTTTTTTTTAAAAAGCGGGGCCGTTAAAAAAAGCGCTTGTTTCCATCCCTAGAAATGGTAATAGAATACTTTTTGTATACCTTTTGTGAGAGAACACGAAATCTCAAACTTATTTTTTGGCGAAAATTCCAGTCTCAATACTCCAATCCCGATCCCGAAAGCCAATCCCATTTGAACCCTAGCGCCATCGGCGGTAGGCGCTAAGCAAACGGAAAGTGCCAAAATGTTGGTAGCTGCGCACCACTTACCCGTTTTGCCACTTTTCCAATCAGAAACCTCTATCCTTTCCTCAGCTCGAGTCGACCTCCAGCGCTCGTCAAGTGGAATTCGAATGCGAACTCCGCACCGTCAAGTCAAATTGTGCCACTTTGGAAACAGAATTGGCCAACGCTAGGGCGCAAATGGGCCGAAATGAGGCCACTGTGAAAAAGTTGGAAGACGAATTGAAATGTGCCAGGGTGGAGTTGGAAACTGAGAAGATTGATGTGCAGGTTTTTTTGGGGATTCGTGCGTTTTTATTTTTTTGAACCGCCAAATTTGGTTCAAACTGGATGTAGGGATCAGAATGCGCTTTGAAATACGCTTTCTGTACTCGCGTACTTTCAAAACGCATTGTTTCGGTAGGAAGCGTAAACGTATTTACGCAGTACTCGAGAATCCGTATTTATCGAGTAGACGTAAATACGTTTTAACAGCTATGGTAGGGATCGGGACTGGGTATTTTACCTGTTTGATCGGGTATTTTACAAGACTTTTGGCACATTGCATGACATTTTACATTTCACAAGTTCTTGCAGTAGCTCCATTATTCCGTTTGAAACCAACCTCCAACTAGGTAAACTCACTTTTCGAATTCCAATTTCAATTCTAATTTTTCTATTTTCCCATTTTCGATTGAATTAATCTGCTCAATTAATTTTTCAGCGCGCGCGGCACTCGCTGCGGCAACTGCAAGAAGAAGACATGCGTGCGGTCGGCTTGCGGCAGGAATTGGCTGAACTTGACACTTTGAGGGAACAAGTGAAAGTGTTGACTGCTAAGTGTGATCGGATGAGGTGGGTTGTTTGGATGGATTTGCTACTTTGGCTCTACACACACTAGTTTGGAGCCAAAATTTTGAAAACTGATTAATAGTTTTCAATGTATTTCAGTTCTCCATATTCTAGAATGAGGTCACCGTTCACTGGGGAGTGGGGTTAAAACAGCTTATTCTGGTAAACTAAAATGCAATTCAAATGCATCTTAAAATTCAAAGCGAGTTTATCAATTTTGAAAATTTTGGTTAAAAACTGATGATGTGTGTGGGCGGGCACTTCACTGAAGCATGTGGGGTCGGTTCAGCGTTCCAAAATCAGTTTTTCACAATTATTTACCATTTCCATATCTAGTTTTATCGATGTTTATTAGATAGTCATTGCTGCGTTTTCCCTATTCGCAGTCTGCAGCGCGACAACGTGTACGTAGAACGCGAGAAGAACGCCCAGCTGCAGGCAAAGTTCGACCAGCTGTCGCGCGATTACCACAAACGCACGGTGAGTAGATGTGTAGGTATTTACTGCAAATGTGTTGTGCGCAAAAGAAAACATGATAAACTATATGATTGAAATATTTCAATTTTATGACCGCTCAAATTGTGGAAGACATTTATGCTGAAAGAAGGTATTTATTATACAAAAAACGGCGATTCTCGCAACCAATTCTGAAATCCAAAATCACCGATGATTCAACGGGTTCAAAGTTTTACTTATTTACATATGTTTTTGTGGCATATTTAAATATGCCAAGTTTGTGCAAAATCGCGCCATTTATCCTACATAAATAAATATATACCAACTTTCCATACATTCAATTTCGCAGTCGATTTGCTCGGAATACGACGCGCAATTGACGGCGGCTTCCGCTAGACTTGGAAAAATCGTCACTTTGGATTCCATTGGTGATGTCCTGAGCGAACTCGATCGCAGGGGCGACGAGCTGATCAAGGCTAAACAAATGCGAGTTTGCTTCTTTTTTTCTTCATCTTCTGCTGGATTACCATTTTTCATCCAAGCGGGGTGTTTTCGTGGGCCGAAATTTCCATGTTCTTTGTGAAAACGTTCTTTAAATGTGCCATTTTCTGACATATTTGAATGTAAAGCTTTTTTTCCATAGTCTGCATATTCTCCTAGCATAACCTCTTTGCAGGCTTGGAACGATCCACTTATAGACATTTGTATTTAACATTCGCCATTTTTATTTGTCATTCGACATCCGATATCAAGATTTAATATTTAAAAGCAGCACCAAAAAATCTGCACAACACGTCACAAACTATTTATAAAAAAATTCACATCGCGTTGTCGCAGGGTGAGTGAGTTGACGGGCAAATGTCGCGAACTAGAATCGCGAACTGTGAACAATGGAAAAAGTCCAATGGAAAATGAAACTGTGCAAGATGGAGATGGCGCTTATCAGGAGGAGATGTTGAAAAAGAAGCAACAAGAAATTGATGATTTAAAAGAACTGCTCAGAATGAAGGTTGTTGTTTTCTGTGGCAATGTGAGCCTGAAAATGTTAAAAAAATATTTTTTTTCAATTCAGGGTGACTACAACCCGGAGTCAACTCAAGTGTTGCACATGGAATTTAATCCGGCTGACAATGCTCATGAACAGTACAAAAATGAAATGCAGTCACTCAAGGAGGTAAGATCACTTACTTTTTGAATAATATCTTTCTGTAGGCGGTTTGATATATAGTTTGATAGGTAAGTGGCCTCCGGGATAGATGCATAGCTGGGCGGTTTGGGGGTCCCCCCAACACCCCCCCCATTCGAGGGGTCTGTGCCACATCTAAACCCATCCCACATCCCGGCCCATAAATTGGATGCCTGTCACATTTGATGCGTATTCCTTGCATTTTTGGTGGATAATGGATGCAAACAAATGTTGATGATGAAAAAGTGCTACATTAAGAGCCACTTTTAATGACTCGGTGATTTCGCATGTCAAAGTTGTACTCAATAACACTGACTGCACTCAATAGTTGTCAACTGTCATGTTTAAACACATGTGGTGTCAAATTGCCTTCAAACACTCTAACATGTTATATTAGATTCATTACCTTGTGTCATCATGACTTTTTTGAAATTACCTAAATTAAATGCAGTCTATTTGAGAGACAAAGTAGATTTAGATGTGGGATGGGTTTACATGTGGAATGAGCCTACGTCCCATCCGAGACTCCAGGCCCAGAGCACATCACCATGTGTATTGCTTCACATTTGTCACCCCCCCCCCCCCAGGAAAACTCTCGTCTGCAACTGCGCGTGCGTCAATTCGAAGCGGCACGCGCGGCTAGGGTTGGCCGATGTTTTTTTTTAAACGTTTTTTTTAAAAAAAAAACGTTTTTTTTTTTAAAAAAAACATGACGTCCGAAATGTTTTTTTTTTAAAAAAAACATCGGCCAAAATTTTTAGTACTAAGCACTAGGTATTTTGCAAAATTTTTGCGCGCAAGCGCGCAATTTCACACACAAATTGACATTGGTGGTTGTTTTCATTGGTTTTGTTGCATTTTTAGTATCAAAACATCCATTTCTATGTGCTACCATGGGTGAATAAGCCGACATATGTTGCTGTAATATAGAATATTGAGGTAATGTGCTTCCATGTACCTCCACAGTGTGTATCTTCACTCCCAAAGTAACAACCTCCTTTTATAACCTTGTTTGATCACCATTCCGTGCCAAACTTTACCTGAAGTCACGAACATTCGACTATAAGGCGATATACGAACAATATGTCGACGAAAAATGGATATTTTTAACACAAATCACCACTTATAATGCTATCCCATGGCTCCACAGCCATTATATGGTCATATTTAACATCATTGAGTATTGCCAGTGTCTGATATACCTATATATGTTGACACTAGGTCATATCTGGGAGCTTTTAAAAAAAACGTTTTTTTTTAAAAAAAAACGTTTTTTTTTAAAAAAAAACATTGAGTTAAAAAAAAACGTTTTTTTTCCAACCCTACGCGCGGCAGCCAACACTTCTACTACAGTCGCCGCGGCCAGCGGCGACGTCACGCAGCAAGTGCAGTTGCAGCTTGAACGACAAGATTGGGAGAGGGAAATGGCCGCGCTGCGGCAGCAGTTAGAAAGGGCCGAGCGGCAACATCAAAGGACTAAGGAAGTGCAGTCGCAGTTGGTCACCTCGTTGAGGGAGACTTGCGCCAAGTTGCTGGGTTATCAGATTACTATGAAGGGAGCCAATATGTGGAGGGTTGAGTCGACCTATATGCCGCAGGAGGCGGATAGGCATTTTATGATCCAGGTTTGTGGGTGGCTGTATTTTTTCTGCGGCCTTCACAGGAGGTCAATAAGCATCAACTGTTGGAGCAGTTAGGCAATGAATTCTCAACTTCTCACTCAACTTCTGAGCTGCTTGAAAAATTGAACTGTGGAAAAAATTTGCGTGTACTTTTGGGTATAGAATGCGGTTCGGGTATTGCTATCGGGTATCTGGTGCTTATGGTAGGGTAAAGCTTAGGTTTCGGGTGTCGTATTCCTTTCGGGTCGAGTTCCCAACCCTATATTTACTCTATCTAATACCCACATTTCCTCCATTTCACCTGTCTAACCCAAATGCCGTTTTTCAAGTTCAATTTCCCTGCAGTTCGACACGGCCGCCGACGACATCCAATTACTGGACACAAATGCAGCTAACGCGGCCGCTGATTTGTTGGAGGAATTTCTGGGCGGAGCCAATTCGTTTCCCGCTTTTTTTGCCGCTTTCACTCTGCGGCAGTATGAAGAAAAGTTGAATGCTGAGAATGAGGGTACTTTGGGTGAGGAATATGAAGAGGTGTGTGTGTGTGTTTTTACTTTTTCGAACCGAATGTATTGGTTGAGTGAATTCGGCAAACGGAGCGAATGTTTTTTGAACTTTTTGCGAAATCTTTGTCTGTTTTTTTTATTTATTTTAATTTCCCTACAATTGTTACAGGGCGCTGAGGCGGAGGGTGCGGAGATGGACGCAGATGAAACTATCCAATACGTTCGTTTTTTCTTCTGTTTTCACCCAATTTACGACTACGACAGACAGACACCATGTGTTGTATTCACACCCACAATTTTCATTGGTCTACTAACGTGTCTGACGGCATACGTGCTCATGCGCCATACCTTCAACTGAGTAAATTTGAATTGAGGCCCTGGTTAAATTCTAGTTTACGCAGGCGCATCAGCGGAGGCTAAAAAGGCAACAACCTGACGACGAGGCTGAGCAGGATGAGGAGGGGGAGGAGGTTGGTTTTCGATCACATGTTGTATTTTTATGGCTCGACGTCTGCGCTAGTAGGCTTGGAAGAACTTTTTCTTGGCACATTTAAAACCCGTTTTTTTCCAATATTAGACGACAAGTGTCAAGTGAAGAAAAGTAACAGGTGTCATCTTAAGAAAATTTCCCGCAACAAAATCCCCCCCCCCAAAAAAAAAAAAATCCACCCAAACCCCCTCCCCCACAGCCCATCAACGAGGACGACCACAACTACGATCAGAACCCCGAGGACGACGACGAAGTCGATGAAGCCGACGAGGAGGAGGAAATCCCTGACGAGGAGGAGGACGAGCCTGAGGACGATGACGATGATGCCGAGGAGGAGGAGTCTGATGAGGATGAAAGCGATAGCCGATTGGCTAGATTGGCCGCCGCTACGCGTGGAAGGGGTGTGGCCGATTCGATTGCTATTTATGCTAATCGCAGATCTAGGATGGTGGGTTTTTGTAGTTGTGGTGGGGGGTTTTTTTTGGGGGGGGGGGTGTTGGGATTGAGGTTGCTGTGACATGGAATCGAATGTACAAAATGATCTAAAACGCACTTAGATGTCAGGGAAGTATTTATCATAAAATACACACTTGGGATTCACATTCATATTTCTCAACAAGAAACGAGTTATTTTCTCATTTTTTCGTTTTTCATTTGTTGTTTTTGATATTGGGATCGTGATTGAGGGCATCATACTTTCAGGGCATTTTTCGGAATCGGGATTGGCATTTTCCAATTTCGGTATCGGGATCGGGATTTATGCCTCGACATCCGAAAATTCTCGGGATTAACGATCCCGTTCAAACGTACATGCCACCGTCTAAATAGGTAGTTGTGTCACAAATAATAAATTGTATTGATTTTGCAGACCGGCCATCCGCCCGCAGCAAGACCAGCCCCCACGCCAGCTGTGGAAAGCGATGATAGTGATATTCAGTGTATTGACTCGGATTGATTTGGGGCACACCCAGAACCTGTCAAATGTCAAATGTCAAGCAGTGTCAAGTCATGTGAAATGCCCTGGCTGGGGCATTTTGTCAGTATGACTATTGACAGGGCATTTTACATGGTCTGCTTGTGGCACCTGCGCTTATAATGTCTGCGTTTACTCATCTCACTATTTTTAGTTCGGTTATCTCTTTTAGTCACTTGATTGTTGTTAATGTAGGATTTTCTACTTTCAGAAACGTATTTTTCGCACAATATCGTCGTTGAAAGGTGATTTTCACGTTACGCCATGCGGTGCGTTACTCAACTCGTAATTTATGTTCAAACGCTTTGTTTTCTTTTATATTCCATTCGTTTGTGTTATTCGACAGCGCACTTTATTATATAGGCAAATGAAGGCAAATATAACATAAAATTAAACACTTAAATTAAATGTGTCAGATCACTTCAAGTCTCGCTTGTGGCGACTTTGTCCCGTGCCGTGCACAGCAAACTCAATAATACCCTGAACGTCAAGTAAACAAAATTCATACGCATAAAAAGGTTTTTTTCATCAAAAATAAAAAAAAATAAAAAAAATCACTCGACCTCAAAAATAGACACCCCTCCAAAATCAACCAAAGATGTTGAAAAGGTCCTCGTCCCTGAGAGCGCCCTCCTCCGCAACAACCGAAAGTCGACTGCCGGTGGGCGGAGTTAACAGAGGGGGTGCCACTGGCGGCAGTCGACTCGCCGCCTTTTTTAGAAGGGGGTCAGCTCGTGAGGGGGTTGTGGGGGGTGGAACGTGAGTTTTTGGGGTTGTTTTGGTGTTGAGTGTGCTAGTTTGAGACGTTTGAGTTGACCAGAGTGAGGAGTCTGTCAACTGCTGTTGACGGGGATTATTGTGGTGAACTCTTATGTGTTAAAACACATCAGTTTTGAAAATTTGTTTTGTCAACTTGATCTACGTCAATATCAGTTCACGTACTCATTCTAGTAAGCTCAGATTGTAGTAACAAATGTGCGCAGCACATTTGCCAGTTTTTGTCGCACTGTTCGTGTCGTTTTTCAGCGCTGGCGTCGGCGGCGGTCAGCCAACGCCGAGAATCAAATCTGGTCCGGTTGGCGCTGTGCCAAAATTTGGGAACCGTTTGAAACCGCCGAATGCCGTGCGAACCAGATCTAAGGTGGGTATTTCAAATGTGGATAGTTTTTTTAAAGTTGTCTGTTGCTGGATGATTTTTGTGGTTTTGATATTGCCGCATTTTTCACCATTCCATTCATAACTAACTGAATATTGTCATTCGCTGCGGCGCTGTGTTTGAGCTTTGCTGGGGCACTCCCAGACCCGGTAAAATGTCATGCAAAGCGCCAGAAGTCATGTAAAACAACCTTATAAAATTGCAAACGAAGTTGCAGATTTATTTGAGATTTTAAAAACTTTTGACACTTTTCATGACATTTGACATTTTACAGGGTCTGGAAGTTGAGCCAAAGCTGCTGATAATGCTAGTTGCAAAACTTTCAAGGGTTTCAAAGGAGTGTTTATGGGCTGTTTCTAGACAGTCTTAAAAAGACAAAAATAATTTGATATTTGTATTATACGACTTCTTAAATGCAATGTGTTAGCGCGCTTTAGTCTATTCAAACTTTGCTTTCACAAAGGGCGGATAGTTACGTCCGAATGACGACTAAACTGCGAGCCGCAAACTTTTACTTCCTGTGCACTTTCGAAATTGGCACTGCGCGAACTAGTTGACTGGGAATCAACTTGGCGTTATTCCACACTCTGTAAAATGTCATGTAGAATATCTGGTAAAATGTAAAAAGTCATGTAAAATGTAAAATCCTCTAGTAAAATTTATTACTGTGGATTTCACATTTTCCAGGGTTTGAAAGTGCCCCGGTTTCTATGTCAATTCAAATTTATTTGACTGGTCGCATAATGATGTTGATATGCGCATGCCACATTATTGAAAATTGCATTTAAACGGCATGCGCATTTGAAAACCATTCTGCAACCGGTCAACTAAAATCTGAATTGACATAGAAACCAGTTGACATTCCTGTAACACGGTGCGTAGTGCCATTAGCTGAAATTGCGCCCTTTACAAAGACAAATCGCTCCACTGGGGCCCAAAGGGAGGCGAGCCTTTAGTAGAGCATTTTCGGGTTTAACTCCTAAACTGATTTTTCTGCTAGCGCTTGCATCCATCGCCCGCTGACAATACGGATCTCGTATAGCGTTGGAAAAATCTCTGGTGATTTATATTTTTTAAATATCAGAAAATAGAAAAACATGCATCGTTTAAAGGAGATTTTTTTATGTTTTATTTATGTTTTCTCGTGAGTTTCAAGAGAGAATTAATTATAGGTATTTTCATTTTGAGGGATTCTTTGAGATTTGTCTGAAAAATAGTAAAAATTCTGAAATATATAAAATATTGCATATTTATTTACATTTTTGGGCTTTTCTTAATTATATTTAATTTGATTTTATTTACTTTGTTCAAGTGACCTTGAGTGATTTTCCGAGATTTTTTAAAATTATATTTTCTCAAATTTTTTAATTTTTCCAACGCCAATCCCGCACACGCTGCTTGTGTGCATTGGCCAGCTGACAAATTGATTGTATGATTGTATTCTTTGCACTTGACTTGTCTCCGCTGCATAGAATAAGCTTATCTAAAGAAATGCGGCGTTAAACTCGGGGCTACAGCTACTTAACAATGTTTGTGCTGAGCGAAAAAATTTCCTGGAGTTCGAGAGCTTTTTTCAGTCTCTATCATTCGATTGTAACAGTTTTTCAGACAGTGTTGCTGGGGGCAGTCCCAGACCATGTAAAATGCCCTGTCAAATGTCAAATGTCATGCAAAGTGTCGTTTTGTCATGCAACGTACGTTTGCCATTTTGCAGGGAATTTTACTGACTTTTGACACTTTGCATGACATTTGACATTTTACAGGGCACTTTACAAGGTCTGGGACCGGCACCAGATACACCTATTCACATTTACGACATTTATACGTGAACTGGAATTGATGACCGAATTCCATGCAACTTTTAACATTCCATCTCATGATACCTATATCAGACTCTATCGGGACGTTTCGAAAAATGTTCATTTGTCGTTTTAGGTCCCTTCAATCTTCTCTTTAATTTGTTTTGTACCGCATTTCCTCGAAATAACCCCCCCCCCCTCGAAATACCCCCCTCAAAATGGGCACTATTAATTTGTGGTCCGGGAAATGCATAACAGACGTTCAAAACACTTACTGTGTTACGTTAGAACATCGTTTATACCATCTACATCCTTATATAAGCCTGTAAAAACTTATTGGGTGGTTATTCTAGCATTTTTCACGTTTTTCTCTCAAAATTTTCACTCTGAAAAAATAAACCCCCGGGGGGTAATTCGAGGAAATACGGTAGTTACTGTTTGTTGTGCGTTCTGTGCATTCCTCATTTATTCTCCATGCATTCCCCATTTTTCTACAAAAATAAAATGTTCCCTTGAATAACTGCCCCGGTGCTACTCCCTGAGCATGTAAAATGTCAAAAGTAATGGTAATGTTAACAAGTTTAGTGTTTTTACTGGTCGTTTGACATTAAATCGACATGACAATTCATTACATTTTACATGGCTTATGACATTTGACAGGGTCTGGGCGTAATAACATAAAAACTAAATTTTTGGACATTGGTCACGCTCAGTGGCGTAGCCAGGATTTTTGAGCGGGGAGGGGCGAATTGTATACGGAGCCCGGCGAACGGGGGGGGGCGGCGCCCCCCCCCTAAAATTCGGCCCTATGATAGCGGAATGGGGTTATGGCGCTGGCGCCTTTCGTAGGCGCCGCGCCATGGCGTGATTGGCGTCGGCATTGGCGCCAATGGCTACAATATAAGAAAAGTTTTATACCTAAATGTCTGAAAATTTGTACCGCATTTAGTAATTTGAAGCGGTATTTATACTAATGCGACGTACATAACAACAAGGGACGTTGTGAGGGACGAAATGCGCGCTTGCGCGCAAAAGTTTTGAAAACAACTTACAAAGTTGGTATAGAAAAGTGCCATTCTCGGCAATTTTTCTGTGCGGCCCGGGAAGGGGGGGGGGCGCCGCCCCCCCCCGTCCCCCCTGGCTACGCCACTGGTCACGCTGCGTTCGCTATTTACCAAACACACCTGTACTATTTTTTTTCAAAATTCCTGGATTTACTGTCAGCTGTTTCTAACAAATTTTTATGCAGCGCATTAACACCATAAAATTTCGTAAAAAATGACATCGAAAGGTGTCTTTTGCCTTAATTTTCAACATTTCGCCCAGCATCCGTTCACTGAAATCAATTGCAAATTTGCGCAGCGGTGCACTTTGAACGGGGACATTTCACCTGAGTGCGTTTCGCTTGCTAAAGCGACTTTCTGTGTGCCCATTTCCCCCCAGGTGCTAGCGGGATAGAGTTGTTAAAAGTATACTTTTTGAAAGTATACGTAAACGTAAGTATTCGATTTGAGTTTACTCAGGGTATCGAAAACGCCAAGGTATCGAAATCGGCGTTTTACTTGGGAAGTTATAACAGCCTGTAAACATAGTTTTTTATCCAGAAATACTTCAAGTGCGTACAGTTTTCTAGTTTTCTACCAAAATGTAAAAAAATGGAAACTCGCATTTACATCAGTTTCAAATGCATTTGAGTTTATCGGAACGGGTCATTTTAAATCCCCGTCAACAGTAATTGACAGCCACCTCATTCCGTTGAACTCAAATAAGTTCAAAGCTAGTTTATTAGGCTTCAAATTTTTTTTAAATATGTGTAGGAGACTCGTGTGTGCAGGGCCAAAGAAAAGTATTTTTCTAAATAACTTCCTGCGACTCAAAACTGCAAAAGTATTTATGTATATCAGTCCATAAATATATATAAATGCGTTGTGAAACAGTATACGTTTTAAGCATTAAAGTATAAGTTTTAACCTTGAGTTTATACTATGAGTTAAATACGTTTTAACAACTATGTAAACAAGCTTTGTGTCCGAATGCAGTGCTCCGCAAACGGCATATTGTGTTCGCCACTTGTATTTATTGAATTCAGTGTATTGTATTTATGTATTGAATTGATTGCATTGGCTTCTGGAATACGTTTTTTATTATTTCGGAAAATTTCGACAGGATTAAGAGATTTTGTATACCGATCTGACCGCTATACAAAGAGTGTTTTCGTATTTTATTTTCACAAAATCACAAATTTGCAAAAGCACCATTTTCAGCTTTAGTTTCTTGTGAGGTTTTTTTATTCAAACGGTATACGATAGATACCATAGATACGTGAGAACGGTGAGTTAAGGCTGTGCACACACTAGTTGACAACCGAAATTTACAAAGCTGATAAAGCTGTTTCAAACACATTTTAGTGTTTTTTTTCCGAAACGAGGAGTTCGACAAATTATGTTGGCAGTTGGCACAGATAGAAAATTAGTCATTGTTGTAAAATCAATCATTTCCATGTAGAATTATCAGTTTTTGAAATTCCGTTAGTCAACTAGTGTGCGTAGGCATTAAATATTGTACAAAAAGCATTCTTTTGTTTTGGCGTTTGGCAAATGTTTCCGCTTTTACGCGCGGTTTTGGTTCGGAAGAAACATTTTCCGCTGAATGACACATTCCAAATTTAACGGCATGAATACTCTTGCCGCGCCGCTACTGTGAGCCGCCGTTAGCATTGAACATAGCGGGAAGATTAATATTTAAAAAATATCAATAGAAAAAAAATATAATCAATATAATTTTTAAAATCAATAGAAACATAAAAATATTATATTTATATTTTCTCCAGGATTTTTCAGAGAAATTTAGATATTTTTTCCTGTTGTGAGATTTTAAAAAATATCAGAAAAACATAAAAAAATATCTCATTAATTTTCACTTTTTCTGGCATTTCTTGCAGAGATTTAATTGTATTTAATTTTTGATGGATTTCCTGAGATTATATTTTCTCAAAATCACCCATCTATTCAATGCTAGCCGCGGCTCAGAAAAGACAACTGTGTGAAACAAAAATTTGTTTGGACAGTTGCCAATTTCAATCTTTGAGATACGATTTGGCGAGCGCCGTTGCGCCACCTCACGTAGAATTGATTTGGCGGCCATAAAATTCAGCGATTTTATCCCGTATTTGTTGACTGAATTGGTGAAATAAGCATTTATTTGTTTATTCAGCATTTGTGTATGTTTGCCAGCCAATAGTATCCTGAGTTGTAATATTTGCGATGTCTGTTTAAAGTGCCTTGTTCTATGTTTAAGTGGTAACTATTGTGACATACATACAAACACACATGTGAAAAATGTGGTTCTACGGACACGTTTCCACAGTTCACACCATGCTACTTCATAAATGTGACATTTGGATTTTGGAACTGGACTGGCCCACTCGCGGACTCTGTAAAATGCCCTGTAAAATGTGAAATGTCTCACACATGAGTTGACGTGGAGACGTCGAGTGCATTTGCATATGATTTGATTCTCAGTTTTTACACAACACCATTGAAAAAGGTACTTAAACTCCCAGCGATTTTACATGTATCACCCCCTGGGCACCCCCTGGGCACCCCCCTTGGATAGGACGACACGAAATGTGGTAAACGAAACAAAATGAGACTTTTGCGCATAAATACATCCATTTTATAGGGAGCATTGCACGCCGCAGGTGCCGCCGCCAGGTGTTCATGTTCTGAAGATAATCAGCTTTTTCCATTTTATTCGTGTGGAAATTCGGGATCGTAACATTTGTTGGTTTGTGTAAATATTTATGCTACTTTTACATATTTATCTATCTACCTATTGAGCATTGACAAAATCGTACTTTTGCGACCGTTTCCCATTTCAATTTCCAGCGAATATTTTTCTAAATATCAATCTCACAATTCACCACACCACACTCTAATGCTATACTCCCTCAATTAAATCCCCCGGGAGCGGTGGCGCAGTTATATACAATGAAAGGTGTTAAGCGGTTTTTATCCAAGATGGGGTCCGGGTCCAGATCGGCGTCGCGCGGCACCCCCACCAAATCGATCACCATCACCGAGTTCGGCAAGCTAGTCAGTTTCCTGTTTGGGTTTTGTTTGGTTTTGGTTTTTGGGGTTTGTTTGCTGTTGTGAGCGCTTTTTTTGTTTTTTTCTTATGAGCGGCAGACTATGGACATTTGTTGAGCGTGGTTTTTATACAGCGTATAATAATATGCATAAATACATAGGTAATCACAATATAAATATTAATGTAGGTAGATATAATATGCAGCGGTCATGATGTGCTGTTCATTTGTTTTCGTACTCATTATTATAATTATTATTGTTATAATTGATTCGATTAACTCAGTTTCATGCGCATAGTGTCAGCTAGTGATGGGAAGGCACCGGGGCACCGCTACCCCGGTGCTGGGCACAGAAGGGCACCAGCACCGGTGCTGGTGCGGTGCGGTGCCATATTTCCTGGTGGCGGTGCCTTTTGCCATCACTAGTTTCAGCCTGCTTAACATATCCGCACATTACCTTATCGACATTGTAATTTATCAAATTATTGAATGCAATATCATACATATTTATAAATATATTTACAACAGTAGATAAGCAATGCCAGGACTATCACTGCCCGACTGATTTATAATTTCTATTTACTCCAGCGTTATTACACCTTACAATGAAATCTACCATGTCCCACCTGAATAAATGAACAAACACAATTTTTAATTTCATTAACTTTATAAAATTGCTATTACTTTGTGTGAATTTGGTGCAGTTTTTCATGTGACCTTATTCATCAAAATATGGTAACATTCATTGTATTGGCGATCTGTCTGTCCAGTTTATATGTGTGATAAATTATTTAAAATTAGGAAATATTATGCATAATTATAAAGAATCGAACAGTAGATCGGTATGATAATCACCGTCAACTGATTTTGAATTTCAATTTACGGGTGATAAATTAACTGCAAAAAATCGCCCATTCAATCCGTCTCTGGACAACCCGCATCCACAACGGGACATTTCCTAATACTCGTTCTAACTTCCGCAATCCCACGCATTTGTTGACTGTGCACACTCCTTTCCGTGTTGAACTTGTGTATGTACAGTTCCGCTCGTGGCAAGCTGTTGATTTCAGTTTCGTTGCAGCTGCGAGTAGTTTGATAAGTTGATTGTAAAAATGAAATGTCCAGGTTTTTGTGATTATTTTGAGTGTTGATTGGCTAAAATCGGCTGAGAAATGGTTGGGAGATGGAGTTTTGAATTTGGAAGCATGGTGACATTGTCTTTCTTGCGTTTTTTATAAAAATAGTTGGGGGTGGAATTTGAAATGCTATGACGTTTGATTGGAAAGAGATATGCAGGTCAACAATTTGCGATGTCAATTCTATTGCCTTAAAGTATAGGATAGCATGCAGGAGTTTACCAAAAAGTGTACCAAAAAATCCCAGCTACCATTTATTGTTAAAAAAATGATTTCAGTGTTTAAAAGACATTTAAGGTCTTGCTACAAGAGCAGATGTGGGAAAGGCTCTAACGAGTCGAGTGCGGGCTCGGTGGCGGGCACCAGCTTCCTGCAGCGCAGCGCCAGGTGGTCAGCCAAAAACGGGCTGTACGTTTCACCCCAGATGTCTCGCCGCAGTCTGAATGTATTATAGTGGGTTCGGTTTGTGGAAAAGTGATTGCTGCCGGCGCGCCAGGTAATAAAAACATATTGTGTACATTGTTTTAAGGCGGTGGGTAGAGTGAAGTTATGAATATTTGCACTACTATTACTCTGTGCCTTTGTAATTTATCTTGTTCGGGTTAGATCATCCACACCAAGTGGCAGTCAGTAAAGTGTGATGTAAAGTGTCAAATGGGATGCAATCACAGTGATGCTTGCATTCAAGTGTCAATCAAAATGTTTTATTGCAAATTTTTGATATTTTGCATATCACTTGACAGTTTATACAAGGACATAGCCAGGGGCTATATAGCCATATATACAATATAACCACGAAAATACAACTAAAAATAACTGAAGATAGGCAATGAGGAACATGAAGCAGTGATTTTGAAAGTGAAAATTGGCAAAATCCTATGAAAATGAGTGATGTTGAGTGAGAAGAAGTGGGATAAAATTGCTCGAAATTTGCTCAACACAGATATATAGCTGGGTGATTTGTGCAGATGTTCAGGGTAATAGCAAAAAATCGTTGCCTTGGAATATATACATAGAGCTGAGCGGGTTCTGGGCCTGGGGTAGATAGATAGATAGGTGGCTGCATCATTTGGGGTAACTCACCAACCCCCCACCTACTAGACCCCTGTTTTGATCCACACACATGACTTCACTATTTACCTTGTTGCAAAAATGAGTGCACATGGCATTGACAAGTACTCTTTCCATTCCATCCTTGTGACATTGGCAACTGGGCATGCAGTAACAGGCTCACTCCAGAACTTGTGTCTGAAAGGTTGGCATTTGACCAACCAAAAAGTGACGGTAATACTGAGCGGGGAGGAGGAGTTGACATTTTCCGTGTGACAATGCAAACTGGTGTCTAGCTGGTGACTGGAGTAAATATTACACTCACTCCACTCGTTTGCCACGATCTTTCGCATCATCATTGAATCTAATAACATCCTGGACCATCCTTGACAATTCATGTATGTTGCATTTTGGTCTAGGTGGGCATCTATCCATCAATATTCTGCCCGGTACGCCCTGGGGGCACTCCTGCACCCTCTCAATGCTCTGTAAAATGTCAAATGTCATGCAAAGTGTGAAAAGTCAAGTAAAATGTGAAACGTCATCTGAAATGTCCTGTAGTATGGCAAATGTCACATCAATGAAATTTGCCATCGTTGTTCAGGGCATTTTACATGACTTTTGTCACTTTGCATGACATTTGACAAATAAAATTGCCATTGACATTAACCAACAGTAGGTGTTTGCATGCATGGGTGGAATCGATTTCATCCACTAAGCATGAGACTGCTTCCTTGAGCGGTAAACCCCTGTAGTACCATTCGTTGGACACTCCGGAAGTGGCCATGCGCTAGGGCATTTAAGTTAAGTAATATGTAATACCATATGGCGGGACTTAAATGCTTCACACCCCCCCCCCCCCCACGAACAATTGTGACATTTTGCACTTGTTTTTCGGGACCAAACGGTATCACGATCCCGAATCCCGAAGAATTGCGGGAATTTGTGGTACCGATCCCGATCCTGATCCCGAAATATCTAAAAACCAATTCCTATCCCGATCCCGTGACCACGATCCCGATCCCGATCCCGTGACCCCAATCCCGATCCCGAAACTTTAGAAAACCAATCCCGATTTCGGTCCCGAAAAGTCAATCCTGTTTTGTGTTCAAAAGAATTGGAAAATACTTAGGGTATCACTACTGGAAATTTCAGCTAACATTTGAAAAAAAATTCTATAAAAAAAGTTTCAACGCTTGTTGATTATGATTATTAACAGATGGATAGAGTGAAGGGTAAAATGCCTACACGCACTAGTTTCAAACTGTAATTTCGAAATACATAAACCACCTTTTAAAGCATTTGAGTTTACCGAAATGAGTTATTTTTAATCCCCACCAACTGTAGTTGACAGCCACCAGTAAAATATGTTTCAAATTTTCCCAGAATCGAATAAAATATGATAAATCGCTCAACTTACCTCTGCTGCGTCCATCAATATCTTGTGTTGGTCCACATCAATTATCAAACCAAGATCGCCATCGACACTGCGTAGATCATAGAGGGGGGGGGGGATTTATTTAAGCATCCTTCAACATTTATCCTAATTAGAGAATGGCTCCAATTGAAATGACATACGAAAAATCATACTGTAACGCTTTCATAACTCTCTTCATAAATCTGTATCTTTTGTTCGCTTCAATGTACTTTGCGACGCAATGGGCCGAGCACTGGACAAATCTGGGGCCATTTCCACAAATTGAGAAGTGAGAAGTAAAATGGCAAATGCGAAGTGAATTCAGAAGGAAATTGGCAAAAGCGAAGTGAAATTACTTTTTATTTTTTTCGTTCGCTTTTGCCAATTTATCTGCCATTTCACTTCGCTTTTGCCAATTTTCTTCTCATTTCACTTCGCATTTGCCATTTTACTTATCACTTCTCAATTTGTACAACTGACACCTGGTCACTGAACACATTGTGTGGGTTTTATGAAATTCCTGAAATTGATAAAAGTGCACCTCGTTGTCGATCAAGGATTGCATAAGCCACATCTTGTCGTACCTGTGTGTATGGGAACACGTAAAAAAATCGGCCCGCGAACACTAGTTTTCAATCGAATTTCGAACACACGTAAATCAGCTTTGAACACATTTGGGTTTTTCAGAACGAGTTACCCTAAACTATCGAATAAGTCCCCAGGGGAGTTATTTTTTCGTATGAAGTTTTAAGGGGGGAGTTATTCAAAGGGCGAGTTATTCGATGGGGGAGTTATTTTCCCCTCACCTCGCCAACATGGGGAATTTGTGCAAGGGGGGAGTTATTCGAGGGGGACAAATTGAGTTGACAGACACCACATTATATAAAACTCAAATGCATTCAAAGCTGATTTATGAGTTGTAAAAATTTCAGTAGAAAATTTGAATGGTGACCTACTGTGGAAACAAGTGAAGAACATCTTCTAAATATTATGTGAAAACTAAAATAGATATTTACGTATACTGATCGGAAAGCTCTATCCAGAGAATTTGCCACATTTTGGTGAATAATATCAAAATTTTGTGCAAAATTACCGCTAGTTAGATCAATGTAATATGATCAGCGGACAGACCCCTAAATGTTGCAAAATTTATTACAGGACTTTTAATTTATTAAAATATGATAACATTCTGTGCACCGGTCTGTACAATGGAGAGATATACATACCATATGTATTTTCTGGAAATACTAAATTTTCTCGAAATTTCACCAGCAAAATTTGAGGGGGTTAATTCAAGAGGGGAAATAGTGTAGGTATTTTGTGTCAATTCTTACCATGGGTATGCCTCTACAGACGAGTCAGGACGGCATGTTTCGTGGTATAAATTGAGACAGTACCTGTGATGATGATCATTGATTTATTTGTTTCACAGGGAAATGTTTTTCACTGTCACCCTTTGAAGGTACTGGTTTTAAGGTGAACACATGATTAGGCGATTTACCACACTTGAGGAATGCAAATATCTTTCAAAAAATATTCAGACAGAAAGGCTGCATAGTTAACCAAATGTACTAAATGTTTTTTAAATGAAAAAAACTTGTGTGTAACATGTTTTAGCCAAATTAAATCGCAATTGATATTTGTTACAAATGCCGAACCAGAACAAAGTTGTCACTCAGGACTCACAACATTCTCAGAGCATCATTGATCTTTTTCACCATTACTGGATCAGTTGTACTTATGAAGCTTGGCCACGCAAATCTGTGATCCGTACTGGCGCAGGCGAGCAGAAGGGACGGGGAACAAACCCCCAGTTCATAAAATGCAAATTGGCCATTCATTGACTTCAGTCTACCTAGATAATTGCCAATGTCTTCGTGTATACGATCTAAGATAGGTCCTGGGGCAATCCCAGACCTCGTAAAGTGTAAAGTAAAGTGCCAAATGTCATGTAAGATGTCATGTAAAGTGTCAATTGTCATGAAAAAGTGAAAGTAAGTGTCAATCTTGTATCCAAATCTTATTTTACGTATTCAGACCTTATGTTTTTGTATCTAAATCTTATGTTTTGCAATAACACTTGCCTGCAAAAACATGATTAGGATACAAAAAGATTTGGATGCACAGTTAACATGACATTTTTCATGACAATTGATTTTACACTTACACTTACACTCATACTTTACATTTGACATGACATTTGACACTTTACTTTACGCGTTACATAGTCTGGGATTGGCACCTGGTGTTTCTTGAACATCGGGGCAAGTCATTTTGTACCAGCAATCGTTCAGTATGAGCGGTGTGGGCGGAGTGTCCGGAAGTGGGACTATTGTAGTCAGTGCTGCGGGGATGTAATCGCAGTCCTCTGCGCTGGCGTCTCGCATGTAGCACTCATCTTTTGCCGTCGACTTTGTTTACAATCCCCCAGTGTAATACTGGCTTCATTACTTGGCCGGGTATTTATGACTTGACATTTCAGTCCTTTATTCTATACTCCAGTGATGGTGACGTGATGGTATGCTTGCGCTGTTTACGTTGGCAGCGAGCCAGCGATAACTACCGCGTGCAGCTATTGTAAAATAATTGATAATATAAACTGCAGGCTAATATAATTGAGCTTTTGATGACATCTGGATTCCATCAATTCTATCTCATGTCATCAAAAGCTCAATTTTATTAGCCGGCTCTTTATTTGTTGCCATTGAATTGTTTTTGGTTACATTCTTGCAATTTGTATCCATACAACTTCATTATTATGTGATAGTATAGCATCACATAAATACATAGTCCTGTAACCTGACTGGTATATTCACCCAAGTGTAAATATATGTTAGCCCTAGACTCATTTTATTTTTTAAATGTCATTTTTTACCATCCCTAGTCCCGATCCCAAACCCTAGCACCCAGTAGCATTCAACAGCACTCATCTGTGCACGTTCTGCAAGTGTAGGGGCACTCGATGGCCAGGATGGTGGCCCGTTTGGCGCAGTCCCGCCAAGTCAATGTGCCTTGGGCGTGGCAGCTCGCCTGGTCCGAGCACTTCGGCTTGCTCGAAGCTGCACAAAGTTATATTTTACCCTTTTAGCCAGGGGGCACTTGAACAGGCATCAGTTGACTTTTTTGATTATTGTAGTTCTACTTGATGATGATTGTATGATACTTCTACTTTACACTTATAAAGGTTATACAGAAAAGGTTTGGTGGAAGACTTTCTATACCTATCTGCGCCTTCCTTAGTGCCCCTTGAATGTACCCTTGATTTTTGCAACCTATCGTGTGGGGGGATATCTTGTACCAGTGTTGCCATACGGTATGCAGTCACAAAATGTTCACGACATTTAAAGCCCCTTTTACACCATCTTTCTGTGATACTCCGACAACATGAAAAAGTTCAAAAATTCAAGTAATGAAAAAGTTCAAGTAAAAAGATCCATTTTCATCAGATAAAATGGCCAAGTATACATACCACCTAGGCGTATATGCATGTCAAATGCAGATGAATCGTGCTTGTCATTCAAGAGTTATAGACGTTTGAAATTTTTTTACCATTGTCGCCATCTGTCAGGCTCCGACAATGGCAAACTTTTTTTAAACGTCTATAACTCTTGAACGACAACCACGATTCATCTGCAATTTGACATGCATAGGTACATATATGCCTAGGTGGTATGTATACTTGGCCATTTTATCTGATGAATATGGATCTTTTTACTTGAATTATTGAACTTTTTCATGTTGTCAGAGTCATCACAGAAAAAAAGTGTAAAAGGGGTCTTATGATACCGGGGTTTGCAGGTTGGAAGGAATCTAAAAGACATTACCTGGTTGACTCGTCGACCCACCACTCCTGAATATTCCATCTATCCACTGGTCAAGGATTCCTGTGATATAAAATATCACATGCATTATTTTGTTTTGTATGCATGAAAGTGCCATGAAAGGCAAGCATATTATTTACCTTCTGAGCAGTTGTATACCTCATTTAACTTGTATATGTCAGTTCTGGAAAGGCCAGCCGCTTGGCCCACACCTAGGTCACCCCAGTCAATGTAATATGGTAGTTTTGTGTTGTTGTGGTTGTACATGGTCAAGCAACACTTTTTCTACACCTTTGTTTGGGCTTCTAGTTCTTTTTGCTTACTGATTTTCAGTGAAATTGATGGAGCTCAAATATTGGGAAGAATTTTTTCAAACCATTTTTACTGTTTATCACCATCGAAAAGTGTTGCGAGTCCATGCATTTCATCTCTGATCGTGGTGACCTTGTCATGCCACCCAATAGCTTTGTCCGCATTTGGTTTTAGATCATAAACTTTGGGTGCATTCCTATTGTAAATGCTTGGCGCTGTGGTGTGGACACGTTTAAGGTCAATGGGATGAAAAAAACACGTTTTTGTTCAATTAACCCATTTTTTAAATAAAACTGTTTTTTTTTCTTCAAAATCTCTCAAATATAAACAGTTGAACATGTGTGAACATATACAGGTATGTCAGACAAGTGACAGTACTTTGTGGTGTTATGTGGCGATATGTAGTTAAATCAAATACTACACATAGAATGTCTCTGTGGAGCCATGGGAGAGCATTATAAGTGGTGATTTCTGTCAACAATGCCCATTTTAGGTTGACTTGCTTTTGTTACATCTATCGCCTTTTGTTGATTTTTCTTGACTTAAGTCAAGTTCAGCATGGAAAGGTGTGCTTTAATAAGGTATAAGAGAAGACTAATACATTGACAGTGATGTTTCACACTGTAGAAGTATGTGGAAGCACATTAGCTGGATAATATATTTTACACCATCATATCACAGCATATTATTACACAATAGCATGAACAAATGAATGCTTTTACACTAAAAATGCCTCGAAACCAAAGAAGACAACCACCATTGGTAATGTGCATGTGAAATTGCATGCTTACAAAAATTGCAAAATACTTAGTGCTTATGTACAAAAATTTGGCTGAAGTTCTACAAAACGGATCAGATGTTTGTTTTTCAATAAAAAATATTGTTTAAAAAATCTTTGAAAAAAGACTTTGAAAAAAATGCTGTGATAGCTCTTGCCATTTTATGTCCACCTGTTTCTGGAGGCATTGAAATAATGAAATCGATATTCAATAACAACAAATATTCGGCACAACTCTGTAAACGAAAATACCTACCTCTATTAATCTTCAGGTAACTTACAATAATGCATAGCGGAAAACAAATCATAATCAGTTCCAAGTATGTTGTCCTTCTTAAAACGTGTAGCCCATTGTACCAAATCGGTTGGTGGTATTCGAAGCGGATGTAACTGCGTGTTGACTGTTGATGGTTTTATTTTTCTCTGTTGAGTTGAACCATATACCGTTTATTAGCGAATAAGACCACAGGGGAGTTATTTTTCCATCAGAATTTTCCATCAAAATTTTGAGTCAAGTCGGGCAAAAACCTCGAGTCTCGAGTCTGAGCGATATTTTTCCGGTCGAGTCAGCCGAGTTGAGTCAGTACCCAGTTTTACCCTCGAGTCACGAGTTGAGTCGAGTCGAGTCGAGTTCGAGCCCTAGGTCCAAATCTTCAAAACACCTGCATGGCCAACAGTGGGAGTTATTCGAGGAGGGTCTTATTCGAGGATTTACAGCACGAGTATGAACAACAAATAGTGTTCAGATGGAATCCCAATAATTTGCAGGACCCCATCCCATCCCCATTCCCGATCCCAAAACACATTTAAAAAACCAATCCTAATACGGGGGCCAGTTCCGTAAGTGGAGAAGTGAAATGAGAAGTGAAAAGCAAAATGAAGTGACAAGTGAAATGAGTAGTGAAATGAGAAGTGAAAATCGAAGTGAAAAGCGAAGTGAAATGAGAAGTAAAAAAAAGAAAAACGTAAAGGATGAATTCTGTCTTAGACACCATTGTTTCTGATAGGTTATGATGATTTAGTGGGAAACGTGCCGATTTTTCGCTTCCGTTGGGACTTGAAAGTTTAAATCTATTCAAAGAACTTCACATCAAAATTTCACTTCGATTTTCACTTCTCATTTCACTTCGCTTTTCACTTCTCATTTCACTTCTCATTTCACTTCTCATTTCACTTCTCACTTCCCATTTCAAAATGCGGAACTGGCACCTGGTCTCGAAAAATCAACTCTATTTGCACCCGAATGACAAATATGAATGGCTCACCTCAAGATATCGGTCTTTATCAAATCTTTCATGCTCATGGCGAAATCCCAGCACATGCATTAGCTCATGCAGAATACCGGAGGTGTCAATGGGAAGAATTTACATCCTGACTATAATTTGGCTGCACGTTGTTGATTTGTGAAAATGTGTATGCAAACATAGAGACACTACCGGGTTTCTCTCCAAGCCTTGGTTGAAATTTACGGTATTCTACACTTTCACACATACTTTGTTAAAAAGACAAAATCAATGGCATTTCACTGGCTGAATGCAAAGACAACTGATGCGGCCAGTCCCAGACCCTGCAAAAGACCTTGTAAAGTGTCGTGTGTATCCAAATATTTTTATCTAGTCTCCAAATCGTATTTTTGTATCCAAATCTTGTCAACATAAGGCTTATAATTATAAACTCTTAAGACAACACAATCTTAAAATCAGGCTTCACGACTTGTGCTAAATCTCTTGACACCAGGCTGGCACCATCTGTGCATTTCGCCATTTCCATGGAAAGTGTGACTGTATCATTTCTAAATTTGCCTGTTTGTTGCCTTACATGGCACCCACGCAACCCCTGCAAAAATAGAGATCAGCTTTGGAGGACTTTGAGTTGTCCATCAACTACTGTTGTAAAGTTGTACTTTTGAAAGAGACCCATTCGGGTAAACTCAAATACATTCAAAGCTGAGGTATTCATGAAGTTAAAAATTTTTGGAAATTCAGGTACCATATTTGCTTGAAAAATCCCCCTGGGGGATTATTATTTCATCAGACTTTTTTGGGATGGGCAGGATTATTCAAGGGGGGAATTATTCGAGGGGGGATTATTATTCTGTCAAAGTTTTCATGCATGTTTCTATCAATTCATATTGCAAAATACGCTTTGTTACCAAGATAACATGACATTTTTGTTCAAATTGCACACAATTTTATCAAATGCCTAAAATTCGACGGCGCCAGCGTTAGCATAATTCATTGTGTACAATGTGTACACGCAACATATTTACATGTAATTATGGTCCGTCTCTGATGGCACACTATAGGCACATTCCATTGCATTGCTGCACACCGGACGTATTTTTAGTCCATCCATGGGGGGGGGGGGTTATTCAAGGGTGAATTATTTTTTCTCACATGTCTAACAGGGGGATTATTCGGGGGGGGGGGGATTATTCAAGCAAATACAGTAAATACAAAACTAGCATCTGTAGGCACAAAGACCAACATGGACGATTTGAAGGTGATGCTGTGGTATGGAATTGGCGGACCTTTCATCGAAGCGGACGCATGAGAGCCGTTCGATGTAACTCATCACATGCTTTATCTGTTGCACATGCTTTTCAGATAAACCCGTGTCTCTGCGTATCTGTGAAGTAATTTACCATTGGTGATGGAGAATTCAATTCTCCCTCAATATGTTTAATCACATTTTCCATGTGCCAGTATCGCACCCTGTAAACAGTCATGTGATAAATGTCAAACAAATTTGTCAGATGTCTCCCATATGATTATCACCATGTTGAAAACAAACTACCTATGTATCAGTCAATTTTGTACACATTGTGCAAAGTGTGTGCATTTATGCAATTTTTTGCCAAAAATACCTAAATAGCTTAAAAAATACGTTTAAAAAATATTTCACAGGCACATAACTCTTTGTCTCAATATCTTTGTGAATAAAAATATTAAGAATGCACATGTGTTGCAATCAGCATGATTTTGGATGTGAATAAATACAATTATTATCACCAATTCTGAGTGTGTTTAAGGAGCATACACAGTGTGAATCATCCAAAAATTAAAAAAAAATCGTGGCATGAATTACCTCGAAGAGAAATAGCGTGCATATAAAATACTAGCAGGATTCTCTCCGACCTTCGGTCAGGTTTTGTGGTTCTGTTCTATTAATACCACAAACATTTACAAACACACACTAAACCAATTGAAGATTACAACAAACTTTGTCACCTTGCATTAAAAATACTATCATATCACAATAGCTGACAGTCTTGACAAACAGGGTTTTCCATTGGCTATGCTTTGCACTGTAGTAAATTATACTTTGCACACAAAATGAGGTCTCTATTATAATGTGGTAATTAGGGTTGGAAAAAAATCGATTTTTTTAACGACCCCGATTTTTTTTATTTAAATCGCTGGGGTCAAAATTAGCCACATTTATGCCTAAAATCGCCTCTGGGGGCAATAAAAGCCATATAAATTGATAGAGAGTGCACACTTATGCTTTCTGTGCTAATATAAGTACTGTAGAGCTTCGGAAAAGCTTGAAAGTCAGTTACTTTTAAGTGTAAAAGTAATTAAATTGTTATATTTGTGACGTGAATCACATTTCATCGACCATTTGCAATTTTGTTTGCAGAAATAGCATGTTCTTGCTCAGAACAAACTATAAATCATATTGGAAGTGAACATGGATGCAATTGCATTAATGTTAGATGTGACAACACAAAGCATAACTATGAATACTTCATAAAATGATTTACAGTCTACCTTACACGCTTAAAAGCACACATAAATGCGTACTACACCCCCCAAATTGGTTGTAAAAGCAATGAAAAAAGTAACTGATGGATTGTTTGCATGAAAGTGCGCGCTTGCGCGCTAAATTTTTGCATTTGACCTAGTGCTCGAGTACCAAAATTTTTAGCCAGCCAAAAAAAAAAAATCGGTATGGGTGCTGCGATTTTTTGTTTTTTAAATCGAAATTTAAAAAAATCGCTTGCCAACCCTAGTGGTAATAATGATTTTATATTTACATACATGATAGGGCACAAAACCGTGCTCCCACGGCGCCCATATTGGCCATGGCGCAGGAGTGGGAGTTGGCTCAGTGCCAGCTTGTGTCTCAGCAGTGGCAGTTGGCTCACTTCCAGGTGTTGTCTCATCCTGTGGTCCCCCTGCTTCCAACATGGACAACGTTTCTGCAATTCAAGCAACCTTGTGCTTTTGAGACTATGGGTAGTTTTCGTGCGGTCACAATGGCTTTACACACTAGTTGAATATGACATTGACTGTCAACTGGTCCATCTGGTTTCCATTCAGATTTTAGCTGGTGGAACGCGGAGTGATGTTGAATTGCACATGCCAATATTAATTCCCTTTTCACATATTTATGCACGAGTGCACTTGAATATAGTTCAGCAAATCGTCAACTAAAATCTGAATTGACATGGAAGTAATCCAGTTGACACACGACAGGGTGTGTGTACTGCTAAAATGAAACGGGACTGATTGACAATGGTTTGTAACCTACAATGACTTGTTCAATATGATAACGTTCCATTTCATTCACTTATATTGGGCTGTCGGGAAAGTTCGTTCCGGCTTCCCTTGGATGGTCGGGGATTGTGAGTTTTGAGCCGGTGTATGTAAGCTGGAATTACCGCTCAACGTAAAATTCAAAAATAAAAGTTTACCGCGAAATGGTAATTACGTAATCAATTTTGTGGTAAACATTTATGCTTGGATAAATTCCAGCTTATATACGCCAGCTGAATGCCCACTGATCGTCCAGGACGATCCAATTGGCGACGATCCTGAAACGGCACAAACTTTCCCGACAGACCAATACATATATTTTCTTCCCACTGTGTTTTTCATATGTACCCTAAATCCTCGAATAAGACCCCAGGGGAGTTATTTTTTCGTCAGACGTTTTGGAGGGGGGAGTTATTCAAGGGGGGGAGTTATTCGAGGGGGGGAGTTATTATTTCCTCAGGAAACGTGGACTTGATTCATTGTATGGATGCAGCATGTAAACTCGTTTAATTAAGGTATTTCACCGTCCAATAACAACATAACAATGTGTATACACTGCATACACATTATGTATCTGCTGTCGCTGTCATAGGCTTCTATTCTTTTATAGTTTTGCATTGTATCCTTTTCATCATAGGGAGGATTGTTTGAGAGGGGGGAGTTATTCAAGGGGGGGAGTTATTTTTTCCTCACCCCGCCATCAGGGGGGACTTATTCAAGGGGGGGGAGTTATTCGAGGGGGGGATCTTATTCGAGGATTTGCGGTATTTATTTTTCCTTTACTCTTTTAGTCTCTCAAATCTATGTCCAACTTACAACAAATCATTTTCCTTGTATAAAAATGGAATAACCATCATGACTATGGTCAAGAATGCACAACTTACTTACTTAGCCCCTTTGATCCTTCCTTAGCCGCTTTAAGTAAATAGCAGAACTATGTAATCTTAATTTTTTGTTGGAACCAAATATCTTGGTCTGATTATCAAACGTCCCAAATCATCAGACAAAAAAAATTGAAAACTGAGATGTTTCATCACCGTTTGACTGTTCCATCACACTTTGTTTAGCGTCAAATCGGGCATATAACTTGACGCATATTGGATGAGCTATTTCCTGTGTCATTGTAGCATTGCCCCTTCTAACTATGCTCTTTGAGCATTCGCTGACATACTCGCTGTCGGTGTCGCTGCGGTGATAATCCATGGATTGAATCCAGTTTTGTATCATTGCTTTTGCATGATAGCTGGTGCTAACTTGTTGGTCTGTCTTAGCCATGTTTTCATGTTGGGATACTTCTGCAGACAGTCTTTTATTCTCTTAGTATACAATGAAGTTTTCCTCCTGCGTGTAGTCTTCACAACGATTTTCTTGCATTCTCGCAGTTTAGTCCTGTAATTCACATTTAGTTGTTAAATTGGTCACTCCTTTCAAGTATTTACTGTGCTTTCTACAACTCATGTTGCTGTGATTCTGGTGTGTGTAACAAAGTGTTGTAATGGCAAATGCTAACTTGCTTAGTTGTCTCAGCGTGGTGCGCAGCTTTGGATGCAGCTGCATGCAGTGTCCTCTGTGTGCATGTGCATGTGCTGTGCCCCTTGTGCGTTGTGGCAGCACCAGCCGCCTGCACAGCTGCAGCGATGCCGCCGCCCACCGCCCACTCCTCCGCGCGCTGCGCAAATGTTTGTATTACACAGTTTGCAACAAGCTGAATTTTTTCAGAGCTGTTTTTTTTACCTTTGGCAAGTTGCCTGCATCATGGGGCTTCTCTGGAGTTTTTTATTCCTACACATGTTGATTACATTCTTCTGGTAAACTCGCTGCCTGTGCCACTGGCGGGAGGCTGCCTCTGCAGCAAAATTGACACATACAATGCTGATGAAAAATGATATCAATGTAAATGTATTCATTTTTTATGTTCTAGTGTTGGTTTTCTGCTTTCTGAAAGTTGTTATAATGGGATATTCTGATAAAGAAAACTTGATGCTGTATATTTAAACATTCTCAGAGTTATTGTAATAAATCTATGAAAAGATAATATGGTTTCTCACTGACTATAGCCAATCACAATTCAAGTTCACATGATTTTCAATATCAACTGATTTAAAGGTCCATTTCAAACATGGCGTTACTGCTGCACCACCCCTGCTAACAAAACAATTGTAAATAACTCTTCTCTTCAACAGCACTTAAATACATATGAGAGAAACACTTTTGTGCGAAAGTGCATCCATACTAGGGGTAGAAAAAAACGTTTTTTCAATGACCTGGGTTTTGTATTAAAAAATACATTTTCAAAACCATTTTTTCTTCCAAAAGGTCCCAGATATGGTTATGACTCAACCAACACATGAGTATATCAGACAAGATTAACCATGTCCCACTGGAATAAAAAATAAAACTGTAAAAAATATCTTTCATTGCAATACAATGTTTTCACCATGGGATAATTTTGAAAAGTTTTTAGCTTATCTTTTTTCATTAAATTATAGTAATGTTCTGTGCAAAGCATCATGCCCACAGAGTATATTATTGTTGAATTCTATTTATTCAGTTCCACCCCATCAGCTGTTTGAACATATTCACACATCACCTGATGGGCCTTTTGATTTATCAACTTACCGAATACATAGGAATATTATACATAATTATAAAGAATTGAACAGTATATTGGAATGATTATCACCGTCAA
>OZ038454.1:6366976-6443976 GCA_964036195.1 Sphaerolaimus hirsutus | reverse complement strand
CAAATGCCACCCTCGATTTATCCTATGGGTGACGCCAAGTCACAAAATTACACTAAAAACCGTGTGTTCCACAACTCACCCAAAATGTGGTCGTTTGGATTGCAAACTTCAGAAGAGGTGTCCAATGGAGTCTACTCTATTGTGTTAAAATTTCACTGTGGTAGCTCAACCGTAGCTCAAGCTATCGCGTTTTTCCAGCGGTAACTGAAAATGCCCACCCCTGTATATTGGAATGCTTATCACCGTCAACTGATTTTTAATTTCAATATGCCGTGATAAATAAATACTACAACCACAAAATTCCACCCATTTAATCTGTTTCACAACTGGCGTCCACAAGTGGACATTCCCCAATACTCGTTGCCGTTTCCGCAACCCCGGGCATTTGCTCACTGGGCACCCCCGCTTCCCTGTTGAACTTGTGTATGTACAGTTCCGCGCGCGGCAGGCTGTCGATTGCAGTGTCGTTGCAGCTGTGAGAAGGTGTGAAGTTATGAAAATGAAGGGGGGTTATTATTTCGTCAGAGCTATCAAAATTTTGTAGCTTCACATAAACAAATTATGGTAGTGGCGGCCGAATACAAAGGGCTAAGCATTGTTCTCTCCTATTACCACTGTTCCCTGTCTTTTGTGTTTGCCGCAGCGCGCACATGCGACCGGCACGCACATGTTGCGGCACGCACATACACTCCTGGAAAAATGTCTTTATCCCTTTGACTTTTTTGGTTCAATGGTGTACCAAACATTTAAAATGGGTCACTGGGGGGTGAAACTCATACACAGGAGGGGTAATTATGTCAACCCCCCACAGTAGAAGTATGGCCCCTCTAGTGCGTATATAGTCAATATGTCGTTAACCATTAACATAGGGCCTTCCGCGATTTTTCTTGCTCTTTTTACATTTTGCTTAATGCGCATGGTCGTGAGCTGGCACGGTGCCAACATTTCATTTAGTTCATAGATTCAAAAATATGCACCATGCCGGGTGGATATTTGTCTGTCAACCGACAGCAGACGGTTTTGAACATTATGCGAAATCAATGTGAGTGCAGAGTATTATTATTATCATTAGAAAACGAGATGTGGGGCCATACCCATGATTGGGTTCCGCCCCTTTCTTCTACCTCCAACCAGGGCTGGCTGATATTAGTCAGCCTCTCCCTGGACACCTGAAACGGAGTCCCTTAATGAATGAGTTCTTTATGATTCATCGATCTGTTATTTGTATAACACATTTACGTATCATAGTATCGATGCCCTGTCTATGAGCATAAAGTCTACTGCATATACCATTTAGAATATAAATTGGTAAAGTGATAAATAAATATTTGAGCAGTGCATCATTTTTTTACACCACATCACAGTCTTTTTCATTGTTTTTCCATGTTTTTTTCTTTGTTTTAACGTTTTAGCATAAGTGATAAACTTTTTTCACTGGAAATTTGACTTTGGATCGCTGCCAAACGAGTAGCAAAGCACCCAGAAACCTACAAATCTACATGTAGAATAAAGGCACATTTATCTACAAGAATTCATCCCATGTAAACACCTTCCCGGTCACGTCCGGCAGCCATTTTTTGATTTTACTTCTTATATCCTATCCCCAGTTCTAGGGCGCCCCCGAGGCTGAAACTTGGGGGAGATATTGGCGCAACCCCCCTCTACTTCGCATGAATTGGGGGGGTCGCGGCGGCTCCTCTCAGGGTGGGTCGCCCCTAAATTTTTTGTGGCTTTTTTGGTGTCCCACAGCAGGTCCGGCACCCGCTGATTTCTGAGCTGTGGGAGGGGTATAAATCTAAAATTTTGGGGATGTGTTACCAACACCACCCCCCTACTATACACTATTCAATAATGTGAGATAAATGTGAAAAATTTCTCAAAAATTCGCTTATTCTCTAAAACAACACCACCCCCCAATAGATGGATGACAAAAAATTCACTTTTTGGAACTTTTTTATTAGACACTTGAAGAGCTGGTTTACGATACTTCAAAGGGAAGGGTTTAATGTTTAAAGTTATGTAAAGAACCATACCTCTAAAATGCCTGCATTGCAAATTTACTTAGGGCGAATTTTATGACATCATAATGACATCATTGCAGGAACAAAAATTTACAAAATTTACACTTTGAAATCCCCCCCAAGTAAATTTTGCAATGCAGGCATTTTAGAGGTATGGTTCTTTACATAACTTTAAACATCAAACCATTCCCTATTAAGTATTGTATACCAGCTCTTCAAGTGTCTAATAAAAAAGTTCCAAAAAGTGCATTTTTTGTCATCCATATATTGGGGAGTGGTGTTTTTTAGAGAATAAGCGAATTTTTGAGAAATTTCTCACATTAATCTCACATTATTGAATAGTGTATAATAGGGGAGTGGTGTTGGTAAAACATCCCCAAAATTTTAGATTTATACCCCTCCCACAGCTCAGAAATCAGCGGGTGCCGGACCTGCTGTGGGACACCAAAAAAGCCACAAAAAAATTTGCACTTAGGGCGACTCACCCTGAGAGGGGTCGCCGCGACCCCCCCAATTCATGCGAAGTAGAGGGGGGTTGCGCCAATATCTCCCCCAAGTTTCAGCCTCATGGGCGCCGTAGAACTGGGGATAGGAAATAAGAAGTAAAATCAAAAAATGGCTGCCGGACGTGACCGGGAAGGTGTTTATATCCCGACACGGGTCGCACGTTAGCAGGGGAGACATTGAATTGTTTTGTTCCCGATCAGGAGGATAAATACATTTTTCCAGGAGTGTAGCACCAGTTATGTGCGGACCGGGCTTTTGTGCGGGCCGGGTTTCATTATGTGCGGGCCGGGCATGTGTGCGCGCCGGGCTTGTGTGCGGGCCGGGCATATGTGCGTAGGGAGCTTGCCCCACTGTAAACATGTACAAAAAATTTCAGCTCCCATTTTTGTTTTAAAAGTGGTTTCAATGCTTGTGTTTCAAATTATTTAATGAAAGATCTCTGACTGTGCTAAAATAGGAGATGTGGGAAAGGCTCTAACGTGTCCAGTGCGGGCTCGGTGGCGGGCACCAGCTCCCTGCAGCGCAGCGCAAGGTGGTCAGCTAAAAACGGGGTAAATGTTTCACCCCAGATGTCTCGCCGCAATCTGAATGTAAATATCTTTGTATTATAGTTGGTTGTTATAAGTGATTGCTGCTTGTGGGTTATGTAATGAAAACTTATTGTGTACATTGTTTAATGGGTAAAAATAAGTGATGAATATTTGCACGGGTTACGTACCCTATCCCCCCATGGACATCTTCCCCCCTGGGTTGATATAGCCCTCGAGGACTACTTCCGCCTGAGGACTACTTCACCCTGACTTTTATATCGTGGGGGGAAGTAGTCCTGCATACAAAAAAGTATTAAATAGTACATTGAAAAGTCCCCCTGCCCACTCTAATTACTCTATTGGGGCGTCTGTTTGGCCATGGGAATGTGTGCTATGTGATTTTTTCTTTTGTCTAATGTGATGCAAGAACAACACTTGCATCAGTTTAAAATTATTTATTGACGCGTGGCGCTCCACAATTTTGCACGCGTCTCTTAGGCCCATTGGCATCGATTATCGATTGTGTGAGTGCATGAAGAAAAATGCATGCAACTTCAAAACTCAATTTCTCGGCCATTTCTCAGCTGATTTTCACCACTGAACACTTAAAATGATCAGAATCACATGGTAATTTCATTTTTAACGGTGTTGCATGTGTTGCATTATGGTAATCATAACAGACAAAACGCCAATGGACCACAGACAAAACATTAATGCAACACAGACAAAACATCAATGCAACACAGACAAAACGTCAATGTAATGCACACAATAGGTATTACATTACGTATATATATATATATAATGGGTTGATATAGTCCTCATAACTCAAGGACTGTTGGGCGATATAGTCCTTGAGGACTATATCATCCCCTGGGGGAAGATGTCCATGGGGGGATAAATACCTGTAATCTATTTGCACTACCCTTACTTTATGCCTTTGTAATTTATCTGGTTTGTTTCCGATCATCCATACCAGGGGGCAGTCCCACACTCTGCAAAGTGTCAAATGTGATGCAAAGTGTCAATAAAAACATTTTATTACAGACCTTTGACATTTTGCATGCCATTTTGCAGAACACTTGACACTGTAGACAAGGACATGACAGGGTGCACCCCCCATCCAGGTGTAAGATATACCGGGCCCATTTGTATAGTAATTTTTTAGGTAGCTTGCAATTTTTACGCATATGTGTGCATTCCCCCACTGCACGATATCTCTCATTCATGTGTATGTTTTAAGAGTATAAACAAATGGCTCCAGTGCCTTGACTCCATTCTGTTATTATGGGGGTGAAATTTTAGGGGATGGGGCGCGCTCACTGCCCCCCCCCGCCCCATTCACTGTGGTCTCTGTACAACCCACCCCTGGAACTTTCCCAGACCAGGGGGTAAATACATTTGGAGGTTAGACCCTTGTGGGGGTTAAAATGGATAATGAAAAAAAATAATAAAGTTTTGAAAATCAGTGATTTTCAGTGTGAATTGGGTAAAATTGCTTAAAATCTTCTCCATATTTTATATTGCTGGGTGCTTTGTGGGAGTTTTCAGAGGGTAGTAGTAAATAATCTCTGCCTGGGGTAACCCGCCAACCCCCACCTATTAGGCCTCTGATCAGAACCACGCACAATCGACTTTACTATTTACCTTGTTGCAAAAATGAGTGCACATGGCATTGTAAAGTACTCTTTCCATTGCATGTTTGTGACATTGCCAATTTGGCATCGAGTTACAGGCTCACTCCAGAACTTGTGTCTGTAAGGTTGGCATTTAACCAACCAAAAAGTGACGGTCACACTGAGTGGGGGGGGGGGGGGTTGACATTTTCCTATGTGATAATGAAAACTGGTGTCTGATAGACATAAAGATTATACTCACTCCACTCTTTTGCCACAATCTTTCGCACCATCATTGAATCTAATTACATCCTGGACCATCCTGGACAGTTCATGTAGGTCACATCTTGGTTTAGGTGGCCAGCTATCCATCAATATTCTGCCCTGTGCGCCCTGAGGTGCACTCCAGCACCCTGTAGAATACCCTGTAAAATGTCATGCAAAGTCTGAAAAGTCATGTAAAATGACCAGTAAAATGTCACGTTGATGAAGTTTGCCATTTTTTCAGGGCATTTTACTTGACTGTTGACATCTTTGACATTTTACATTTTACAGGGTACTCTGCAGGGTCTGGGAGTGGTACCAGATACATTTGCCAGTCTGCCAATGCTCCAGACACCCCTGCCCTGTCATAAGCATACTCATTTCTGGGATCTACAATTTCTGATTTCTCATTACATCTGGATGATTTTATGTCAAATAAAACTCCATTCACTTCTCAAATAAAATTGCCATTATGACCAACAGTGAGTGTTTGCATGCTTTGTTGAAATCAATTTCGTTCACTAGACATGTAACTGCTTCCTTGAGCAGTGCACCAGAGGAGTACCATTCGTCAAAAGTGTTTATGCGCTATGGGCATATTAATACATTAATTGCAGTAGTTGGGTGAATTGTGTTAAGTTCAATTATGGCAGGTTTCAAATGCTTCCCAAGCACCTAACACTTGTGAAATTGTGCACTTGTGTTCAAAAGAAATGTAAAATACCTAGTGAAAATGATTTCACTACTTAAATAACTCCCCCCGTTGCATTGTTCCCCCTCAAAACTGTCTGATGAAAAAATAAATAATAATAAATATATATATTTCTATATATTTCTTTAAATATTTTTTTTCTAATAGAATGGTGCCGTTATATTTTGTTCATCAACTTTTTTGCCTGCCATTATATTCGAGGTGCCATTATATTTCTTTCATCAAACTTTTTTCACACAATTTTCATCTGAACATAGTGTTTTCGTGAGATATGAACGACATTTTACGATCAGGGCATTTATTCAAACAAAATCACACGTGAAAACAATCCCTGAATCATTGTTCTGAACACCCTGGATGTTCTCATCACCAATTGGTCAAATATTTTTGTGTTTTGGCACTCTTACTATGTAATTTCTATGGGTCAGACTCTCTGTGCATTTTTACCCGCTGTGCATGGTTACCCGGCATGCATTTTTCGCTGCCCAGTGTGCATGGCGGCCGCCACTCCATGCACACCGGGCCCCCATGCACACCGGGCACCACCATGCGCGCCGGGTATGCACAGCGAGCTGACATGCACGCCAGGTGTGCGCCCACCCCCGCGCTGCCACTTGGCTTATTGTTTCCCGCCGCAGCCGATAGTCATTTGTTGTACTATCTATTGTTTTCTTGCTATTGTTGTCGCTTATTGTTCTAATCAAATGTATGTACCGCATTTCTTCTAATAGAATATCGCTGTTCTATTTTTTAAATAAACTTTTTACCTGCCATTCTATTGGAGGTGCTGTTCTATTAGAAGAAATGACAATTAATGATAATTAATTGGTACATTACAGTTTCTTTCATTTGACCATTTTGTTTGCTGGTCGTGTAATTGGAAAATTCAATAATTCCACCCCAAAATATCAGTGCTAGAACTACCCATGATTTGCATGGCATAATAAGCCTACAATTACGCCATGCGCCAGCCGCAAACTGCGGCACACTTATCTTATAATCACTCCGTGCTGGCATTACACCACGCGCCAACCGCAAACTGCGAACACACTTATTTTATAATTACTCTGCGCTGGCAATATGCCACATGAATTGCATGCATTTGCATTCCACAACGCGTGCATAGCACAGCACGAAAATGGGTTTAAAAGTTCCACCCGCCCCAACAAGCGCCGTTCGAATCTGCGTGTTGCCAGAGGTGTATGTCAGTATCAGTGGTATGCCCGCCCATGACCTCAAAGCGGGCTGGCGGCGAACACAAAGGCAAACAATAGGATTGTGTACAATATCTTTTGTGTTTGGCTGCCCTGGTCACATGATGTATTTCCGCAGCCGACCTCCATTTTCACTACCCGGCGTGCATGTCGGCTCCCTGTGCACGGATATGTCAGAGCATTTTAACGATGGGAAAATGCCACCCCACAAATTTTTAGACAACCAAATGCAATAACAATTCACGTAACGTAAACTACAAAGTATTTTGTTAACTAATATCTCGAATAAAACCCCCTCAGGTATTTTGGCAATTTTTGGTAGTCTACGGGGCCTGCACGGCAATGCGCAGCCGTCCACTGAGCTGCGCTACACCCTGATAGAGCACTGCACAGCAAGATCGACGCCGCTACACTGGCAGACCGAGTTTCCCATGGTTTTGCAGTTGTAGTGCTCTGCACATTTTCGTTTCCCTACGCCCAATTAACTTTTGTGCTCTAATTTAATTAAAGAACAGCTAAGTCATTTTTAGCCCCTATGTAAACTACATTCCACGTGGCACAAGGTGAGAGGGGAATTTCACATTTTCACTCTAAAATGCCGCGGCGCGGTGTGTGGACGCCTTTGAAGTTGTCGGCACAGTGTTGTGACTTTCTGGGTGGCCAAATGCACATTCCACTCTAACTTATCTTTGGGCAGAGGCGGAGACTGCAACTGATAGGTAGGTGGCGACCGGAAGCCAGGAACAATGAATTTCACTGAAGCGTATCAAAATATATACTGTTCCGAGTTTCTCCTCATGTTGACTAGATTGTCGGTAGTGTCATCTAGTATCAGTGGGTGGTAGAAACAGCTTTTGATCACGCCCCAAGTGACAAGTCGCAGGCCAAAAAAATACATTTTTCGTTGCCCCAGCACAAATATTCCATCATGCTCAGAAGGGCGAGGCCATCGGGCTGAAACCTTTCTCATGGGCACGAGCTGAACAGATAGTCACAATAATGTGTTGCGGTGTTGAGGGTGATAAGCACCTGCACCCACGAGCATTTCGCTAGCTACCGTAACTCTTGAATACAAGCCCCCACAAAAAGTTTTCACGTGACATGTAGCAATTTCTGTAAATATGATCTCACGCCAATGCCTTTCGATTTTCATGAGCTTAATCTTTAGCAATTAGTAGATTTATTAATTCGTGTTAATTGTAAGCTTGGCTTAAGTGTTTAATTATTAGCTAATTTTACTTCCTATGATATTTCATGACTTCATGTTTACTTGATTCTATTTTATTCGCTCCCCGTATGTGAATATGCATTGCACTGCGCTGTTGAGTATTTTAGATTGTATTTAGTTAAGTAGGAAGTTGTAGGTAATTATGGAAGTGTTTAATTGTTCTCTGTACATTTATTGCCACTTAAATAAAGCCCCATGTCACATGAAGCTAATGTTTGATTTCATTTATTGATATTTAGCTGTTATCGCACATTTAGTTGATCTAAGTAAGTACACTTTTTTCACCAATTGTACCTTACGATTTTATTAAGTGCTTAAATTGATTCAAAAGTGATTACGTGCCTTTTCTGATATTGTTCTTTTTTAGACTTTTTATTTGTTCTGATCATGGTACTTAACTTCACCTTATAAGTAGCTGAATTGTTGTTATAGACACTTATTCGACATCAAAAATTGATTTTGCTTTGACTCTGCTGCTAGTGTTCTTCCATCACCCTAAAAATAAACTCTCTTCTCAAACTCAACTCCGACCCCCTTTAGTATTGATACTAACTGTCTTCCCTTAGTTTGCCAATAAACAACCGCTCTAATTACTGCACTGCTTGTGCTAAGTGTAAGCGCTGTGCGTGCCGCGGGAAACAGGACAGCGTGATCCCCGAGTGGTTCACTGCACATTCTGAAAAAAACTGTCTTTGGACACACTCCCTTTAAATTTAATTTCTGGACCTCCGGGCCCAGTGCAGTGCACACCAGAGACAAGCAAGTGGTAAAGTGGTGTGATAGGGAAAGGCAGTGCTGTGAAAACATCTCTGGATTCATATAGACAAAAAACAGCTGAATACACGGATTCATGACAGATACCCGGCACGCATGGTGGTGCCCGGTGTGCATGGGGGCTAGGTGTGCATGGAGGGGCGGCCGCCATGCACACCGGGCAGCGAAAAATGCATGCCGGGTAACCATGCACAGCGGGTAAAAATTCACAGAGGCACAGGCTCATTTCTACCTGCTGTTCTATTGGAGGTATGCCATTCTATTAGAAGAAATATGGTATAAATACAGAAACATACACATGATTGGAGTGGAGGGTTTTATGTCAACACACACTAGTTTTCAGCTGAAATTTCAAAAAAACTCATGAATCAGTTTACATGCTCAATTCAATTCAATTGTTTACTCGGCGCGGACTATTCAAATCAAATGCAAGTAATGAATAATATGTACACCCATCGGCTACTCTCAATTGCGGTCCTAGCAGTAGGTGAGTTTTGTTGACATCGAAAAAAAATCAAAAGGTTGTGCGGCTTGGCAGGATTCAGGGAGTACTAAAAACAACTTATGGAGTGAAAAAGAAAGGAATAGAGAAAACACTCTAGTCTACTGGAATTTTGAGATGGCAAACAACATTAACACCGAAACACCGAAATAAAACACTCTAATAACCATGACAATGCTGTTGAGTTTATCAAAATGTGTTTTTTAACTAGTTGACCGCCATCAGTACTTTCTCCCTAATTTAATAAAATCCAGATAAAAGCGAGTAACTTACACGTGCTGCATCCATAAATCTCTTGTGTTTGTCCACATCAAGTATCAGACCAAGATCACCATCAACGCTGCATAGATAATTGAGAGGGATTCCTTAATCTGTGATTACAGGTTTACGAAGAAAAAACAATGGAAAATTTCAGCAGAAAAATGGTTACATGAGAGTGGATGACGACGATGCCGGTCTCAAATTTTTCATGGAAAATTTATTTATCAATACATCCATTCAGTGGTGTAGCCAGGATTTTTGAGCGGGGGGGGGGGGGGGGCGGATTGTATACAGAGCCAGGCGAACGGGAGAAAGTATATACCCCTACATAAATGAAAATGGCACCGCATTTAGTCATTTGAAGCGGTATTTTTAACGTGTGACATACGTAACAATAAGATAGCTTGTGAGAGGTGCGAAATGCGCGGTTGCCCGCAAAATTTTTGATAACCTACTATAAAATCGCTATAGAAAAGTGCCATTCTTGGCAACTAGGGTTGGAAAAAAATCAATTTTTTTCAAACACCTTGATTTTAAAAAAAAATCTATTTTTTAAAATTAAAATCAGATTTTTTTTCAAATCGCCCAAAATACGGTTATAGAGAAAAATATGCATATGTTAAGTGTCAGACAATGTATTTTAATATGAAAAAAGCTGTTGGTGAGCTCGTATCGCCCTATCATAAATAGTTTTGATAAAAGGTGTATATTTGTTTTCCATGATAGGCACCTCGCCCTAGGTTAAGTGTTTAACAGCTTAAATGTGAGAATTTATAATTTTGACAAGTATTCTGGTAACATAAGTTTCAAAAAAACAAAACTAAAACTAACAGGCACCGTTTTTGCACATAACTTTTGCTTATTCTCTTGTAAAACCCGGTGCTACACACAACTCAAATTACCTCGAAACCTTCCACATAACGCTTTGGCTTTTTCTTGAGCGGCTGCTGGCCTTTGCCGCTGGCAATTTGCCAGCTGGGCGAATCGTCGGTAGTTGCGTTGCCTTTCGGTGCGATGCTGTGCGAACGCTTGCCGCCTCGTTTGCCCATGCTGGGGAGATGATGCGAGTGTCGAATGAAGTCAGCGAATGGTTTGAGCTGAATTTTTCGGCTCTTATATATCCCCCATGTATGCATTTATGTCCCAAATTTTTTAGATTGATCTTTTGATGTTGCGCAAGCATGCCGATTAGCGTGCCGATTATTGTGCTCTGTCCCAAGCGCGATTCTAATCAAAGTAATTAGTTGTCTCAAGGCGATTATTTCCATGTGCCGCGTCTGGCCGATTATTAGTGTATTATCCCCTTTGTGAAAATTTCCCCACCCCCCCCCCCCGCCGGAAAATTATGTCCTGTCTATTGTGATCATATTATGACTGTGGAGTCATGGGATAGCATTATAAGCAGTGATTTCTTTCAAAAATATCAATTTTACGTTGGCTTATTACGTATATCGCCTTTTGTCGGATGTTCGTGACTTCAAGTGAAGTTCAGCATGGTAAAAATAGTCTTTAATAATGTTGTAAGAGAAGGCTAATACATTGACAGTGATGCTACGCACTGTAGAAGTATGTGGGAGAACATTAGCTGGAAATTTTATACTACACTAGCATATCACGGCTCATTATTACACGGTAGTGAAGGATCTCGAGTGGGGGATTTAGGAGTTTATTGATGTCTGGAGTGTCTGCCAACTGCCCTCTGTGGGCTATCACTGAACATTAAATAGTTCACACCAGGAAGCATCAATAATATCACACTTTCCAACATTATCCCCTCTCAAATTAGCTTGAGACTGAAAGCCGCTCCTCTCCCCCTCCTCCACTAGTTCATCCATGTAGATTTGGGTCCAATGTCAGTGCCATTGACATCATTTTGTGCCAGTGCCGGTGCTGGTTAGAAGCATTGCAGGAGTAGTTGTCGGCAGCCACACGCGTGTCACAGAATGCCAGTGGAATGCAAGGTAGATACATCGACATGGGCAAGTGTGCGTAGCCATATAATGCCTTCGATGGATTGTTAGCAGGGAAGGGGGTGAGCTGGTTACTATGTTGTGGAGTGCAACAGTGTTGTTGCTGTTGTGAAGAGATTGTGGGAGCCATTGGGGGTGACATGTTAGGAGTTACACCAGGAGCATAATGCACATTTGGGTTCATACCAGGACCATAATATTTCCTGGCCATTGGTGCCAACAGTGCGTCATTTGGGGTTATTGCAGGGCCATAACGTTTCCCATGTTTCCCCTTATTGGAACCAGTAGATTTCATTGTTGGATTGGTTGTGAGGGTGGTGGGGACCTTGGCAGTCTTTTTGTTGACCAACTTGCCTCGCAATTGAGGGTCAGGACCTTGGGGTGTAATGGGGTTATGTGGGAGGTCTCACAATATAGAGCCAGGGTGCGCAACTGGACCGTGGGAGGGCAGTGCGGCCTGTGTCTGCTTTTTCACATTGCGGAAATAGTCATCAATTTGGTGTGCCATCTGACTCATGGGAACCTTACCCTGGGCAAACTTCAAATGAAAGTTGGCCATGACATAGCAATTGAAGCGTGATTCATCGAAGTGTGACCACACTTTTAAGGCAACCAATCAATCTACTGAACATCTGTTTGACCCAACAACTTCCAAGAGTTCAGCGGGTATTTTGGAAACCAATCTTAGGTAAAACTCAAGGAATGTCTCATCGTGTGACATGGCAGCATTTTCCCACTCCAAATAGGTGTACACCTCAGATGGGGGTCTGAACACATGCGTCAACTCACCCAAAACAAATTCACTATCACCCATTTTGTCCTCAGGGACTAATATGGACAACACTTGATGGGCCTAACCAGCCAGCTTCAGGGTGAAAATATCAGACCAAAAAGATGGCAATAAGGACACATAAGGCAAAGAGCACACAGTTTGGCGCACCAGGCGACACCATTCTGGGAAAGACAGGGTCTTTGTATTGCCATAGAAAATGGGAATTTTGTCAAGGATGTGTGGCCTCATGAATGCCCAGTATTGCCAAATGTCACTGGGGATGGAACCAGGGGTGGAAGAAGGTGGCACATTTGCATGTGGTGCTAATGGGACAGGAGGCACCACTGAACCACCACAGGGGGCAGCGTCAGCCCCACCAATGCGCAGGGTGAGCTGTTTCAGGCACCTGTAGATCTCCTCTAGCAATGGATCTTGCAACCGTGGTTCCGCTGGGGTCTGATTGGATGGTACTGGGGTTGTCACATTTGAATCAGGGGATGCACCTAGACTCGTAGCAGGGGGTGTCACACTTGAACTAGGGGGTGCCACATTCATACCCAGGATCTTAGCAGGGAGCAGGGATCTCTGCCCATGTGAGAGAGAAGGAGGGTGAGGGACCACAGTAAATTGGGGGTTTTGGGTTAATGCCATCGCAACTGAGGGTGTTGCAGGTAGTGTGGTAGTTAGTCTACCACTGAAGGTGTTGAGAAGGGTGCCACCATTGCTGTGATTTGTACCATGGTGATTGTAGTCACAGGTGATGCAGCTTTCAGCAGTGCCATCTCCACCCCTGGGGGCAGGAGCCAGCTGCAGGGTTGCAACCATTGAATGTCCAGTAGGGGGGGTGTGGGGGGAAAGGGGTGTCTCTGCAGTGTTACTGGGTAGTGGGTGGTGACAGCGTCTGGAGTTCACAACCACACATACCTTGAAAGTTTTCATTTTTGGGACAGAGCTGGCAGGGTTGGGGGGTACCGGGGTCACTACGGGAGATGCCATCGCGCAAACCACTTGGCGTATCGTGAGTAGTGAGGTGGGTGCCACAGTCACTGTGGTATGGGTGGTTACCACTGAGGGTGAACCTAAGGGTGCCATTGCAGTTTGAAACACAGAGGTTGCAGTCATAGTGGCACTGGGCTGTAAGCGCGCATGCCCGTGTGGCATCCTGGAAGTCAGCAATGAAGAATTGCATCCAGACATCCTCCTCTCCTGGGAAGACATGTAGTCCGGGTCATCCACCATGAAGGATCTCGAGTGGGGGATTTAGGAGTTTATTGATGTCTGGAGTGTCTGCCAACTGCCCTCTGTGGGCCATCACTGAACATTAAATAGTTCACACCAGGAAGCATCAATAATATCACATTTTCCAACAGTAGCATGAAGGAACGCAATCTTTTACAATAAAAATGCCCCAGAGCCCATGAAAATACCTGTATTGTATCTAGGGTTGGCCGATGTTTTTTTTAAAACGTTTAAAAAACAAACAAACGTTTTTTAAAAAAAACAACATGACGTCCGAAATGTTTTTTTTATAAAAAAAACATCGACTGAAATTTTTAGTACTAAGCACTAGGTATTTTGCAAAATTTTTGCGCGCAAGCGCGCAATTTCACACACAAATTGACATTGGTGGTGGTTTTCATTGGTTTTGTGGCATTTTTAGTATCAAAGTATCCATTTCTATGTGCTACCATGGGTTAATAAGCCGTCATATGTTGCTGTACTATATACTATTGAGGTAATGTGCTTCCATGTACCTCAACAGTGTGTAACTTCACTCCCAAAGTAACAACCTCCTTTTATAACCTTGTTTGATCACTATTCCGTGCCAAACTTTACCTGAAGTCACAAACATTCGACTATAAGGCGATATACGAACGATATGTCAACGAAAAATGGATATTTTTGACACAAATCACCACTTATAATGCTATCCCATGGCTCCACAGCCATTATATGGTCATATATAACATCACATAGTATTGCCACTGTCTGATATACCTATATATGTTGACACAAGGTCATATCTGGGAGCTTTAAAAAAAAAACGTTTTTTATTTAAAAAAACGTTTTTTTAATAAAAAAAACGTTTTTTTTTTGTAAAAAAACATCGAGTTAAAAAAAAAACGTTTTTTTTTCCAACCCTAATTGTATCTGTATCTGTATTGTATTGAAATCTGTATTGAAAATTGTGCACTTGCATGCAAAACAATCGCAAAATACCTAGTGCAAGTCTACCAGAAATTTTTCATTTGAATTTTTATAAATAAAAATCAGTTTCCACCCTGTGATTTTTTTAAATCAGATTTTTTTAAAAATCAGTTAAAAAAATCAGTTAAAAAATCAAGTGCCAACCCTATCGGCAACTTTTCTGTCTGGCCTGGGAAGGGGGTAAGAGTCTATTGACTCAAGTATGTAACACTGTTCTATAAGGTAACAATTCATTGTTTTAACGTGTGTTTTGCATTGCCTGAAACACAAACTGCAGTTTTGTCATGTACGTTCTCTGAACACTCAATTTGGGGGGACTAATAAATTGATAGTGGCCATCGTGAGGGGGTATTTCGCGACGGGGGGTATTCCGAGGAAATACGGTAAACAAAATTCCTCGAATCACAACAACGAAATACGTGTAGGCTATGCTTGAGCTCGCGTCTTGAAGCGACCCGTACACAAAAGTTAACTAATGTAATCAAAATATAGCGTCAACGGTCACAGCGTCAAAATTTTTGGAAGAATGATGATTTTCCATAAAAAAATTCCATCAGGGAACTAATCTTAAATTTGCTTTTCCTGATTGCATTCACAGACATAACGCAAAATAAATTTTTTTACGGAAAATTATTATTTTTCAAACTTTCAGTTCATTCCAGCTGTGACCGTTGACGCTGTATTTTGATTACAATGAAGGTATTGATGAATATATTTTCCACAAAAAATTTGAGACCTTTATCATCATCCACTCTCATGTAACCAATTTTCCGTTGAAATTTTCTGTTGTTAATTTCCGTCAAGCTGTAATCGCAGCTATCCTATAGCTATAGCCTGTATCCTAAGTAGAAAATATAGCTCCAATTGAAATGACGAACGAAAAATCGTCTTCCGCCAGTTTGATAGCTTTCTTCATAAATCTATATCTTTTGTTCGCTTCAATGTATTTTGCGAGACAATCCACAGTGCACTGGGCATATCTGGATACTGAGCACATGGAATAGGTCCTATGAAATTCATGGAAGTACACATCTTGAATCTCATCGTAAACCAAGGTTCGAATAATCCACACCTTGTCAAACCTGCACTGATCTCACATTGTTGATGGTCATTTTTGATAGAAACGAGTAGGATTGGAAAAAATTTCTCAAACGGCTTGATTTTTTAAATAAAAATCAATTTTTTTTTAAACTGATTTTTTTTAAATTGATTTTTTTTAAATTGATTTTTTTTAAATTACAATCAGATTATGTGCACTACCAGCTGAGACAAAATGTATATGTAGTGTGAAAAATACTTGCTTGAAAATTATGACAAAAGAACAATCCCATCCCTTAAAAAGTCCCCCCTCAAAGGGCCTCCACACACTAGTTGACATCGCATTTTTTGTATGTCAAATGTCAACTCAGAGCCAACAAATTTTTTAGTTGACTCCAGTTGAATCCGTACACAAAGTGATAATGTCAACTGGAAAAGTTATGCAATACAGATTATTGCGTCAACAGTTGAGTCAACTGAAGTGAATATATACATATTTTTTGCGTTTGCGTACACAAAAAGCATATGTGCATGCTTTTTTGTGCACATGTGTCACAGACATTTGTAGTACATGAAATGACTATACAAATAACAATCATTAACACATGTCATAAATAAAAAAAATTTAATATTGAACATGAAAATATATTATATTTTTTTCCTTCTCTCAATCGTTGATAATTAAGTGTCAAAACATCAAATTAATTATGCTCAATCACAAAACTCTTTAAATCACACAAACAGCACCGCAGAAAGCTGGGTCAACTCGTTCCTGAGAATGCATTTTGTCAGTTGACTTTTTCTGTGAACAACATGACCTACCGTATTACCTCTAATATAAGGTATACCTTATATTGTTTTCGTCAGTTTTTTCGAGCCAAAAGTTATGCCTTATATTAGAGGGTACCTTATATTAGAGGGTACCTTCAATTATTTTCACCAGATCTTAAACAAATTTTACCAACAGTTAACAACGATACAATTCAGTTGTTTCAAACTGAAATGTACGAAATAGGTGGTACAGTATCACTACAAAATGGCAGAAGTCAACGAAGAGTTATCGCAGTGCCCTTCCGCACCATTTTCATCGTTTTCCGCCATGTTTGGCGACCGTTTTTATGATTTTGAGCATTTTGGCACGCAGCCAGCTGTGCCTTATATTAGAGGTATGCCTTATATTAGAGGGTACCTTATATTTATTTCGTCGCGTTCAAAATAGCCAAAAGTTATACCTTATATTAGAGGGTACCTTATATTAGAGGGATGCCTTATATTGGAGGTAATACGGTAAATACCTAAAATAGAGGTTTACGCATATGCTAACATAAAAAAATCCAATTGTGTGAGTGAAAAAGTCAACTGAACACTAGTTGACTCTGAGTTTACTCTGAGATGGCGTGTCAACTAGCATGTGGAGGCCCAAAAAGGTCTGACCAAAAAAATAACCCGGGGAATTATTTGAATAAATACGGTACGTATTTGTGTATCGATTCTTACCATGGGTACGCCTTTACAGAAGACTCGGGACCATAGGGGATTTTCGGGGTAGCATTTTAGGGGGGGGGGGGGGTCCGCCAAAGTTAGCATGGCTATAACTCTGCAACCACTTGGCGAAATTTGACGAAAATTTAACATAATGATGTTTCAGGTCGGGGCGGTATTGAAAATCGAATTCGACTTTCTACGACCCCCCTGACCCGAGATAGGGTGGGTCTGAAAAAAGCACATTTTTCGATTTTTTCGGGTGTCGCCTTGAACACGAAAACTTTGAATGTCAATAACTCCATTAGTTCACAGCCAATTTGATTCATTAAACTTCTAAAATGAAGAAAAATCTTTGGAGATTCCATTTTTGAGGTCATTTTGGTGATGTACAATTGCGGTCATACGATTTGACCCAATTTCTGAATGCCAAATTTTGAGCAAATTTTTTTATTTGAACATGCTATCATATACTTTAGACAATGAGAACTCATAACAAACGAAAATGAGTTCAATATCTCTTTCCAATCAAAAGTTATAGCGCATCAAACTTTCCCTCCCATCCACATACCTAAATAACTGCATGAAGAACAAAGCATGCAACTTCAAAACTCCATATCTCGACCATTTCTCAGCCGATTTTCACCAACGAACACTTAAAATGATCAGAATAACATGGGGATATCGTTTTTATCATTAGTTTATTTGTATAAATTTTCATTATGATAATTTCATTCAAGAGTTATCATTGTTTTCTTGTACGGGAGAACTTATACAATACACAAATAATCTTGGAATAAAAATGATATCTCCATGTCATTCTGATCATTTTAAGTGTTGTTGGTGAAAATCGGCTGAGAAATGATCGAGATATGGAGTTTTGAAGTTGCATGCTTTGTTCTTCATGCAGTTATTTATGTGGATGGGAGGGTAAGTTTTATGCGCTATAACTTTTGATTGGAAAGAGATATTGAACTCATTTTTGTTTTATATGAGTTCTGGTCATCTAAAGTATATGATAGCATGTTCAAATACAAAAATTTGCTCAAAATTTGGCATTCAGAAATTGGATCAAATCGATATGACCGCAATTGTACATCACCAAAATTACCTCAAATATGGAATCTCCAAAGATTTTTCTTAATTTTAGAAGTTAAATGAACAAAATTGGCCGTGAAAAAACGGAGTTATTGACATTCAATATTCGCGTGTTTGGGGCGACAGCGAAAAAAAATCAAAAAATGTGTCTTTTTTCAGACCCACCCTATCTCGGGTCAAGGGGGTCGTAGAAAGTTGATTTCGATTTTCAATACCGCCCCGACCTGAAACATTATGTTAAATTTTCGTCAAATTTCGCCTAGTGGTTGCAGAGTTATAGCCATGCAAACTTTGGCGGACCCCCCCCCCCCCCTAAAATGCTACCCAGATAATCCCCTATGCTCGGGACGGCATGTTTCATGGTATAAGTTGAGGCAGTATCTGTGACGATTTAGAAAATTTTATTTTTAATTGAAAGGAAACATTTTTCATGTGATGGTTTGAGGGAGAACACATTACGTGATTTATCACACTTCTAGAATGTAAATACCGTATTACCCCGAAATACCCCCATGGGGGTTTATTATTTCGCCAGCAAATTTTGAGGGGGGGTTAATTCTAGGGGGGGGGGTATATTATTTTGCCAGAAATTTTATGAAATTTGCCATACTCAGACATAGAAAAATACAACATTGTCAGAGACGTATGAGTGTTTATAGGCATATACAAGTGTATATACACATAAACCTTTCCCTAACGTCACTCAGTCATCAGTTTTAACGTGTGTTCTGCATAATACAGTTCACACATTGTGGTATTTGTTGTGTACATGCTGTTTACACTGTATTTGGGGGGTATTTCGAGGGGGGGGGAGTTATTATTTTCCCAGCCCATTTTGAGGGGGAGGGGTAATTCGAGGGGAGGGTTAATTCAAGTGGGGGGGTGGTTAATTCGAGGTAATACGGTGTCTTAATTCAGACTTGGTTGCAGCTGCATGGTTAACCTGAACTAAGCTTTTACTTGGGAAGGACTCACAACATTCTCAGGGCATCGTTGATCTTTTTCACCTTTATTGGATCATTTTCATTCAAGAAGCTTCCCCATGAAAATCTGTGGTCAGTACTGGCGCAGGCGAGCAGAAGGGACGGGGAACAAACCCCCAGTTCAGAAAATGCAAATTGGCCATTCATTGACTTCAGTCTACCTAGATAATTGCCAATGTCTTCGTGTATTCGATCTAAGGTAGGTCCTGGGGGCAGTTCCAGACCCTGTAAAGTGTAAAGTAAAGTGCCAAATGTCATGTAAGATGTCATGTAAAGTGTCAATTGTCATGAAAAAGTTAAAGTAAGTGTAAATCTTGTATCCAAATTTTATTTTTTTTGTATTCAGACCTTATGTTTTTGTTCAGACCTTATGTTTTTGTATCTAAATCTTATGTTTTGCAATAACACTTGCCTGCAAAAACATGATTAGGATACAAAAAGATTTGGATACACAGTTAACATGAATTTTCATGACAATTGACTTTACACTTCCACTTCCACTCATACTTTACATTTGACATGACATTTGACACTTTACTTTACGCGTTACATGGTCTGGGATTGGCACCTGGTGTTTCTTCAACATCGGGGCAGGTCATTTTGTACCAGCAATCGTTCAGTATGGGCGGCGTGGGCGGAGTGTCCGGAAGTGGGATTAATGTAGTTAGTGCAGCTGGTACGTAATCGCAGTCCTCTGTGCTGGCGTCTCGCATGTAGCACTCATCTTTTGCGGTCGACTTTGTTTACAATCCCCCCAGTGTAATATTGGCTTCGTTACCTGGCCGGGTATTTATGACTTGACATTTCAGTCCTTTATTCTATACTCCAGTGATGGTGACGTGACGGTATGCTTGCGCTGTTCACGTTGGCAGCGAGCCAGCGATAACTACCGCGTGCAGCTATTGTAAAATAATTGATAATATATTTGTTGCCATCGAACTGTTTTTTGGTTTACATTCTTGGAATTTGCATCCATACAAATTCGTTATTATCTGATGGTATAACGTCAGATAAATACATAGTGCTGTAACCTGACTGGTATATTTACCCAAGTGTAAATATATGTTAGCCCTAGACCCATTTTTTTTTAAATATCATTTTGTACCATACCCAGACCCGATCCAAATGCGAGAGCCCAGTAGCATTCGACAGCACTCATCTGTGCACGTTCTGCACGTGTAGGGGCACTCGATGGCCAGGATGGTGGCCCGCTTCGCGCAGTCGCGCCAAGTCAATGCGCCTTGGGCGTGGCAGCTCGCTTTGTCCGCACACTTCGGCTTGCTCGAAGCTGCACAAAGTTATATTTTACCCTTTTAGCCAGGGGGCACTTTAAAACAATTGAGCGGCCCATTGAACAGGCATCAGTTGACTTTTTTTGATGATTCTACTTCTACTTTACACTTAACGTTATACAGAAAAGGTTTGGTGGAAGACTTTCTATACCTATCTGAGCCTCCCTTAGTGCTCATTGAATGTACCCTTGATTTTTGCAACCAATCGTGTGGGGCAGCGGTTTTGTAGATTTGGACCCCCGCGAGGGTTCATATAGATAGCAAATCGCTCCTCCGGAGGGATAGAAAGCTGAAAAAAAATTTGGGGGGGTTTTGGGGGGGGGGGTTCGCGGGGGTTCAATATATAGGGTTTTCCGAGGTATAGAAGGAAGAAAAGCGGAACAAATCGCTAAAAGTTGGTGAAAAATGGCTAAAAATAAGTATATAAGCACATATATAGCCAAAATAGGGGATAATGAACATGAACTAGCGATTTTGGAGGCGAAAAACTATAAAAGTACAAAAATTAGCGATTTTGAGCGAAAAAATTTCAAAAATCGCTCCAGATAGATAGATAGCAGGACGATTGGGGGGGGGGGGGTTAGGGGATAGTAGCCAAAAATTTTGCCCGGGATAGATAGATAGCTGGCGGATTTTGGGGTGGGGTAACCCCCCCCTCCCCCCCCCCCAACCTGGTATGGGGGATATCTTGTACCAGTGTTGCCATACGTTATGCAGTCACAAAATGTTCATGACATCTTATGGTACTGTAGTTTGCAAGTTGGAAGCAATGTAAAAGACATTACCTGGTTGATTCATAGACCCACCACTCCTGAATATTCCATCTATCCACTGGTCAAGGATTTCTGTGATTTAAAATATCACATGCATTATTTTGTTATGTATGCATGAAAGTGCCACACTGGAACATGAAAGGCAATCATATTATTTACCTTCTGAGCAGTTGTATACCTCATTTAACTTGTATATATCAGTTCTGGAAAGGCCACCCGCTTGGCCCACACCTAGGTCACCCCAGTCAATGTAATATGGTAGTTTTGTGTTGTTGTGGTTGTACATGGTCAAGCAACACTTTTTCTACACCTTTGTTTGGGCTTCTAGTTTTTTTGATTACTGATTTTCAGTGAAATTGATGGAGCTCAAATATTGGGAAGAATTTTTTCAAACCATTTTTACTGTTTATCACCATCGAAAAGTGTTGCGAGTCCATGCATTTCATCTCTGATCGTGGTGACCTTGTCATGCCACCCAATAGCTTTGTCTGCATTTGGTTTTAGATCATAAACATTGGGTGCATTCCTGTTGTAAATGCTTGGTGCTGTGGTGTGGACAAGTTTAAGGTCAATAGGATGAAAAAAAAACACTTTTTTCAGTGAACCCATTTTTAAAATAAAACTGTTTTTTTTCTTCTTCAAAATCTCTCAAATATAAACAGTTAAACATGAGTGAACATATTTATACAGGTATGTCAGACAAGTGACAGTACTTTGTGGTGTGATGTGGCGATATGTAGTTAAATCAACTACTACACATAGAATGTCTCTGTGGAGCCATGGGAGAGCATTATAAGTGGTGATTTCTGTCAACAATACCCATTTTATGTTGACTTGCTTTTGCTTACTTACATATATTGCCTTTTGTTGATTTTTCTTGACTTAAGTCAAGTTCAGCATGGAAAGGTGTGCTTAAATAAGGTATAAAAGAAGACTAATACATTGACAGTGATGTTTCACACTGTAGAAGTATGTGGAAGCACATTAGCTGGATAATATATTTTACACCATCATATCACAGCATATTATTACACAATAGCATGAACAAATGAATGCTTTTACACTAAAAATGTCTCGAAACCAATGAAGACAACCACCATTGGTAATGTGCATGTGAAATTGCATGCTTACAAAAATTGCAAAACACTTGATGCATATGTACAAAAATTTGGCTGAAGTTCTACAAAACGGATTAGATGTTTGTTTTTCAATAAAAAATATTGTTTAAAAAATCTTTGAAAAAAGACTTTGAAAAAAATGCTGTGATAATTCTTGCCATTTTATGTCCACCTGTTTCTGGAGGCATTGAAATAATGAAATCGATATTCAATAACAACAAATATTCGGCACAACTCTGTAAACGAAAATACCCACCTCTATCTTCAGGTAACTCACAATAATGCATAGCGGAAAACAAATCATAATCAGTTCCAAGTATGTTGTCCTTCTTAAAACGTGTAGCCCATTGTACCAAATCGGTTGGTGGTATTCGAAGCGGATGTAACTGCGTGTTTACTGCTGTTTTATTTTTCACTGTTGACTTGAACCATATACCGTTTATTCGCGAATAAGACCACATGGGACTTATTTTTCCATCAGAATTTTCCATCAAAATTTTGAGTCGAGTCGGGCAAAAACCTCGAGTCTCGAGTCTGAGCGATTTTTTTCCGGTCGAGTCAGCCGAGTTGAGTCAGTACCCAGTTTTACCCTCGAGCCACGAGTTGAGTCGAGTCGAGTCGAGTTCGAGCCCTAGGTCCAAATCTTCAAAACCCCTGCATGGCCAACAGTGAGAGTTATTCGAGGAGGGTCTTATTCGAGGATTTACAGCACGAGTATGAACAACAAATAGTGTTCAGATGGAATCCCAATAATTTGCAGGACCCCATCCCATCCCCATTCCCGATCCCAAAACACATTTAAAAAACCAATCCTAATACGGGGGCCAGTTCCGTAAGTGGAGAAGTGAAATCAGAAGTGAAAAGCAAAATGAAGTGACAAGTGAAATGAGTAGTGAAATTAGAAGTGAAAAGCGAAGTGAAAATCGAAGTAAAAAAAGAAAAATCTGTCTTAGAGGATGAATTCTGTCTTAGACATCATTCTTTCTGATAGGTTATGATGATTTAGTGGGAAACGTGCCGAGATTTCGCTTCCGTTGGAACTTTGGAATTGAAAGTTTAAACCTATTCAAAGAACTTCACGTCAAAATTTCACTTCTCATTTCACTTCTCACTTCCCATTTCACTTCTCATTTCTCCACTTGCGGAACTGGCACCTGGTCTCGAAAAATCAACCCCATTTGCACCCTAATGACAAATATGAATGGCTCACCTCAAGATATCGGTCTTTATCAAATCTTTCATGCTCATGGCGAAATCCCAGCACATGCATTAGCTCATGCAGAATACCGGAGGTGTCAATGGGAAGAATTTACATCCTGACTATAATTTGGCTGCACGTTGTTGATTTGTGAAAATGTGTATGCAAACATAGAGACACTACCGGGTTTCTCTCCAAGCCTTGGTTGAAATTTACAGTATTCTACATAGGGTTGGCCGATGTTTTTTTTTAAACGTTTTTTTTTTAAACGTTTTTTAAAACAAACAAACATGACGTCCGAAATGTTTTGTTTTTTTAAAAAAACATCGGCCGAAATTTTTTGTACTAAGCACTAGGTATTTTGCAAAATTTTTGCGCGCAAGCGCGCAATTTCACACACAAATTGACATTGGTGGTTGTTTTCATTGGTTTTGTTGCATTTTTAGTATCAAAACATCCATTTCTATGTGCTACCATGGGTGAATAAGCCGACATATGTTGCTGTAATATATAATATTGAGGTAATGTGCTTCCATGTACCTCCACAGTGTGTAACTTCACTCCCAAAGTAACAACCTCCTTTTATAACCTTGTTTGATCACTATTCCGTGCCAAACTTTACCTGAAGTCACGAACATTCGACTATAAGGCAATATACGAACGATATGTCGATGAAAAATGGATATTTTTGACACAAATCACCACTTATAATGCTATCCCATGGCTCCACAGCCATTATATGGTCATATTTAACATCACAGAGTATTGCCACTGTCTGATATACCTATATATGTTGACACTAGGTCATATCTGGGAGCTTTTAAAAAAAAACGTTGTTTTTTTTAAAAAAAACATCGAGTTAAAAAAAAACGTTTTTTTTCCAACCCTAATTCCACACTTGCACACATACTTTGTTAAAAAGACAAAATCAATGGCATTTCACTGGCTGAATGCAAAGACAACTGGTGCGGCCAGTCCCACGCCCTGCAAAAAACCCTGTAAAGTGGCGTGTGTATCCAAATATTTTTATCTAGTCTCCAAATCTTATTTTTGTACCCCAATCTTGTCAACATAAGGCTTATAATCTTAAAATCTTAAGACAACACAATCTTAAAATCAGGCTTCATGAATTGTGCTAAGTCTCTTGACACCAGGCTGGCACCATCTGTGCATTTCGCCATTTCCATGGAAAGTGTGACTGTATCATTTCTAAATTTGCCTGATTGTTGCCTTACATGGCACCCACGCAACCCCTGCAAAAATAGAGATCAGCTTTGGAGGACTTTGAGTTGTCCATCAACTACTGTTGTAAAGTTGTACTTTTGAAAGAGACCCATTCTGGTAAACTCAAATACATTCAAAGCTGATGTATTCATGAAGTTACAAATTTTTGGAAATTCAGATACCATATTTGCTTGAAAAATCTCCCTGGGGGATTATTATTTCATCAGATTTTTTTGGGATGGGCACGATTATCCAAAGGGGGGAATTATTCGAGGGGGATTATTATTCTGTCAAAGTTTTCAAGCATGTTTCTATCAATCCATATTGCAAAATACGCTGCTTTGTTAGGCACATTCCATTGCATTGCTGCACACCGGACGTATTTTTAGTCCATCCGTTGGGGGATTATTCAAGGGGGAATTATTTTTTCTCACATGTCTAACAGGGGGATTATTCGGCCGGAGGTTGGGGGATTATTCAAGCAAATACGGTAAATACAAAACTAGCATCTGTAGGCACAAAGACCAACATGGACGATTTGAAGGTGGTGCTGTGGTATGGAATTGGCGGACCTTTCATCGAAGCGGACGCATGAGAGCCGTTCGATGTAACTTATCACATGCTTTATCTGTTGCACATGCCTTTCAGATAAACCCGTGTCTCTGCGTATCTGTGAAGTAGTTTATAATTGGTGACAGGGACGTATCCAGGATTTTTGAGCGGGGGGGGGGGCTGCTTGTTTACGGGGGCCGGCGAACGGGAGCCCCCCTAAATTTTTCCCTATATGGGGACGGAAAGGCGTTTTGGCGATAGCGCCATACAAAGGCGCCACGCCATGGCGCTATTGGCGTTGGCGCCAGCGCCAGGAGCCGATTTATATGTATGTAAATACAAATGCATACATATGCAGCGAAATTCGCAAAAATGTGTTTATTTCCGAGGATATTGGTTCGCAGGGGCCGATCCGTTGAAAATACAATGCATGGGGAAGAAATTGCGCGCTTGCGCGCAAAATTTTTAAGAAACATCGGAAAATATATAGGTAAATATGCATTTTCAGGGACTTTTTGGGTCTCATCCCGGGAAGGGGGGGGGGGCTGCAGCCCCCCCCCCGCCCCCCCCCCCCTGGATACGTCCTTGATTGGTGATGGAGAATTCAATTCTCCCTCAATAGGTTTAATAACATTTTCCATGTGCCAGTCTCGCACCCTGTAAACAGTCATGTGATAAATGTCAAACAAATTTGTCAGATGTCTGCCATATGATTATCACCATGTTGAAAACAAACTACCTATGTAAATATCAGTCAACTTTGTACACATTGTGCAAAGTGTGTGCATTTATGCAGTATTTTGCCAAAAATACCTAAAAAGCTTTAAAAATACGTTTAAAAAATATCTCACAGGCACATAACTCTGTCTAAATATCTTTGTGAATAAAAATATTAAGAATGCACATGTGTTGCAATCAGCATGACTATGGATGTGAATAAATACCATTATTATCACCAATTCTGAGTGTGTCTAAGGATCATACACAGTGTGAATCATTCAAAAATTTAAAAAAATCGTGGCATGAATTACCTCGAAGAGAAATAGCGTGCATATAAAATACTAGCAGGATTCTCGCCGACGTTCGGTCGGTTTCGTGGTTCTCTTCTATTTATACCACAAACATTTACAAACACACACTAAACCAATTGAATATTACAACAAACTTTGTCACCTTGCATTAAAAATACTATGATATCACAAAACCTATACCACTCAGAATGCACACCGCACAACATCATACCAAATTGCAAACTGTTCACATTTGACTATTGAGTTTCATTCCCAACCATTTTAAGGAACTGTACAAAAATCCATTCCATAACATTCCATGTTTGGTATTGTTCTAATTCCCATCAACTCACCCCCTAATTTGTCAACTCTAGTGAACTCACCCCGAATTCGTCAACTCACCCCCTAATTTGTCAACTCATGTCAACTTAGCGCCTATATGCAAACTCCCATACACTCAGCCCCTAATTTGTAAACTCCCATAAACTCAACCCCTAATTTATAAACTCCAGTAAACTCAGCCTGTAAATTGGAAACTTCCATCAACTCAACCCCTAAGTTATAAAGTACTGTAAACTCAGCCACTAATTTGTAAACTCCTCTCAACTCAGCCCCTATTATGTAAACTCCTGTAAATTGAGCAGCCTGTAAACTCAACTCACCCCCATAATTTAGAAACACCAGTAGTTCCCACTTTGCAGTGGATATACTAAGAGGTACAATTTTCTGAGACAATCTTGATTGTAGCTGACAGTCTTGACAAACAGGGTTTTCCATTGGCTATGCTTTGCACTGTAGTAAATTATACTTTGCACACAAAATGAGGTCTCTATTATAGTGTGGTAATAATGATTTTATATTTACATACATGATAGGGCACAAAACCGTGCTCCCACGGCGCCCATATTGGCCATGGCGCAGGAGTGGGGGTTGGCTCACTTCCAGGTGTTGTCTCATCCGGTGGTCCCCCTGCTTCCAACATGGACAACGTTTCTGCAATTCAAGCAACCGTGTGCTTTTGAGACTATGGGTAGTTTTCGTGCAGTCACAATGGCTTTACACACTAGTTGAATATGACATTGACTGTCAACTGGCCCAACTGGTTTCCATTCAGATTTTAGCTGGTGGAACGCGGAGTGATGTTAAATTGCACATGCCAATATCAATTCCCTTTTCACATATTTATGCACGAGTGCACTTGAATATAGCTCAGCAAATCGTCAACTAAAATCTGAATTGACTTGGAAGTAATCCAGTTGACACACGACAGGGTGTGTGTACTGCTAAATGTGTACTGATTGACTGGTATGTGTACTGATTGACAATGGTTTGTAACCTACAATGACTTGTTCAATATGATAACGTTCCATTTCATTCACTTATACATATATTTTCTTCCCACTGTGTTTTTCATATGTATTTATTATTCCTTTACTCTTTTAGTCGCTCAAATCTGTGTCCAACTTACAACAAATCATTTTCCTTGTATAAAAATGGAATAACCCTCATGACTATGGTCAAGAATGCACAACTTACTTAGCCGCTTTGATCCTTCCTTAGCCGCTTTAAGTAAAAAGCAGAACTATGTAATCTTAATTTTTTGTTGGAACCAAATATCTTGGTCTGATTATGAAATGTCCCAAATCATCAGACAATAAAAAATGAAAACTGAGATGTTTCATCACCATTTGACCGTTCCATCACACTTTGTTTAGCGTCAAATCGGGCATATAACTTGACGCATATTGGATGAGCTATTTCCTGTGTCATTGTAGCATTGCCCCTACTGACTATGCTCTTTGAGCATTCGCTCACATACTCGCTGTCGGTGTCGCTGCTGTGATAATCCATGGATTGAATCCAGTTTTGTATCATTGCTTTTGCATGATAGCTGGTGCTAACTTGTTGGTCTGTCTTAGCCATGTTTTCATGTTGGGATACTTCTGCAGACAGTCTTTTAATCTCTTAGTAAACAATGAAGTTTTCCTCCTGCGTGTAGTCTTCACAACGATTTTCTTGCATTCTCACAGTTTAGTCCTGTAATTCACATTTAGTTGTTAAATTGGTCACTCCTTCTAAGTATTTACCGTGCTTTCTACAACTCATTTTTCTGTGATTCTGGTGTGTGTAACAAAGTGTTGTAATGGCAAATGCTAACTTGCTTAGTTGTCTCAGCGTGGTGAGCAACTTTGGATGCAGCTGCATGCAGTGTCCTCTGTGTGCGTGTGCATGTGCCTGTGCCTGTGCATGTGCATGTGCATGTGCATTTCCTGTGCCCCTTGTGCGTTGTGGCAGCACCAGCCGCCTGCACAGCTGCAGCGATGCCGCCGCCCACTGACCACTCCTCCGCGCGCTGCTCAAATGTTTTTATTACACAGTTTGCAGACAAGCTGAATTTTTTCAGAGCTGTTTTTCTACCTTTGGCAAGTTGCCTGCATCATGGGGCTTCTCTGGAGTTTTTTTTTCCTACACATGTTGATTACATTCTTCAGGTATACTCTCTGCCTGTGCCACTGGCGGGAGGCTGCCTCTGCAGCAAAATTGACACATACAATGCTGATGAAAAATGATATCAATGTAAATGTATTCATTTTTTATGTTCTAGTGTTGGTTTTCTGCTTTCTGAAAGTTGTTATAATGGGATATTCTGATAAAGAAAACTTGATGCTGTATATTTAAACATTCTCAGAGTCATTGTAATAAATCCATGAAAGGATAATATGGTGTCTCACTGACTATAGCCAATCACAATTGAAGTTCACATGACTTTCAATATCAACTGATTTAAAGGTCCAATTCAAACATGGCGTTAGTTCCGTTTCAGTTCCAAGCCCATCAGCTGTTTGAACATATTCACACATCACCTGATGGACACTTTATTTTATCAACGTACTGAATACAGGAATATTATACATAATTAAACCGCGTCCGCATCAAGTCCGGCAGTCAGTTTACAAACTTACAACTGAGGAGTTTGTTCCTGAAACCCGTTATCTCCACATTTTTCAATGTTGTCAAAATTGCATTTGAAATATTGACATTGGCCTGAGCCAGCATGCTTTTAGTGACAATGCTTGCTGAAAACTTTTCGAAAAAGCCATGAATGTCTCTACATTTTCCATATTTACAACCCTCTGGCTGGAAAATATGGTTATTTTTCCATTATTATGGATACTTTTTTTTCTTCAAAATATATATATATACGTCAGATCCGCACTTAACTCATTATTTTCACTTTGGTCCTTAACGGGTTACAGAACCAAATGCCTCACTGACGCCGGATCTCCTGCTATGGGGGGGGGGCTTATAAACGTGCAGTTTGGGGAAATATAGGTGACATCCTCCCTCTACTATATACCACTTGGGGGGCAGCAGCAACCCCCCGATGTGAGGGTCGCCGTATTGCCCAAATTTGTTTTCGCGATTTTCGCTGTCCACATCAAGTCCGGCACCCAGTGGATTTCCGCCACTTCGGGTGCTGGACCTTTAGATACGTGGGCATGGCGACGTTGGAACTTGTACAGCTGACATCTCCACCACACTTTACAATATACTGCGAGTGCCTGCGGTCAGCCAAAAGCATCGCTCACTGCTCATAATCCATTTAAAGGAGTCTGCATCGTTTCCGGCACCCATTTGCCTTTTCAAAAAAGTGAGCAATGGACAACTGATTTTGCAATATAACAGCACTGTAGCACACCATATCACGTGGTGAAATTTATTTTTTGGCACTACTTAACAGGAACCTTACACCCGCCCCCTCTAGTCGCATACAAAAAGATACCTTAAATTAATTTTTTCTTTTACACTTGAAAAGTTGGTTTAGGATGCCCTCTAGGGGAGGGTTAAGGTGTAAAATGGCGTAAGCAACCTTACACCAAAAATGCCTCACTGAAGAATTTTAATGGGGGTAAATGCAATGACATTACCTATGACATCATTACAGTATAAAATGATGTCATAAGTGACATCATCACATTCACCCCCATTATAGTTCCTTACTGGGGCATTTTTGGGGTAATGTCTTTTACACAATTTTTATACCTTAAACCCTCACCTAGAGGACATCCTAAACCAACTTTTTATGTGTCTAACATAAATTAAATCAAACGATAATTTTTTGTATCCACCTCTGGGGGCAGCAGGAAAATTCACATTTATCTAAAGAAATTTATACCCAGCAAGCGACACTTTTGGTGGGTTGCTGGCGCTCGCCCTACAGTGTATATAGTACAGGGAGGGGTAGGGTTGGCCAATGTTTTTTTAAACGTTAAAAAAAAACATGATATCTGAAATGTTTATAATATATGTTTATAAATAATTATATGTTTTTAAAAAAAACATCGGCCAAAATTTTTAGTACTAAGCACTAGGTATTTTGCAAAATTTTTGCGCGCAAGCGCGCAATTTCACACACAAATTGACATTTGTGGTTGTTTTCATTGGTTTTGTGGCATTTTTAGTATCAAAGCATCCATTTCTATGTGCTACCATGGGTTTATAAGCCGTCATATGTTGCTGTAGTATATAATATTGAGGTAATGTGCTTCCATGTACCTCCACAGTGTGTAACTTCGCTCCCAAAGTAACAACCTCCTTTTATAACCGTGTTTGATCACCATTCCACTATGCGAAACTTCACCTGAAGTCACGAACATTCGACTATAAGGCGATATACAAACATGTCGACAAAAAATGGATATTTTTGACACAAATCACCACTTTTGATGCTATCCCATGGCTCCACAGCCATTATATGGTCATATATAACATCACAGAGTATTGCCACTGTCTGATACTGATATACCTATATATGTTGACACAAGGTCATATCTGGGAGCTTTTTAAAAAAAACGTTGTTGTTTTTTAAAAACATCGAGTTAAAAAAACGTTTTTTTCCAACCCTAGGGAGGGGTGTCACATATGTCCCCCGAAATTTCCGCTGTTTCTTGCCCGTGTATTTAGATCCACTGGGATCCAGTGTCCCCCGAAATCCACTGGGTGCCGGACGTGACGCGGACAGCGAAAATCGCAAAAGTTTTTTGCCAATATGACGATTCTCACATCGGGGGGTCGCTGCTGCCCCCCATTTGGTATATGGTAGAGGGGAAATGTCGCCTATATTTCCCCCAAACTACAGGTGTATACGTCCACCATAGTGGGACATCCGGTGTCAGCTGTAAGTTTGTAAACTGACTGCCGGACTTGATCCAAACGCAGTTTATAAAGAATAAAACAGTAGATTGGAATGATTATCACTGCAACTGACTTGGAATTTTAATATGCAAAATGCAGTGATAAATTCACTCTTCAACCACAAAAATCCACCCATTCAATCTGTCTCTGCACAACTGGCATCCACAACGGGACATGCTCTGATACTCGTTCGCGTTTCCGCAACCCCGGGCATTTGTCGACTGCTGGCCCCCGCTTCCCTGTTGAACTTGTGTATGTACAGTTCCGCTTGCGGCAGGCTGTCGATTGCAGTGTCGTTGCAGCTGCCAGTGAATTTGCGTGATTAACTGACTATGGAAATGAAATGTCTGGATTATTAACGGCACAGACACACTAGTTGACAACTTGACACCTGTGTCAACTGGTCTGTGTCAACTCAGATTCCGGCTTCACGCGTCATACAGCAATCTTCCAATGCATTTTGCAAAAATATTTGTTTACCAACATTGCCGCGTGTTCATTTGGAAATCACTCTACAACTCGTGAAGCCCAAATCTGAGTTGACGCAATCCACCAGAACACGGTCAACTAGTGTTTGGGCTATCATACTGGTCTTTTTTAGTGTTCATTGGCAAAATAGACCTAGTGGCCTATTTAAAAAAAGTGGTCGTCACATTGCGCGCGTGTGACGACAAGTAAAATATTTGATCTAGTCGTCACAATGAGCATGGTTAAAAAATGATCCCTAGTTGTCGCCAATAACGAGGCCGACCAGTCGTCACACTCATAAAGATCTGCTAAAAGTAGATTTTTCATCACAAAACGGTCTGTGACGAGTAAGATCTATTGTCGTCACACAAGTGCAGTGTGAAAGGGGCCTTAGAAATTCAGTCTTGCATGCAAAAAAATTTGCAAAATACCTAGTAGAAACGTACCAAAAAAATTCGGCAGCCATTAAAGTGTTTAAAAATTTTTTTCGGTGTTTAAAAAGACATTTAAGGCCATCCTGAAAGAACAGTGGTGGGACGAAAACAAATCCTACAAGAGCAGATGTGGGAAAAGCTCTAACGTGTCGAGTGCGGGCTCGGTGGCGGGCACCAGCTTCCTGCAGCGCAGCGCCAGGTGGTCAGCCAAAAACGGGCTGTACGTTTCACCCCAGATGTCTCGCCGCAGTCTGAATGTAAAATTGTTTTGTATTGTAGTGGATTGTGATGAGTGATTGCTGCTGGTGAGCCAGCTAATGAAAACTTATTGTGTACATTGTGCATTGGGCAAAGAGAAGTTATGAATATTTGCACTAGCATTACTTTGTGCCTTTGTACTTATTCATCTTTGTATTAGATCATTCACAACGAGGCCATGTGTTCTTTACTTTTTTACTTCTTAATTCACTTCTCATTTTACTTCATTCACTTCTAGCACAGTAGCACTTGAAATGAGGCACTACAGCATAGAAACTTAGCATTTCCGTGTCATAAAAAGTGACTAGCATACTAAATGATGCACCCCGATTCACAACAGGTGGCAGTCACACAGCGCACCCATTAAAGTGTCAAATGTGATGCTAGGTGTCAATTAAAATATTTTTTTACAAACTTTTGACAATTTTCATGATGATTACAAATTTGGATGACATTTTGCATAACACGTGACACTTTACACAAGGACATAGCCATGGGACCCCCTCTACTTTCTCTGGCCAGAACATTACATGAACATGAAGCCGTGGTTTTGAATGTGAATTTGAACAATAAAGTTATGAAAATTAGTTATTTTGCATGAGAATTGGCATTATTGCTCAAAATTTGTCCCACAGATATATAGCTGGGTGATTTGTGGTTGTGTTCAGCCAGCAGTAGAAACTAATATCTGCCTTGTGATAGATAGATAAACTGAATAGGGTATGGGGTAATAAGTAACTAGATGGTGGAACATTTGTGGAAAACCCACCAACCCCCACCTACTAGACCCCTGATCAGATCCACACACAACTTACTATTTACCTTGTTGCAAAAATGAGCGCACATGGCATTGTAAAGTACTCTTTCCATTGCATGTTTGTGACAGTGCCAATTGGGCATGCAGTAACAGGCTCACTCCAGAACTTGTGTCTGTAAGGTTGGCATTTGACCAACCAAAAAGTGAGGGACACACTGAGTGTGGGGAGTTAACATTTTTTTTGTGACTATGCAAACTGGTGTCTGATGAACATAAATATTTTACTCACTCCACTCTTTTGCCATGATCTTTTGCATCATCATTGAATCTAATCACATCCTGTACCATCCTTGACAGTTCATGTGGGTCGCATCTTGGTTCAGGTGGACAGCTATCCATCAATATTCTGCCCAGTGCTCCCTGGGGGGTACTCCCAGACCCAGTAAAATGCCATGTTACATGTAAAATGTCATGCAGAGTCTGAAAAGTCATGTAAAATGAACAGTAAAATTTCACATTGACGAAGTTTGCTATCTTTCAGAGCATTTTACATGACTTTTGACACTTTGCATGACATTTGACACTTTGCAGGGTACTTTACAGGGTTTGGGAGTGGTACCAGATACATTTGCCAGTCTGCCAATGCTCCAGACACCCCTGCCCTGTCATAGGCATACTCATTTCTGGGATCTACAATTTCTGATTTCTCATTACATCTGCAAGATTTTATGTTAAATAAAACTTTTTTCACTGGGTAATGAATAAAATTGCCATTGACCAACAGTGAGTGTTTGCATGCTTTGTTGAAATCAATTTCGTCCACTAGACATGTAACTGCTTCCTTGAGCAGTGAACCAGAGTGTTGCCATTGGTCGGAAATGCTTATGCGCTAAGGGTATATAAATACATTAATTGCAGTAGTTGATTGAGTTGTATTATGTTCAATTATCTACTACAATCTGGCAGGTTTTAAATACTTCCTAACCCTTCCTAACACTTGTGAAATTGTGCACTTGTGTGCAAAAGAATGGCTAAATACCTAGTCAAATTATTTCACTACTTAAACGATTCCCCCTTTGAATAGTCTGCCCCCCCTCCTCCCTCAAAACTGTCTGATGAAAAAAATAATAATCAATGGAGTGGAGTGTTTTATGTTTACACACACTACTTTTGAATTGACATTTCGAAAAACTCAGGATCAGTTTGCATGCTATTCAGTTTATCAAAATGAGTTTTTATCCTCACAAACTTGTTGACAGCCATCAGTATTTCCCCCGTAATTTACTAAAATCCAAATAAAAGTAGGGTTCAAACGGGACCCCGATCCCGATCCCAAATCCTGAGAAATTTCGGGATTTTGTGGTCCCGATTCCGACCCGGATCCTGAAACCTCAATCCCGATCCCGAAATTTGAAAAAGCCTATCTCGATGCGATCCCAATCCCGAGATTTTGAAAATCCCAATCCCGATCCCGAAAAATGCCCCAATCCCGATCGCGATCCCGGAAAAATTCACAGACACAAAAGGCGCCAGAAATGGCACTTTTAAATATCCATTTTGTATGCAGTTTGCAAAAATTTTGCGCACAGGCACGCATTTCCCCACCTTCCTCTATATCTCTGTTGCGCGGGCATGGACACCACTACAAATGGTCTCTCTCGATACAGTGCCCATTACCATAGTTTAAGGTTTATACACATGCATAAATATATGGTAGACAGTGGTGTGAATGACAATGCCAGGCTGCAGGCCTAAATGAATCTATAGCATTGTTTTGGATGCCAATTTAAACCAACGTTTCTGGCATCCATTGTTTTTTGGTGTTTGGGTCATTTTGTGAAATGTCAGGAAAAAAAACCTGAAAACCAATTTTTTTAATCCTAAATCTCGAAAAAACACCAATCCCGATCCCGATCCTGATCCCAAAAAGTCATTCCCGATCCCAATCCCAAAATCTCAAAAAGCCAATCCCGATCCCCATTCTGAAAAGCCAATCCCGATGCCGATGCCGATCCCGAAATCTCAAAAAAACAATCCCGATCCCGAAAAGTCAATCCCGTTTGAACCCTAGGTAAAAGCGAGTAATTTACATCCGCTGCATCCATTAATCTCTTGTGTTTGTCCACATCGAGTATCAAACCAAGATCGCCATCGGCACTGAGTAGATCATTAAGAGGGGAAATTCCTTTACATATATCCAAATTAGAAAATAGCTCCAATTGAAATGACGAACGAAAGATCGTTTTCTGCCAGTTTGATAGCTTTTTTCATAAATCTATATATTTTGTTCGCTTCAATGTATTTCGAGAGACAATGCACAGTGCACTGAGCATATCAGGTGCCAGTTCCGCAAATTGAGAAGTGAAAAGTAAAGTGGCAAACGCAAAGTGAAATGGCAAAAGCGAAGTGAATTGAGAAGTTACATTGCAAAACCGAAGAGAAATTACTTTTTATGTTCATATATTTTTTATATCTTTTTTTTTGCCAATTTACTTGTTTTTTCACTTCACTTTTGCTATTTTACTTCGCTTTTGCATTTTACTTCTCACGTCTCAATTTGCGGAACTGGCACCTGGATACTGAGCACATGGAATAGGTCCTATGAAATTCATGGAAGGACAAATCCCGAATCTCATCATAAACCAAGGTTTGAATAATCCACATCTTGTCAAACCTGCACTAATCACAGATTGTTGTGTTGTGAATAGTCATGTTTGATAGAAACAAGTAGGATTGGAAAAAATCAATTTTTTTTGAAATGCCTTGATAAAAAAAATCAATTTTCTAAACAGATTTTTTTAAATTACAATAATGTGTTTTTCAGATTTCAGATGTATATGTTGACTCATAGCTAGTGATGTGAAAGCGCCATGGCGCTGGTGCCTGGGGCTAGCGCCAAAGCAAAAAGCACCATTGCGCTTTTGCCACTTTGTGCTTTTTTCCTGTGGTGCTTGGCGCCATGCCCATGAAAAGCGCCATGGCGATTTTGGCGCTTGGCGCTATTTTTGACTGGCGCCAGGCACAAAATGCCTGGCGCTGGCGCTTGGCGCTAGTGCCAAATCAAAAGCGCTATGCCGCTGATGGTGCTTGGCGCCATTTTGCCCTGGCGCCATTGGCACTTGGCGCTAAGGGTTGAAAAAGCGCCATGGCGCTTTTGGCGCTTGACGCCAAAGTTCTGGCGCTTTTCACATCACTACTCATAACCGTGTTTGTGAGCTTTATAAAAAACAAACAGTTTTTTAATCCCCCAAAAAACGTTTAAAATTCCCAGGTCATTGAAAAAACATTGTTTGACCATCTCTAGTAGTGTGATACATGCTTCAACATTGTGACGAAATAACAATTCCTCCACTTGAATAACCCCCCTTGAATAGTTCCCCTCAAAAAGGCTTGATGAAAAAATAATCTGAACAAATAAATACGGTAGGTATTTGTGTATCGATTCTTACCATGGGTACGCCTTTACAGATGTCTCCGGACGGCATGTTTCGTGGTATAAGTTGAGGCAGTATCTGTGATGATTTAAAAATTTTTTAAATAAATTTAAAGGAAACATTTTTCAATGTGCTGGTTGGAGGGAGAACACATTACGTGATTTATCACACTTGTAGAATGTAGAAAAATTCAGACTGGGATGCAGCTGCATGGTTAACCTGAACTAAGCTTTTACTTGGGAAGGACTCACAACATTCTCAGGGCATCATTGATCTTTTTCACCTTTATTGGATCACTTTCATTCAAGCAGAGTTGTTAAAAGTACCAAACTTTTTTCTAAGTATACGTAAACATAAAGTATTTATTTTTACTCACCCCTTCAGTACAGAAATTTTTTTACTTTTACGTAAACGTACTTTTACCTCCGGAATACATAAAGGTGAGTATTTTTGAGAAATGCCACCTCAATTTTAACTCAAAATCACAAATATTCATAATTTTTTGCATATTATAAACAAATTTTGGCTAGATACCTATGTGCTAATATATTTATTTTCGACTATTTTCCCAATGTTCTTAGCATATTCCCAATATTCTCTCATTTTTTTCCTTCTATGCTTTCAAAAATCGACATAAAAGACTATCTGAAATATGTTTTCTGTACTCGCGTACTTTCAAAAAGTATACGTAAAAGCGAGTACAGGAACGTTTTCGGAGGAAACGTAAACGTATTTACTCTTCCTCGAGTACAAAGTAAATACGTTTTAACAACTATGCATTCAAGAAGCTTCCCCACGCAAATCTGTGATCCGTACTGGCGCAGGCGAGCAGAAGGGACGGGGAACAAACTCCCAGTTCGGAAAATGCAAATTGGCCCTTCATTGACTTCAGTCTCCCGAGATAAGTGCCAATTTGTTCATGTCTCACGTCTAATATTGATTGTGTCCTTTCCTGCACGTCAGGGCAAGTCATTTTGTACCAGCAATCGTTCAGTATGGGCGGAGTGGGCGGAGTGTCCGGAAGTGGGACTATTGTAGTCAGTGCCGCGGGTAGGTAGTCGCAGTCCTCTGCGCTGGCGCCCCGCATGTAACATTCATCTTTTGCAGTCAAATGATATCCTGACCGCTACACATAATCCCACATCTTCCCATTTTCCGTGAAATTTTTTTTCTGTTTTCCGTTTTCCAGTAAGTGACACAAATTTTGTTTCCGTGTTCTCGCGAGTGCAAATAAATTTCCATTTCCACTTGTTACAAAAAATTCTTTTTGATGGCCTAGACTTGATCCAAATGCGAGAGCCCAGTAGCATTCGACAGCGCTCATCTGTGCACGTTCTGCACGTGTAGGGGCACTCGATGGCCAGGATGGTGGCCCGCTTCGCGCAGTCCCGCCAAGTCAATGTGCCTTGGGCGTGGCAACTCGCCTGGTCCGAGCACTTCGGCTTGCTTGAAGCTGCGCAAAGTTGGTATACTTATGCATTATGGGCATTGAGTGAACAAATTGTTGATGGTTTGATTTTCGCGGCCAGGACTGGTGGTACGCATGTAAACCCGGCACGCACATATTTACGCCCGGCACGCATGAAATGAACCCGACGCACACACAGACCCAGCACGCACCCAGCTGGTGTTATGTACCGCGGCCAGGACACTTCTCATACTGACCAGTTTATATACTATCAGAAACAACACCCATACATGAGCACCTGGATGCTTCCAAAAAAACTCTGGCGTCATGGTATTTGGGGGAATTTGGCGCTGGCCGCAATTTTTTTAATTACCAGCTGCGAACTGCCGGCGTAATGATCGCTTAATTTTGAAATAAAGTATTTGTTTGTCACATGACTTTTCATTTTATTACTTGAAAAAAGCGCCAAAAGCGGTAAAAAGATTGAAAAGTCAAATGAAAAACTGTTTTAAAAGTGTTTTAAGCCCATTTTTGCAGTTAAGTAGACAAAATCCTTCAGTATGAGAATTTTTTACAATCCCAATCCCAGAAAAATGCCAATCCCAACCCGATCCCGATCCTGAAAGGTCAATCCTGATCCCGAAATCTCAAAAGCCAATCCCGATCCTGATCCCGAAAGGTCAATCCCAATCCTGAAATCTCAAAAGCCAATCCCAATCCCGATCCCGAAAAGTCAATCCCGTTTGAACCTAGGAGCCAGCCAGGATACAAGCCCCGCCTGCACATATGACCGGCCCGCACAAACGACTGGCACGCACATTGTGCAGCACGCACACAGCTACAGTTTTGTGCATACCGGGCATTTGTGCGTACCGGATTTTCATTTTGTGCATGGCAGGCGTTTGTGCGCGACGGGCGTTTGTGCGTACAGGTGCAGAGCCGTTATTTCATTTCAATTTCCACTCACCAAATCAACGTTTTTCAATTAAATGTCAAGCTGCAACAACGTGTAAAAAATGTAAATAAAGCAAATCAAATTGCAAATAGCCTGTGCCATGTGCATGCCGGGTCTGTGTGCGTGCCAGGTTTACGTGCGTAGAGACACAGGGTCCTTTTCTCTGCAGTGATACAGGGTGTGGCAATTTAGACCAACACTTTTGATTTTGAAAAACTTGACACTGGGTGGCCGGATGAATGTCAAATATTAGGTGAACGTTAACAACGAAATAGGAAAGGTTTCCACAAACAAAAAAATTGTTCATCTATTGCCGGGACCACTAAAAATATTCCGGGACCAGGTCTGGGTGGTTGGGACTAGGACCGGGACAGGACTGGAGTGTCGGGACCGTGACCGGGACCGCTCCAGTCCGGACTTTTTACCGAACCATGTACCATAGCTTTTACGTATACTTTTTGAATGTACTCGAGTACAGAAAACGTATTTCAGATAGCCATTTGTTACAGGGACATATCCAAGATTTTTGAGCGGGGGCTGCTTGTTTACGGAACCCAGCGAATGTGGGGGGGTCTCAGCCCCTACCTAAATTTTTACATATAGAGTGACGGCATGACGCCATGTGTAGGCGCCACGCCATGGCGCCATTGGCGTTGGCGCCAGCGCCATGAAATGCTGTATATGTATGTATATATGCATATTTACAAATGCAGTACAAACGCACTGGTAAGTAAATTTTGAAAGATTTGCGGCTACAGGGAGCAATATGGTGATAATCCCAATGTCTGGCAGCAAATGCGCGGTTGCGCGCATAAAAATTTGCATTACACCTTTCAAAATCGTACCAAAACTTGCATTTTCCCGTGTTTTTCAGGTCTCACCCCTCCTGGATACGGCCCTGATTACTTATCAATTTTTTGATGTCAGAAGGGAAAAAGGGAGAGAACATGCTAAAAAATACAGCAAAATTGTCCAAAATGGGTATATAAGCACACATTTAGGAAAAAATTGCTTTAAATAAGCAAAAAGTTATGAATATTAGTAATTGTCGGGCAACATTTCTAAAAAATACTGACGTTTACGTTTTCCATGGGCAAAAGTACGTTTACTCATGTTTACCCATGAGTAAAAGTAAAAAAAAATACTTAACGTTTACGTATACTTTGACAGAAGTTTGGTTCTTTTAACAACTCTGGTTCGGTGGGTAGCTCAATCTAAATGGAGGAAGACCATCCAAATCATTCACCCCACTCCGTTAGGTGCCAAAGCCCAACCATTTCTCCCAGGATTCTTTGTAGTCAACGGCCAGAATTTTTTTTAATTCAGTGCGGCGCGATGCACCACAGCCACAAAAAGTCATATTTATGATATTGTGTGTGGTACTTGTGGTTTGCCAATGGTAGCACTCTGAATGGCATTACCTGGTTGACCGAGTGACCCATCACTCCTGTAGATTCCATCTATCCACTCTTTTATGTTGCCTGTGTTAAATAGAACATGTGTTGCAATATGTGTTTATGTACAGAAAAGGAAGAAACGTTTAAAGACATCACTTTTACCTTCTGTGCAATTATATGCCACATTCACTTTGTATATGTCACTTCTGGACATACCAGCCTTTTGGCCGACACCAAAGTTGCCCCAAGTATAGTCATTAGGTAGTTTTGTTCTGCTGTTGTTGTACATGGTCAGACAACATTTTTCATATTACAGATTCAACATGTGTTCTAGTATTTAATTGTTTTGCTTCTTTCTTGTTCAGTTAAAAAATTGCAGGTGCATTAAGAAAGAATTGTGCTGCAAACCATCAACTAAACTTTGAATTGACATTGAAGCCAGTTGACACACTGTGTAGATCCATAGAGTGTGAGTACCTATGTACATGGTCCGGCTGAAAAGTCCCCGGGCAGTGCCCGCCATTTGCGCTAGGAGTAAGCTACGGCCATAAAATTTTGACGGGTCAATATATCAGGTGTTTTGAGTATTCACCTAAAATTTTACCCCTCTAGCTCCACCCACTGTGGAACTGTGGGGGTTACAATTTCGGTCATTTTGTACTGATGTACAAATGGTGCTCTAGCTCAATGCTGCTTTAAGTTGTGATCATGAAACTTTTGGCTAGTGTAAGCCACCAGTGTTGGCAATGTGCCAGCACTAACCAACATTACCTATGACATCATGAACCTAGTTCATATTGTCATTACTGTCACTACTCTCACTACCAAATTCATCATTCTGCCTCTCCTTCTCAAAAAGTGGTTAATACAGGATGCATTTTGCATGCACACTGCTGTTGAACACAGGTAATGTGTCCACTACAGATTAGTAATGAAACATAGAGAACTTTTTAACACATAACTCACTTACTGCACATTTCACAAGAACATTAAAATCACTGCAATACAACATGATCTCAGATGATCACCAAAAACATCCATCACAGTTCCCACGTTTCTTGCACATCACCCTGATCTGCATATTGATTTTACCATAAAAGCATTGATGTTGATAAAAGTGTTGAATATTATCAGCACATTACTAACACTGGTGGCTTACACTAGCCAAAGTTTCATGATCACAACTTAAAGCAGCATTAAGCTAGAGCACCATTTGTACATCAGTATAAAATGACCGAAATTGTAACCCCCACAGTTCCGCAGTGGGTGGAGCTAGAGGGGTGAAATTTTGGGTGAAAACTCAAAACACCAGATATCTTAACCTGTCAAAATGTTATGACCGTAGCTTACCCCTAGCGCGAATGGCGAGCACTGCCCGGGGACTTTTGAGCCGGACCATGTAGTTAGCTCTATTCATGTGCATTTGGTAGGTATGCACAAAGAGTGTTTTAGTGTAATCTATTGTTGATAGTGGCATCAGGGGCCAGTTCCGCAAGTGGAAAAGTTAAGAGTCAAAATTTAAGAGTTGAGTAAAATGACAAATGACAAGTTATGAGTAAAGTTAAGAGTTGAGTAAAACGACAAATGATTTTACTCAACTCTTAACTTTTAACTTTACTCGTAACTTATCATTTATCATTTTACTCAACTCTTAAGTTTTAACTCTTAACTTTTCCACTTGCGGAACCGGCACCAGGGGATTAAATAGACAATCAGTTATAGGTAGACCTGTTTCTTTTAAAAACGTTGATTTTTTATTTCTCAAAATCATTTATTTGGTAATATAGAGCCAAAATAAGTATAATTATACCGACTGATCCACACCAAATGCGGGGGGGGGGGGGGTGCGGATTGTATGTATACGGAGGATGGCTGCCCCCCCCAAACTTTACTCATATGGTGATGTTACGGTGTTATGGCGCTGGTGCCATTCATAGGGGCGACGCCATTGCGCCATTGGCGTTGGCATTGGCGCCAATACTGAGGTATAAGTATGTATGTATTTATTTATAAGTCAGTCCACAAGTCTATAGCCACTCCAGGAACAAAACGTGGACACTTGGTAAAAAGAAAGTTGATGAAAAGATTCCTACCATTAGAAGCAAGGGTATCGTTCTATTAAAAGAAATATGGTACACTAAATTTTTTTCTAAAGGTATACTCCTTGGGTATACCCACCCCTAGCCCCCATTATTGACTCCCGGTGTTTATGCACTTTTTGAATCAGTCTCTACAATTGCAATGAAAAGTAGACACCATTTTCCATTCTCCCAAAAAATGTTGCCAGTCCATGCATTTCATTTTTAATCACGCTGGCCTTCCAATGCCAACCAACATCTAGGTCTGCCATTGGATTCAACTCAAAAGCCAGGTATGTAGTCTGCTTTGATGTCACATTGTCTACTTTGATTTGCGAAGAGGCTGGAGGTTGAAAATTATCACGTTGTTGAGTTTTTTTGCCATTTAGTGGAAAAAATACACTATATCCTTGAATATAGTGCTTATGCACCCCGCTTAAATAATTTGACCCTGTCATCCAAGTGAGGATACAATTATTTCCATTAAATAACTCCCCCATATTTGATTGGTAGGAATCATTTCATATGTAAATAAAAATGTAACCTATGTAACCACTTTAACTTCATTTGTTAAGTAAATTAATAATGCATTTTCTTTAAAATTAGATGAAAAATAACTCATTCCCTAAAATGAATTAAATCCCATGCAGTTAAATGGTGTGATGATTGTAGGGTTGGCCGATGTTTTTTTAACGTTTTATTTATATAAAAACGTTTTTTTTTAAACATGATGTCCGAAATGTTTTTTTTTTTGAAAAAAGATCAACCGAAATTTTTAGTACTAAGCACTAGGTATTTTGCAAAATTTTTGCGCGCAAGTGCGCAATTTCACACACAAATTGACATTGGTGGTTGTTTTCATTGGTTTTGTGGCATTTTTAGTATCAAAGTATCCATTTATATATGCTACCATTGGTTAATAAGCTGTCATATGTCGGTGTAGTATAAAATATTGAGGTAATGTGCTTCCATGTACCTCCACAGTGTGTAACTTCACTCCCAAAGTAACAACCTCCTTTTATAACCTTGTTTCATCACTATTCCGTGCCAAACTTTACCTGAAGTCACGAACATTCTACTATAAGGCGATATACAAACGTATCGACACAAAATATGGATATTTTTGACACAAATCACCACTTATAATGCTATCCCATGGCTCAACAGCCATTGTATGGTCATATATAACATCACAGAGTATTGCCACTGTCTGATATACCTATATATGTTGACGCAAGGTCATATCTGTGAGCTTTAAAAAAAAACGTTTTTTATTATAAAAAACAACGTTTTTTTAAAAAACAACAACGTTTTTTTAAAAAAAACATCGAGTTAAAAAAAAACGTTTTTTTTCCAACCCTAGATGATTGGCGATTTTCTTTTAAATGTATACGATATTTATGAAAATAATCGTTGGTGTTATCGTTTCTAAATGGCAAAGTATTTTTATTTAAGTGTAAATTGATAGGTATTTTCATTGATTGATTGATTTTCATTTCCTATGTTGGTCACGTCACGAGTCGAGACAAAATCCCGATAGATGAGACATAAAAAAATATTGGCCATTCTTTAACTGCACAACTTCAAAAATTAATTTCACACTAACTGTGTTATGTAACTTACCATAATGCGTAACAGAGAACAGATCATAATCAGTGTCAACTGTATTCTGTATGATATCGGTGTCCCATTCCCATTGATCCAGGTCATCGTCTGGTATATAATGCCAGTGGATCTAAATTTGATTTCTCTCTGTTCTTGACTCTCATTATATATGCTCTATATCAAATAATCAGATGGGATATGATAGTGAATAGACAACCTGCAGATATTTGTTTCTACTAGGCCTTTGATGCTCGTGGTCGAATCCGAGCGCATGCATCAGTTCGTGCAGAATATACCCGTTGCCAGTTTTACCAGAGGTGTCACTGGGCAAAAAGAATTTCACCATGAATGTGGCAGAAATGGCCAAATTTCGTGAAGTTTAGTATTCCATGCAGTGTGCATAAATAGGTATTTACTGACAGGGGGAGTAGGCTTAGGGCACCATGTTCCAATCACTGGAAATTTTCCATTTTGGTGAATTGGTTACATGCAACCCAGGGGTTTAGTAAAGGGGGTGGTGGGGGTTGGGGGGTTACCCCCCCAAATCTGCCAACTATCTATCTATCCCGGATACAAAATATTGGGCTACTAACTATCCCCTAACCCCCCTCCTCCAAATCGGCCAGCTATCTATCTATCTGGAGCGATTTTTGAGAACTTTTACCCCAATTTTCACTCAAAATCACTAATTTTCATACGCTTTTATAGTTTTTCACCTTCAAAATCGCTATTTCATGTTTTTCATTGCCTATTTTCAGCTTTTTTGTGTGCTATATATGCTTATAGTGACTTTTTCTCTTTTTTTCTTCTATACCATGGAAAAGCCTTATGGTCTTTTACAGAGTCTGGGACTGGCACCCGATGGTTCTTTTCAAAAAATGCACTTCAAATTGTGGCTCAAATCAGACTTCATGACTTGTACCCAATCTATTGACACTAAGGCTAGCACCATCTAGGCAACTCTCCGGTTCCAATGAAAGTGTGACATAGCTAAAAGTTGGACCCCTTTTGTATTTTGCGTAGCACCCAGACCCACGTAAATCCTGCAAAAAATGTATTTCAAATTAATAAATACACGAAGAATTTACCACATGGAGGTGGATAAATAATACTTTGGGCTCCTTGATTTAAAACAAAATAATATCAAAAATAATAAGGGGGTGGTGATTTTTCCCGCATTTTGATGAGTCCATGATCAAGTTATTGCATCGGTTGATTTGATACTCTGCAGTCTGCACTCACTTATTTGTGCCTGCTCACGTTGCAAGCGTGCCACTGTGCTCTCACACACTAGTTGACACCAGGAGTTTGCATCCACTGAATGTCAACTCAATGTGTGTAACGTTTTTTAGTTGACATTTTGAATTTTTAGTACCCTGCGTGCACTTGTTACTTATGTCAATGTAAAAAAATTACTGAATTGGCACAAATTGGGGAAGTAATGTCAAGTCAATTGAATGGAAGCGGGCCAGGCCTGTTTTGCACATACACCTGTTTCGCACATACGTCCGTTTCCCACATGGATGAATCCTGTTTCACACAAAGGCCTGTTTCGCACATAACTGATGCTATGTGCGAAATGGGCCTATGTGCGAAATAGGTGTATGTGCAAAATAGGCATATGTGCAAAACAGGCCATGTGCAAAACGGGCGGGCGATTAGGGGGAGTGGTGTGCACAGCACTGGGTGCAACAAACAGATTACCACTAAAGTGGTGTTGTTTCATCACATGCCTTTGTGTTTGCCGCAAAGGCTGAAGCCACACCATGCACAATCAAGTTGACACACATGCGCCCGCGAAAGTCGGAGATGGGCAATTTATGAGATTATTGTGCTGGCATTTAGGCATTAGAACTACACAAATACTGCATTTAAAATTCAAAAACTATTTGAAAAAATTTGAAAAGTGCCCAAAAAATGTGAACTACCCAAAAAAATTGGAAAATTCGAAAACTATTTAGGAAAAAAATGGAAAATTTGAAAAGTCAGTTTAGAAAAAAATACATAAAAATTTTATTACTTTTTTTCGGGAGGGTTTGCCATCATTACCAGTCACACGCACATCGCCTGTTTCGCACGTATGCCTGTTTCGCACATACGCCTGTTTCGCACATACGCCTGTTTCGCACATACGCCTGTTTTGCACATAGGCCCGTTTCGCACATAGCATCAGTTATGTGCGAAATGGGCCGTTGTGCGAAACGGGTTTCATCCATGTGCGAAACAGGCGTATGTGCGAAACAGTGCACCCTCAATGGAAGCATGTGCTAAAAAAGCTCATGGATGCGCTTCAAAAGAGCACGCTTTACCATTTAGTTGACATTACTGGCCCTGCGCACACTAGTTCTCACACGACATTTCGGAAACTCATAAATGAGCTTTGAACGTGTTTGAGTTCTCCACAATGTGTCATTTTGTATCTTCGCCAACTGTAGTTGACGTCCACCTCATTGTAGAAAACTCAAATGCGTTCTAAGCTGATTTACGAGTTTACGAAAATTTGTGTGAAAACTAGTGTGCGCAGGCACAATCTATCAATTATTTTGTCAATTTCAGTTATTTTATTAATATCAGTTGATTTGCAGTTGGTTATTAAATAATTGTGAAAATGTCAACTAAACATATAAAAAAACGCGCACGCAGCGCACCCGTAGGGACAATGGACAATGTAATGAAAAATGGATATCCATGAAAAATCACAAACAATGTGCGCTTGGGCACAGTTGACGGGGAGATCGCTGACTCTCTAAAAGTTACTTTATTCATTCAATTGATGTTTATTTATTCAATTAAAGTCCAATTTTTATGAAATTTTGCATAACATTTGCATTTTGCATTTTACACCAATGACTAACGTCTATTATTTGAACGTAATGCCGTGGTATGGCGTTGGCGAGGTCTCTCTCTTCAAAGCGGATGCATGAGAGCCGTTCGATGTAACTCATCACATGCTTTATCTGTTGCACATGCTTTTCAGTGAAGCCCGTGTGTCTGATTACCTGTAAAAATAATTTACCATTTGGTGATGGAGAATTCAACAGCGTCACTGTACATGGAATATTTTGCCCTCACATACTAATTTACTACCAAATAGCAAAAGCAAATATTCTCGACAAAATCGACACTTTTAGTCATTTTTATTTTTTGTCAACTGTAGCAGAGTGTAGTTTTTGTGTAGCAGAGTTGTTGAAAGTATCGAACTTTTTCAAAAGTTAAAGTAGACATAAAGTATTTATTTTTTACTCACACGTGCGTAAATAAAACGTAAAGTTTTTTTTTTTACTTTTACTCATGAGTAAACGTGAGTAAATTACTTTTGTCCCCGGAAAACGTAAAAGTGGGTACCGTATTTCCTCCAAACACCCCCAGGAGGTATTTCGAGGGGGGGGGGGTTATTATTTCGCCAGAAATTTTCGTTAAGTGTGGTAGTAAAGAATGGGCTTTACGTACCCAAAACAGTGATAAATGTGACCTCACAAGATATTTCCATACATATCAACGTAGATAAGTACACATACACGAGTTCATGTGTCGCTGCGATGCAAATTTAAATCAATAAATACATCATGTACCTTATATAAATACATGATGTACCTTTTTCCAGACGGGGGTATTTCGAGGGGGGTCAATTCAAGTGGGGTATTTCGAGGAAATACGGTAGTTTTGAGAAATTTTAGAAACCGAATTAGTGTTAGGGGAAACGCTAAATGATCAGCGAGGTACCTACTACAAAATACCACTTCAAAATTACCCATTGAGGCCCTGCCAAGGCCAAACCTTTTGAGATAGTAGTGGGAAAAAGGTTCCCAACCCTTAAATACTGTATTTTTATTCCGTTAAAGTACTGTTAATTAGATTGTTTAATTTCCCTCAATTTTCGCTCAAAATCACTACTTTTTGAACGTTTTAACCATCAAATTCACTAGTTAATGTGTTTTTGCCTTTTCTCTCCCTTTGGTTGCTTTATGCCTTGAAAAAGCCTATTAAAAACCTGTTTGAAATACGTTTTCTGTACTCGCGTCGAGTAAGTGAGTACCGGTATTTTTTTCGGGAGGCAACGTAAACTTATTTACGCAGTACTCAAGTATCCGTATTTGTCGAGTAAACGTAAATACGTTTTAACAACTATGAACTGTAGTAGGCTTGCATCTCCTTCAGGCCAACTCAAATGCATTCAAAGTTTGATTTTCAGTTTTCGTAATTTTCGAGATTAGTCAAGGGTGGTACCATAATGTAAAATCTGAATAGTTTTGAAAGTTTTAATTTATAAAAACTGTCTTTGTCAATGAATAAATAGCATATTGTGAATTTACAACGATTTTAAATTTACATAATACGGCACAATGCCATCTGGCCACAGCCATGTATTCAATTTAACGCTCCCAGTTGTCTGCTCAGTCTCAGGAGGGGGACTTGGCTCAGATCCAGTTGGCTTTGGCTCTCTTGGTGCTCTGTTTCCCCTTGATTCGAGCGCGGCCAGATTTTCGGCTGAAATTCGTGCGAGCCAGTACTGAGTACATCTAAAACCAGACTTTATTGTTCAAAACTTGTGTAATCTAGCAGATAATTGGCTGTGCCCGTGGTCGTAAATTTGTAATGTGGAATTTATAGAAATTTTGGATCGACATGTGAGAATTTTCTATTTGGTTCTACCTGGTAGTAATAGGTGATGGCTGCATGGCACACCTTTTTCTTGAAAGGTTTTTTCGCACACCTTACGGAACCGGATTTAGAATCAAACCATCGGACCCCATCAAAAAATATGTAAACAACGACACAATTAAGCGACCGTTTGGCTGCGAGCCCATCGTGCCGTGTGCAGCATCCATTCCATCATACAGCTCTTGGCATTTCGCCAACGACGATTTCAGTGACATGGTAGCATTAGTCAGTTTTGTCATGAGCGCCGCGCATTCGCTGACATACTCGTTGGCGTCGGCACTGCGATTACAGGCTGGATCGAATCCACTTTTGTTATACCTTATTTCCTCCAAATACCCGCAGGGAGTTTGAAAAGTCGCCAAAAGCACCATGGCACTTTTTAGAAACCCAGCATCAAGCGCCAATGGCGCCAGAGCAAAATGGTGCCAAGTGCCAGAAAGGCCGTGGCGCTCTTTGCTTTGGCGCCAGCCCCAGGCATTTTTTTCCTGACGGCGGGCAAAAATAGCGCTAAGCGCCAAAAGCGCCATGGCGTTTTTTATGAGTGTGGCGCCGGGCGCCAATGGTGCCACAACAAAATAGCGCCAATAGCGCCAAGTGCCAAAAGCGCCATGGCACTTTTTCCTTTGGCGCTCCATTTTGACCCTCCGGGGGGTTGGATAATTAGCAAATCGCTCCTCTGGAGGGATGGATAGCTGAAAAATATTTGGGAGTAAGGGTTGGAAAAAAAACTTTTTTTTACGCCATGTTTAAAAAAGCGTGCGTGCCAGATTTCGAGGTAATACGGGGTATGTATACTCGGATACCAAGTGTCCCTGAAAAAAGGTGTACAGGGGTCCCCTAGATTTTGACCCTCATTGGTTTGGATAGATAGCAAATCACTCCTCCGGATAGATAGATATGTAGCTGAAAGAAATTGAACGGGGGGTTGACAAGTGCAGTGTAATCGTGTGGTGTGTAACAGAGTGATGCAAATGTGGCGAACACCAACTTGGCCAGTTGTCTGAGTGTGGTGCGCAGCTGTGGGTGCAGCTGCATGCAGTGTCGTCTGTGTGCATGTGCATGTGCATGTGCATGTGCATGTGCATGTGCTGTTCCGCGTGTGCGTTGCGGCAGCACCAGCCGCCTGCACAGCCGCAGCGATGCCGCCGCCCACCGCCCACTCCTCCGCGCGCTGCGCAAATGTTTATACACTAGCGGTCAGAATAGTTGAGACTGTCCACCACCGTCTCATAAGGGAAATTTGTTCAGGTGAGGTCTGGCTGTGTTCGCGTGCACGTCACTCCTCAACAGCTGAGCGAAAATCGTTGATATTTGAATATAATGTAATTTTATGTCGGTGGTAACGTGAAAATCGGTAGCATCTTTCAACGACTCCCCTGACCCAAGATATTGTGGGTCTGAAAAAAGTAAATTTTTCGTAAAAAAATTGGGTGTCACTCAGAAATAACAAAATTTACACGTCAATAACTTGTTCATTTGTCGACCGATTTTTGTCAATCGACTTTTAAAATGATCACAAATGATTGGAGAGTTCATGTTTGAGGTCAAATCGGTGATGTAGAATTTTGCGTATTATGATTTGGGCATGCAGTTATTCATACGGATGAAAGGCAGAAGTTTGAAGTTCTATACCTTTCGATTGGTGAGAGATATCGATCTGATTCTTTCGGTATTGTGTTTCTGTCAATCAAGAGTATACAATAGCATGTTCAGGAAAAAACAGCAACATTTTTTTGTGTTGAAAAACTGGGTGAAATCGGCATACGGAATTCATACATCACTAATCTGACGTCAAAAATGGAATGTTCAGGTTGTCCCGATCATTGTAAGAGTTGAATGATCCAAATCGGCCCAGAAATGGCCAAGCTATTAAGCTTCAAAACTGATCACCCAGATTGGCCAGATTTTTTTTATCGACCACCTTTTTATAGACGCCTCTTATCTAGTGACTGGGGATTATTCAAGCAAACAAAAATTTTCAGTCATAGCCCCGACCTGAAAAGCCATCATACTCGAACAGCATCAAAATTGGGCCAGGGATAAGTAACTGGGAAGCAACGAAACTGTGGTGGACCCCCAGCCTCCCATTTCTCTATGGTGAAAAGTCTCAACTATTTTGACCGCTAGTGTATTACGCAGATTGCAGACAAGCTGATTTTTTTCGGAGCTGTTTTTATACCTTTGGCAAGTTGCCTGCATCATGTGGCTTCTCTGGAGTTTTTTATTCCTACACATGTTCATTACATTCTTCTGGTATACTCTCTGCCTGTGCCACTGGCGGGAGGCTGCCTCTGCAGCAAAATTGACAAACACAATGCTGATGAAAAATGATATCAATGTAAATGTATTCATTTTTTTCTAGTGTTGTTTTTCTGGTGGCAACCGCACTTTCTGAAAGCTGTTTTAATGGGATATTCTGATAAAGAAAACTTGATACTGTTTATTTAAACATTCTCAGAGTCATTGTAATAAATCCATGAAAGGATAATATGGTGTCTCACTGACTATAGCCAATCACAATTCAAGTTCACATGATTTTCAATATCAACTGATTTAAAGGTATATTTCAAACAGCGTTACAGCAATTACACCCCCTACCAACAAAACAACTTAAAAAAACTCTTCTCTTGGATAGCACTTAAATACATCTTAGAGAAACACTTTTGTGCGAAAGTGCATCCATACTAGGGGTAGAAAAAAACGTTTGTTCAATGACCTGGGTTTTATATTTAAAAAACTTTTTCCAAACCGTTTTTTTCCAAAAGCTCCCAGATACGGTTGAGTCAACCAACACATGAGTATATCAGACAAGATACTGTATGCAAAATGCAGTGATAAATTAACTCTACAACCGCAAAAATTCGCCCATTCAATCCGTCTCTGAACAACTGGCGTCCACAACGGGACATTCCCCAATACTAGCTGCCGTTTCTGCAACCCCGGGCATTTGCTCACTGGGCACCCCCGCTTCCCTGTTGAACTTGTGTATGTACAGTTCCGCGCGCGGCAGGCTGTCGATTGCAGTGTCGTTGCAGCTGCCAGTGAATTGGTGTGATTAACGGACTATGGAAATGAGATGTCTGGATTATTAACGGCACACACACACACACTAGTTGACAACTTGACACACGTGTGTCAACTGGTCTGTGTCAACTCAGATTCCGGCTTCACTCGTCATACAGCAATCTTCCAATGCATTTTGCAAAAATATTTGTTTGTCAACATTGCCGCGTGTTCATTTGGAAATCACTCTACAACACGTGAAGCCCAAATCTGAGTTGACGCAGACCACCAGAACACGGTCAACTAGTGTGTGGGCTATCATACTGGTCTTTTTAGTGTTCATTGGCAAAAATCAGCCTAGGAAAAGGTCGAGATATGAAGTTTTGAATCTGGATGCAGCATGGCTCTTAATGGCGGAAGTTTGGAGAAGTTCTATGACTTTTGATTCTAAAGAGATATTCAAAAATGATTATGCGATGTTAATCATTTTGCCTTACAGTATATGATAGCATGCAGGAATAGAAGGTTTGACATAAAAAATACGACAAAAGTACACCAATGAAAACAACCCCAATGATAATTTGCATTAGAAATTCGGTCTTGCATGCAAAAAATTGCAAAATACCTAGTGAAAGTGTACCAAAAAATCCCAGCTACCATTTTTTGTTAAAAAAATTATTTCAGTGTTTAAAAGACATTTAATCCGATCCTAAAATAGCATATGTGGGAAAAGGCTCTAACGTGTCGAGTGCGGGCTCGGTGGTGGGCACCAGCTTCCTGCAGCGCAGCGCCAGGTGGTCAGCCAAAAACGGGGTAAATGTTTCACCCCAGATGTCTCGCCGCAGTCTGAATGTAAAATTGTTTGTAAACCCCTGTTTACCACGGTAGGCCCCCATGAAACATTTTCAGAAAACAATTCATAACTTCGCTATACAGCATTGTATTTCGCCAAGTGGGGTATCCCCTTGTAGGGCTTGAATTGCCCTACAAGGGGATACCCCACTTGGCCAAATACAATGCTGTATAGCGAAGTTATGAATTGTTTTCTGAAAATGTTTCATGGGGGCCTACCGTGGTAAACAGGGGTTTATTATAGTGGCTTGTGATGAGTGATTGCTGCTGGTGAGCCAGGTAATGAAAACTTATTGTGTACATTGTTTAATGGCGTTGGGCAAAGCGAAGTTATGAATATTTTCACTATCATTACTTTGTGCCTTGGTACTTTATCATGTTTGTATTAGATCATTCACAACGAGGCCATGTGTTCTTTACTTTTTTACTTCTCAATTCACTTCTCATTTTACTTCTCAATTCACTTCTAGCACAGTAGCACTTGAAATAAGGCACTACAGCATACAAACTGTGCATTTCCGCGTCATACTTAATGATTCACAGCAGATGGCAGTCACACAGAGCACCCTGTAATGTGTCAAATGTGATGCTAGGTGTCAATTAAAATATTTTATTACAAACTTTTGACATTTTTCATGATAATCACACATTTGGATGACATTTTGCACAACACGTGACACTTTACACAAGGACATAGCCATGGGACACCCCTGCTGTCTCTGGCCAGAACATTACATGAACATGAAGCCGTGATTTTGAATGTGAAAATGAACAACAAAAGTTATGAAAATTGATTATTTTGCATGTGAATTGGAATAATTGCTCAAAATTTGCCCCACAGATATACAGGGGTGGGCATCTTCAGTTAACGCTGGAAAAACGTGATAGCTTGAGCTACGGTTGAGCTACAGAAATGAAATTATAACACAATAGAGTAGACTCCATAGGACAGCTATTCTGAAGTTTGCAACCCAAACGGCCTAAACGGCCAAACGGTTCAGTCGATATATTATTGCATCATGATAATTACACACAAGAATTCGCAATTTGTTATTGTATGGAAAATCTGATTGAATATATTGATGAATTGACAATGAAAATTAAATCTTCAGGTTATTTTGATCATTTTAAGTATTCATTGGCGAAAATCGTTATAGAAATGGTTGAGATATGGACTTTTGAATTCACGTGCATGTGCATGGTTCTTAGCATTCAAAAAAATCACCAATTGTTTGGAAAATATATATAAATATATCACCCCAAACTTGGAAAAAATATAAATATATATAAATCACTCAAGGCCTTCAGAAAATATAATTAAATCACTGAAAAAATAACTCTAAGCTCAAAAAAATCACAAAAAATTACTTGTGGTTTATTTCAATTACAAGCAAAATTGTGGGCTATTGCAGGCTTAATTTACCATTTGCAAGCACAAAAATGTACTCTAACATCCCACAATCTATTTATTAATGTTTCACAAGCAGTATTCATTTCATACAATATTGACAAGTTAAAATATCACACAAATATCACAACAGAAAAATTCAACCTACAACCTCAATGACAACTTCAAAAACATTTTGCACTGCAAACATGTTGTACTTAACCTATAGTGTCTGGTTGTGGCAGTGATGTTTGACTAAAAGGTGCTTAGTACTTGCAGCAGTGCCAGGTATGCCGAGGAAGTTTAGTGCGAATTCACTTTAGTGCGAATTCACTTACATGTTTGGCAAAATTTTGGTGACATTTAGGTGACACCATGGTGACAGTGTTCCACAGTTGTCCCCCATATTTGATAACTGGCAACATTGGTTGATGTCACCAAGTGTTGCCAGCTTTCAAAAGTGGTGAAGTGAGTTTTCAATTACTGTAGATCATTTTTGATGACATCAAGCAGGTATTTTTGATGCAATGTTATGTTTTATTTCAGAAAAGTATGTTATAAGATAGAGATGATCCACACTCGTGTAATTAATTTCATGACATCATTTTACGTCGTCATTCCATGTCGAATCAACGCTAAGCTCTAATTCCGGCTTAATGAAGACTAAGTGATGGTGATATCACCATTTGTCATCATTTGAGTTTTCACATTAGGTAAACACAGTAGCAAACTAGTGACTTGCCAAAACAACCCCACTGAAATCCACGCTATTTGTGAAAACGTAACATCTACAGCGTTCTATTGTGGAAAACTGGATGGTGACATGTCACCATTTTTGGCCATTTCAGTTTTCAAAAAAGTATGGTGAAAACTAGTGTGTGTAGGCACAATATTCACCTGCTTCAAACACTATTTTAACTCAATAATGCTTTACATGAGCAGATGAGAGATTTTCAGGATAAAATTCTCTTGCAAAATTCAAAATTCTCTTGCACAAATTACATGTTTTAATCATGAAGCGCAATACTTGCACCACAATGTATCTAGTATGAGTGATTTTCTCAGTGATTTTTTTTTCGAAATTGAAAAATATATATAAATATATCACTCAGAATTTGAAAAAAATATAAATATATATAAATCACGGGTTATTTATATTTATTGTGATTTTCGAAAATATAAATCACGGGTTATTTTTTGAATGCTAATGGTTCTTCATGTGGTGATTTATGTGGATGGGAGGGACAAGTTTGACTTGCTTTAACCTTTGATTGGAAAGATATAATGAACTCATTCTTTTGATACATGAACTCGTACATGATACTCTGCCCTCGCACTGATTTATGTCTCGTGTTGGAAGCGCGCCAATTATTATTAATCATGCGATTTCTGTAAAAAGATGAAAAAAGTAATCGATGTGAATATGTTAATGAATAACATCATAACAAAAATCAATTTTATCATCCTTTTTATGAATCTTGCACGCGTTAACCATCGTTGGCACACTTCCAGCGGGAACCACGCGTGCAAGGTGTAAAGTAACCGGAGTATATATGATAGCATGTCCATAAAAAAATTATTTTTCGCGTTTGAATACTGGGTAAAATCAGCATATGGAATTCAGACATTTCTAATGCGACTTCAAAAATGGAATCTACAGCTTATGCCGATCATTTTAAGTGTTAAACAATCCAAATCGGCCCAGAAATGGCCGACTTATTAACCTTCAAATTCGATAGACTGGATTGGCCATGTAAAACGACCATCTTTTTATAGAACCCCCTTATCTCGTTACTGGGGACTATTCGAGAAAACAAAAAAAATGTGTCGTAGCCCCGACCCCAAACCCCAACATACTCGAAGGGCATCAAAATCGGTCAATTCCAATCAAAATCGGCCAGTCACAAAATTACACTAAACACTGTGTGTTCCACATCTCACCCAACATGTGGCCGTTTGAGTTGCAAACTTCAGAATAGTTGTCCTATGGAGTCTACTCTATTGTGTTAACTTTTCATTGTGATAGCTCAACCGTAGCTCAAGCTATCGCGTTTTTCCAGCATTAACTGAAGATGCCCACCCCTGTGGGTGATTTGTGGTGGTGTTCAGCAGTAGAAACTAATCTGTCTTGTGATAGATAGATCAACTGAGGAGGGTCTGGGATAGACAAGTAACTAGCTGGAACATTTGTGGAAAACCCACAAACCCCCACCTACTAGACCCCTGGTCAGATCCACGCACAACTTACTATTTACCTTGTTGCAAAAATGAGTGCACATGGCATTGTAAAGTACTCTTTCCATTGCATCCTTGTGACAGTGCCAATTGGGCATGCAGTAACAGGCTCACTCCAGAACTTGTGTCTGAAAGGTTGGCAGTTGGCCAACCAAAAAGTTAGGGACCCACTGAGTGCGGGGAGTTGACATTTTCCTTGTGACTATGCAAACTGGTGTCTGATGGACATAAATATTTGACTCACTCCACTCTTTTGCCACAATCTTTTGCACCATCATTGAATCTAATTACATCCTGGACCATCCTGGACAGTTCATGTGGGTCGCATCTTGGTTTAGGTGGGCAGCTATCCATCAATATTCTGCCCTGTGCTCCATGGGGGGTACCCCCACACCCAGTAAAATGCCCTGTCAAATGTAAATTGTCATGCAGAGTCTGAAAAGTCATGTAAAATCAAGCCCGTATCCAGAGGGGTGGCTGCAGCCTCCCCCTTCCCGGGGTGAGACGTGAAAACCCCCAGAGATGCAACTTTTAGTACAAATTTAGATGGTGTATGTGAAAATTTAGTCTGCAAGCGCATACTTACTTGCCCTCTACACAAAGCATATTTTCAGCATATTAGTCTCCATAGACACATATCCCTGAAATTGCACCATAATCCAATCCAATGATGTACCTGTCTCTGTGTAATGTACGTGTATTTACATTTACAGCAGTTTCAGGCACTGGCGCCAACGCCAATTGCGCCATTGCATGGCGCCTACAAATGGCGCCAGCGCCATGGCGCCATTCCGTAACTGTACGGGTAAAATTTTAGGTGGGGGGGGGAGCCCCTCATTCACCGTGCTCTGTAAACAAGCAGCCCCCGTTCAAAAATCCTGGATACGTCCCTGTGTAAAATGACCAGTAAAATGTCATGTTGACGGAGTTTGCTATCTTTCAGGGCCTTTTACATGACATTTGACAATTTGCAGGGTACTTTGCAGGGTCTGGGAGTGGCACCAGATACATTTGCCAGTCTGCCAATTCTCCAGACACCCCTGCCCTGTCATAGGCATACTCATTTCTGGGATCTACAATTTCTGATTTCTCATTACATCTGCAAGATTTTATGTTAAATAAAACTCCACTCACTTCACAAATAAAATTGCCATTATGACCAACAGTGAGTGTTTGCATGCTTCGTTGAAATCAATTTCATTCACTAGACATGTAACTGCTTCCTTGAGCAGTGCACCAGAGGAGTACCATTCGTCAAAAGTGTTTTTGCGCTATGGGCATATGAATACATTAATTGCAGTAGTTGGGTAAATTGAAGTTCAAGTATGGCAGGTTTTAAATGCATCCCAAACATCTCTAACACTTGTGAAATTGTGCACTTGTGTTCAAAAGAAATGTAAAATACACATTGAAAATGATTCCACTACTTATAAATATAATTCCCCCTGTTGAATAGTACCCCCTCAAAACTGTCTGATGAAAAAATATATAATAATAATTATATACAAATACAGAAACATACACATGAGTGGAGGGTAGGGTTGGGAACTTCCAAATGTTCGGTTCTGGTTCTTGGTTCTCGGTTCCAAAAGATTTCGGTTCGGATATTGGTTCTCGGTTCCTCAAAATTTTCGGTTCTGGTTCTCGGTTCTGGCTCTGAAGTTCGGTTCCGGTTCGGGACTTTTGGATCCATAAATTAACAAAAAAATTGGGGTATCGGGTAATAATTGGCTCAATAACATAATAGCAACGTAATGATGTGGTGTAGTAAACACAAGGGGCAATCCCAGACCCTGTAAAAGACACTGTAAAATGTGAACGACCCTGTAAAGTGTCATGTATTTTACATGCCATCTGACATTCTACATGGTATTTTGCATGAATTACACATGACTAGTGATGGAAAAGCACCATGGCACTGGCACCTGGTGCTAGCGCCAAAGGAAAAAGTGACATGGCACTTTTGGAACTTGGTGCTATTTTACTGTAGCGCCATTTGCACTTGGCGCCACACCCATGAAAAGCGCGATGGCGCTTTGCGCTATTTTTCAGTGGCGCCAGGAACAAAATGCCTGGCGCTGGCGCTTGGCGCTCGTCCAAAGCAAAAGCTCGTGCCAAAGCTCTGTCGCTTGGCGCCATTTTGTTCTGGTGCGATTGGGGCTTGGCACACACATCGCTACACATGGGATTTGAGTCCTGTAAAAAAATTGAAATAAATTGCAAGCACTTTTAAAAAAGCCGTTGGGGCCATTGCAAGAAAGGCCAACTTACCGCCCCACCTAGGACTAAAATGCTAAGTGACAAAAGTGACATAATGTTTTGAAATCACTAAACATCACCATTTTTTATCAGGTAATTAAACAAAAATTTAGGTTCTTTCGGGTCTTAAGGTCGGTTCCGGGTATCTGTGCCAGTTCTCGGTTCCGGTTCGGGTATTTTTTTCAGTTCTGGTTCTTGGTTCTCAGTTCCAAAATATGCTTGGAACCGCGGTTCGGTTCGGTTCGGGTCGGTTCGGCGTCCCAACCCTAGTGGAGGGTTTTATGTCAACACACACTAGTTTTCAGCCGAAATTTTGGAAAACTAAGGAATCAGTTTGCATGCTGTTGAGTTTATCAAAATGAGTTTTTTAAACTAGCTGACAGCCATCAGTAATTTCTCCCTAATTTAATAAAATCCAGATAAAAGCGAGTAACTTACACCTGCTGCATCCATAAATCTCTTGTGTTTGTCCACATCAAGTATCAGACCAAGATCACCATCAACGCTGCATAGATAATTGAGGGGCATTCCTTAATCTGTGATTACAGGTTTACGGAGAGAAAAAAACAATGGAAAATTTCAACGGAAAATTGGTTACATGAGAGTGGATGATGACGATACAGGTCTCAAATTTTTCATGTAAATTATATTTATCAATACATCCATTCAAATCGAATCTATTTTATTACCACTTATGAATCAATACAGATACATGTCTTATCAATCAATTATGAATCAAATTGTCATGTGGCTTAATAGAACTAAAATTGAGTTGATACCAAAACCAGTTGATATCCAGGGTGTGTAGCGCCATAGGTCGAGTGCAAAATGTTTTTGAAGTTGGCATCAAAGTTTTATGTCAAATTTTTGTGTTGTGATGGTTACTTCATGATTTTAACGTGTCAAATATTGTTTTGACATGAATACTGCTTGTTAAATGCTAATACATGGAGTGTGCGCTATTTGAATATGTTTTTTTTCTGCTTGCAACTATGTAGTAAATAAAACCCAAAATACCGCTTTAAATTGATTTCATGTATGAGTGATTTTTTGAGATTTTTTCAGCTTAGAGTGATTTTTCAGTAATTTATATATATTTTCTGAAAAGCTGGAGAGATTTATATACATTTATATTTTTTCAAAAATCTGAGTGATATATTTATATAGATTTTCTGGCAAATTTGTCATTTTTTTCGAATGCTAATCATAATAAACTCTCATGTAGGGTTGGCCGATGTTTTTTTTTAAACGTTTTTTTTATAAAAAAAACGTTGTTTTTTAAAAAAAAACATGACGTCCGAAATGTTTTTTTTTTTTTTTAAAACATCGGCCAAAATTTTTAGTACTAAGCACTAGGTATTTTGCAAAATTTTTGCGCGCAAGCGCGCAATTTCACACACAAATTGACATTGGTGGTTGTTTTCATTGGTTTTGTTGCATTTTTAGTATCAAAACATCCATTTCTATGTGCTACCATGGGTGAATAAGCCGACATATGTTGCTGTAATATATAATATTGAGGTAATGTGCTTCCATGTACCTCCACAGTGTGTAACTTCACTCCCAAAGTAACAACCTCCTTTTATAACCTTGTTTGATCACCATTCCGTGCCAAACTTTACCTGAAGTCACGAACATTTGACTATAAGGCGATATACGAACGATATGTCGACAAAAAATGGATATTTTTGACACAAATCACCACTTATAATGCTATCCCATGGCTCCACAGCCATTATATGGTCATATTTAACATCACAGAGTATTGCCAGTGTCTGATATACCTATATATGTTGACGCTAGGTCATATCTGGGAGCTTTTAAAAAAAACGTTTTTTTTATTAAAAAACATCGAGTTAAAAAAAACGTTTTTTTTCCAACCCTACTCTCATGTAACCAATTTTCCGTTGAAATTTTCCGTTGTTAATTTCCGTCAAGCTGTAATCGCAGCTTTTAGCGCAGCCTGTATCCTAAGTAGAACATATAGCTCCAATTGAAATGACGAACGAAAAATCGTTTTCCGCCAGTTTGATAGCTTTCTTCATAAATCTATATCTTTTGTTCGCTTCAATGTATTTTGCGAGACAATCCACAGTGCACCAGAGTTGTGCAAATACTGGTATTTTTGGAAAACGTAAACGTAAACGTAAATACCTTTTCCAAATCAAAAGTATAAATACTAAAACGTAAGGTATTTTATAAATACCAAGGAATACGTAAAAAAAAACGTAAACGTAAAATTTTTACTTACACACAGTATTTGCCATTGTGCTTTGGAAAATACCATTATTTTCACCTTTAGATGGGTCAATCGCTCCATCTGCACCACTTTCTGTTTTAAGTGTGGCGAAATCCAACTACGCTGGTGATTCTGGGGGAGTCCCAGACCCAGTAAAATGCCTTGAAAATGTCTAATGACATGCGAAGTGTCTAAAGTCATGCACAATGCCCTGGAAGGTGGCAAATCTTTGCCATTTTGCTGAGCATTTTACATAAGTTTTGACATTTGCATGAAATTTTACATTTTACAGGACATCTTACAGAGTCTGGGATTGGCACCAGAGCTTGCACTCGCCCTGCCAGTTTCAAAATGTGTGCTTTGCACAGTTGTTGCAAGAGCGTCGTCAGAAGTCATCAGAAAAAAATTATAACGACAAGGCTGCACAAACAAACAAACAGTGTTCAGCATTTGAACACATTTATGAATATCTACTCAGTATTCCATGTGTAAGTGCAAGTGTGCAGTCACTTTTTACGTTTATGTTAAATATTTACGTTAATGCAAAAACACAAGAATATTGTTGGCTGCAGGTCGTGCGGCCCATTTGAACATGTGCATGTGTGAATGATCACAAGTTTTTTTACGTTTTCCCCAGTACCCGGGTATTTTGGTGAGGAAAACGTAACAAAACGTAATGGTATTTTTGGAAAACGTAAACGTAAACGTAAGTATAAATACCCGAATAACCGGGTATTTCGGGTAAACGTAAATACGTTTTTCCAACTCTGCAGTGCACTGAGCATATCTGGATACTGAGCACATGGAATAGGTCCTATGAAATTCATGGAAGTACACATCCTGAATCTCATCGTAAACCAAGCTTCGAATAATCCACACCTTGTCAAACCTGCACAGATCGCACATTGTTGTTTTGTTGATGGTCATTTGATAGAAACTAGTAGGATTAAAAAAATACATATTTCAAATGCCTTGATTTTTTAAATAAAAATACTTTTTATTTTTTTAAATTACAATCAGATTATGTGCACTACCAGCTGAGACAAGGACAAAATGTATATGTAGTGTGATACATCAAAATTGTGACTAAATAACAATTCCCCCACTTGAATATCCCATCCCCTTGAATAGTTCCCCCTCAAAAAGGTCTGACCACAAGGTCTAACCCCCAGGGAATTATTTGAATAAATATGGTATGTATTTGCATATCAATTCTTACCGTGGGTTCGCCTTTACGGAAGACTCGGGACGGCATGTTTCGTGGTATAAGTTGAGACAGTATCTGTGATGATTTACAAAATTTTATTTAAAATTGAAAGGACACATCACTTGTAGAATGTAAATATCTTAATTCAGACTGGGATGCAGCTGCATGGTTAACCTGAACTAAGCTTTTACTTGGGAAGGACTCACAACATTCTCAGGGCATCGTTGATCTTTTTCACCTTTATTGGATCATTTTCATTCAAGAAGCTTCCCCACGAAAATCTGTGGTCAGTACTGGCGCAGGCAAGGAGAAGGGACGGGGAACAAACTCCCAGCTCATAAAAAGCAAATTGGCCATTCATTGACTTCAGTCTCCCGAGATAAGTGCCAATTTGTTCATGTCTCTTGTCTAATATTGATTGTGTCTTTTCCTGAACATCAGGGCAAGTCATTTTGTACCAGCAATCGTTCAGTATGGGCGGCGTGGGCGGAGTGTCCGGAAGTGGAATTAATGTAGTCAGTGCAGCTGGTAGGTAGTCACAGTCGTCTACACTGGCGCCGCGCATGTAGCACTCATCTTTGCTGTCAAATGATATCCTGAAAGCTACACCTAGATCAAATCCCATATCTGGTAAAGGATATTCACATCACAATTCAGTGTTTTTGGCACAAAATTAAATTCTGGTCCTGATTAGGGTGTTGAATTTCTGGATGTTAAATTTGGTCTGTTTTTTTTGTTTTGTTTTCTATCAATCTTTCAGTTTTTTTCTGCCTCATTTACGTTTTACAGCAAATTTTCTTTTCTTTTTCTGCCTCAATTTTCCATTTTCTGGCAAATTTCCTGTTTTCAATTCATTTTCCATTTTCTCAATCAACATTACATTTTCTGTGCCAGCCTGTGTCATTTATGGGAATTTTTTCAGTTTCCAGTAAAATTTCAGCAATTTTTCATTTCTAGCAAAATTTCTGCCAATTTTTCTTTTTCTTGCGAAATTTCTGCAAATTTTTTCCTTTTCAAATTTGTGGCAAAATTTTTGCAAAATGTTGTGCAGGTTGAAAAAAACTGTTGTGCCTGCACCACCATGTATTTACATGTTTGTTTGCCCCATGCACAATTCAAATTGTGGCACTGGAATAGATGCCAATCAATATACATCCGTCCAGTGCCACCTCACTTCTCATAGGTATTTAAGCATGTGCAGTGTTCCTTTTACTCCAGATCAGTTCTTTTGGCCTGTTATCAGAAAAATAAATGATCTGAGGAACATGTGGCAAGGCGATGGTGCCAGAATAAATATTCTACAAGCACACTCCAAACACATTTCCTCCCCGGTTGCCGGCTTTGTGGACTTGGTCCCGCGTCACTAAGGTCCACACCACAGTCATCCAAATGAAATCAATGACGTTCCCTTGCGGCCCGGTATAGACTGCCACCACACTGACTTGTGCCCGCAACAACTCCCTAGACCTGAACCGAATTCCGAGCCCCCAGTATCATTCGACAGCGCACTCATCTGTGCAAGTCCTGCATGTGTAGGGACATTTGATGGCCATGATGGTGGCCTGCCTCGCGCACTCGCGCCAAGCAGTGTTGCAAATCCGTATTTACGTTTACCAGAAATACCTGGTTATTTGGGTATTTATATTTACGTTTATGTTTACACTTTCCAAAAATACCATTACGTTTTGTTACGTTTTCCTGATCAAAATACCCAGGCACTGAGGAAAACGTAAAACAATTTGATTGTTCACATGTGCAGACGCTCAAACCTGCCGGCTGCCGCACCACCTGCAATAACCAAAACTCTTACGTTTTTGCAAATACTACAGATGTATAGAAAAAATCAAAAGTAGTGTATCAAAAAACTGGCTGCACGCTTTCACTTAAACACGGTAGTGTATTTACGTTTACGTTTTTTATGTATTCCTAGGTAATTTTCAGAATACTTTACGTTTTAGTATTTATACTTTTGATTCAGAAAAGTTATTCACGTTTACGTTTACGTTTTCCAAAAATACCAGTATTTTAACAACAATGGCGCCAAGTCAACCACCCATGCGCGTGGCAGCTCGGCTTGTCTGCACACTTTGGCTTTGATGAAGCTGCACAAAATTTGTATCATTATGCAGTATGGGCATTGATTGTACATATTGATGGTGGTTTCATTTTGGCTGCAGATATAAATACCGTATTTCTTCGCAATACTCCCCCCCCCTTGAATTACCCCCCCCCCCCCCGAAATCCCCCAGGTCCCAGAGGGAGTAAAATCCCTCCCTACCCTCCCGTCGCGCCAGGCGCTTGACAGCCGCCGCCCGACTGCCAGGCAGATCGAGATTCAATTGCGTGCCGGGCGGCAGCTGTCAGGCGTGTGGCGCGACGGGCGGGTCGGGAGGGATTTTTAGTGTAAAACAAAAAATTGGTTTAAAGTGAAAGTTTTGGTCTGCTGTTTATCGGACGGGGCGAATGTAGGGCCCGAACAGGACTCGACTCGACTCGACTCGACTCGACTCGACTCGACTCGACTCGTGACTCGATGGTAAAACAGGGTACCGACTCGACCAGAAAAATATGGCCCATATTGGCAAATTGGCAAAAATATTGGCAAATTTCGAGTCGGGGTTTCCATTGAAAAATGTCCTCAAATATCAATTTTGATATGAAATTTTAAACATATTTTTCAAAAATTTTGCGCGCGAGTGCGCATTTCCACACCACATGTGTGATATATTGTGGATTGGCTTGGCATATGTATTGAATGGTGTTAAAATTTGAATTTCTTATTACCATACAATTCTACATAATGTGCATGTGCACGCTAGTTTACCGCCAGATTTTGGTAAACTCATAAATCGGCTTTGATAAAACGCATTTGAGTTTACTGAAATTAGTTATTCTTAATCCCCATCAACTGCAGTTGACAGATACATCATTATCGTAAATTCAAATGCGTTCAAAGCTGATATATGAGTTTAGCAAAATCTGGCAGTAAACTAGCGTGTGCAGCGCCACATGTGAAACACACACACATACACCACCTCAAATGCATTGCACAATGTTGGCATTGATCCAAAACAATGTTGTAAAAGATTTTCCATCCCTAGGCCGATTTTATTTTGGCAACTTTATTTGTAGCAAACTGAGTGATAAAAAGTTCTATTTTTGCTTTATCTTGATATTTAAATGAACTGTTGGCATTTAGACTTCATTAAGTCTGTGTGAAAACATTGGTAGATAAACCAGTATCAAAAATTACTGCAAGGGTCATACCAAAAAGTAATGCATCCGACTCGACTCGAGACTCGAGATTTTTGCCTGACTCGACTCGACCTTTCACTGGCTCGCCCGACTCGACCGGAAAAAATTTGGGGTTGCGACTTGAACTCGAGTTTGAAAAAATCGAGTTTTGAGCCTTAGGCGGGTGCCCTACTTAAAAAAATGTATTAGCCAAACTAGGTTTCAAACCCAATTCAGTTTTATACTAGGTATGTTCTTGCAACGTTTTTATAATGCAGTTGGGTAGTGAACTTGTTTGGGACACTTTGGCTCTTTTAAAAAAATGATCAACTTTATATGCAGTGACCCCTTTTAACTTTATATATAAAATTTCAGCATTTTAACACCCCCATGGACGGAGATATTGCATCCGAAGTGAATTAAAAAATAGGTGGTGAACTTGTCCGAGAAGGTGTTTATGTTACTATGCCCAAATATATCCTATTCCATCACATTTATTACCAGTTTTTGGCATGTTTGAACATATTGTTTAGTACTATTTTCACGGAAATTTCTGACGAAATAAGAACCCCCTCGAATAAGCCCCCCTTGAATAAGCCCCCTCGAATAAGCCCCCCTTGAATAAGCCCCCTCGAAATACCCCCCTCAAACTCTACACTCTCAAAAAATAAACCCTGGGGGTATTTCGAGGAAATACGGAAATATTTATGATATTGTGTGTGGTACTGGTTTGCCAATGGTAGCACTCTGAATGGCATTACCTGGTTGACCGAGTGACCCATCACTCCTGTAGATTCCATCTATCCACTCTTTTATGTCGCCTGTGTTGACATATTTAAAGTTGAAAAGGACACATTTAAAGGAACGTTTATGCCATCATTTTACCTTCTCCGCAATTATATACCACATTCACTTTGTATATGTCACTTCTGGACAAACCAGCCCTTTGGCCGACACCAAATTCACCCCAAAAATAGTCATTAGGTAGCTTTGTTCTGTTGTTGTTGTACATGGTCAGACAACATTTTTCACTACAGATCCGACAAAGGTTCTAGAATTCTATTTTTTTGCTATATCTTCGTCAGTGAAAATATTGCACTTGCACTAAGAAGTGTCCTGCAACCACTCAACAAAACTCGGAATTGACATTGAACCCAGTTGACACTAGGGGTGGCCGGTGTGTTCAATAGTAAACTAAAGTTTTTTCTATAATGGACAAAACTATATGTGGATGTTAAATCCACGCTCAACTGAATTTTTGAGGTTTGGAGCTTAACATGTTTCTTCAGGATTCTGACCCTCACAGGGACTGAATAGATAGCAAATCACTTCTCTAGAGGGTGAAAATTGACAAAATGGAGCAAAAATAAGCGCTTTTGAGTGAAAGGTTGCAAATTGCTCAAAATTTGCTCCATATCAGTGGCTCAGTGGATAGTAGCCAAAAAATTAATATCAGAATTTATAGATAGCTAAGCTGCTTCTAGGATAGATAAATAACTGGCCGATTTTGGTGCAGGGCTTCGCACCCCTAGCCCCCCCCCCATTGGAGACCCCTGGTGCTTATGTACTTTTGTAATCAGTCTCTTCAATTGCAATGAAAAGTAGACACCATTTTGCATTCTCCCAAAAAATGTTGCCAGTCCATGCATTTCGTTTTTAATCACGCTGGCCTTCCAATGCCAACCAACATCTAGGTCTGCCATTGGATTCAACTCAAAAGCCATGTACGTAGTCCGCTTTGATGTCACATTGTCTACTTTGATTTGCTTAGAGGCTGGATGGAGTATGAACATTTTTACGTTGTTGAGTTTTTTTTCCATTATGAAGTGAAAAGGAAAAAAGTGAAATACCCTATGTCCTTGAATGAGTCCTCCCCCTCGAAAAATTTTCCCCCTGAATAATGATTACTCCCCTCAAATAACTCTTCCATATTTGATGGGTGGAGGAAATCTTTTCACATGTACAAAAACATTTTATTGGTGTATTTATTATGTAAAAATGTATATTATCTTGCAGGTAGAATTCGCTCACATTGATTTCACTGCTTTAATTATTGAATTTGTACCAAACCTATGTACCTATGTAACCAATTTAACCCCATTTGTTTAGTAAATTAATCATGCATTTTCCCTAAAATTCAGATGAATAAAAACCCATCCCCTTCTTGAATAACTCCCCAGTTGAATTGTCTGATAAACAAAATAACTCCCCTGGGGCCAGTTTGAGAAGTGAGAAGTAAAATGAGAAGTTGTCAAGACAAAAATATTTGTCCTTCTACAGCTGCACAACAACAAAAATCAATTTTCCACTACCAATGATCAGGAAACTCACCATAATGCATAACGGAGAACACATCATAATCGGTGTCAACATTATTCTGTACGATCGGGGTGTACCATTCCCATTGATCCAGGCTATCATCTGGTATATAATGCCAGTGGATCTAAATTTGATTTTTCTCTGTTCTTGACTCTCATTATATATGCCCTATATTAGATAATCAGATGGGATATGAATGTGAATAGCCAACCATAAGATATTTGTTTCTACTAGGCCTTTGATGCTCGTGGTCGAAACCCAGCGCATGCATCAGTTCGTGCAGAATATACCCGTTGCCAGTTATACCAGAGGCGTCAATTCAATGGGGCCATAAGGAGTTCACCATTGATGTGGCAATTTGGCCCGATGTTGCGAAGTTTAGCAGTCATGCAATGTGCATACCGTATTTCCTCAAAATACCCCCAGGGTTTTTTTTTCAGAGTGAGGATTTTGGGGGGTATTTCGAGGGGGGTTATAAACGTTTTGTGCTAGATCATAATATTGGCTAAATGAACAATGGAATTAACCGTTAACGCCAAAATTAATGTTTGCCTGCTGGTTCATTTCAAAAGATACCGTATTTCCTCGAAATACTCCCAGGGGGGTTATTTTTTCAGAGTGAGAATTTTGAGGGGGGGTATTTCGAGAGGGGGGCTATTATTTCGCCGGCAATTTTTTGAACTCCCATTACTAATAACGTAAGTAGATGTAGACAAATGCGACAAAAACCACCATGTAAAAGAGTCTACACTACAGCCTTATAAATATAAGTACAGGGGTGGGCATTTTCAGTTACCACTGGAAAAACGCGATAGCTTGAGCTACGATTGAGCTATCGCAGTGAAATTTAAACACAATAGAGTAGACTCCATAGGACACTTATTGTGAAGTTAGCGACCCAAACGGCCACATTTTGGGTGAGTTGCGGAACACACAGTTTTGAGTGTAATTTTGTGACTTGGCGTCACCCATATGATAAATCACGGATGGCATTTGAGGAGGGGGGTCACCGTTTTTTGGTGTCGTCCCATTCTGTCGGACATTGGCCGATTTTGATGCCCTTTGAGTATTTCATTTCATTTCAAATTATTACCACAATTGGCGACGGGCGTCAAGGGTACATACCAAAATAACTAGCTAACCTAATAAAAGAAAATCACGCGAGGTAAATACACATGCGGGAACACGATTCGGGAGGTAAAAACAATGCATATACACGAAAATACCGGTTTAAAATCGGGATACAAGGCAGATCGTAGTGCAATTATGACAAGTGAAATGTAACATGCGAAATACCAAAAAGTGAATGAAGTATAAAACTTTAGGAAACACATGTAGAAGCATCATACGATAATTGTAGCACAGAAGGAAACTTAAAGAAAATTTACTTCTCATAATCCCAATCCAAATCAACGCACTTCGGAAGCCAGGGTGCACCCTGCTGAACCAAAGCTCATTATAGTGTTGCACACACTAATATGATTGGATTCTTCTTCAAGTCCGACCAAAAATTACATACTTTAAAACACTGTAGAACACTGTAGAACAGAGATATTTGCTAGACCGCTCCAATAACTCTCTTGCAGCCGTCTACCATATCCAGGTTCTAATTTACAGATACAGTGTGTTCTGTTCCGGAAGTGCATTAGATAAATGTTGCAAAGGTGTGCATAAAGTGCAAAAAATACCAGCAAACAATGTAAATTAACATCTAAATCATGTCCAACTTAATTTGCAAGTATTACCTCTGTACCAGGCCTGTGTACATGGTACACAGCCCTTTATCAAGAGCATACACCTCCTTAGATAGCGTTACTCTTACTGTTTGGCACAGGTTCGGTGAACGGATTATATCAGATCTGTTAACCGGACTCGCTACCTTTATTTTCTCAGCACATTCCCCTTCACACCCCCGGCAGTGCTTTAAGAAGTCCCTCCCTCCACCCAGTCAGGTGTAGAGAGGGGCACCCAAACAGGATATGTGACACTGTCAACCACATGTGTATTCCATTTCTTTTACAGAATATGCAATTCACATGCATCCTACTTCTTCTGCCAACCCCCAAAGTGAATTGAATGGTTTCTTGTAGTAGGCCATGTCTAAACCATAACCAGGCCAACTCATTACGGTACAATGATTTTGGGTTGATAGGCAACATACCCAAACCACTATACCGTTCCTCACGCACCCTAGACACATGCACTTCTCCCAGGCTTTTATCATCCCAGGATTTTTCTTTACAAGTGAGTTTTAGCCCCTTTTTACTAAGTAGAGGATTAAGATCCCATTCCTTTTGAATTTTCACTTCACGCCCTACGGGACTATTCTGGCGTTTTTGACCATTTCGTAATGTCTGCCAGATGGCCGCAGCTTCTGCAGTCGTTTTACTGACAGACACCCCCCTCAGGTACCTACTGTGACTAATAACGAGCTTATTATAAGCTCCCTTAACAGTAGTAAGATCCCCTTCAATGGCAAGTATTCTGCTATTGATCCACATTGGTGCTTTAAGTGCGTGCCGGAATGTCTGCATTTGTAGACTCACAAGTTTCTTCAAATGAGATTTAGACATCCCACTTATTTCCGCACCGTAAAGTATTTTTGGCATTGCATACAGGCTCCAGAGTCTGTTTGTCGCCCAAAAAGGCCTAGAACTAAACTGCTGTACCTCTCCCACAAGAATCGATGCTACATGCGATCCCTGTAAAAGATTGTCCCTATGCAGTTTCAGACTGTCCTGACCGGATGAAAGCCGTATCCCCAGGTACTTAATTTCATCAACCTCATCTATGGTCTGAACATTTTTCTGGGCATTATATCCCAGCTTCCATTTTTTGGAAACCTGTGCTCTACGTCTGAAGTGCATAACCTTACTTTTAGAAGGATTTATTGCCACACCCCATTTCCATGCCCATTGTGTGAATACATCCATAATCTGCTGCAAAACTTCATCGGTATTTGCCAGCAGAACAATGTCATCCACAAAAAAAATGGCCGGTACATGTTTGCTACCTAAAACTGCACCGGTACCAGATTTCTCTAGGTCTGTCCGCAAATCTGCCATATAAATGACATATAAACTGGGAGATAAGCAGCAACCCTGTCTCACCCCATTGTTATACATCATAAGGTCAGAAGCAAACTCGCCGTATTGAATGAAACACTCTAAATTGGTGTATGTATTAGACATAGCACGCACAAATTTAGAGGTGTAGCCATATGCTAGAAGTTTTTGCCATAAGAGATCCCTTGGGATTCTATCGAATGCCTTTACGGCATCGACAAAGCATGCAGATAATTTACCTGATTGTGCTAAGCATCCCTGCATTACCACGTGATTATCTGTTGTACGACGTTACTTACGAAACCCCCCCTGCATGTCCCCGAAGCCGTTTACGGCCTCGAATGTATCTAGGAGGCGTTTGTTTAAGATACAACAATATAGTTTCAGTAGGTTGCATTGTAGTCCTATTGATCTATAATTGTTTACGTCATGCCTAGACCCCTTTTTATGCAATAATTGCAGTTTGCAAATTTTTGCATTTCTAGGTATTTCCGCACCATCAAACCAGGAGTTGAAGAGAATAGTAAGAACTCTTACTAATTCTGGTCCTGCTCCTTTAAGCATTTCATGATAAACCCCGGTTGTTCCAGGTGATTTAGATAGCTTAAGTTTCTTACAGGCACGCTTTACATCTATCTCTGAAATCGATAGGTCAAGACCCTCTCTATTTACGCCAGAGATGACGCCAGATAGTGAAGTCACCCTCACCGTCTCTTTATTTTCCATAGGGTTAGCAGTTTGGACTGTTTTCCAAAACCCCTTCAGTACGTCATTAAGTTCCCCGGAATTATTAACAGTCCCACCTTCAGGTTTTCTGAGAGCCGGGTATTCTATAGCCGGCGCTCTAAACCTCTTCGCTAGGCTGTATAAGTCCGTTTTTACATTGTTTGTGCTTAGTTCATAATCAAGTCGCCGCGCGTTGCAATTATTGCGCGCCATCTTTTCAGTGTTTCTTATTTCCTCCTTTAGCCCCCCTACCATGCATTTATATTCTTGATATCCCACCTCCCCACGGTGTAATGCACGCCGGGTTCTTTGGATCTTTGATTTCAGTTCACAAATTCTTACTTTCAATTTGTCAACTGACTGCCTGATTCCCCTTTTCTTAAAATGTGCTAAGGCTGTGTTTTGAAAGAGAGGTAAAAGTGTTGCATATGTACAGTTTTCATACGTAACAGCTGATAACACTTTCTCAATAGCCTCACTAAATGGTGCAACTTTTTCCTCTCCACTCACACACCATTGAATTAAGTTTACGTTGCGTTCAATGCTATGAGATTTGCATTGAGGCATAAAGAGCACATGTAAACGTAGAGCTGAATGGTCCGACATGATTGCATGTGGACTATCCCTATCAATATGTTCGAGATAGATGTCTCGAACATTGCTCCTTTTATACAAAGTTAGGTCCAAGAGCGATGATACTATCCCTGAGAAATATGTATGGATATGGCCTTTTTGCGGTACGGCTACTGAAAGTTCATTCAGTTCCGCAAGTGCATGAATCAGCCTACCATTTGAGTTAATATCCCCCGAGTTACCATCCAACCCTGGCAGTGTATTACCTATATGCCCATTGAAATCACCAATGAGTATATATGGAGTGTTGTTCCCGTCATACTCCGCACACTGTTTACCTAACGCAGCAATTATTTCAGTATTTTCTGCCTGCGCCCTTTCATCTCTCTGCACCTTTCCCTGGTCATGTAGATACACGACACCAATATGGCAATGATGTCTTTCCCACATGCACTTAACCCACAGTACATTAGAGGTGGTTTCCCAGAACCCCCCCCCCCCGTAATTACGGCCTGTATACTGTCAGCTGTGTATATGGCTAGACCTCCCGTCCCCTTTTCAGGACATGGCGTTATATTCAGAGTGTACCCCGGAACTACTGGTAACCCCAAACGTGTTTTTGCACCAGTTTCACATAGCGCAATAACATGAGCCCCCATGCCGCAGATTGTCTTCACCTGCTCTTGTTTATTTCTCAGTGTATTTACATTCTGGAAGTAAACATCTAATGCATCTGACCCAGATGCAACAGATCTACATGCGGACTCACTTTGCATTCCCCCCTTAGAATGCTCATCTGACATTTTTCCGCTATAGTCAAAATTACGATTTTTTGGTGACTTGCCAAAACCTCTCTCAGAACCACCCTCTTTGACAGTGGCAATACTTGCATTTCGGGTTGGATTATCACCTACCATACAAATCTTGGGGCACGAGATTGATTTTAGTAGTAAGTCAAACAAGGCGTAATATTTTTCATAGTGGACTCCACAAACAGATTGGAGATGACGCGACATGCGAATCAGTTGAATCGAGATCATACATGACATAAGCTCGAAATCATAGATCATGATCACCAGCTTGTTAAAAAAACGCCATACCGTCTGCGCAACACCACAATCTGTTTTTTTCAACGAATTTAACAGGCTACACACATATAAGGATGCCAGGTGATGTAGCACAGATACACCTAGCTTAGATATAGTGTTGAAACCGGTTAAATGTAGTGACCAGATGAGTTCGTTACTTCTCGTATCATGTGCTAGTACACCTAACATCAGAATTACGAGCCACAGTAACATAGCAAAAAAAAGAAAATAACTCCTTTCTCCGCCACCTCTCAGCCACCTAAGTGTTCCCGCCGAAGCCGAAGCCGGTCTTCTGCACGCTTGCCGGCGTCCTAGTGCGCGTTTTGCCTGGCACCGCGACCGCCATAGCCTCCGCGTGGGCCGCCACCTCTGCCGCCGCGAGAACCGCCCGAATACGGTCCCCCGGCGGGAGGAGTGGGCAACCATGCCCAAGTCCCATTTTCGTCGGATCTGCGGTAGCATTACTATGTTGCCCAAGCTACACATTCTAACTTTACGCAACCTAACACAGACTTTATGACATCTACTATGAACCCATCGAGACATTGCGTTTCGATTTTCTATCTTAACCCCACTTTTTTTCAGTGCTGCTAGCATGGAGACACCCCATACACACGCCCCAAAAAGCAGTAGAGATCTCACAGAAATCACTTCCACCCACAACTCACCCTTGTGGCGGCTGGTGGAAGGCGCCTCGGTTGAACTTTGGCCCGCCCCTATTAAAAGGGCGCCCGCCTCCTCGGTACCCCCGATTTCCACGTCCGGCGCCAGAGCTGCTTGCGCGACCGGAACTGTGCTGGGAGCCAGGACTGCCGCTACGGCCGCGCTGGCCACCTGAGACGTGGTTCGATCACATATTTTTTGGTCACTTTCCTCTTCCCGCCTATACAAGATGTCTCGAAAAGTGTACCTTGTCCGCCGGCTCCATTTCCCCCGCCAGTATCCGCTGCTCCGCCGACGTCGGCCCTGGCGCGTTTTTCGACCCGTGGCGAGTCCGCCATCTGAGATGGGCATATGGGGTAAGTTTCGGATGTTATATATCACCCTACTTTGTGTAGAATCGGCACACCTGTTTGCGCTCACCGCCCCCATCTTGTCAAGCGCTAGCACAACCTCACGCGCCAAAAATCTACCTAGCCAGCTCTCCCCGAACACTGTCAGATGAATCCCATCGGCTTTTGGCACCGCCGCGTACAATTCAGTCAGGGTAGCATCCTTTTTTGGGGACATTTTTTGCCAGTTACGCAGCATGTAGCCGAGCGGCTTGCACACCCACACGCCCCGTACTTTATTGCACACTAAGGCCACGCACGCTTCAATATCCCGTCCCAAGCGTAGCAGGAGCGCCTCCGCATATCTATGCCGAGCCACCCCGGGCTGCGCAGGGTACAGGGGTTGGGTCACACACAAGACGATTGGGATATGCGGCAGATCTGCTTTATCCAGCTCATGCCGCAATTCCAGGCACAAAACATACAAGTTTCGCACCAGCAATTCAATCCAGTGCGCTCCATCCCCCTTGATTGTCAAATAGACAGTGTCCAAGTAATCTAACACCGCCTTAATGACAATCACATTTACGCGCGTAAAGTCCATAAGGATAAATGACCCCTTCACGGACGCCAGTCTGCACCCTCTGTAAATTTCCGCGCAGCTAGATACTTCCACGGTGTCGAGCCTACGCTCCGCATCCGTATACTGGAAGCTCAAACGGAGATTTTCGTATAGAGCATGTCGCACGCCACACGCCGTACTGTCTCCAATTAGCCCCACGCGCAATGGTGTGTAATCAACATCCACACCGATGTGCAGAAAGTCCCTATCACCAGTTCTGTCTCGGCCAAATTGGTCGTCTTTGGCAAAGCGATTGCAAAACGCCACGCGCACAATTGGGTTCTCGGACCAGTCCGGAGGAGCCCAGGTGACCTTCCTCCGGATGTCCCGCCCCAAATTGTGTTGCCATTCGCCCGCCCTAATTTGGAACCCCCGCATGAAATCTACAATCGTGCGGCGACCCCTACCATACACAGACACTGGCTCATCCCAGTCCACTGAACCCCCTTTGCTATCCACAATCAGCGCCAATTGCGCCACTTTTATTGCCTCTTCGCACCGCTCACTAACATGGTGCGGGCTCAGGTCAGCCGTATTTAACCTAACCGACCCGAACCAGTCCCTCAGCGGATTATCGGGTAGTGCCAAATGATAACGCAATTTTACCTCTTGGTCCACATCCGGCACCGGTTCCGGTACCGCCACCCGGGCCTGCACCGGGTCAGCAGTCCCCTCCGCCTTGGCCCGCTTCGCCGCAGTAGCCGGTGCCCCCACCGAGGCCGCATGCGCTGCGTTATGGGTCGAGATTATATTATTGTTTGATTCAGACACACATGTATGTCCATCATACAGTATGGTCACTGAGCCAAACTCCCATTCATAAATTTCACCCTCCTCTAGATGCATTTTTGAATGATACTTCAAAAAGTGTGAGATTGATTGAACAGATTGCTCAAATTTTTTCCCTTTTACCACATTTGAGTCAAAACCCCCAACCCTACCATTTTGGATTTCGGTCAGGCGCCGCTTGTGCTCCACCAAATTTGTGCCAACAGTCCACATGTGGTCCGCCTCGTCCGCCACAAATTCGGCACCATACATATCCAGGTCCACCTGGTGGATTAGCGCCCCCCTGAAATCTTCAGAGGCACGCACCTCCTCCCAGGCGAGCCCATACGCGTTCAAGTCCGTGCCTTTTTTCGATTTGGAGATCCCATCCCAGTTTGTCTTTGTGAACCCATTCCCCAAACATTTGTGGGAACGCGTCGCATTGACAATCTTTTTGGGATTGCTGTTTCGCAAGTACACCGCCAGCTTCCGGTTGGTCGCAACCGCAGCTGACAGCACTCTAACGAGCGAGCAATACCAGTTGGAAGCTCACATGACAGTCACGTCCGTGGTGTTGGGATCATACCATGTCTCAGGCAGCCCCTCCCCACCGGCGTACTTGTCCCAGCACAGGGATCTCCAGTCCACCCAAGAGCGCTGCACTGCGATGGCCGCCTCCGAGTTCCATTCTACAAAACTCGCATTTAGCCGTATCGCATTTTCTTTCATTTTGGCATCATTTATGATGTCACCCTTGTCCCACATGAGTCCGGTTGCAAGCGTGCGCCATTTGTGCCCCGCATAGAAAAACTTGTTCCCAGCAAACAGCGAGAACGGGTCCTGCGGGTCCTGTGAGCTGATCATGAAGAACATATTAGTGTCCAACATGTCCAGCTGGATGCCCGTCAGACTGAGCGCCTTGTGAATTTTCAGAATTTCCTCTTTTTGCTCGCGCAGTTCATCTAACATTCTTTTTTGATGCTCCGCCATGCTGCTCATGTTGGTTTCTTTGAACAACTCTGGCCGACATCAATTTTTGCCGATAAATACGCCGCAGTGTTCAGGGCCGACAGAGCTGTGGTGATGTGCGTCACCACCACGTCCACCGAAACCTGCGATGGCGGATTCAAGTTAACATTTATTGTTCTGTTAACATTCTCCCCCATATTATTGTTTGGATCTTCTACGGACATAGCCACCATTTTAGATACAATTTCGGACCAAAGAGTACCACTACCAACCGGGCCAGTTTTGGCTTGGACTTTAGTCAGTGCATGCACTCTTTGATCGTCTCCGCCTTGGAGACACGCTGCTCTGCCAGTTTGTTCAGGTAGGCCACCCGATCCTCGGGCTTCAAAATTTCTAATTCTTTACGCATGCCGGCCGCCTCCGCACCACCAATGGTTGGCGATAGCGTCGGCGCCTCCAAATC
>OZ038454.1:6267776-6366776 GCA_964036195.1 Sphaerolaimus hirsutus | reverse complement strand
CAGGGTACCGACTCGACTCGTCTGACTCGACCAGAAAAATATGGCCCAAAGTCGAGACTCGAGGTTTTTGCCCGACTCGACTTGAAATTTTGGCAAATTTTGAGTCAGGGTTTCCATTGAAAAATGTCCTCAAAAATCAATTTTCATATGAAATTTTAAACATATTTTTCAAAAATTTTGTGTGCGAGTGTGCATTTCCACACCACATGTGTGATATATTGTGGATTGGCTTGGCATATGTATTGAATGGTGTTTAAATTTGAATTTCTTATTACCATACAATTCTACATAATGTGCATGTGCACGCTAGTTTAGCGCCAGATTTTGGTAAACTCATAAATCGGCTTTGATAAAATGCATTTGAGTTTACTGAAATTAGTTATTCTTAATCACCATCAACTGCAGTTGACAGATACATCATTATCGTAAAATCAAATGCATTCAAAGCTGATATATGAGTTTACCAAAATCTGGCAGTAAACTAGCGTGTGCAGCGCCACATGTGAAAAACACACACATACACCACCTCAAATGCATTGCACAATGTTGGCACTGATCCAAAACAATGTTGTAAAAGATTTTCCATCCCTAGGCCGATTTTATTTTTGCAACTTTATTTGTAGCAAAATGAGTGATAAAAAGTTCTATTTTTGCTTTATCTTGATATTTAAATGAACTGTTGGCATTTAGACTTCATTAAGTCTGTGTGAAAACATTGGTAGATAAACCAGTATCAAAAATTACTGCAAGGGTCATATCAAAAAGTAATGCATCCAACTCGACTCGAGAGTTTTGCCCGACTCGACTCGACCTTTCACTGGCTCGCCAGACTCGACTCGCCGACTCGACCGGAAAAAATTTGGGGTTGCGTTGCGACTCGAACTCGAGTTTGAAAAAAATCGAGTTTCGAGCCCTAGGCGGGTGCCCTACTTAAAAAAATGTATTAGCCAAACTAGGTTTCAAATCCAATTCAGTTTTATACTAGGTATGTTCTTGCAACGTTTTTATAATGCAGTTGGGTAGTGAACTTGTTTGGGACACTTTGGCTTTTTTTTTAAATGATCAACTTTATATGCAGTGACCCCTTTTAACTTTATATATAAAGTTTCAGCATTTTAACACCCCCATGGACGGAGATATTGCATCCGAAGTGAATTAAAAAATGGGTGGTGAACTTGTCCGAGAAGGTGTTTATGTTACTATGCCCAAATATATCCTATTCCATCACATTTATTACCGGTTTTTGGCATGTTTGAACATATTGTTTAGTACTATTTTCACGGAAATTTCTGACGAAATAAGAACCCCCTCGAATAAGCCCCCCTTGAATAAGCCCCTCTCGAAATACCCCCCTCAAACTTTACACTCTCAAAAAATAAACCCTGGGGGTATTTCGAGGAAATACGGAAATATTCATGATATTGTGTGTGGTACTGGTCTGCCAATGGTAGCACTCTGAATGGCATTACCTGGTTGACCGAGTGACCCATCACTCCTGTAGATTCCATCTATCCACTCTTTTATGTTACCTGTGTTGCAATATGTGTTTATGTACAGAAAAGGACACATTCAAAAAAACGTTTATGCCATCATTTTACCTTCTCCGCAATTATATGCCACATTCACTTTGTATATGTCACTTCTGGACAAACCAGCCCTTTGGCCGACACCGAATTGACCCCAAAAATAGTCATTAGGTAGCTTTGTTCTGTTGTTGTTGTACATGGTCAGACAACATTTTTCACTACAGATTCGACAGAGGTTCTAGAATTCGATTGTTTTGCTATATCTTCGTCAGTGAAAATATTGCACTTCCACTAAGAAGTGTCCTGCAACCACTCAACTGAACTCGGAATTGACATTGAACCCAGTTGACACTAGGCATGGCCGGTGTGTTCAATAGTAAACTAAAGTTTTTTCTATAATGGACAAAACTATATGTGGATGTTAAATCCACGCTCAACTGAATTTTCGTAGTTTGGAGCTTAACATGTTTCTTCAGGATTCTGACCCTCAACGGGACTGAATAGATAGCAAATCACATCTCTAGAGGATGAAAATTGACAAAATGGGGCAAAAATAAGCGCTTTTGAGTGAAAGGTTGCAAATTTCTCAAAATTTGCTCCATATCAGTGGTTCAGTGGATAGTAACCAAAAAAATTATATCAGTATTTATAGATAAGCTGCTTCTATCTAGGATATATAAATAACTGGCCGATTTTGGTGCAGGGCTACCCACCCCTAGCCCCCCCCCATTGGAGACCCCTGGTGCTTATGTACTTTTGGAATCAGTCTCTTCAATTGCAATGAAAAGTAGACACCATTTTGCATTCTCCCAAAAAATGTTGCCAGTCCGTGCATTTCGTTTTGAATCACGCTGGCCTTCCAATGCCAACCAACATCTAGGTCTGCCATTGGATTGAGCTCAAAAGCCAGGTATGTAGTCTGCTTTGATGTCACCTTGTCTACTTTGATTTGCTTAGAGGCTGGATGGAGTATGAACATTTTTATGTTGTTGAGTTTTTTTCCATTATGAAGTGAAAGGGGAAAAAAGTGAAATACCCTATATCCTTGAATGAGTCCTCCCCCTCGAAAAATTTTCCCCCTGAATAATAATTACTCCCCTCAAATAACTCCTCCATATTTGATGGGTGGAGGAAATCTTTTTCCATGTACAAAAACATTTTAATGGTGTATTTATTATGTAAAAATATATATTATCTTGCAGGTAGATTTCGCTCACATTGATTTCACGGCTTTAATTATTGAATTTGTATCAAACCAAATGTAAATACCTATTTTACCAATTTTACCCCATTTGTTTAGTATTTTCCATGCATTTTCCCTAAATCATGCATTTTCCCTAAAATTCAGATGAATAATAACCCATCCCCTTCTTGAAAAACTCCCCAGTTGAATGGTCTGATGAACAAAATAACTCCCCTGGGGCCAGTTTGAGAAGTGAGAAGTAAAATGGCAAATGCGAAGTGAAATGAGAAGGAAATTGGCAAAAGCGAAGGATTATGTTGCTTTTGCCAATTTACTTGCCATTTCACTTCACTTTTGCCAATTTTCTTCTTAATTTACTTCGCATTTGCGATTTTTCATCTCACTTCTCAATTTGCGGAACTGTCACCTGGTGATTTATTTTAATGTATACGAGTAGAAAACAATTGCTTGTGTTGTTCTTTCGCAAATCACTAAAATTATTTTTATTGGAGTATGAATGGATATATTTTAATTTCTTCAACGATCGATTGATTTTCATTTCCAATGTTAGTCACGAGTTAAGTCGTGATAAATTACCGATGGATATTTGTCAAGACAAAAGTATTTGTCCTTCTACAGCTGCACAACAACAAAAATCAATTTTCCACTACCAATGATCAGGAAACTCACCATAATGCATAACGGAGAACACATCATAATCAGTGTCAACATTATTCTGTACGATCGGGGTGTACCATTCCCATTGATCCAGGCTATCGTCTGGTATATAATGCCAGTGGATCTAAATTTGATTTTTCTCTGTTCTTGACTCTCATTATATATGCTCTATATCAAATAATCAGATGGGATATGATAGTGAATAGCCAACCATAAGATATTTGTTTCTACTAGGCCTTTGATGTTCGTGGTCGAAACCCAGCGCGTGCATCAGTTCGTGCAGAATATACCCGTTGCCAGTTATACCAGAGGCGTCAATTCAATGGGGCAATAAGGATTTCACCATTGATGTGGCAATTTGGCCCGATGTTGCGAAGTTTAGCAGTCATGCAATGTGCATTTCCTCGAAATACCCCCAGGTTTTTTTTTTCAGAGTGAGGATTTGGGGGGGGGGTATTTCGAGGGGGGTTACTATTTCGCGGTTACTTAGCACAGAATGTCCTCTATTAGAATCCACAAGCTTTTATGGGGGTTCCCTGGAGGTCTTTTATACCTAAGAAATCAAAACGTGCCAACACGTCGATTCTGGCCGCTTGCATGGCCCGGAAAGGCCAAACCCAGATGCGCGTAACGGCTATATTTTACACCGTTATGAAGCCCAGAATGATCGATGATCGATGATTGTCGATCGTGGCATTTCACACTTAAAATATTTCATGTTCATCCCAAAAGAGTAGTTGAATAATCTCATCTTCGCAGGAAAAAAAAACGTGTGAACGCGGCCTAATTCTATAAACGTTTTGTGCTAGATCATAATATTGGCTAAATGAACAATGGAATAAACCGTTAACGCCAAAATTAATGTTTGCCTGCTGGTTCATTTCAAAAGATACCGTATTTCCTCGAAATACTCCCAGGGGAGTTATTTTTTCAGAGTGAGAATTTTGAGGGGGGGGGGGGGTATTTCGAGAGGGGGGCTATTATTTCGCCGGCAATTTTTTGAACTCCCATTACTAATAACGTACGTAGATGTAGACAAATGCGACAAAAACCACCATGTAAAAGAGTCTACACTACAGCCTTATAAATATAAGTACAGGGGTGGGCATTTTCAGTTACCACTGGAAAAACGCGATAGCTTGAGCTACGGTTGAGCTATCGCACTGAAATTTAAACACAATAGAGTAGACTCCATAGGACACTTATTGTGAAGTTAGCAACCCAAACGGCCACATTTTCGGTGAGTTGTGGAACACACAGTTTTAGTGTAATTTTGTGACTTGGCATCACCCATATGATAAATCAAGGATGGCATTTGAGGGGGGGGTCACCGTTTTTTGGTGTCGTCCCATTCTGTCGGACATTGGCCGATTATGATGCCCTTTGAGTATGTTGGGGTGTGGGGTCGGGTCTACGACCAAATTTATATTTTTGTTTCGAACAGTCCCCCAGTCCCGAGATAAGGGGGGGTCAAGTCTAGTGATGGAAAAAGCGCCAGGACTTTGGCGCCAAGCGCCAAAAGCGCCATGGCGCTTTTCCGAACCCCAGCGCCAAGCGCCAATGGCGCCAGAGCAAAATGGCGCCAAGCGCCAAAAGCGCCATGGCGCTTTTCTAGACAACGGCGCCAAGCGCCAATGGCGCCAGAGGATATTGGCGCCAAGCGCCAATAGCGCCAGCGCCAAAAAAATTTTGCTTCTCATATATGCAGCCATGCTGATGCACTGCTATTAATTTGTTTTTGGCGCAAGATACAAGTCAACTGCAGTCACTTTTGTTCTTTTTGTTTTGATATTTTGCAGCCGGGTGTTTGGACTTAAGTAAATATAACACACCATCTGTAAAAAGTGCTAAGATTTTTTAGGTTTTTTTTAAAAATTACTTTTGGAATTTAGTTGTTTTTCCCCAAAAATAATTTTCAAATGACGTTTTCAAATTTTTTTTCGGAATACTTTCGATTTTTCTACAAGAATATTGCAGTTTCAGGTTTTGCTAATCACTTTTGAACATAGGATTTTGAGGTTTCAAATTTTGGATTGCTATTATTGGAATGGCTTCAGAAAGTGATTTGTGTGTAAACTTCCACAGAAAGTGTAAAATCAAGTGTCAAATGTCAAGAAGTAAATGTGATGTAAAATGTCAATCAAAATAAAAAAGAAAAAATTTTGATTGAACTTTTGACATTTCGCATGACACTTAACAAAGTTAGATTTATGAAATATTGGATGATGTTTATTACTCAACTTCACACTTTTCAGGGTCCTTTGACCCTGCTCAAACAAAACTGCAAGGAACGAGCTCAGTATAGCAATTGAAATAAAACTTATGTGAAGAGTGTTACGATTCCGATGAATAGTCACATAAAGTCTTACATAATTCTGATTAGATGGGACAGATGTTGAATACCCATGCAATCACAAGGAAATTGTTTATAAAGTAATGAAGAATAGGGTATATTGATCCGGGAATACACTGAGAGTAGCACATACTTATGTAAATTATACTTAACAGGTCCTTCTGCATAAAATAATGATGAATGTTGAGTAAACTTCTTGGCGCTTTTTTGGCGCTTTTTAAAACACTAGCGCCAAGCGCCAATGGCGCCACGGCGTCATAGCGCCAAGCGCCAAAAGCGCCATGGCGCTTTTCCAAACCCCAGCGCCAAGCGCCAATGGCGCCACAGCGAAAAGGCGCCAAGCGCCAAAAGCGCCATGGCGCTTTTTGCTTTGGCGCTAGCGCCAGGCGCCAGCGCCATGGCGCTTTTCCATCACTAGTCAAGTCACAAAATTACACTAAAAACTGTGTTCCACAACTCACTCAAAATATGGCTGTTTGGGTTGCAAACGTCAGAATAGGTGTCCTATGGAGTCTACTCTATTTATTGTGTTAAAATTTCACTGTGATAGCTCAACCGTAGCTCAAGCGATCGCGTTTTTCCAGCGGTAACTGAAAATGCCCACCCCTCTATGTATATGTAGATGGTATAACGCTATTTTTAAACGTGTGTTATGCATTGCCCATGTCATAAAACACAGCTATTGCTATTGACATCTTTACAGTCAATTGTGGGGGGGGGGTATTTCGAGGGGGGGTTATTAATTCATAGTACCCATTTTGCGGGGGGTGTATTTCGAGGAAATTGTACACTCCTAATTGTGGCTCAAATCAGGCTTCATGACTCGTACCCAATCTATTGACACTAAGGCTAGAACCATCCATGCAACTCTTCGGTTCCAATGAAAGTGTGACTGACTCAAAAGCGAATCCTCTGCCGCTGCTTGTTATACACCCACGCTTATCCTGCAAAAAAATTCCTACTTCTAAAAGTCGACAAGTCCAAAATATGAAAATTTCGAGTTAGGCCCGGAAATGTCATCTGGGGCTACTTCCGCACATTTTTTACCTTTTTTCCATAAATTTTTTGACCTCACATGCCCATGTGGCAAGGTGCCAAATTTGACATTTTGGGGAAAAAATGCAAAAATTTAGGGCAAGAAGTCGACAAGTCCGTTTAGTTTCGGGCAAGAAGTCGACAAGTCCACCCTTTTGTCTTCGTTTTTGTTGGGGAAAAATAGCAAGAAATGTGATAAGTCCCTCATGGACAGCTACTTCTAAAAGTCGTCAAGTCCGCTTAGTTTCGGGCAAGAATTCGACAAGTCCACCCTTTTGTCTTCGTTTTTGTTGGGGAAAAATAGCAAGAAATGTGATAAGTCCGTCATGGACAGCTACTTCTAAAAGTCGACAAGTCCGCTTAGTTTCGGGCAAGAAGTCGACAAGTCCACCCTTTTGTCTTCGTTTTTGTTGGGGAAAAATAGCAAGAAATGTGATAAGTCCGTCATGGACAGCTACTTCTAAAAGTCGACAAGTCCATAAATTGCCCAAAAGGCAGGCGCAACGCTAGCGGGAACAAAAAGTCGACAAGTCCATTTCCCTCCCAAAAACAGTTTTGCTCTGACCGAATGGAAATTTATGGACACCCTATTTTTCACATGAAGGTTGAGAGAAGGGGCTGAAAATTTGACACTTTATTGTCAACATATGGAACTTAATGGAAAGCATGAGAGCCAAAATGGACACGCACCACTGGCCTGGAATTGGATCGGAAACTTAAAATGCGATTTACTCAAAATCACATTTTGTGGACTTGTCGACTTTTAGACGTAGAGGCCTCAAATACATTTTAAATTAGTGTTTACTGATTGGAGGTGGAAAAATCGTATTTTTGAGCTCCTTGGTTAACAAAATAATTTCAAAAACGACGGTGGTGATTTTCCACGCATTTTGATGAGTCTATGATCGAGTTATTACATTGGTCGAATTGATACTCTACACTCACACTTACTTGGCGCTATTTTTGCCTGGCGCCAGGAACAGAAGCGCCATGGCGCTTGGCGAGAGCGCCAAAGCAAAAAGCGCCATGGCGCTTCTGGCGCTTAGCGCCATTTTGTTCTGACGCCATTGGCGCTTGGCGCTAGGGGTCGGAAAAGCGCCGCGGCGCTTTTGGCGCTTGGCGCCAAAGTCCTGGCGCTTTTCACATCACTAGTCTCACGTTGCAAGCGTGCCCACACGATGTGGCCACACACACTTATTGACAGAACGAGTTTGCATCAACTGAATGTCAACTAAATGTGCATAACATTTTTAGTTGACATTTTGAATTTTTAGTACCCGTCGTGCACCCTTTAATGTAAATGTAGAAATTCTCGAATAAGCGCTAATTGTGCATCAACGAGATGAAAGTATGTGCTCAATAGAGCTTTGTTCACCCACAAACATCAATGTTTTTGGATAAAGGACCCCCCCCCTCATGTGCAAAGCACCTATGACTAACGTTTAGGATTTTCATGTGATTCTGTGGTATGTCGTTGGCGGCTCTCTCTTGAAAGCGCACGCATGAGAGCCGTTCGATGTAACTCATCACATGCTTTATCTGTTGCACTTGCCTTTCAGTGAAGTCCGCGCTGACTATCTGGGATAGAAAATTGGATTTGGTAATGGTAACGCCTCTTGGCGCTTGACGCCATTCCCATGGAAAACGCCGTGTCGCTTTTAGCGCTTAGTGCTATCTTGGCTCGGCTCCAGTGAACAAAATGTCTAGTGCTTGGCGTCATTTTCCACGGGGATGGTCCGGCCGTAAAGTAGAGGCAGGGCCGTATCCAGGGGGGGGCGGGGGGGGGCTGCAGCCCCCCCCCCTCCCGGGCCGAGACCAGAAAGTGACCAGAAAATGCGACTTTTTCAACGTCAGCGTAAAAAATTTTGCGCGCAGGCGCGCATTCTTCACCAGATATAAGGTATTATCATCAGATTTGCTCCATGTGGCCGCAAATCATTAAAAATGTTGTGCTTTTTGCTGTTTTGTATGTATATTTACATACATATACAGCGTTCCATGGCGCTGACGCCAACGCCAATGGCACCATGGCGTGGCGCCTACTAATGGCGCCAGCGCCATGGCGCCATTCCGCCACTATGTAGCTGAAATTTTAGGGGGGGGGCTGAGCCCCCCCTCCCCCTCGCCGGGCTCCGTAAACAAGCAGCCCCCCCCCCCGCTCAAAGATCCTGGATACGTCCCTGAGTAGAGGGTGCTACTTTAGGCCGGGCATCATTACGGTAGAGTTGTTAAAAGTACTGGACTTTTTTCAAAGTAAACATAAACGTAAAGTATTTTATTTTTAGTCACACCTGAGTACACAAACCGTAAAGTAAAATTTTTCTACTTTTACGCTGTGTAAAATGTGAGTAAGCGTAAAAGTAAGGTATTTTTCGATTTTGTACCTAAGAAAACGTAAAAAGGAGTATAAAAAAGCGAGAGTCGTCGCTATCCCTACCCATCGCTAATTCTATAATTTCCGCTGTTAATTTACGCTATTTTTTCAGCCGTTTTATTCGTGTGAGTGATTTGTTGCTTTTTATGCACTCTTTTATGAAACGTTTTCTGTACTCGCGTGCTTTCAAAAAGTACGCGAGTAAGTGAGTACCGGTATTTTTTCGGGAGGAAACGTAAACGTATTTACGCAGCACTCGAGTATACGTATTTATCGAGTAAACGTAAATACGTTTTAACAACTATGCATTACGGCCGGATTTACTTTACGGCCGGATTTACTTTACGGCCGAGATCTCGCCATTTTCCACTGGCGCCAAAGACGCCTGGCGCTGGATGCGGAAATAAGGCATGGCGCTTTTGGCGCTACAGTTTTGGCGCTTTTTACATCACTTGCATTCACACGCACTAATTTATTTACTACCAGTATCGCATAAACATCGAAAACATTTTTAGTCATTTTTTTTCTTTGACAACTATTGTAGGCTCCTCCTTCTGCGGGCCAACTCAAATGCATTCAAAGTCAGTTTTCAAAATTTTTAAAGACACTGGTCACTGGTGGTATAGGGCCATGGTAAGTGCGGGACCTTAAAGCAGGGGTAGCAGGGATAGATAGCAAATCGCTCTTCCGGAGGGACTGATAGCTGGAAAAAATTCTGGGGTGGTGGCGGGGGGGGCAGTCCGCGATAGTTCAATACATAGGCATAGAACGAAGAAAAGGGAGAGACATCGCTAAGAGTAGGTGAACAATGGGTATATAAGCACATATACTACTAAAAATAGCTGAAAATTGGCAGTTAGACGCATGAACTAGTGATTTTGGAGATGAAAATCTATAAAAAGATATGAAAAATAGCGATTTTGAGCGAAAATTGGGGACGTGTTTCTCAAAAATTGCTCCAGATAGGTAGATATTTAGCTGGCTGATTTGGGGGGGGGGGGGGTGTGTTTAGGAGATAGTAGCTCAAACTTTTGCCTCCGGGATAGATAGATAGCTGAGCGGCCTCCGTGATAAATAGATAGCGGGGCGGTTTGGGGGGGGTAGTCACCCCCTCTCAACCCCCCCCCCCTTTCCTACCCCTGCCTTCAAGTGAAGTGTAAATCATCAAGCTTAAAATCTTTTAAAACCTATCTTTGTCAATAAATAAATAGCATATTGTAAAATTTATCACTATTCAAAATTTACATAATAAGGCACAGTGCCATTTGGCCACAGCCATGTCGTCCATACAAAGCCATGCTCCGTCACCGGAGGTATGAGCCCATTGTGGCCGCGCCGTTCTGGCTGTGGACACGATGGCCGCCACCCCATTGGGTAGATTCTCGATGAACATCTCCGCAATGAACATCTTTACCGATGAACATCCAATTGAGATGATAATTCATACATAGTGTATGATCATCTGTCAATAATTCTGAACACCTGATGATCATACAAAAGCTAATGTACCGATGAACATCTCACGTCACTTGTGTGTCTGTTGTAACCTAAATATGTTGGCAACAGTCAAAGTTCAAAGCTTAATTAATCCTCCATCTGTGGCGTTTTTTGGCACATCATCGCACACATTTGGCAGCACACGGCACATCAGAGTTGTTCAAATTACTGAACTTTTTCAAAAGTATGTAAATGTAAGTATTTTTTTACTCACCACAAAGTTAAAAAAAATGTAAAATACTTTTTTTACTCATACTCATGTGTAAATGTGAGTAAATTACTTTTTTTACTCATACTCATGTGTAAATGTGAGTAAATTACTTTTTTTCCCAGTAAAATGTAAAAGTGAGTACTTTTCCCCTGGAAAAAGAAAAAGCTGCCAATTTTTACATGTGAAAGTGAGTTTTACACTGGAAGACATAGTAGATGTCATTTTATAGTGATTATTTAGTGTGTTTTTTACAAAAGTGATATGATTTCTTCAAAATTTTCTCATTTAAGCAACAGAAAAATGTAATTTTAGAAACAAAAATACATTTGATGACCTTTCTAATGCACACTTATTTATTTTCATCACTTATACACCGAATTGTTTATTCTGAATGGAAAATTTTTCTCACACTCACACATTTGAATGCTTACACTCACTTATCTATTTGCACAACATAATCCCCATTGTCTGCTTATATCTAACCGCATGCATTGAATACACATGGGGAGTGGGATGTTCATCAGTACATTGAAGGTGTTCATCAATACACGAGAGGTAATGAACATCTCGCACTGTAGGATGATCATTCATACGTGGGTGGGGATGTTCATTGCGGAGATGTTCATCAGTACCCTCCCCCCCCGGACAGGATGGCCCCGCATACGCAATTTTATTAAACAGATGCCACGGCAACTGTTCATTGTTTGTTTTTCGCTGTACTCAACGGACATTACATTTATACTTGGCGGACATCACACTTTATATGGAAACCTACCATTATCCATCTTAATAATGAACCAATAATTATACATTCTTTTTATCAAAATATTTCGTTTTTACTATGGACAGTTTTACAACAACTAAAATGTCTGTATACACTGCAAACACATTATGTATCTGCTGTCGCCTTTCACTGCCATACTTTAACATTCTTTTGTATTTTCATAGATCATTTTTGTCAATTTTGTGGCATATTTTCACCCAGGAGGCAGTCCCAAGCCCTGTAAAGTGTAAAGTGTCAAATGTAAAATCAAATGCAAAGTAAAGTGTCAATCAAAACAAAAAAGAAAAGATTTTATTATTGAACTTTGCATGACGATTGACAGTTAACTTTGCATTTGACTTTACATTTGACACTTTACTTTACACTTTACAGGGCTTGGGACTGCCACCTGAGGGGGGAGTTATTCAAGAGGGGGAATTTTTCAAGGGGGAGTTATTATTTCGTCATAGGTTTTGAGGGGGGAGTTTTTCAAGGGGGAGGAGTTATTCGAGGGGGGTGTTATTCCAGGATATACGGTATTTTTAAACTGTGTTGCACCACTTAAATATAAAGCCACACTTAGCACACATATTTATCAGTTTACATTTTTCACCAGACATAAGGTATTGTCATCAGTAGTGATGGAAAAAGCGCCAGGCTTTTAGCGCCAAGCGCCAAAAGCGCCATGGCGCTTTTCCTACTTACAGCGCCAAGCGCCAATGGCGCCAGAGCAAAATAGCGCCAAGCGCCAAAAGCGCCATGGCGCTTTTCTGGACCTCAGCGCCAAGCGCCAATGGCGCCAGAGGGTAATGGCGCCAATAGCGCCAGCGCCAAAAATTTTTTCTTCAATTCGTTTTTAGAGTTATGAATACATAACTGTGACGTACTGCTGGTGTCGATGCAGTCTATTTAACTTTGGCCATTAAAGTTCAATCAACCATGTAAGGGGGAAGGGAAATTCTGGAAGGGGATTCAGTGATTAGAAAAAATTCATTTTCTTGAAATCAATCATCTCTTGTGTCTTTATCATCAATGTTTATCAGTTGAGGCTTAAAATGAATAAGGGTGGATATAATACCAGTACATTTTTGTGAGAACTAAGGTATTTAAACAAATATAAGGACCTTTGAAAAGAGCACCATTTTACACCTTTGATTGAATTCGATGCAAATAAAGTTGTCTCCTAATATTAATCAATCTTTTATAAAAAATATAAAATTGTAAAATAATAAATCACCTCTTACAACACCCTTACATCAATCAAAATTTATTCAGTTGCCCTCAAATTTGATCAATTTCACAGTATCATAGCAATTTTTATAGTCAAGGTTGGCGCTTTTTTGGCGCCATCAAAAATGCCGGCGCCAGGCGCCAATAGCGCCACCAGAAAATGGCGCCAAGCGCCAAAAGCGCCAGAGCGTTTTAGCGCCAAGCGCCAAAAGCGCCATGGCGCTTTTTGCTTTGGCGCTAGCGCCAGGCGCCAGCGCCATGGCGCTTTTCCATCACTAGTCATCAGATTTTCTCCATGTGGCCGCAAATCGCTATAAACACACTCACCGTTGAACTTTTCGCTGTTTTGTATGTATATTTACATACATATACAGCATTCCATGGCGCTGGCGCCAACGCCAATGCCGCCATGGCGTGGCGCCTACTAATGGCGCCAGTCCCATGGCGCCATTCAGCCACTATGTAGCTAAAATTTTCGGGGGGGGGGGGGCTGAGCCCCCTCCTCACCGGCCTCCGTAAACAAGCAGCCCCCCGCTCAAAAATCCTGGATACGTCCCTGTCGGTGACATAACAGGGCAATTGCCGGCTAATCTCTCATTGTATTCAAGTCCTTGCGAAAAAGTTCCAAAAAAAAAATTTTGCATGCACTCACACATCTCATGAAAAGCGTCACTGAATCAAACAAAATTAGTAAAGTTGTTCCATGAAAGTTCTCAAAACGTGGCAAGGCACCTAAACATAGTTCATGAAGGCTGTTAGTCAGAAAACGAGAACCTGTCAAGTGAAAGCGTCATCTGGCGCTAATCTCGGGTCACTTTTCTGAACACTAATTTCCTGAACTAGTGTTCAGAAAAATGAACTGAAGTCATCGATTTGAAATTCTGGGTACAGTTTCGGATTGCTATCCTGGTTGAAAAGTACAAAAAAAATCATATTTTTACATTTTTCATTAAAATATTTTTTTGTATTTTTTATCCAAAAACAAGACCCAGAATATAATTATAGGTATGTATTGCGTTTTCCATACATACCTAGGTATAATATTTACATCTATGCATCCCCACACTTAAGCTGTAAAACGCAAATACGTAAAAAGTTAATACGCAATCGAGAGCGGGAGTATCCCATGAGTACAAAGGTGCATCTGTACAACAGTAGCTATTGTACAACAAAAGTGCTCATTAGTACAAAACGTGCTTTTGTACAACACAAATCCCGATTGTACAACACATGTCGCATCCGTACAACACGTGTCGCATCCGTACAACAAATGTCGCTTTTGTACAACATGAATAAGTATGCATCCCTCATATAATGCCATTATATTTCACGTGCAACACAATATTGCATCTACTGGAGTTTCCCACACCTGTTCGAGAAAGAGCAAACCAAAAGCGGAACTTCAAAGCTTCAAGAACATCAAGCACAAAAAATTGAAGTGGCCAGATGTTGCAAAAGAATCGATGGCATCTCAGTCCACTGCACCTGCGACTAATCCCATAGAAATCCCTCAGCCTGGGATGGCGATTGCGCTGCAGCAGATGCAGCGTCAAATGCAGCAAATGCAGGAGCTGCTATGCATGCACCAGATAAATGTGCCAGCACCTACTGAGCAACACGATCTCTCTAGTGCTATTGGTGATGCGATTAGGCTAGAAATCTAACATTTTTATGCAGAATAACTAAATAAAGTCGGCAGACGTATCGCCCTACAAACATTTGCGTCAATCTCTCCAGTGGAGAGTGCATGACGGCATTAGGTATTGTGACGCAATATTTTAACCATTGGAATAGATCGGGTCACGTATGAAAACTTGGCCCTTATCCCAGTTACCAGTTGCGTATTATACAAATGAGAGTGAAAACTCAAAGTTAGCTAAAAATCGTTAAAATTTGCTTCGCTTTGCCAATTTCCACCTTCATAATCGCTATTTTTGTTTATATACGTGGTTATATAGCTATTGTGAGCCTATTTTTTTCATATTAATAGCGGATTTCGAAATTGTGGCCGGCTGCCAAGTTCTCTTCTGTTGGAACGGAGCCAACAAATGAAAAATTAATTAAGAACGAAAACGGTAGTTTGAACGGTAAAACGGTAGTTTGAACGGTCAAATTCTTTACGAGCAACGTTGAAAATATAGATAACTAGGGCGTGGCACGCACGGATGCAGCGAAACGTCCATTTTTCTTTTAATATGATTTTCTTTTTCACTTTCTAGCGTCCGCGTGGGACACAAGTTTCGTTGTTCGCTCTATCAACGAGCAAATTCTAACTCTCCGATTTTGTAGGGTGAAATGTCCGCCGACTTTATTTGTTTGAATCCGCTTAGCCATATCTGTTACCTGTAATGAGAAGTTATGTTGTACAAAAGCGACATTTGTTGTACCGATGCGACACTTGTTGTACGGATGCGACACGTGTTGTACGGATGCCACATGTGTTGTACAATCGGGATTTGTGTTGTACAAAAGCACGTTTTGTACTAATGAGCACTTTTGTTGTACAATAGCTACTGTTTTACTAATGAACTTTTGTCCTAATGACGCACACTCATCGAGAGCATCCGAAAAAACAAACAATGAAGAACAGATGCCAATGCAATGGCGTCAGGTGGCGTCTATTATATATATGGTGCGCGCGGCCATCGTGTCCGCGGTCTTCGTGTCGCGCAGCCACAACGTCCGCGGCCACAATGGGCTCATACCGGCTCATATCCAGTCGGCTTCGGTTCTCTCGGTGCCCTGTTTCCCATTGTTTCCAGCGTGGCCAGATTTTCGGCTGAAATTCGTGCGCGACAGTCTTTATTGTGCGAAATGACGCTAGACACGGTGGGTGTCAACTGGTTTGCCAATGTCAATTCAGAGTTTAGTTGACTGAAGATTATGAAGTGCACGCGCGTCACCGTCGGAAAAGAATTACTTGATATTGGTGTGCCCATTTGAACATCGTTCCGCGACCTATCAACTGAAATCTGAATCTAAAAGTCAACCCTTCTATTAGAAGAAATACCTTATTATTTACGGTACCGAACAAAATAACTTCGATGGTTTAATTTGAACCCCATCAAAAAATATGTAAACAACGACACAATTAAGCGACCGTTTGGCTGCGAGCCCATCGTGCCCTGTGCAGCATCCATTCCATCATACAGCTCTTGGCACTGCGCCAGCGCCGATTTCTGTGTCATCGTAGCATTGGTAATTTTCGTCATGAGCGCCGCGCATTCGCTGACATACTCGTTGGCGTCGGCACTGCGATTACAGGATGGATTGAATCCACTTTTGTTATACCGTATTACCTCCAAATACTCGCAGGGGGTTTATAAAGTCGCCAAAAGCACCATGGCGCTTTTTTGAAACCCAGCACCAAGCGCCAATGGCGCCAGAGCAAAATGGTGCCAAGTGCCGGAAGCGCCGTGGCGCTTTTTGCTTTGGCGCCAGCCCCAGGCATTTTGTTCCTGGCGGCGGGCAAAAATAGCGCTAAGCGCCAAAAGCGCCATGGCGTTTTTTATGAGTGTGGCGCCGGGCGCCAATGGTGCCACAGCAAAATAGCGCCAAGCGCCAATAGCGCCATGGCACTTTTTCCTTTGGCGCTAGCGTCAGGCGCCAGATCCATGGCGCTTTTCATCACTGCATGTGTTCTGCTTCACATAGATCACCAACTGCAGTTTTGTATTTTTATCCTCTTTACACTCAATTGGGGGGGGGGGTATTTTGACCCTCCGGGGGGTTGGGTAGATAGTAAGGCGCTCCTCTGGAGGGATGGATAGCTGAAAAAAAATTGGGGGGGGAGTTCGCTGGGGGTTCATTCAATATATAGGCTTTTTCAAGGTATAGGAAAAACAGGAGAAAAATCGCTAAAACTAGGTGAAAATGGGTATAAGCATGTATAAAATAAAAAATTGTTGAAAATAGGCTGTTCGACACGTTGACTGGTGAGTTTGGAGGTGAAAATCTATAAAAAGGTATGAAAAATAGTGATTTAGAGCGGAAATTGTGGTATAGTTTCTCAAAAATCGGTGCAGATAGGTAGATAGCTGGCCGACTTGGGGGGGGGGGTTGTTTAGGGGATAGTAGCCCAAAATTTTCCCTCCAGGATAGATAGATGCGTGCGTGCCAGATTTCGAGTGTATACGGTATGTATACTCGGATACCAAGTGTCCCAGAAAAAAGCCAGTATTTATTGTAATCTGTTTTATATCAATACACTTATTCAAAGTATCCAAGACAGAGGGCAAAATTTGATAAAGAAAACATTTTCAGTGTTTTTCATTCAGAGTATTTAGATCTGCGATTTCGTCGGTAAAAATGATGCTTCGCGGCTTTGGCTCCGAGTAAACTGAAAATACTTCTCATTCATGTATACGTTAAGAAAAGTGGTGTGCTTTTGACAAGGCAAGTGTACAGGGGTCCCCTAGATTTTGACCCTCATTGGTTTGGATAGATAGCAAATCACTCCTCCGGATGATAGATAAATATGTAGCTGAAAGAAATTGGGAGGGGGATTGACAAGTGCTGTGTAATTGTGTGGTGTGTAACAGAGTGATGCAAATGTGGCGAACACCAACTTGGCCAGTTGTCTGAGTGTGGTGCGCAGCTTTGGATGCAGCTGCATGCAGTGTCGTCTGTGTGCATGTGCATGTGCAATTGCATGTGCATGTGCATTTCCTGTGCCCTGTGTGCGTTGCGGCAGCACCAGCCGCCTGCACAGCTGCAGCGACGCCGCCGCCCACTGACCACTCCTCCGCGCGCTGCGCAAATGTTTGTATTACGCAGTTTGCAGTCAAGCTGAATCTTTTTGGAGCTGTTTTTCTACCTTTGGCAAGTTGCCCGCATCATGGGGCTTCTTTGGAGTTTTTTATTCCTACACACATTCATTACATTCTTCTGGTAAACTCGCTGCCTGTGCCACTGGCGGGAGGCAGCCTCTGCAGCAAAATTGACACATACAATGCTGATGAAAAATGATATCAATGTAAATGTATTCATTTTTATTTTCAACTGTTGCTTTTCTGGTGCCGGCCACACTTTCTGAAAGCTGTTATAATGGGATATTCTGATAGAGAAAACTTGATGCTGTTTATTTAAACATTCTCAGAGTCATTGTCATACATCCATGAAAGGATAATATGGTGTCTCACTGACTATAGCCAATCGCAATTCAAGTTCACATGATTTTCAATATCAACTGATTTAAAGGTCCATTTCAAACATGGCGTTACTGCTGCACCACCCTGCCAACAAAACAATTAACTCTTCTCTTGGATAGCACTTTAATACATCTTAGAGAAACACTTTTGTGCGAAAGTGCATCCATACTAGGGGTAGAAAAAAACGTGTTTTCAATTGAGGGTGCACCGTTTCAAATGCTAGCCGTTTCAAATGCTAGGAAAAAGCACAGTTCAAATGCTGAAATGCACCGTTTTAAATGCTACTGTGCTACAATTCAAATGCCATCATGTCATTTTGTCATACCACTCATTTTACACACTTCAAATGCCATTTGGTGCTATACTTCAAATGCTGATTGATTTTTGTTTCATACCTATTTTTTACATGCTTCAAATACTGCATTTCCCCTTATACTTCAAAAGCTCATTCCTTTTTGTTTCATTCATATCTTTACATGTTTTATATGCTGCATTTTACCATTTCACTATTCATTGATGCTATTTATATAAAAACGTTTCCAACGCATGTGGTAATGTTCAAAACAGTGAATGAGCAGCGTCAAACCCACGGTGTGCGGTAAGTAATCAAAGATGAGATAACAGGCATGCATTAAAAGCAATTAGGTAACCATGTGTAATATGTGCAATATGGTGCCATCTGTGAGCTTTAGCAGCGGACAATCCCTTGAAGGCTTTTCATAATGCACTTGGTTTGGGAAGTTTGGTGCACATCACAGTGAAATGAAACTCTCCAACAACCCGCTGCCAGCTTGCTGGCCAAATAACAAAAATAGTGCCAGCTGGCTGACTATTCCTTAAATATTAAAATTTCCACTCAGAAAAAATAAACCCCCTGGGGGTATTTCGAGGAAATACGGTATATACATTCACTATTGACACATATTTTCACCATTAATTTGTTGTTTACATTTGATATTTATTTATGTATGGCATGGGAAGTAAAGGCAGCGTCTGGACAGCATTTGAGCGGCACGGGCGCACAGGGCAACTCCGCAACGGGCAACCACAGCTATTTTTGTACGTCTCGCATCTGTCACACTAAGATGAATATGTACCGAAAAATTTACGCAAAAGTTTGCTCAGATGCATTGGACCAAACTTACAATATCAACTCGATCATAATGATTGCATGAGTAGTAACACCTGCCTTATCTGACATGATCCTAATGTACTTATGTTTTATCCACATCAAGTGTGTCGCACTCAATTCCTGCTCTTCGAGCATTCCATTGCATTAGCTGCCTTATAACTTTGCCCTACTAATTACTCGGTTGCCCTATGCGGGGTTGCCTCACACCATGCAGCCTTTGAAGCGTGCAAAAAAATGAGTGTGAAACAAAAACGATTTGGCATTTGAACTGTAGCACTACAGCGTATTTAGCGATGCAGAATGGTATTTGAAATGTAGCATTTGTTGAGCATGACAGGATTTCATGCTGGTATTTGAAGTGAAGCTAATTGTCATTTGAAGTGAAGCTTTTTGGCAGCATTTGAAATGACTAGTATTTGAAGTGGTCTGGCCTCTTTTCAATTACCTGGGTTTTGTATAAAAAAATACATTTTCAAAACCATTTTTTCTTCCAACACGTCCCAGATATGGTTATAAGTCAACCAACACATGAGTATATCAGACAAGATTAACCATGTCCCACTGGAATAAAAAAACTGTAAAAAATATCTTTCATCGCACTACAATGTTTTCACTATGGGATAATTTTGCAAAGTATAACTTATCTTGTTTCATTAAATAATAGTAATGTTCTGTGCAAAGCATCATGCCCACAGAGTATATTATTGTGAATTCTATTTATTCAGTTCCATCCAAGCCCATCAGCTGTTTGAACATATTCACACATCACCAGGTGGCAGTCCCAAGCCTGTAAAGTGTAAAGTAAAGTGTCAAATGTAAAGTAAAATGCAAAGTAAACTGTCAATTGTCATGCAAAGTTCAGTAATAAAACATTTTCTTTTTTGTTTTGATTGTCACTTTACTTTGCATTTGACTTTACATTTGACACTTTACTTGACACTTTACAGGGCTTGGGACTGCCCCCTGATGGGCATTTTGATTTATCAACTTACTGAATACATATGAATATTTTACATAATTATAAAGAATTAAACAGTATATTGGAATGATTATCACCGTCAACTGATTTCAAATTTCAATATGCAGTGATAAATTAACTCTACAACCACAAAATTCCACCCATTTAATCCGTTTCACAACTGGCGTCCACAAGTGGACATTCTCTGATACTCGTTGCCGTTTCCGCAACCCCGGGCATTTGCTCACTGGGCACCCCCACTTCCCTGTTGAACTTGTGTATGTACAGTTCCGCGCGCGGCAGGCTGTCGATTGCACTGTCGTTGCAGCTGTGAGAAGGTGTGAAGTTATGAAAATGAAGGGGCGTTATTATTTCGTCAGAAAAATCAAAATTTTCACATAAACAAATTATGGTAGTGGCGGCCGAATACAAAGGGCTAAGCATTGTTCTCTCCTATTACCACTGTTCCCTGGCTTTTGTGTTTGCCGCAGCGCGCACATGCGACCGGCACGCACATATGACCGGCACACACATGTGGCGGCACGCACATACACTCCTGGAAAAATGTCTTTATCCCTTTGACTTTTTTGGTTCAATGGTGAACCAAATATTTAATATGGGTCACTGGGGGGTGAAACTCATACACAGGAGGGGTAATTATGTCAACCCCCCACAGTAGAAGTATGGCCCCTCTAGTACGTATATAGTCAATATGTCGTTAACCATGAACAAAGTGCCTTCCGCGATTTTTCTTGCTCTTTTTACATTTTGCTTAATGCGCGCGGTCGTGAGCTGGCACGGTGCCAACATTTCATTTAGTTCATAGATTCAAAAATATGTACCATGCCGGGTGGATATTTGTCTGTCAACTAGTGATGGAATGGCGCCATGGCGCTGGCGCCATTTGAGGGCGCCAAAGGGCGCCGCGCCATGGCGCCATTGGCGCTTGGCGCCCTTTTTCTGTGGCGCCCTTGGCGCCTGGCGCCCACATTGTGAAAGGCGCCATGGCGCCCTTTTGACGTGGCGCCCTTGGCGCCTGGCGCCCTGCTTTTAAAGGGCGTCAAAAAGGCGCCAGCAGGGTTTCAAGGTGAGTGCTGTATAAATGGAAAAAAAGATGAAAAACGCATTCATGGATGATCTGAATTCGCCAGAAAAATGGACGAAGTGGTGTGAGTGGGTATAAATCTTTTATGCAACGGTTCATCAGATGTGTCTGACAGATCAGAAGACGAGAATGATGGAACATTGAACTTGCAAAATCATAAATCAACCGATTCAAAACGTTGCAATTCCGTTTTTTGTCCATTTCGCGGAAACATTGATTGGAAAAGTCAATTTGAAGTGAATGGATTTTTGTCAAATGACAATATCCATTGTGTTTGAATTGTCATGTGAATTTTATTTGAATTTTTTCGTTGCTAGTGTTGTCTTTGTTCATTACACCCTGGAGAACGCAAATTAAGTAGTAAATGCATGTACTAGTGTGCTGTAGAAACACTTTCAGCACACGCAGGGTGTTGTATGCACTTATTTATCCTGGCGCCCTTGGCGCCTGGCGCCCTATTTTTCAAATGGCGCCATGGCGCCCTTGGCGCTTGGCGCCCTCTTTCCGTGGCGCCCTTGGCGCCTGGCACCCGCTTTCCGAATGGCGCCATGGCGCCATTGGCGCCTGGCGCCCTTTTTCTGTGGCGCCCTTGGCGCTTGGCGCCCACTTTCTGAATGGCGCCATGGCGCCATTGGCGCCTGGCGCCCTTTTTTCTGGCGCTTTTCCATCACTACTGTCAACCTGCAGCAGATGATTTTCAACATTATGCAAAGTAAATGTGAGTGCAGAGTATTATTATTATTATTAGAAAACGAGATGTGTGTGGGGCCATACCCATGATTGGGTTCCGCCCCTTTCTTCTACCTTCAACCAGGGCTGGCTGATATTAGTCAGCCTCTCCCTGGACACCTGAAACGGAGTCCCTTAATGAATGAGTTCTTTATGATTCATCGATCTGTTATCTGTATAACACATTTACATATCATAGTATCGATGCCCTGTCTATGAGCATAAAGTCCACTGCATATACCATTTAGAATATAAATTGGCAAAGTGATAAATATTTGAGCAGTCAATCATTTTTTACCCCACATCAGTCTTTTTCATTGTTTTACCATGTTTTTTCTTTGGTTTAACATTTTAGCATAAGGGATGAAGACCTTTTTCCACCGGAAATTTGACTTTGGATCGCTGCCAAATGAGTAGCAAAGCACCCAGAAAACCTAGAAATCTACATGTGGAATAAAGGGACATTTATCTACAAGAATTCATCCCATGTATATCCTGACACGGGTCGCACGTTAGCTAGCAGGGGAGACATTGAATTTTTTTGTTCCCGATCAGGAGGATAAATACATTTTTCCAGGAGTGTAGCACCAGTTATGTGCGGACCGGGCTTTTGTGCGGGCCGGGTTTCATTATGTGCGGGCCGGGCATGTGTGCGCGCCGGGCATATGTGCGTAGGGAGCTTGCCCCACTGTAAACATGTACAAAAAATTTCAGCTCCCATTTTTGTTTTAAAAGTGGTTTCAATGCTTGTGTTTCAAATTATTTAATGAAAGATCTCTGACTATGCTAAAATAGGAGATGTGGGAAAGGCTCTAACGTGTCAAGTGCGGGCTCGGTGGCGGGCACCAGCTTCCTGCAGCGCAGCGCCAGATGGTCAGCTAAAAACGGGGTAAATGTTTCACCCCAGATGTCTCGCCGCAATCTGAATGTAAATATCTTTGTATTATAAACACCTTCCCGGTCACGTCCGGCACCCTATTTTTGACTTTACTTTTGACACCCTATCTCCAGTTCTAGGGCGCGCCAGAAGCTGAAACTTGGAGGAGGTATTGGTGCAACCCCCCTCTACTTCGCATGAATTTGGGGGGTCGCCGCGACCCCCCAAATTCATGCGAAGTAGAGGGGTTTGCGCCAATATCTTCCCCAAGTTTCAGCCTCTGGGGCGCCCTAGAACTGGGGATAGGATGTAAGAAGTAAAACCAAAAAATGGGTGCCGGACGTGACCGGGAAGGTGTTTAGTTGGTTGTGATAAGTGATTGCTGCTGGTGGGTTGGGTAATGAAAACTTATTGTGTACATTGTTTAATGGGTAAAAGAAGTGATGAATATTTGCAATACCCTTACTTTATGCCTTTGTAATTTATCTGGTTTGTTTTCGATCATCCACACCAGGGGGCAGTCCCACACTCTGTAAAGTGTCAAATGTGTCAAAGTGTCAATAAAAACATATTATTACAGACCTTTGACATTTTGCAGGCCATTTTGCAGAACACTTGACACCGTAGACAAGGACATGACAGGGTGCACCCCCCATCCAGGTGTAAGATATACCAGGCCCATTTGTATAGTGATTTTTTAGGTAGCTTGCAATTTTTACGCATATGTGTGCATTCCCCCACTGCACGATGTCTCTCATTCATGTGTATGTTTTAAGAGTATAAACAAATGGCTCCAGTGCCTTGACTCCATTCTGTTATTATGGGGGTGAAATTTTAGGGGATGGGGCGCGCTCACTAGCCCCCCCCCCCCGCCCCAATTCACGGTGGTCTCTGTACAACCCACCCCTGGAACGTTCCCAGACCAGGGGGTAAATACATTTGGAGGTAAGACCCTTGTGGGGGTTTAAATGGATAATGAAAAAAAAATAAAGTTTTGAAAATCAGTGATTTTCAGTGTGAATTGGGTAAAATTGCTGCATATTTTATATTGCTGGGTGCTTTGTGGGAGTTTTCAGGGGGTAGTAGTAAATAATCTCTGCCTGGGGTAACCCGCCAACCCCCACCTATTAGGCCTCTGATCAGATCCACGCACAATCGACTTTGCTATTTACCTTGTTGCAAAAATGAGTGCACATGGCATTGTAAAGTACTCTTTCCATTGCATGTTTGTGACATTGCCAATTTGGCATCGAGTTACAGGCTCACTCCAGAACTTGTGTCTGTAAGGTTGGCATTTAACCAACCAAAAAGTGACGGTCACACTGAGTGGGGGGGTTGACATTTTCCTATGTGATAATGAAAACTGGTGTCTGATAGACATGAAGATTATACTCACTCCACTCTTTTGCCACGATCTTTCGCACCATCATTGAATCTAATTACATCCTGGACCATCCTGGACAGTTCATGTAGGTCACATCTTGGTTTAGGTGGGCAGCTATCCATCAATATTCTGCCCTGTGCGCCCTGAGGTGCACTCCAGCACCCTGTAGAATGCCCTGTAAAATGTCATGCAAAGTCTGAAAAGTCATGTAAAATGACCAGTAAAATGTCACGTTGATGAAGTTTGCCATTTTTTCAGGGCATTTTACTTGACTTTTGACATCTTTGACATTTTACATTTTGCAGGGTACTTTGCAGGGTCTGGGAGTGGTACCAGATACATTTGCCAGTCTGCCAATTCTCCAGACACCCCTGCCCTTCCATAAGCATACTCATTTCTGGGATCTACAATTTCTGATTTCTCATTACATCTGGATGATTTTATGTCAAATAAAACTCCATTCACTTCCCAAATAAAATTGCTATTGTGACCAACAGTGAGTGTTTGCATGCTTCGTTGAAATCAATTTCGTTCACTAGACATGTAACTGCTTCCTTGAGCAGTGCACCAGAGGAGTACCATTCGTCAAAAGTGTTTTTGCGCTATGGGCATATGAATACATTAATTGCAGTAGTTGGGTAAATTGTGTTAAGTTCAATTATGGCAGGTTTTAAATGCTTCCCAAACACCTAACACTTGTGAAATTGTGCACTTGTGTTCAAAATAAATGTAAAATACCTAGTGAAAATGATTTCACTACTTATATAATTCCCCCCGTTGAATTGTTCCCCCTCAAAACTGTCTGATGAAAAAATAAATAATAATAAATATATATATTTCTATATATTTCTTTAAATATATTTTTTCTAATAGAACGGTGCCGTTATATTTTTTTACTATTTTGCCTGCCATTCTATTGGAGGCTGCCATTCTATTTTTTTAATCAAACTTTTTTCACACAATTTTCATCTGAACATAGTGTTGTCGTGAGATATGAACGACATTTTACGATCAGGGCATTTATTCAAACAAAACCACATGTGAAAACAACCCCTGAATCATAGTTCTGAACACCCTGGATGTTCTCATCACCAATTGGTCAAATATTTTTGTGTTTTGGCACTCTTACTATGTGATTTCTACCTGCCGTTCTATTGGAGGCTGCCATTCTATTTATTTTGCCGGTGTAAAAAAGTGCCAAAACCTGCTGTTCTATTGGAGGTATGCCCTTCTATTAGAAGAAATACGGTATAAATACAGAAACATACACATGATTGGAGTGGAGGGTTTTATGTCAACACACACTAGTGTAGTATTTGATTGAATATCAAATACTACACTAGTTTTCAGCTGAAATTTCAAAAAACTCATGAATCAGTTCACATGCTCAATTCAATTCAATTGTTTACTCGGCGCGGACTATTCAAGTCAAATGCAAGTAATGAATAATATGTACACCCATCGGCTACTCTTAATTGCGGTCCTAGCAGTAGGTGAGTTTTGTTCACATCCAAATAACATCAAAAGGTTGTGCCGCTTGGCAGGATTCAGGGAGTACTAAAAACAACTTACGGAGTGAAAAAGAAAGGAATAGAGAAAACACTCTAGTCTACTGGAATTTTGAGATGGCAAACAACATTAACACCGAAACACCGAAATAAAACACTAATAACCATGACCAGGGTTGGCAAAATCTCAGAAAAAAATAAAAATAAAATAAAAATAAAATGGAAAATTGAAGAATAAAATAATATAAAATAAAATGAAAAATTAATAAAATAAAAATACAATTTTACTAAAATTCAAATTATTGTAAAATTTTAGTAAAATTGTACAAAAATTCGAATTTTTGTAAAATTTTAATAAAATTTTACAAAAAAATCAAGTGTCTGTAAAATTCTCTAAAAAGTTTTCTAACCTGTTGCTTAAGATTCTAGCTGCCACATTGGTGAAAACTGGTGCCTTGTTGTGGCTTTCATTGTTGTGATTGAAAAATATTTTTGCTCAAAATTGCAAATTTTCATATCTTTTTTATATATTTTCACCTTAAAAATCACTCATTTATGTGATTTTTTTCCCACATTTTCTTCGTTCCCTACCTTGAAAAAGCCTATATGTTGAACCCCGCACCGCAAGCCCCCCACCAAACCCCCCAATAATAACAAATTTTTTGCTATCTTTCCCTCGGGAGGAGCAATTAGCTATGTACAATATCTATCCGGCCCCTGCGCTGCGCGTCAAAATTCAAGATACCTGTCGCAACCCGTGTAACAAGTCTACATCATTTTTTGTATTCATCTGCATGCTTCTATGTTGTTGTGTACATTGTTTTATGGGCTGGCATGTGAGATTCCGATTTTTTGTGAAAATTTTGTAAAATATTTGTAAAATTTTAGTAAAATGGTTTCATTTTATTTTATCAATGAGATTTCAGAATAAAATAAAATAAAATAAAATGAAACATGAATAAAATAAAAATAAAATAAAATTTTAATAAAAATAAAATACAATTTTAGTAAAAATAATTTTAATAAAACCAACCCTGACCATGACAATCAGGGGTCTCCTAGGGGGGGGGGCTGCCCCCCCCCCCAAATCCGCCAGCTATCTATCTATCCCGGAGCCGCTCAGCTATCTATCTATCCCGAGGCAAATTTTTTGGCTACTACCCCCAAAGACCCCCCCCCCCCCCAAATCGCTCAGCTATCTATCTATCTGGAGTGGTTTTTGAGAAATTTTGCCCCAATTTTCGCTCAAAATCGCCAATTTTTGCACCTTTTTATAGTTTTTCACCTTCAAAATTGTGCTCTCCGGCTATATGCATGGTTTTATGCCTGTTTTTAGCCATTTTAAACCTACTTTTGACCACTTTTAACCGATTATTAGCGATTTTTTTCCCCTTTCGGCCTTCTATGCACTGAAAAAGCCTATATATTTTGCCCCCACGAGCCCCCCCCCCCCAAGCCCCCCAGCCCCCCCCCAGAAAATTTTTTCAGCTATCTATCCCTCCGGAGGAGCGATTTGCTATCTATCCAGCCCCCGCGAAGGCCAAAATCTTGGAGACCCCTGATGACAATGCTGTTGAGTTTATCAAAATGAGTTTTTTTAACTAATTGACCGCCATCAGTAATTTCTCCCTAATTTAATAAAATCCAGATAAAAGCGAGTAACTTACACCTGCTGCATCCATAAATCTCTTGTGTTTGTCCACATCGAGTATCAGACCAAGATCACCATCAACGCTGCATAGATAATTGAGAGGGATTCCTTAATCTGTGATTACAGGTTTACGGAGAAAAAAACTATGGAAAATTTCAGCAGAAAATTGGTTACATGAGAGTGGATGACGACGATACCGGTCTCAAATTTTTCATGGAAAATTTATTTATCAATACATCTATTCAGTGGTGTAGCCAGGATTTTTGAGCTGGGGCGGATTGTATACAGAGCCAGGCGAACGGGAGAAAGTATGTACCCCTACACAAATGAAAATGGCACCGCATTTAGTCATTTGAAGCGGTATTTTTAACGTGTGACGTACGTAATAAGAGAGCTTGTGAAAGGTGCGAAATGCGCTTTGCGAATGCGCAAATTGCGAAATGCGAAATGAAATTTTTGTAAACCTACTATAAAATCGCTATAGAAAAATGCCATTCCCGGCAACTAGGGTTGGAAAAAAATCAATTTTTTTAAACGCCTCGATTTTTTTGTAAATCAATTTTTTTTAATTGATTTTTTAAAATAAAAATCGCCCAAAATAGGGTTATAGAGAAAAATATGCATATGTTAAGTGTCAGACAATGTATTGTTATGTCTATTGTGATCATATTATGACTGTGGAGTCATGGGATAGCATTATAAGCAGTGATTCCTTTCAAAGTATCCATTTTATGTATGCTTATTACATATATCGCCTTTTGTCAAATGTTCGTGACATCAAGTGAAGTTCAGCATGGAAAAAATAATCTTTAATAATGTTGTAAGAGAAGGCTAATACATTGACAGTGATGCTACACACTGTAGAAGTATGTGGGAGCACATTGGCTGGATATTTTATACTACACTAACATATCACAGATTATTATTACATGGTAGCATGAAGGAATGCAATCTTTTACACTAAAAATGCCCCAAAGCCCATGAAAATACGACCAATGGTAATCTGTATTGAAAATTGCGCGTTGCATGCAAAACAATTGCAAAATACCTAGTGGAAGTCTACCAGAAATTTTTCATTTTGATTTGAAAAAATTAAAATCAGTTTCCACCCTGTGATTTTTTTAAAATCAGATTTAAAAAAATCAGTTTAAAAAAATCAAGTGCCAACCCTATCGGCAACTTTTCTGTCTGGCCTGAGAAGGGGGGTATTGTGAGGAATTACAAGGATTGAATAGGTATTCAGAGGAAATACGGTAAACAAAATTCCTCCAATCACTACAACGAAATACGTGTAGGCTATGCTTCACAGCAAATAATGTGCTGATGATCTGCCGTGATCTGCGGTGAAGTGCCTTCACACACACGCTCGCAGGCACTTCAACACACTTCACAAATTTCAGATTTTTTATTTCTGTAAACAATTTAGTAATAAGATTCATGAAGCGTTGGTGAAGTACATTCCAACGGTGATCAGTCTTGATCAGGATCTGAAGTCACGAGAGGCACTTCCAACTGGTTCAGTTCTTTTCACAAGCGTTTCATTTGCAGTGCTTGAAGCGTCTTGAAGCGACCCGTACCCAATGTACACTAAAGTTAACTAATGTAATCAAAATATAGCGTCAACGGTCACAGTGTCAATTTTTTTGGAAGAATGATGATTTTCCATAAAAAAATTTCCACCAGGGAACTAATCTTAAATTTGCTTTTCCTGATTGCATTCACAGACATAACGCAAAATAATTTTTTTGATGGAAAATCATCATTTTTCAAACTTTCAGTTCATTCCAGCTGTGACCGTTGACGCTGTATTTAGATTACAATGATGTTGGGGAATCATGATTTTGTTCTGTGATACTACTTCCACATCTGATCAAATATAGCTGTGTGATAGCAGCCATTGAGAGGACACTATGAAGTACTAACCAACCAAAACCACTCAACCCTCAAACCCAACAATGAATGTATTGATAAATATATTTTCCACAAAAAATTTGAGACCTTTATCATCCACTCTCATGTAACCAATTTTCCGTTGAAATTTTCTGTTGTTAATTTCCGTCAAACTGTAATCGCAGCTATCCTATAGCTATAGCCTGTATCCTAAGTAGAAAATATAGCTCCAATTGAAATGACGAACGAAAAATCGTCTTCCGCCAGTTTGATAGCTTTCTTCATAAATCTATATCTTTTGTTCGCTTCAATGTATTTTGCGAGACAATCCACAGTGCACTGGGCATATCTGGATACTGAGCACATGGAATAGGTCCTATGAAATTCATGGAAGGACACATCTTGAATCTCATCGTAAACCAAGCTTCGAATAATCCACACCTTGTCAAACCTGCACTGATCGCACATTGTTGATGGTCATTTTTGAAAGAAACGAGTAGGATTGGAAAAAAAACTCAAACGGTTTGATTTAAAAAAAAAAAAAAATTTAAATGGATTTTTTTTAATTACAATCAGATTATGTGCACTACCAGCTGAGACAAAATGTATATGTAGTGTGATACATGCTTCAAAATTATGACAAAATAATTCCCCCACTTGAATATCCCATCCCCTTGAATAGTTCCTTCTCAAAGGGCCTCCACACACTAGTTGACATCACATTTTTTGTATTTCAAATGTCAACTCAGAGTCAACAGAAGTTTTTTAGTTGACTCCTGTTGAATCAGTACACAAATTGATAATGTCAACTGGAAAAGTTGGGCAATACAGATTATTGTGTCAACGGTTGGGTAAACTGAAGTGTATACGTACATTTTTTTTGCATTTGCGTACACAAAAAGCATACACGCATGCTTTTTTGTGCACATGTGTAACAGACATTTGTACTACATGAAAGGACTATACAAATAACAATCATTAACACATGTCATAAATAAAAAAAATTTTAATATTGAACATGAAAATATAGTTTTTTTTCTTTCTCTCAATCATTGATAATTAAGTGTCAAAACATCAAATTAATTATGCTCAATCACATAAATAACTCTTTAAATCACACAAACAGCACAGTAGAAGGCTGGGTCAACTCATTTCTGAGAATGCATTTTGTCAGTTGACTTTTTCTATGAACAACATGATCTAAATACCTAAAATAGAGGTTTACGCGTATGCTAACTTAAAAAATCCAATTGCGTGAGTGAAAAAGTCAACTGAACACTAGTTGACTCTGAGTTTACTCTGAGATCTGTTTTACTCTGTCAACTAGCATGTGGAGGCCCAAAAAGGTCTGACCAAAAAATGACCCCCGGGGAATTATTTGAATAAATACGGTACATATTTGCGTATCGATTCTTACCATGGGTATGCCTTTACAGATGACTTCGGGCGGCATTTATTTATTTAACACACATACCACGTCTGGCTCTACAAGTCACGGGCATTATAATAACATAGAAAAACGGTTGCGAAATTATAGGATGACAGTGTTGACAGTTGAAATTATTAATAGGTTTTACCTGTTACCCAACAGTAAATATACGCAAGTACTTCATACACATTACATGGAACAGGAAATAAGAAATAATAACGGCATATAAAACACGACCTAAATGCTTCACGGGTATGGCCTATCAATGAAGTGAACAGAATGAACAGAGTAAACGGAATCTTTAATTGCGATACAGTAGGTATATTTAGCTGAGGTACAAAAACAACTTTAATATAGTACCAGTCTCGAGTTTGAGATACATTGAAATATGCATAATTATAATAGTAAAACTAAAGCACATATGGTACCAGGGCCCTGGGTTTACCTAAAATACTCGTAGTTTTATATGAGACTAGGGTATATTTCTTGTGCAAACTCAATACTCAACACACACGACATTGCTCAATGTTTACATGTGGAAGTTAAAATCCCATGATATATCATGATGCAATGATCGTGACACTTTATATGTGTCTTTGCACTTGTATAATAACCCTTGACTCTAACCGATTATCCAGTAAAAGGAAGATGACAGGTATACTAAAGTACTGTATTTATGTGCATCTTAATTGTAATATTTCAATCGCAGTATAGCGTGATAAAACATCTACACAATACAGTATTATTCGAGGCCATATAGATAGGCATCTAGTGCTGTGATATGCGAGGATATCAACCTTCTAGATTGTTTACAGCTGCTTTTTACAAGGTGCGCTAGCCGTTCAATAGGTTCCCCCATGCTCAGCATATGACAGCACTTTTCCTCACAGCAGTCAGTGTTGAGTTCCCTAAGAAGTTTATTGCGCCAGTATATTATGGCCACATCCTGACAACCGTACAAGTAGTGTGATAATGTAGGCCAGAAATCATGACCGTACTTTACGCACAACTTACACCTTGACCATTTTTTCCCCGCATTACTCAGCGTAAATTGTATAGTCTTTTGAAATAATCCATGTCGTGCAAATACCCATGGCATTTCATCTGAGTAGATTTTATATATATTTAGTGGTTCGGGGTTGGTTTCCCGGTAGCGCTCCAGCCGTGTACGTGACAGATACACTTTGCCTAGTGAGCTATCCCCCCACGCATTTTGCTTAGCGATCTGTTTAATGCTCTTTAAACCCAATGATGGATCGATACTAGCATCCCTTAACAGCGCAGCCGACCTCCCCGAGGGGCTTTGGCGTCGTGGTAGGTTTAATTTTGTCCTACCCCAAAGGTTAAACGCCTGTTTAGTCGTTAAGCTAACGTGATTGCTTTCTAAGTACCGACAGTGACCTACAATGATCTGTGTATACCAAGCTTTCATTGTTGTCACATCACCATCTATAGCAATACATCTGCTTGATAGATGCACCGGGGCTCGGCATACCGTTCTGTATACAGACATTTGTATGCCAACTAGCTTCGCTAAGGTTTGCTTTGGAAGGCCAAAGATTTCCACTCCGTAGAAAACTTTTGTCATAGCATAAAGTGTCCACAGTCTATTGACTGCCCAAAACGGACGCAGTGACATTGAAGCTAATTCTCCAACCATAATAGCAGCAGTTTGTGCTCGCTGGAGAAGTAGTTGACGTTGCTTACTGAACATATCGTTGGATGATGTAAGCGTTAAGCCTAAATATTTTATCTCATCCACTTCCGAAATGGACTGTAAGTCCCCGTTTATATCCTTACCCAATGTCCAAAGACGTGTTGGATTGGATTTACATCGAAAGTGCAATATTTTACTTTTATCTGGATGTATTGCAACCCCCCACCTCCAGGACCATTCTGTAAATTTATTCATTATGGCCTGGAGATCATGTGATGTATTAGCTAATAGGGCGATGTCATCAACAAAGAACACTGCTGGCACTTTGTTTCCCCCTAGTTGCGCTCCTATCTTCAAGCTCTCGAGATCAGTACGTAGATCCGCTAAGTATAGGACATACAGACTTGGTGAAAGACAGCACCCCTGCCGCACACCTAGCCGATAGGCGAACTCGTCGCTGTATGTCGAACCATACTGTATTACACAGCGCAGATCATCATACGTACTAGATATAGAGCTGACAAATTTCGAAGGGTACCCGTAATCTAGCAGCTTACGCCACAATTTATCACGCGGAACCCTATCGAAGGCCTTAACAGCATCTACAAAACATGCGGAAACATTCTGTTTACCGCTCAGACAGCCCTGTATAATAACATGGTTATCTGTTGTGCGACGCTTTTTTCGAAAGCCGCCCTGCATACTTCCAAAACCATCCACACTTTCAAAGGCTGATAGCAGCCTATTGTTCAGTACGGAACAGTATAGTTTTAGAATATTGCATTGTAAACCTATTGATCGATAATTATCGACGCAAGATTTAGACCCTTTTTTATGCAGAAGAGATAACTTACATGTTTTTGCTGTTTGTGGGATTGGATTACCATCAAACCACATATTAAACAGCACTGTAAGAACCCTAATCAATTGACTACCACTGCCGCGTAGCATTTCATGATACACACCAGTGGTCCCCGGCGATTTACCCAGTTTTAACCTCTTAATGGCTAGTTTTATTTCTGTTGAGGTTATTCTCTCCTCGAGACTACACCTAAGTGTACCGGATATAATGCCTGACAGACTTGTTTTGCAGGAGTCTGGAAGCAAGCTCATAGGATTTGCCATTTGAACTTTATTCCAGAACCCCTCTAGCACTAGCGATATCTTATCTTTTGTATCTGCCAAGCCAGACTCTGATCTTAGCATTGGATACAGTATGCCACCCTCTTTATACCGGCGGGCCATACTATAGAGATCTGTTTTAGTGCTGCTTGATTGTAACTCGACATCAAGTCGTTTGCGCTTGACGTCCAACTCATAGTCATGCTCACAAATACGTATTTTATTACGTAGAGCCGTGACAAGTACTTTGTACTCTGAGTACATAATTGCATTCAAGTGTAATTTTCGCCGTAGTTTTTGTATCTCAGCTTTCAGACGACGTATGCGTAATGCCACACACGTTGTCTGACTGTTCATTACCTTTATAGGGTACCGCCTAGAGGCCACACATTGAAGATGCTCCAGAATGTTTTCATATGTACATTCATCACCGACAAGTGTAGTTAAGGATTCCTCTAGCCATTTTGAAAACGGTTCAATAACATCCTCACCCTTCACAACCCATTGATGTTTATACTTATCATCAGCGGGTGCCACGAGTTGTATATTATTAGCGACTACCGATAAGTGTAGAGAGCAATGGTCTGAACCGATTGACATATCGCTGGTCGGACTGAAGTGTGAAACTTTACTAGTCCATTCCGCGGTGGTATCAAACAGAGCTAGATCTAACAGTGAACGTGTTATACCTGCTTCGTAGGACCACCATATGTCAGTGACAGAGGTGCCGACATATAAGTCGTTTACTCTGATAAAAGAGTTCACTAGCCTGCCTGTGTCATTTATCACGTGACTATTCCGATCAAGTCCTGGGTGATAATTCCCTATATGACCGTTAAAATCACCTATTAATAGGGACGGGTTACCATTCACTGTGTTCTCTGAGACTTGTTTCGACAAGTTGGAAAGGATAATTTCATTTTGCTGCATGTAGTCTCTATTACGCGCTACTTTCCCAGCATCAAATAGATAAACTATAGCAAGCATTATGAAAGTGGATGATTTGTGGGATCGTAGAGTGAGCCATAAGACATTTTCACAATTTTCCCAGTAATCCCCTCCCAAGACAGAGCACTCAATAGTACTTTTTGTGTATACAGCTATTCCACCATTACCATTAACCGGCTTCATTATGGCGTTTAGTGTATACCCAGGAATATCAGGCAAGTGCACCTTATGTACTGCATTCGTCTCACACAAGGCAATACAATCATACCCCTTTGACCCAATATTTTGGAGCTGTGCATGCTTATGCCTGATTGAGTTTACATTTTGGTAAAATATTGTAAATTCAGTACCAGACCTTATGTTTGATTCCCTAGTGGGCCGAACATTTGATGGAGAACCCGATATAGGGTTTCCATTTTGTGTCGTATCGGTTTGTAGAGTATCAGCATGTGACACATAGTTGCGTTGCAAAACGCCTGTTTCACCTAAATTCTTCTTATCTCCGACCACTTCCATGCCCTCACTGTATACTGGCCTCTTTATGTAATACTTGTATTCAGAAAAAGCCAAATGTCGGCCTACAGCGGCCACAAGCGAAGTATAAAGCACGCCATAAAACACGTTTAAAGGCAGGAGATCTCGAATCGAGATAAGTGTATGGCAAAACATACGTAACCGGTGTCCTAAAAATATAAAGCAATATAGTCTACCAAACCGAAAGTAGACTAAAAAGAACCGCAAATGTCTGAGAGATCTGGCAAAGTGTTTTAAACTATATATTAAGGCCGTCTCCCCCTTCAGTACGGATCTTCTAAGTAGACACCGTTGAAGTCGCATCGACCAAACAGACAGTGCCAGATACCTCAAACACAGACGTACAGCACTGTATGGCGAAACCTCACATAGGTAGGCATGTATTAATATATTATATATTATCATCGTAGTGCCCTTCTTCAATACAGATGCATGACTTTTTGCCAGCTTCCCCTGTGAGGTCACGCCATAGTTAAATTTGGAGGAAATGAAACAAAAAACAATCACCAAGCCGCAGCATAAACAAAATAGGTGAGGCAGCTCGCACCTTCTGAAACAGAGGTGCATCTGCCTACCCGCCCTAAGCCACAAATCACCTAGCGGCCATACTACTTGACCCCTTTTTATTCGCGGTAGAAGTACCAGCCTTTGCTGCTGCCGCCCGGCGGGCCTCCTGGTGGGCCCCCACTTCGGCCGCCGCGACCACGGCCGCCGTGCGCTCCGCGATTTTGACCGGCATTGGCTGCCGCGGCACCCCGATCGGAGCTGTGATTGCATAAGTATTTTTTGAATTGTTTGCGGTATGGATTGAGAAACCAACACATATAATATAATACAAAATGTGTAGAGCATAGTCAGTCCCACCGCAACAGTCTCACCTGGACCGGTTATTCTGCTGCAGGCTTCCTCGGCGCTCGGATCCACTTCCAACCGAGCTATTTCGGCTGCCGCCGGCGCCACGAATTTGCGCCGCACCGCCAGCTCCGCGCCCGTACGGGAGCCCACGAGCACCGCGTCCACGCTTTTTCGAACTTCCTGTAAGATTTTGGAATCTCGGGTGGACATTTCACCAGTTATTGTGAAACATCTCATTAAAATGACAGACCTCCCTCGCCCTGATGAACAGGTCCGCCAGCAGCCTTTGCCCCTCTTTGCAAAGGTCGGGATCGGTCGATCCGCACATCTGCCGCCACCTGAGATAAAGTTGGAAGTGTTGAGCCAGTCAAAGTAACATATCTTCGACCTGTAACATCTACCACTAGTGTTAATGAGCGCTATACTATATTTCGCCCACCTGGATAGCGTTGGAGCGCTGTAACCTTCCAGCGCCAGTACGCAATCCCGGGCCAATAGGCGCCCCAAAAACGTCTCCCCGTACTTGCTCAGATGGATGCCGTCCGTGCCTACAATCCCTTCATATAGGCGCATTGTGTCCACACCCACTAAGTGCGGAATTATTGCGGATTTGTTGTTGCGCAGCATGTAATTCAAAGGCTGGGTGATGGTTACGCCAGGTATGTTGGCGCAGACCCGTGACAGTGCTGATTCAATGTCTCTACCCAGCCTCCAAATCACAGCCTCTGCGTACGCGTTGTGTGCGACACCCTCTTGTGCCGGAAAAAATGGCTGGGTTACGCAACACACAATCGGAATGTGCGGCAAGCCCTGGTCGTACAGAATGAAGCGCAGTTGTAACAGCGCCACGTAAACATTCCGCACGAATTGGCAGATGCCTTCCGATTCCCCCGATTTAGCTACGCAAAATGCGGTGTCAATGTAGTCCAGAATTGATTTCCAGACCACAATTTTTACCTCGCTAAAATCTGCCAGGGCACACGCACCTTTCATAGTTGCCATTCTACACCCAGTGTAGCAGGTGGCGATAGTCGACACAGACACCGTGTTTGGCAAGTGCGCCGCCTCCGTGTGGACGACACTTTTACGTAAACAGTCCAGGAGCGGCACTCTCACCGATTTAGCAGTGCTGTCGCCCACCAGCCACACGCGCAGCGGTATGAAATCGACCGACACGCCTAACCACCCATCACGCGGACCCGTATGGTCCTGGCCATACTTGTCATCGCGCGAGAACTTATCTGAAAAGAAGTTCGTGGGCAGCGGCGTTAAAGACCATACAGGCGATTGCCAGGTCACCGGACGTTTCACATCCCGCTGCAGGTATGGCTGCCATTCGCATGGGTCGTGGTCAAAAGAGCGCAAAAGATCCCTAATAGTAAACCATCCGCAGTCGGAGACAAAGACTTTATCCTCCCAGTTGACTGTCCCGCCCATGGCGTCTGTAGTGACCGCCATTTTGGCAGCACTGATGGCCGCCGGCGAGTGGATGTCTACTGTTTTTTCGTTTTGTCTACGGCATGTTTCGTGGTATAAGTTGAGGCAGTATCTGTGATAATTTAGAAAATTTTATTTTAAATTGAAAGGAAATATTTTTCACGCGCTGGTTTGAGGGAGAACACATTAAGTGATTGATCACATTTGTAGAATGTAAATATCTTAATTCAGACTTGGTTGCAGCTGCATGGTTAACCCGAACTAAGCTTTTACTTGGGAAGGACTCACAACATTCTCAGGGCATCATTGATCTTTTTCACCTTTATTGGATCATTTTCATTCAAGAAGCTTCCCCACGAAAATCTGTGGTCAGTACTGGCGCAGGCGAGCAGAAGGGACGGGGAACAAACTCCCAGTTCATAAAATGCAAATTGGCCATTCATTGACTTCAGTCTCCCGAGATAAGTGCCAATTTGTTTATGTCTCTTGTATAATATCGCTTGTGACGTTTCCTGAACGTCAGGGCAAGTCATTTTGTACCAGCAATCGTTCACTATGGGCGGTGTGGGCGGTGTGTCCAGAAGTGGAATTAATGTAGTCAGTGCAGCTGGTAGGTAGTCACAGTCGTCTACACTGGCGCCGCGCATGTAGCACTCATCTTTGCAGTCAAATGATATCCTGAAAGCTACACCTGGATCCAATCCCATTTCTGGTAAAGGATATTCACAATACAATTCAGTCTTTTTGGCACAACATCAAATTCTGGTCCTGATTAGGGTGTTGAATTTCTGGTTGTTAAATTTTGTCTGTTTTTTTTGTTTTGTTTTCTATAAATCTTCCAGTTTTTCTGACTCATTTACATTTTACATTAAATTTTCTGTTCTTTTTCTGCCTCAATTTTCCATTTTCTGGCAAATTTTCTGTTTTCAATTCATTTTCCATTTTCTCAATCAACATTACATTTTCTGTGCCAGCCTGTGTCATTCAAGGGAATTTTTCCAGTTTCCAGTAAAATTTCAGCAATTTTTTCCATTTCTAGCAACATTTCTGCCAATTTTTTTTCCTTTTCAACTTTGTGGCAAAATTTTTGCAAAATGTTGTGCATATTGAAAAAGACTGTTGTGCCAGCACCACCATGTATTTACATGTTTGTTTGCCCCATGCACAATTCAAATTTTGGCACTGGAAAAGATGCCAATCAATATACATCTCTTCAGTGCCACCTCACTTCTCATGGGTATTTAAGCAAGTGCAGTGTCCCTTTTACTCCAGATCAGTTCTTTTGGCCTGTTCTGACTAAAATAAAGCGGTTTAATGATCTGAGGAACATGTGGTAAGGTGATGGTGCCAGAATAAATATTCTAGAAGCACACTCCAAACGCATTTCCTCCCCAGTTGCCGGCTTTGTGGACTTGGTCCCGCGTCACTAAGTTCCACACCCCGGTCATCCAAGTGAAATCAACGACGTTCCCTTGCGGCCCGGTATAGACTGCCACCACACTGACTTGTGCCCGCAACAACTCCCTAGACCTGAACCAAATTCCGAGCCCCCAGTATCATTCAACAGCGCACTCATCTGTGCAAGTCCTGCATGTGTAGGGACATTTGATGGCCAGGATGGTGGCCTGCCTCGCGCAGTTGCGCCAAGCAGTGTTGCAAATCTGTATTTACATTTACCCGAAATACCCGGTTATTTGGGTATTTATATTTACATTTACGTTTACTCTTTCCAAAAATACCATTACGTTTATGTTATGTTTTCCTGATCAAAATACCTGGGTACTGAGGAAAACGTAAAAAAATTATCATTTGCACGTGCAGACGATCAAACCTGCCGCACCACCTGCAATAACCAAAATTCTTAGGTGGTGTTTACACGGATTCTTTGTGATGACAAAAATTGTGATATTGTCAACTATTTTTTGGGATGAAAACCAATAAGTAGATAGATCGGACGCCTCAATTGATCATCTAAAGGTGAAAAAAATGGTTTTCACCAAAGCATAATGGCAAATACTAAGCAGATAACATACACTAGCATGCAGAATAGTTGGGAATTTTCCGCTGCATGACTAATGTTGCCAAAATTTCTAAATGGCAAATGTGCAAAATATTTGGATACCATAGGTGTGTATCCTGGGGGGTTGGCTACACGTGCCCCGGATGACCGCCCCTTGATTTGCTATGTGCATATTTTGTGTGAGTAGTAACATTTTGCCCAATTTCTTCATGTTTCAGAATAGTTGGGACTTTGCTTATTTTGAGCCGTATTGACCCCATATCGTAATGCATGATGTTTATCCGATTCCGACATTCATTTTTAGTGACATTTTTCAATATAGGGACTGCCTGCTTGGTATGAGCCCATTGTGGCCGCGACTTTGTTGCCGCGGACGTTGTGGCCGCGCCGTTCTGGCCGCGGGACACGAAGTCCGCAGACACGATGGCCGCCACGCCATTGTGGCCGCGGACGCGATGGTCGCGCGTTTATAAGTTTACACCACACCTACACACAATCAATAACATCCCAAAAACAAATGATGAACATCGTGCAGTGGCGTCTGTTTTGTAATTATGTACACGCGGCCATCGCGTCCGCGGCCACAATGGCGTGGCGGCCATCGTGTCCACGGCCTTCGTGTCCCGCGGCCAGAACGGCGCGGCCACAACGTCGCAGCTACAATGGAGTACGGACCACTTCTAATCATGTACACCGCACATCAAGTCCAGGTGCATCACATCTAATCAAGAAGTGCCTCACTTCACATCAAAACTTCTAAACCACGTTTCTGCCCCACTTCTAATCTCGTACTGCTACTGCATCATTTCTAATCATAAATGTTTCACTTCACACCACAACTTTTAATTGGACTACTGCCCCACTTCTAATCAAGAACTGCATCACTTCTAATCAAATATTTACTTCCCACAATATTTCTCATCAAGTTGTCTGCTGTTTGTATATGCTTACTACATCCACTGTGTCAGTGTTATGTATTGCATCAAGTATTACCAATTGTTCAGTATTTTTTACTCATTGGCATCAATATTTAGACACAAGGAACAAACAGCATATGTTTTCCCACTATGAATTCCATTGCTATTAAACCTATAGTAGCTTAATTTATAACCTATAGTCGCTCAATTTCAAGTTTTGATGTGACGTGAGGCATTTTTGATGAGAACTGAGGCAGTACGTGATTAGAAGTGAAGCAGAAACGCTTGATTGAAGTGAGGCAGTTCTTGATTAGATGTGATGCACCTTGGGCTTGATGTGAAGTGTGCATGATTAGAAGTGATGCACACTCGCCACAATGGGTGTCTTTTGCCTACTCGCATCACCACACTGTGAGCATGGCAAGGAATGTTTTAGCATGAACAGCAGATTGTTATGAATATGTGACACTGTGGCATGCTTTTGTTTCAGCTGCAGTTTTGCATCCATTGCCAGCCACTGGAAAATGGAGGTAGGTGCACTAGTCAGTGGGGCTATTTGGTGTGTGAATTTCAGATTTCAGCTTTGCTCTATTGGCCGTAAAACTTGGCTCAACTGTGAATATGTAATGTGCAATTATTTTGTATGGAAAGACAATGGAAGTTTGCAGTGCTATAACTTTTGATTGCAAAGTGATATCAACAAAAAATTCTGGTGGATTATTTGGAGGAAATTTTTTTCTTCAGGTTGTAGCCCTATCCCCAAACCCAAAAATACTCAAACAGCATAAAAATTGGGCATGGTGCAAAAGAAGGGGAAGCAACAAAAGTGTGGTGGACAAAAAGCCTCCTGTTTCCTATAGGTGAAAAGTCCCAACTATTCTGCATGGTAGTGTATTTACGTTTTAATGTATTCCTTGGTATTTTTAGAATACCTTACATCTTAGTATTTATACTTTTGATTCAGAAAAGGTGTTTACGTTTTCCAAAAATACCAGTATTGTAACAACAATGGCGCCAAGTCAACCACCCATGCGTGTGGCAGCTCGGCTGGTCTGCACACTTTGGCTTTGATGAAGCTGCACAAAATTTGTATTATTATGCAGTATGGGCATTGATTGAACACATTGATGGCGGTTTCATTTTGGCTGCAGATATAAATACTGTATTTCCTTGAAATACCCCCCCCCCCCTTGAATTGACCCTCCCCCGCCACCCGAAATCCCTCAGGCCCCAGATTTAATTGGGCAGACACGCCTGAAAGGGAGGACATGACAGGCGTGTCTGGCAATTTGAGAATTTGATTGGACAGGCATGCCTTCGCCCGCCCGCCTGCCCCTTTTTTGCCAAAAATCGCTCAAATTCGCTCCATTTTGAAAACTGTGACTTTTATAATCGCTATTCTCATCGTTATACATGGTTAGATACCTATTTTGGCCTATTTTTATATTTATGACATTTTCGAAATTTTTGGCCGGCTGCCAAGTTTTCATAAGATGTATCTCCGATTTTTATTTTCTTGAGTAAAATTTTCGGGAGTATCTCCTCCCCACCCGCCCTTCACGCCAGGCACCTGACAGCCGCCGCCCGACTGCCCAACGCAATTGAATCTCAATCTGCCTGGCAGTGGGGTGGCGGCTGTCAGGTGCCTGGCGTGAAGGGTGGGTCGGGAGGGATTTTTAAGTGTGAAACAAAAAATTGGTTTAAAGTGAAATTTTTGGTCTGCTGATTTTCGGACTACTGGGTGCCGTACTGAAAAAAATTTTGGCTGTTTTTAAAAAATGATCAACTTTATATGCACTGACCCATGCTTTAGTGGGTCGTCGGCAGCCGCCCCACTGGTATATTGTGAGGGGGGTTGTTGGCAAGACATCCCACAAATTTCAGCTTTCTACCACCCTCACAGCTGGAGATATGGCCCTCGTGTGGCCAATGAAGTGGGTGGTGACCTTGTTTGGGACACCAAAAATGCCAAAAGAAATTTTTGCATATAGGGCTACCCACCCTGTAGTGAGTCGTCGCACCTGAACCCCATTGTTGCGGAGTAGGGGTTCTTTTAACTTTATATATAAAGTTTCAGCATTTTAACACCCCCATGGACGCAGATATTGGATCCGAAGTGAAATTGAAAATGGGTGGCGAACTTGTCCGGGAAGGTGTTTATGTTACTGTGCCCAAATATATCCTATTCCATTACATTTATTACCGGTTTTGGGCATGTTTGAACGTATTTGTTTGATACTATTTTCACGGAAATTTCTGACAAAATAATAGCCCCCCTCGAATACGCTCCCCCCCCCCCCCCCCCGAATAAGCCCCCCCTCGAAAAACCCCCTCAAAATTTCCACTCTCAAAAAATAAACCCTGGTGTATTTCGAGGAAATACGGAAATATTTATGATATTGTGTGTGGTACTGGTTTGCCAATGGTAGCACTCTGAATGGCATTACCTGGTTGACCGAGTGACCCATCACTCCTGTAGATTCCATCTATCCACTCTTTTATGTCGCCTGTGTTAAATAGAACATGTGTTGCAATATGTGTTTATGTACAGAGAAGGACACATTTAAAGAAACGTTTAAACCATCATTTTTACCGTCGACGCAAGGATATTCCACATTCACTTTGTATATGTCACTTCGGGACAAACCAGCCCTTTGGCCGATACCCAATTCACCCCAATAATAGTCATTAGGTAGCTTTGTTCTGTTGTTGTTGTACATGGTCAGACAACATTTTTCACTACAGATTCGACAGAGGTTCTAGTATTCAATTGTTTTGCTATATCTTCCTCAGTTAAAATATTGCACGCGCACTAAGAAGTGTCCTGCCTGCAACCACTTAACTAAACTCGGAATTGCCATTGAAACCAGTTGACACTAGGGATGGCCGGTATGTTTTTAAACCATTTAAAACAAAAAAAAATGTTTGTTTTTTAAAAACAGGCATAGAAACCATTTTTTAAACATCAGCGACAAAATTTTGTGCTTATGCACTATGTATTTTGCTATTATTTGCGCGCATGTGCGCAATTTCACATACACATTACCGTTGCTGTTTGTTTTCAATGGTTTTGAGGCATTGTTGTTGTTTTTTAATGGGGTCGCTAAAAACATTTTTTGGCCATGCCTAGTTGACAAGACACCCAGTTTGTGAAAAGCGATAAAGTATAAGCAGGTATTCATGTGCATAGTATGTTATGCACTGAGAGCGTTTTACAAGTGTAGTCAATAATGGTCTCCAAGATTTTGGCCTTGCGGGGACTGGATAGGTAGCAAATCGCTCCTCCGAAGGGACAGACAGGTTAAAAAAGGGATCGGGTATGAGAACTTGGTCCTCAGCCCAGTTATCAGTTTTATACGAAGTGAAAGCTCAAAGTTAGCTCAAAATCGTTAAATTTTGACCACTTTTCAAATTTCCACCTTCATAATCGCTTTTTTCGTTTATATACATGGTTATATAGCTAGTGTTAGCCTAGTTTATTCATATATTTTTTCTAAATTTTGGCCGGCTACCAGGTTCTCATACGGGTCTCTTCCAAAAAGAGGGAGGGGCTCGCGGGGGCAATGTATGTATTATATTAGGTTTTGTGTACCCCCCACCCCCCCCCCCCCTTGGAGAACCCTGAGTGTGGCATAATGTGGTAAATATATTGGCTGTGGCATCACGGGCAGGGTTGGCAAAATCCCAGAAAAAAATATATAAAAAAAATAAAAATAAAAAAAAATTGAAGAATAAAATAAAATGGAATATTAATAAAATGAAAATACAATTTTACTGAAATTTGGATTTTTGTAAAATTTTAGTAAAATTGTACAAGAATTCTAATTTTTGTACAATTTTAGTAAAACTCAAGTGTCTGTAAAATTCTATAAAAAGTTTTCTATCCTGTTGCTTAGGATGCAAGCTGCCAATTTGCAGAACTGGTGTTTTGTTGTTGCTTTCATTGTTGTGATTGAAAAATATTTTTGCTCAAAATTGCAAATTTTCACATCTTTAAATATATTTTCACCTTAAAAATCACGAATTTACTGGAGTTTTTCCCCATTTTCTGCATTCCATAACTTGAAAAAGCCTATATATTGAACCCCGCAAGCCCCCCCCCCATCCCCACAAAAACAACAAATTTTTAGTTATAGTTAGAGCGGTGCAAAATGTGGCCACCTCGTAGCTCAGTCGGTTAGAGCATTCACACGCTTAGTGAAAGGTCCCGGGTTTGAGTCCCAGCGAGAGCGACAATATTTTGTACCTTTTCTTTATCATTCTCTCGGGAGGAGCAATTAGCTACATATGTATCCGGCCCCTGTGAGGGTCAAAATTCAAGATACATATGTCATAACCCATGTCACAAGTCTACATTAAATTATTTTGTATTCATCTGCATGCTTCTAGCGTGCACATTGTTGTTTTATGACCTTGCACCCAAGATTCCGATTTTTTGTAAAAAATTTGTAAAATGGTTTCATTTTATTTTATTAATGGCATTTCAGAATAAAATTAGATAAAATGAAACAGGAAAAAAATAAAAATAAAATACAATTTTAATAAAAATAAAATACAATTTTAGTATAAAGAATTTTACTAAGACCAACCATGATCACGGGGTTTAAATAATCAGTTTTAGACCTCTTTCTTTAAAAACCTTTTTTTTCTTTTTCAAAATGAAGTACTTGCTGATATAGAGCCATATTAAGCATACCGTATTTCCTCGAAATACCCCAGCCCCCCTCCCTCGAAATGCCCCCCTCAAAAATGGGCACTATGAATTTATTAGCCCACCCCCCCCCCCACGAAATACCCCCCCCCCATTTTGAGTGTAACAGGAACGTAAACGACAAAAGCTACGGTTTGTGATCCGGGCAATGCAGAACATACGTTAAAAACAATGACTGACTTACGTTAACACCGGTTTTATACCATCTACCGTATTACCTCGAAATGTACATCTATAGCCCCAATACTACCTATTTTCTCGCGTTTATTACCATTTTTGTGTGTGAAAAAGCGTATTCTCTACTATGAATTTCACGAAAATTTCTGACGAAATAATAAAAAAAAACCCTCGAATAAACCCCCCTTCGAATTAACCCCCCTCAAATTTTACTGGCGAAATAATAAACCCCCATGGGGGTATTTCGAGGTAATACGGTACATACTTAAGTAAATCTATAAACTATTATACATGCTGCTTATTGTTGCGTTTTTCGACGTCGGCATAGGTTACAAACAACAAATCAGTACTGAGAGTTCAAAAAATTTCTGGCGAAATATTAAGCCCCCCTCGAAAGACTCCCCTCGTTTAACCCCCCTCAAAGAAATCACTCTGAAACAATCACCCCCCGGGGGGTATTTCAAGGAAATACAGTAATTATATTAACTGACTCACAGTGTAACTACTATTATATCTACTAACTCTTACACTAATATTTATCAAGATAAGCAGTGATTCGGAGGAATGAACCAAATTAAACACCACCAGTTTCTGATCGAAAGTGCATATGCCCATTTAGTGAATTTTGTGCTTATGCGCTTTCAATATGCTACTTTGAATTTTTATTCACAGCACACTTGAAGGGTGTATTTCTAAAGGTGACAACGTACAAAAAATCGATTTTGAGATTTTGTAAGTTTAGTGTGTGCAACTGTGTGAAAATTGACAAAATGTGCCTACACACACTAGTTTTCACCGTGACTCCATGGGAAAACTGAATTTTTGTCAAATGCAGATTTATCAACGCGGTTGAATGATTTTATTTACCGCAAATCCTCGAATAAGACCCCCCACGAATAACTCCACCCCTTGAATAACTCCCCCTTGTTTGCGAGGTGAGGAAACAATAACTCCCCCCTCGAATAACTCCCCCTCTTGAATCACGCCCCCCTCTAGATGAAAACGATACAATACAAAAATACAAAAGAATATTAGCCTAGAGCAGCGACAGCAGGTACATTATGTGTATGCAATGTATACACATCTTTTTATTGTTGTTGGACAGTTAAATACCTGAATCACACAAGTTTACAGACTGCACCCATACAATGAATAACCAGGAAGTTTACGATGAAAAAATACCCCCCCCCCCCCTCGAATAACTCCCCCCCCTTGAATAACTCCCCCCTCCAAAAGGTCTGAGGAAAAAAATAACTCCCTTGGGGTCTTATTCGAGGATTTAGGGTAATTTTGATGTGAATTTAAAATTATGAAAGTTTAAATTTTAAAAAATTTTAAAACTAAAACACATATAGCATACAATATGAGTAGGCTGAATATCGCCATGTCGCCATTTCAGTTTTCATAGAAGTCAAGGTGAAAACTAGTGTGTGTAGGCCCAATGGAGCAAAAATAAGCGATTTTGAGTGAAAGGTTGCAAATTGCTCAAAATTTGCTCCATATCAGTGGCTTCAGTGTATAGTAGCCAAAAATCAATATCAGGATTTATAGATACCGTATTTCCTCGAAATACCCCCCCGGGGGGTGATTGTTTCATAGTGGTCCCGAGAGGGGAGGGGTTAAACGAGGGGGGGGGGTATTTCGAGGGGGGGTTTATATTTCACAAGAAAATTTTTGAAAACCAAGTACGAAATTGTCATCTGAAACGTACGCAGACGTCGAAAAATGCAACAATAACTGCCATTAATAAGGTTATGTAGACTAATATTAGTATGTAGATGGTATGTACACTGTTGTAACGTGACACCGACATTGTTTTAACGTGTGTTCTGCAGTACACAGCACACAAACTACAGTTATTGTCATGTACGTTCCATTTACACTCAATTTGGGGGGGTAATTCGAGGGGGGGTGATTGTTTCATAGTGGTCCCGAGAGGGGGGGGGGTCAAACGAGGGGGGGGGTATTTCGCGGAAATACGGTAGCTATACTGCTTCTAGGATATATAAGTAACTGGCCGATTTTGGTGCAGGGCTACCCACCCCTAGCCCCCCCATTGGAGACCCCTGGTCTGGTGCTTATGTACTTTTGGAATCAGTCTCTTCAATTGCAATGAAAAGTAGACACCATTTTGCATTCTCCCAAAAAATGTTGCCAGTCCATGCATTTCGTTTTGAATCACGCTGGCCTTCCAATGCCAACCAACATCTAGGTCTGCCATTGGATTTAACTCAAAAGCCATGTACGTAGTCCGCTCTGATGTCACTTTGTCTACTTTGATTTGCCGAGATTCTGGAGTATGAACATTCTTACGTTGTTGAGTTTTTTCCGCTATGAAGTGAAAAATAAAATAATAAAATAGTAAAATACCCTATATCCTTGAATGAGTCCTCCCCCTTGAATACTTTCCCCCCTGGATAATAATTACTCCCCTCAAATAACTCCTCCATATTTGATGGGTGGAGGAAATCTTTTCACATGTACAAAAACACTTTATTGGTGTATTTATTATGTAAAAATAGGTATATATTATCATTGCAGGTAGAATTCGCTCACATTGATTTCACTGCTTTACTTATTGAATTTGTATCAAACCTATGTACCTATTTAACCAATTTTACCCCATTTGTTTAGTAAATTAATCATGCATTTTCCCTAAAATTCAGATGAATAATAACCCATCCCTTTCTTGAATAACTCCCCAGTTGAATTGTCTGATAAACAAAATAACTCCCCTGTTGCCAGTTTGAGAAGTGAGAAGTAAAATGGCAAATGCGAAGTGAAATGAGAAGGAAATTGGCAAAAGCGCAGGGAAATTAATTATTCTCTTTTTTATTTTGCTTTTGCCAATTCACTTGCCATTTCACTTCACTTTTGCCAATTTTCTTCTCAATTTACTTCGCATTTGCGATTTTTCATCTCACTTCTCATTTTCCGGAACTGTCACCTGGTAATTTATTCAAATGTATACGATAAGAAAACAATCGTTTGTGTTGTTCTTTTGCAAATGACAAAAAGTATTTTTATTGAAGTATGAATTGATATACTGTCATGAATCTGTGTATTCAGCTGGTTTTTGTCTACACAATTCAGAGCTCTTTTTACCTCACTGCTTTCCCAATCACTCCACTTCACCTGCTTGTCGCCGGTGTGCACTGCACTGGGCCCGGAGGTCCAGGAAATGATGCCGTTTGTAAATTTAAAGGGAATGTGTCTGAAGATGGTTTTTTGCAGAATGTGCAGTGAACCACTCGGGGATCACGCTGTCCTGTTTCCCGCGGCACGCACACGCTTACACTAGCACAAGCAGTGCAGTAATTAGAGTGGTTTGTTAATTAGCTAACTAAGGGTAAAGCAGTTAGTAGTACTAATCAAGGAGGGTCCAATTTGAGTTTGAGAAGAGAGTTTATTTTTTAGGGCGATGGAAGAACACTAGCAGCAGAGTAGAAGCAAAGTCAATTTTCGTCATAAGTTGAAAGATTGTATAAAAACAACAATTCAGCTACTTATAAGGCAAAGTTAAGTACCATAATTGATGTGAATAAAAAGACTAAAAAAGGCATAATATCAGAAAAGGCACGAGATCACTTCCAACTCAACTAAGCTCAATATAAGCACTTAATAAAATTGTTAGGAACAAATGGTACATAATTATATCAATTAAATGTGTGGTAACAATTAAATATGATTCATGGTATCAAATATTAGCTTCATGCAACATGGGGCTTTATTCAAGAAAGGATAAATATACATAAAACAATTAACTACTTCCATAATCACCTACAACTTCCTACTTAACCTAATACAACCTAAAATACTTAACAGCGCAGTGCAATGCATATTTACAAGATGGGAGCAAATAACTTGAGACCAAAGAAAACATGAGGTCATAAAATATCATAGGAAATCAACTTGACAGGTAATTAGACAATTAATACAAGCTTACAATTAACACTAATTAATTAATCTACTAAATGTGATTGATTGAGCTCATGAAAATGAAAGACATTGGAGTGAAACAATATTTACAGCATTTTCTACATGTCACGTGGAAACTTTTTTATGGGGGGTTTGTATTCAGGAGTTATGGTAGCTAGCGGAATGCTTGTGGGCGCAGGTGTTTATCACCCTCAACGCCGCAACACATCATTGTGACTATCTGGTCAGCTCGCGCCCATGAGAAAGGTTTCAGCCCGATGGCCTGGCCCTTCCGAGCGTGATGGAATATTTGTGCTGGGGTGGCGGAAAATGTATTTTTTGGACTGTGACTTGTCACTTGGGGCTGGTCAGAAGCTGTTTCTACCACCCACCTATACTAGATGACACTACCGACAATCTAGTCAACATGGGGAGAAACTCGGAACAGTATTTATTTTGATACGCTTTCAGTGGAATTCATTGTTCCTGGCTTCCGGTCGCCACCTACCTATCAGTCGCAGTCTTCGCCTCTGCCCAAAGATAAGTTAGAGTGGAATGTGCATTTGGCCACCCAGAAAGTCACAACACTGTGCCGACAACTTCAAAGGCGTCCACACACCGCGCCGCGGCATTTTAGAGTGAAAATGTGAAATTCTCCTCTCACATTGTGCCACGTGGAATGTAGTTTACATAGGGGCTAAAAATGACTTAGCTGTTCTTTAATTAAATTAGAGCACAAAAGTTAATTGGGCGTAGGGAAACGAAAATGTGCAGAGCACTACAACTGCAAAACCATGGGAAACTCGGTCTGCCAGTGTAGCGGCGTCAATCTTGCTGTGCAGTGCTCTATTGGGGTGTAGCGCAGCTCAGTGGACGGCTGCGCATTTGATACGCTTTCAGTGGAATTCATTGTTCCTGGCTTCCGGTCACCACCTACCTATCAGTCGCAGTCTTCGCCTCTGCCCAAAGATAAGTTAGAGTGGAATGTGCATTTGGCCACCCAGAAAGTCACAACACTGTGCCGACAACTTCAAAGGCGTCCACACACCGCGCCACGGCATTTTTAGAGTGAAAATGTGAAATTCCCCTCTCACCTTGCGCCACGTGGAATGTAGTTTATATTTGGGCTAGGAATAACTTAGCTAAGTTTTGCTTAAATTAGAACACGTTGATATAAAAAAGTTGATGGGGGGTAGGGAAACGAAAATGTGCAGAGCACTACAACCGCGGAAACATGGGAAACTTGGTCTGCCAGTGTAGCGGCATCGATCTTGTTGTGCAGTGCTCTATCGGGGCGTAGCGCAGCTCAGTAAACTGCTGCGCATTGCCATGCAGGCCCTGTTGACTACGAAAAGTCACCAAAATACCTGAGGGAGTTTATTCGAGTTTTAGTTTACAAAAATACCTTCTGGTTTACATTACGTGGATTATTATTGCATTTGGTTGTCTAAAAATTTGTGGGCGGTATTTTCCCATCGTTAAAATGCTCTTACAATACCTATTTTAATTTCTTCAATGATCGATTGATCTTCATTTCCTATGTTAGTCACGAGTTAAGTCGTGATAAAATCCCGATAAATGAGACAAAAATATTTGTCCTTCTACAGCTGCGCAACAACAAAAATCAATTATTAACCACTAATGATCAGGAAACTCACCATAATGCATAATAGAGAACAGATCATAATCAGTGCCACCTGTATTCTGTATGATCGCGGTGTCCCATACCCAATTAAGCATTGTATAGTCTTCTGGTATATAATGCCAGTGTATCTAAATTTGATTTTTCTCGATTATTAAGATAATCAGATGGGATATGAATGTGAATAGACAACCATAAGATATTTGTTTCTACTAGGCCTTTGATTTTCGTGGTCGAACCCCAGCGCGTGCATCAGTTCGTGCAGAATATACCCGTTGCCAGTTATACCAGAGGCGTCAATTCAATGGGGCAATAAGCAGTTCACCATTGATGTGGCAATTTGGCCATAGTTGTAAAACGTATTTACGTTTACTCGATAAATACGGATACTCGAGTACTGCGTAAATACGTTTACATTTTCTTCATAAAAAATACCGGTACTCACTTACTCGCGTACTTTCTGAGAGTACGCGAGTACAGAAAACGTATTTCAAACAGATTTTTTGCGGGCATTAAGGCCCCTTTCACACTGCACTCGTGTGATGACAATAGATCTTACTCGTCACAGACCGTTTTGTGATGACAAATCTATTTTTTAGCAGATTTTCATGAGTGTGACGACTGGTCGGCCTCGTTATTGGCGACAAGTAGCGACCCTTTTTTAAGCATGATCATTGTGACGACAAGATCAAATATTTAACTTGTCGTCACACTCACCCAATGGACGACCAATTTTTATTAAATTGTCGGCGCACCTGTCAGGCTCCGACAGTGGCAATTTTTTTATAAACATGTATAACTCTTGAGCAACACACTCGATTCATCTGAAAGATGCCATGCATATACACCTAGGTGGTATGTATACTTTACCACATTCACTCAAGAATATAGGACTTTTCACTCGACTTATGGAACTTTTTCAAGTGTTGTCGGAGTCGTCACAAAAATGCTTTGTGAACGCTGTCTAAGGAAACCAAGTAAGAGAAAAGCAAAAAAAATAGGGACAATAGGGGTGGGGCTCCCGGGGGCTTTTCAGTGTATAGAAGGCAGAAAAGGGAAAAAATCGCTTAACATAGGTAAAAAGTAGCTGAAAATAGGTATATAAGCATGTGTATAAACGAAATCCGCGATTTAGAAGGTGAAAAACTATAAAATGGTATGAGAATTAACCTCAAATTTCTCAAAAATCCAGAGTTGTTAGAATTACTGAACTTTTTTCAAAAGTATATGTAAATGTAAGTATTTTATTTTTACTCACCACAAAGTATAGAAAATGTAAAATACTTTTTTTTACTCGTACTCATGCGTAAATGTGAGTAAAATACTTTTTTTCCCAGGAAAATGTAAAAGCGAGTACTTTTCCCCTGGAAAATGTATTTTTACACTAATTTTTACATGTGAGAGTGAGTTTTACACTGATAGACACAATATATGTCATTTTTTAGTGATTATTCATTATTTTTTAGAAAAATGATATGATTTCTTCAAAACGGTCTTATTTTAGCAACCGAAAATTGTTATTTTAGCAACAAAAATACATTTTCTCTGTACGCGTGTACTTTGAAAGTGTGCGCGTAAAAGTAAGTACATAACTTTTCGAAAAAGTATATGTAAATGTATTTACCGCGTACTCGCATACGCTTACTTTTTGAGTAAATGTACGTACATTTTAACAACTGTGCAAAAATCGCTCCAGATTAGGTAGATAGCTGGCCGATTTTGGGGATAGATAGTCAAAAATTTTGCCTCTGGGATACATAGATAGCTGAGTAGCCTCCGGGATAGATAGATAGCTGGCGGATTTGGGGGGCAGCCCCCCCCCCAGCATAATTGTTAAAACGTATTAACGTTTACTCAAAAAGTACGTATACTCGAGTACTGAGTAAATACTATGTATACTTTGAAAAAGGTACCTGTACTCGCTTTTACATATACTTTTTCAAAGTACCCGAGTACAGAAAAAGTATTTCAGATAGCCTTTGTTATAGGAGTTTTCTAGGCATAGAGTGGCAAAAACGGAGAAAATTGAGTGCAAAAAAGTGCAACATTCAAAAAAATTCAAAAATAGCTTAAAATGGGCAAATAACACAAGATCTAGTGAAGGTTAAAATGGTCAAAAAGGTATGAAAATTAGTGATTTTGAGTGAAAATTAGGGAAAAATTCCTAAAAAATATTAACTTTTATGTTTTCTCTATGAAAAAGTATTTTACTCATGTTTACTCATGAGTAAAAGTAGAAAAAATTTACTTTACATTTTTTGTACTCAGGGGGTGAGTAAAAAATAAATACTCTACGTATACGTATACTTTTAACAACTCTGCCCCCCAGCCCCCCCTTAGGAGACCCCTGGGTTCCATGGCTGGTACAATTGAACAGTGAACAATTGCCACCAACTATTTTCCATTTCCTTTATATGCTAGATATACCATATTGACCAGAGTTGTTATAAGTACTGAGCTCTTTTCAAAGCTTTTTTCGTTTTTACTCACCTCCTGAGTGCAGAAAATACTAATATAGAAAGCATAAAGGTGGAAAAATCCCCAAAAATAGGTGAAAAATAGCTAAAAAAAGGTATATACTGTATTGGCTTGTTTTGAATACCCTGCTTGAATTGAGTACCATGCTCGAATACAGTGCTAGGGTAACCATGTTATGAAACAATACAGTACCATGCTTGAATTGAGTGCCCCCACACCTAAGTAAATGGAAGCAAATGTGATGGGCGGAGCACAATGTTTAAAACGTGACTGCATGCGAGCGGCACAAGCGCTTCTGTTATTTAATCGTTGTAGTAATTTCTGCAGCTGTTGCATTTATATCATAATTGTCACAGTTGTAATCGATACGTCCACTGAAATGTGTGTTTCGATATCTATAATGGAATCGAAATATGTACTAAATGTATTATGAAATAATACAATACCATGCTCGAATTGAGTACCATGCTCGAATTAAGTACCATGCTCAAATTGAGTCCCACTGTAAGAGCCTTATGAAAAAATACAGCCTCGGGGTTCAAAACAAAAATAGCTGAAAATAGGCCATAAGAATCATTAATAAGTGATTTTGAAGGTGGAAATCAAAAAAATGTATGAAAATGAGTGATTTGAGGAAAAATGTGGATACAATTTCTGAAAAATTACTCCAGATAGATAGATAGGTTGCTGACTGATTTGGGAAGGGGGCACGGGAATAGTAGCCAAAAAAATTGTGGGGATAATAGCTGGATGTGGGATAGCGGGACCATGTGAATGTGGAAGTAATGTATTATGCGGAACATAAAAATGTACCTAAATAATATTTTTGTGGATTATTCAGATTATTCAGTACATGGTAGTACAAAGGGTGTCTGTAGACAATGGCGCACCACATACTAGTTGAGACATGTGTCAACTCAGATCTGTGTCAATTCGGATGTCAGTTTCACGTGTGGCAGAACGATTTCCAAATGCACATGCGGCAATGTTGAAAAAAAATATGACGGCAAGCAAGTGTATTGGAAGATCAATGTGCGGTGTAAAATAATACGGAACTTGTTGAAATGACTTGTGAACCAGCTCCTATTCCTAACCGAGGAAGAGGACAAATGTGAACCTATGAAAGTTGACGTGAAGCGTCGTCTCTAGTTGACGTTCCGTTATTTTATCAAATGTGATTAGTTGAGTTGACGTGAATTGACGTGAGTTAGTGTGAAGCAAATTTAGATTGTTTACAAAAGGTTTTGACGAACGTTTTTATTTAGACAATTAAATACAAAGAAATAAGTGTAAATAAAATATATATAAAATTATACGTAAACAAAGGAATTAATTTACAACTAAATTAATTACTTAAATAAAACGTAAAAGAAGCTCTAATTACCGAAGAAATAAGGCAATTTAAAGAAGGCACTTAATTACGACCAAAGGCGACAATTAAGTGGCGCGGTTGTGAGAAAAGCACCTCAAACAGCGCAGGTGTGAATAAAGCACTGAGGTGACTTAAAGCACCAAGAGTTAAACTTAGCACCAAAAACAAGCGACTTAATAAAGTGACTACGGCGCTTATTTAGATCCTAGGAAGAGATTCGTGTGAAGTTGACGAGGTTGCAAACACTGCCGATTCTAGCTGTGAAATCGGCTTTTAAGGGCCAGACCGATGGCGATTGGTTTGGCGCCAATCGGTCGGCTCTAATCTCCGATTTTTACCCAACATTTCCAATTGTGAAAGTTCAATTCTTGCCCGCTCGCTTCTCCGATGAAAAGCGAGCTAAACTGACAAGATAGTGAAAATGTGAGCCAAGCCAGACAGCATTTGAAATGGCGCGCGGGCCCGGCCCCCCACTCGGGGCGGGCCCGCCGCTTAACATAAACATGACGGCGTATATGCGTGCTGCTTGTCAAGGAAATGTGGCGGAATGTGAGCAATGACTAAGATCTAAATATGTGAGCGATGTGAAGCGCACGTTGTAAACAACTTCGCTTGAGATATTAAATGACGAATGTGAAGATGTTAAAATTGGAATGTAAATATGAATGAAATCTTGATAAATTGAATTAATTAAATATAAAAGCGAACTAAAAGACGTTAACTTAAATATTATAGGTTTTACATTTTACGATAATGTTACACACTCCCGAAACTAGAATAAAAATTAAATTTAATTTAATTTTATCTCAGCCAATCTCGTCAAATTGATGTGAAACAAAATCAAAATCAAACGCCTGTGATACTCTCATCACTCCTGTGGTAGCAGATCATCGGCGTCTTCGACGCCGGCATTTTCCCGGCCCTCCTCATGATGCTCGTCCATGGGTTCGACGGCATCCTCCTCAGGCTGGCTGCCTTCCCCGTGTCTGGGCGCCTGGTCTTCTGGGGCCCCCGCTGGTCTGCCTGGCCAGTTGGGGAGCTTCTCAGATTCCTTGGCGAGCCTCTCGAAGGCTTGTCGGAGCGTGTCGGTCTCGTCGACGATCGCCTTCGACGGCTCGGTGGGCTGCCATTGCTCCGATGCTGCAAGCGGTTGGCTTGATAGCAAGGGGACATGGGAGGTTGTGAATGAGGTCGTACATTGTGAAGTGATTGAGTTGAATTGGTCAAATGGTACGGTGGGGGATCTAGTTCTTGATCGTGACTTTCTTCCATCTCTCCGAGCTCTATGTCGGACTGTGAAGGTGTTTGTTTGAGGAAGGTCACGGATCTTTTTAGATCGTTTAACTTTTGATTTGACCAGTTTTTTATTGATGTTATTGAATTTGTGAAAAGTTTGGGGTATAAAGGAAAATGTCTGGTGTGACGATTGCTGCTCACCTGGGAGCCCTGCGACTCCAGCGAATCTCTTGAGTCGCTTTTGCAAGGGCTCGCGTTCAGGGATCGCGTCTTCCATTGTGACTTCCGTTGTGACAGGCTCGGTGACTGTGAGTCTGGCGTTTGGTGACGAGCTCTGCGGTTGTGACTCGCAGGGGGGTGCAGGTTTTGTGACCCGGCGCGCACCCGTCTCCATTTCGATTTCTTCGGCGCGTTCGGTACTATAACCAACCGGGGGATCCGATCTAGGCTGTACCGAGCGTCCTGAAAGCCGTTTGAATGGAGATACTCGTTTGAGGGGTGTGACAAACTTTGAAGGTAACTGTGACGAACTTGACGATTGTGTGACGGTTTGATTTGACAAAGCGGGTTTGTTGAAGCCGCTTTTCGGTTTCTTCTGGCGGTTACGTTGCCGTCGCTTACCGATTTTTCCTTGCTGAACGGACGGGGTTCCCATTTGTTTGGGCTTCTGTCCCTTCTGCCCTTTCTTCGGAAAAAGCCCTTGATGTCTGGCAGCATACCCCTGCCGGTTACGAGCCGCCACTGCATGTAAACATAACCAATATACCCAATACAAGCAATTGTGATAATGATGAGTATGATGTTCACAGCTGTTTGAAGTGGCCCAGTAAGTAACGTGTCTAATGCCGACGCACCACCTGTGACGCTACCGTGAATGATGTGACCCAATTCTTTTCCTACACCTTCAAAATATGCACCAACCCCTTGGCCAATGCCAGCAATATATGCTTGCACTGCTTTAGGATTGTTGGATTTTGTTGCAATATAATCGACTGAACGTGTGACTTGTTGTTCGAGTCGTTGCAAATTTTGAAAGTGATGATGTGCAGCCATGATACTGAATGCAATGTCAGTCATGCTTACACCTGGTGACCCGGAAACATTTAGTGTGAATGGTTTCCACGAGCCAGCCCAAATTAATTCGATTGGGAGTTTTGTGACGTGCAAATTCGTTGGTCCGTTTTCGTTGGCCCATGAATTATCATTTAATTGATAATATTTGTGATCTTTCATGAGACAATGATCTATTGGTGAATGTGTGATCAGATCATTGGTACCAGGAGCCACGAACATAATATGTGGGTGATTTGTGACTTTGACCGGCAGAAATTTATAACAAGTATTGTTATATTCATGTTGAAAATAAATAATTTCTGCGGTGACTGGTTTACAATCCCAGAACATTAATATATCTCCATGCCATTCAGCATAGAGATTTTGACGTCCTAGCAATGCTCGCAAGCCAAGCGTGGGATTGAATGTGACAATTGCATGAATTATATCTAGCTGGGTCTGACGGATGTGACATAATTGTTGCCAGATAGATCCAAATTGTTTTTGTTCTAGATGTGCAATTTTGTCAACTTCGTATTGTTGACGGGCTGTGAGCAAATGAAACACACCCACATCAAGATTTGGTGCGAGTTTGAAATGAAGAGGAGCTTTTTCGGTTTCAGGTTTTTTCAATTTCTTAAGTTGATATCGAAGAAATTGAATGAATGCCGAGCCCTGGTCAATATATTTTGCGTCTTTTGGCACGCATTCTGCATTATTTGGAAATTGTTGTGATCTCCATGTGACAGAAAATGCAGCTTGCAATTTTTCCACTATGTAATGATTTTGTGAATATTGCGCATCGAATTGACCAATCTCTTGGAATGCACACTGCTTGTTAAAAGCAGTAGCATTCCATAAAGAGACGCCATTGTCGCTGTCATAACAATAGCCGGCTTGTGGGTTGCAATGTGACAGATCTTGAATTTCAGAAACAATTTTCTTTCCGTCAAGACTTGCGACCACACCTTCCTCGATGTGAAAGTTCATTACTGTGTTACTCAGATTGTGACAAAAGTAACAATAATCGATGTGAAGTGATTTGTTGGTGCTCCACAATGCATGACCAATTTTTATTAAAGGTTCGCCTTTCCAAGTTTTATTTTGGTAGGCGATCATGCAATCGTAAGTTGTGACTCTGTGGTTTTTAATGATTTCTGGTGGCAGCATAGCTTTTCCCCCCACCAGACTCATATACGTGACTATAGTATGCTCTTGTTGAAAGCATCTATAAATTGGTGTTGTTTGAGGCTGAACACGCAACGTCCATATGGATACCACAATATCCTCTATGGCTGTGACTTGAGGAAAGTGACATGTTACTTTTTCTGGAAGTTGAATTGCGTGACCAGTACGTGTTTTATGGCACAGATTGAAAGTTTTGTGATATTGATCTGTCCATGTGAGCGCGTTGGCTAATTTTGATTGTATTAGCAACGTGAGCGCCATTAAATGCGACACGTTTCCCCAGAACGAATATGTGCCAGTGTAGCGACATGTTCGACGTGGGTTTGCGCGTCTTGCATCTTGTTGTGAAGATTGTGATTGTTGATGTGATTGATCTGTTTGTGAATCATCACTCTTATCAGTTGAAGGTTGTGTATTGTCATCATCTTTTACCTCAGTGTCGATTTTATATTCAACACCGTCCTCTGTGTCGATTTCAAGAGGCACTAGGTTAGATGGAGATCTACGTGTGCGACGGCCGTTGCTTGACAATACTGTGACTGCACGTATTTTGCCATCGCTTGACACGTGTATTTCGTGAACGCGGCCCATTTGCCACATGCCGCGTGGCTGTTTATCATCTGTGATTAACACCACTTGGCCACGTTTGGGAGCTTCGTTGATTGTACCTTTTTTCAAGCGTTGATTTTTAGCTCGATCTTTGAGTAGGTCAATGTATTGACGTGACAACTCATACCAAAGCACTTCACGATTGTGACGAATTTGGTCCCAAAGTAGTGTGATATCATCTCTGTCCTTTTCAGGTACAGAATTGAGTGCAATTTCATCAATGCAATTGACGTCATTGACACGTGGGGGTGTGAGTGTGTAGGATTTTCCAATTTGTGAAGGTGTGAGATTGAAAGATCCATCCGTCAGCTTATCCCATTCCTCTTTTGGAATTTTTTGCATGGGTTCAATCGTGGTGGAATCGAGTTCCATCTCACGTTTTTCATCCATGTAACATGGTGGTGGGGTGCCCCAAAGAAAATGTATTGGGCGCAGTATCGCTGCACCAATGTCTGTGTTTGACAAATATGACAATGGTCGCGTATTGACGGAGAATTCGACGTCAAGCATGACTGTGAGAAATTCATGCCATGTGAGACAACGTCGTCCGCATGCTTTTTTGAGCAAGCGTTTGACTAGTCCTACCATGCGTTCGTACACGCCGCCTTGCCAAGGACTATTGGCTGTGATAAAATGCCATTTCACGTCCGGCAGTAATTTGACACAGTTTTTAAACGCGGGGGCATTGTCGGACCAAATTGTGTCTGGCATGCCCCGACGCGAAATAAAACGATTTAGAGCCATAATTGTGTCAGCTGTTGAGACACTATTAGTTGACTCTAAATGGATGGCGCGTGTGCTGAAGCATGTTAGCAACAAAATGTGTTGACTGTGACGGGTACCGTTTTGTGAATAAATTAACGGTCCCATATAATCAATGCCAATGTGTTGAAATGGTTTGATTTGTGATTGAGTTCGAGTGACAGGTAGTGTGTGAAAATCAGGTAATGTGAATGGACCTCCTTCCGCTTTGCGGCATGTGACACATTTTTGCAGAATTTTTGCAACTACCTGCTTGGCACTTGACAACCAGCAGTGTTCGCGTAAATCGGCTAAAGTGTGAAGCATGCCACTGTGACCAGCAAGCTCATGAAAGTGAGTAACTACTAGCGTTGTTAACCACCCGGTTTTTGGCAGGTAGTAAAATAACGAAGGGTTTCGGTGTTCTTTGTGAGACACACGCGTGACACAATATAATAAATTATTCCACGCGTCCCATTTGAGCATGTGGTGTTTGCCAAGTTGCGCTTGTGAAATGCAACCGGCACATTCCTCTGCTTGTGAAATGCGCAATACATGTCTAAATGCTTCGTTTAAATCAGCTTGTGTGATGGGTTTTGATAAATATTCGCTTTCGCGCTTTGCAGCTTTATGCATAGAGCGATTTAGCCAATATGTTTTGACACGAAGTAGATATACGACAGTGCGCAACAATTTTGACAGTGTTGAAAATCGTTGAATGTCGATTTCGAACGGATTTGAAGGGATGTGACGTTGTCGACTTTCGACAAACGGATTTTGAGGAGTGACATTTTGTGACAAATTGGGGTCCAAATTGACAGGCACTTGCTGTGCAAGAGCATTAGCTGGTTGTGAAGCAGGCTGTGAAGTTACTGCTCCAGCATATAAAGGTCGACTGATGTGAGTGTCGCCTTTCACAAGCTCTTCGGTGACAGGTTGCGCTTGATATTGCGAAATGTCAAGCATGGTTGATGTGAGGGGTTCAGCGAAAAATGTGGGTCCGGTAAACCACATTGTTTCGATCATTAGTTGATCAAAAGTACATCCCCGTGACGCAATGTCAGCTGGATTGTCTTTTGTAGCAACTTTGCAAATTTGAATGCAATGTTTTGACATTAGTGAATGGATTTTGGTGACCCGATTGTTGACAAAAGTAGCCAGCGGCTTTGCTGTATATAGCCAACCGATGACAACTGGACTATCGGTCCAGAGGAAATTACTGTGAATTTTCCATCCACCCAGCTCAGCGAGTTCATGATGTAAATAATCGATGAGCTGTGCACCAATTGTGACACCTAGCAATTCCAAGCGTGTGATTGTGAGGGGTTGACCTTGTTTTGACGGAAGTGGGGCTAGTTTTGTGCGAGCTGTGAGAAAACCACTAAAATATCGGTCATCTTCATAGCCATATTCGTCAGGTGAAATTGCTTTTTGACGCAAATAAGCGCAAACGGCATATCCATCTTTTGAGGCATCACAAAACACATGTAATTCTAATGGCCGTGTTTCCGCTTTGACATCGATGCCAAAAGAATGAAATGAGCGCGGGAATTTGATTTGACTTATGGACGAGAGATGTCGTTTTAAATCGTCCAATAAGTCATCCGCCTCTGGGTCTTCGATGAGTTCATCCCAGGTTGTGATATTGCACCTTTGAATTATTTGTGACACGCGAAATTTCAACTGAAATAACGTGGGTGCTGTGATGCCAATAGGATCGTATGTTGAAGCCAGCAATTTGTTCAAATTGTGGCGCGTGGCTGTGACGATGAGCGTGAAATCTTTCTTGGGAGCTGGCACCGCAATGGTGTCTTCAATGTGATCGTAAACGAGACCCATTACTTTGATATATTGTGACTGTTTCGGGTTGAGATCATCAGGTTTGATTTTCTCCGAAACTATACGCGAATTTGTCATCCATTCGCGCATGTTGAAATTTGCTCGGGCAAAAACAGCTTTAATTAAGCGATAGAGCTGTATTGCATATTTTTCATCATCTACGCTGATAACTAAATTATCAACGTAAATGCTGTTGAGCAACAGCTCCAGTTTCGATCGTTCATGTGTCTCAGCGGGATGCATGTGAGCTAATTCCGCTTCTAGGTGATATTTGATAACAGTTGACAAAATGGATGGACTGCATGTGAGACCAAACAGCACCCTTGTGAATTGCATCATTTGAATATTGTCTTCGTGAGATGGAATAGTGTCATCACGCAGCCAGTAAAATTTTGTGAAAGCGCGTGATTTTGGGTGAAGAGCAATTTGTAAAAATGCTTTCTCAATATCTGCTAATAACACCACTTTTCCGGCTCTGAAGCGAAGCATTAATCCGAGCGCCAGTGGTGTGAGAACTGGGCCTCGAAATAAACAATTGTTGAGACTTGGCTTGCCTGCAGAACCATCATACACTATTCAACATGTTGTTGATCTGCCAGGTGTGATGACAGGTTGGTGAGGTAGGATGTGTTCTTGCAAACCATCTTGTGAACCATATACGGGTTCTATGACACCCTTGTGAAGTTGATCTGAGATGACTTTCGCGTATGTGGCGAATAAATCGGGATCTTTTCGAAACCGTTTCAACAGTGACAGAAAGCGGCGAAATGCTTCTGCATTGTTGGTTGGCAATTCTTGAATTGTTGATTTGAATGGCCAATCTACGCTATAGCGACCAGTTTCTGGATCGAGAGTAATTGATTCCAGAATTAACTGTTCAGCTATGTCGTCATCATGTGATAATGGATCATCTGTGATACCTATTGACTCGAGACTGTGAAACTGAAATAATGTCTCTTGGCCAACAGCAACAGCTGATGAAGCATGTGAACTGCATGAAACCATGAATTGATGTGGTGAAATGTCGGGTGTTGTGACAAATGACTGTGATGACGCATTTCCGCCAAGCATCAATCCAAGTATTGATTCGACTATAATCAATCCAGATGGGAGTTCGATTTCTGTTGGTCGAATGTCGAACTTCCAATAGTAGTCTTGACCAATGACTACATCTGGTTGACATAGTTTGTGACAAAACTCATCAGTCATTTCGGTCAATTCAAGCGGTTCCGCGAATTGTTCTTGTGCGTGTTCACCGTACACAATATAAATGACTGTTTTGTCATCTTGTGACAAAGGAGGTGGGCATGCATATGTTGCCAAATTATCCACTGCACGTAAAGTGAGCGGAATTTGTAACATATTGCCCTTATTGTCGACGTGTTTGTAAATAGGCATGATAGCCTCGACCAAAAACGTATTGACTGTGACAGGCGTTTTTGTCGCAAACACCTTCATTTGAAGAACAACATCTCCTTTGTTTTCAAAGTTATACTCATTTGCCGGTTGTGTAGTGCTCTTTGATGCCGCAGAACAAGCACTCGAATTTCGGCTTGCGATAGTCAGCAGCAGGTTGTGAGGACTGCTTTTGACTAATCGCTCCGATCGCCGGAGTTCTGGGAAGTTGATTGGAATTTTTATTTTTTCCTTGTTGCTTACCAACGTTAGCATTTGTACCAGCAAAAGCAACCGTATTGTGAATAGGTTTTTGTTTTGAAAAGGTATTTTGTGATTTATTTCCTTTTTTCTTTTGCTGTTGCCAACCTCCTCCATTTTGTGGCTTTTTTAACAATGAGTTTTGTGATTTCTGAACAACATTTGAAGATTGTGAACTTTGTTGTTCAGTTTTCATCGCATCTAACCGAGCACGAGCAATGGTAGTTAATGCATCAACAAACCTGACGACTGTGAGTTCTGTGTCGTCGGTTGCAGCAGTGCGCATCGAATTCCGGTGTTCTTCTGTGACGGCAAGAACAATATTATCGGGAAGATAACCACGAATTATTCTTAACACCGCACCAGAATCAACACTTTCACCCCTTTCTTTAAGTTGATTGAGAGTTGACAAAAGGGTTCGTGTGAAATTTGTGAGGGAGTCTCCTCTTGACGAAGGTTTTTCAAGTGAATACAATTTATCCCACAGGGCGGCTTGTACCCGATGCGTTTCACCAAAGTTTGATTTTAACATGGTGACCGCTGTGTTGTAATCTCGACCATCACCTTTTAATCCGGCCAGCAGTTCCGCTGCTGGACCGATAAGGCTGAGCTTGAGGTATGTGTATTTCATACCATTTGACAAGTTAGCTCGGTCATGAATTTGAGCTCAAAAAATCTCCCACCAAGCTGCCCATTCTAACGGATCACCGTTATATTTAGCAAGCTCGATTTTAGGTAACTTTAACAAAGTTTCCGGTTGTGAAGGTTGAGAACTACTTCCCATATTGACATTGTTGTAAGGGGGTTGTGAAGGGGGTTGAGTAGTTAAATCAACATTTGACTGACCTTTCAAGGAAAGTATCAACCTTTCGCGGATTTGATTTGCGCTTGGGCGGTCGCCATCCTCGATTCCAGCTCATCCATGAGCATCATCGCGTTGTTCGAGCCCGAGTAGAGCGCGCAGTCTAATTTTGCGTTGGCGCTCTTTATTTCTTCGGCCACTCCGTCCTGATCTCTGTCCAGGCTTGTGATGTGATCTTGGACAATAGATGTGAATTTGTCCATAGCCTGAGACAGGTCCGAGCGTTTCAGCTCAGCTTGGTAGCCGTAGGCTTGAAGTAATTCTAATACTTCCTCCGCCGCACGCAAGTTCACGGCGGCGGGTTGTGACTCGTCTTTGACGATTTTAGGAATCGGTTTGGATGTGAAACGTAGCACTCCGTTGCGCACTCCAGTCAACGCCCGGCTATGTTGAGTCAACGGATGAGTTGTGTCGGACTCATCTACGTTGCTCACAGGCATAGCTGCGGCGGCTTGGGCGCTTCGCTGGGTGCGTAAGCGTTCCTCCATAGCAAATCTCGATCGATTGATTGCTTATTAGCAAAGTGGTAGCTAGCTGTGAACGAAATAAAATAATAAAATAAATATTTCGTTTCTTGTGACTTGTACTTGTAAAATCGTAAGTAAATATGCACGCGCTACTAACGATTTTGCGTCCAAAACCGTATTACCGTAACCTCGTGCGTGTGACTCAGGCTGTGAAAAACAATTTCCAATGAAATTTCGCGCGAGACGACTTAATTAGAGTGACCAATTAGTTTAATTAGTCACCCTGCTCGCTGCGCCATGTAAAATAATACGGAACTTGTTGAAATGACTTGTGAACCAGCTCCTATTCCTAACCGAGGAAGAGGACAAATGTGAACCTATGAAAGTTGACGTGAAGCGTCGTCTCTAGTTGACGTTCCGTTATTTTATCAAATGTGATTAGTTGAGTTGACGTGAATTGACGTGAGTTAGTGTGAAGCAAATTTAGATTGTTTACAAAAGGTTTTGACGAACGTTTTTATTTAGACAATTAAATACAAAGAAATAAGTGTAAATAAAATATATATAAAATTATACGTAAACAAAGGAATTAATTTACAACTAAATTAATTACTTAAATAAAACGTAAAAGAAGCTCTAATTACCGAAGAAATAAGGCAATTTAAAGAAGGCACTTAATTACGACCAAAGGCGACAATTAAGTGGCGCGGTTGTGAGAAAAGCACCTCAAACAGCGCAGGTGTGAATAAAGCACTGAGGTGACTTAAAGCACCAAGAGTTAAACTTAGCACCAAAAACAAGCGACTTAATAAAGTGACTACGGCGCTTATTTAGATCCTAGGAAGAGATTTGTGTGAAGTTGACGAGGTTGCAAACACTGCCGATTCTAGCTGTGAAATCGGCTTTTAAGGGCCAGACCGATGGCGATTGGTTTGGCGCCAATCGGTCGGCTCTAATCTCCGATTTTTACCCAACATTTCCAATTGTGAAAGTTCAATTCTTGCCCGCTCGCTTCTCCGATGAAAAGCGAGCTAAACTGACAAGATAGTGAAAATGTGAGCCAAGCCAGACAGCATTTGAAATGGCGCGCGGGCCCGGCCCCCCACTCGGGGCGGGCCCGCCGCTTAACATAAACATGACGGCGTATATGCGTGCTGCTTGTCAAGGAAATGTGGCGGAATGTGAGCAATGACTAAGATCTAAATATGTGAGCGATGTGAAGCGCACGTTGTAAACAACTTCGCTTGAGATATTAAATGACGAATGTGAAGATGTTAAAATTGGAATGTAAATATGATTGAAATCTTGATAAATTGAATTAATTAAATATAAAAGCGAACTAAAAGACGTTAACTTAAATATTATAGGTTTTACATTTTACGATAATGTTACACACTCCCGAAACTAGAATAAAAATTAAATTTAATTTAATTTTATCTCAGCCAATCTCGTCAAATTGATGTGAAACAAAATCAAAATCAAACGCCTGTGATACTCTCATCACTCCTGTGGTAGCAGATCGTCGGCGTCTTCGACGCCGGCATTTTCCCGGCCCTCCTCATGATGCTCGTCCATGGGTTCGACGGCATCCTCCTCAGGCTGGCTGCCTTCCCCGTGTCCGGGCGCCTGGTCTTCTGGGGCCCCCGCTGGTCTGCCTGGCCAGTTGGGGAGCTTCTCAGATTCCTTGGCGAGCCTCTCGAAGGCTTGTCGGAGCGTGTCGGTCTCGTCGACGATCGCCTTCGACGGCTCGGTGGGCTGCCATTGCTCCGATGCTGCAAGCGGTTGGCTTGATAGCAAGGGGACATGGGAGGTTGTGAATGAGGTCGTACATTGTGAAGTGATTGAGTTGAATTGGTCAAATGGTATGGTGGGGGATCTAGTTCTTGATCGTGACTTTCTTCCATCTCTCCGAGCTCTATGTCGGACTGTGAAGGTGTTTGTTTGAGGAAGGTCACGGATCTTTTTAGATCGTTTAACTTTTGATTTGACCAGTTTTTTATTGATGTTATTGAATTTGTGAAAAGTTTGGGGTATAAAGGAAAATGTCTGGTGTGACGATTGCTGCTCACCTGGGAGCCCTGCGACTCCAGCGAATCTCTTGAGTCGCTTTTGCAAGGGCTCGCGTTCAGGGATCGCGTCTTCCATTGTGACTTCCGTTGTGACAGGCTCGGTGACTGTGAGTCTGGCGTTTGGTGACGAGCTCTGCGGTTGTGACTCGCAGGGGGGTGCAGGTTTTGTGACCCGGCGCGCACCCGTCTCCATTTCGATTTCTTCGGCGCGTTCGGTACTATAACCAACCGGGGGATCCGATCTAGGCTGTACCGAGCGTCCTGAAAGCCGTTTGAATGGAGATACTCGTTTGAGGGGTGTGACAAACTTTGAAGGTAACTGTGACGAACTTGACGATTGTGTGACGGTTTGATTTGACAAAGCGGGTTTGTTGAAGCCGCTTTTCGGTTTCTTCTGGCGGTTACGTTGCCGTCGCTTACCGATTTTTCCTTGCTGAACGGACGGGGTTCCCATTTGTTTGGGCTTCTGTCCCTTCTGCCCTTTCTTCGGAAAAAGCCCTTGATGTCTGGCAGCATACCCCTGCCGGTTACGAGCCGCCACTGCATGTAAACATAACCAATATACCCAATACAAGCAATTGTGATAATGATGAGTATGATGTTCACAGCTGTTTGAAGTGGCCCAGTAAGTAACGTGTCTAATGCCGACGCACCACCTGTGACGCTACCGTGAATGATGTGACCCAATTCTTTTCCTACACCTTCAAAATATGCACCAACCCCTTGGCCAATGCCAGCAATATATGCTTGCACTGCTTTAGGATCGTTGGATTTTGTTGCAATATAATCGACTGAACGTGTGACTTGTTGTTCGAGTCGTTGCAAATTTTGAAAGTGATGATGTGCAGCCATGATACTGAATGCAATGTCAGTCATGCTTACACCTGGTGACCCGGAAACATTTAGTGTGAATGGTTTCCACGAGCCAGCCCAAATTAATTCGATTGGGAGTTTTGTGACGTGCAAATTCGTTGGTCCGTTTTCGTTGGCCCATGAATTATCATTTAATTGATAATATTTGTGATCTTTCATGAGACAATGATCTATTGGTGAATGTGTGATCAGATCATTGGTACCAGGAGCCACGAACATAATATGTGGGTGATTTGTGACTTTGACTGGCAGAAATTTATAACAAGTATTGTTATATTCATGTTGAAAATAAATAATTTCTGCGGTGACTGGTTTACAATCCCAGAACATTAATATATCTCCATGCCATTCAGCATAGAGATTTTGACGTCCTAGCAATGCTCGCAAGCCAAGCGTGGGATTGAATGTGACAATTGCATGAATTATATCTAGCTGGGTCTGACGGATGTGACATAATTGTTGCCAGATAGATCCAAATTGTTTTTGTTCTAGATGTGCAATTTTGTCAACTTCGTATTGTTGACGGGCTGTGAGCAAATGAAACACACCCACATCAAGATTTGGTGCGAGTTTGAAATGAAGAGGAGCTTTTTCGGTTTCAGGTTTTTTCAATTTCTTAAGTTGATATCGAAGAAATTGAATGAATGCCGAGCCCTGGTCAATATATTTTGCGTCTTTTGGCACGCATTCTGCATTATTTGGAAATTGTTGTGATCTCCATGTGACAGAAAATGCAGCTTGCAATTTTTCCACTATGTAATGATTTTGTGAATATTGCGCATCGAATTGACCAATCTCTTGGAATGCACACTGCTTGTTAAAAGCAGTAGCATTCCATAAAGAGACGCCATTGTCGCTGTCATAACAATAGCCGGCTTGTGGGTTGCAATGTGACAGATCTTGAATTTCAGAAACAATTTTCTTTCCGTCAAGACTTGCGACCACACCTTCCTCTATGTGAAAGTTCATTACTGTGTTACTCAGATTGTGACAAAAGTAACAATAATCGATGTGAAGTGATTTGTTGGTGCTCCACAATGCATGACCAATTTTTATTAAAGGTTCGCCTTTCCAAGTTTTATTTTGGTAGGCGATCATGCAATCGTAAGTTGTGACTCTGTGGTTTTTAATGATTTCTGGTGGCAGCATAGCTTTTCCCCCCACCAGACTCATATACGTGACTATAGTATGCTCTTGTTGAAAGCATCTATAAATTGGTGTTGTTTGAGGCTGAACACGCAACGTCCATATGGATACCACAATATCCTCTATGGCTGTGACTTGAGGAAAGTGACATGTTACTTTTTCTGGAAGTTGAATTGCGTGACCAGTACGTGTTTTATGGCACAGATTGAAAGTTTTGTGATATTGATCTGTCCATGTGAGCGCGTTGGCTAATTTTGATTGTATTAGCAACGTGAGCGCCATTAAATGCGACACGTTTCCCCAGAACGAATATGTGCCAGTGTAGCGACATGTTCGACGTGGGTTTGCGCGTCTTGCATCTTGTTGTGAAGATTGTGATTGTTGATGTGATTGATCTGTTTGTGAATCATCACTCTTATCAGTTGAAGGTTGTGAATTATCATCATCTTTTACCTCAGTGTCGATTTTATATTCAACACCGTCCTCTGTGTCGATTTCAAGAGGCACTAGGTTAGATGGAGATCTACGTGTGCGACGGCCGTTGCTTGACAATACTGTGACTGCACGTATTTTGCCATCGCTTGACACGTGTATTTCGTGAACGCGGCCCATTTGCCACATGCCGCGTGGCTGTTTATCATCTGTGATTAACACCACTTGGCCACGTTTGGGAGCTTCGTTGATTGTACCTTTTTTCAAGCGTTGATTTTTAGCTCGATCTTTGAGTAGGTCAATGTATTGACGTGACAACTCATACCAAAGCACTTCACGATTGTGACGAATTTGGTCCCAAAGTAGTGTGATATCATCTCTGTCCTTTTCAGGTACAGAATTGAGTGCAATTTCATCAATGCAATTGACGTCATTGACACGTGGGGGTGTGAGTGTGTAGGATTTTCCAATTTGTGAAGGTGTGAGATTGAAAGATCCATCCGTCAGCTTATCCCATTCCTCTTTTGGAATTTTTCGCATGGGTTCAATCGTGGTGGAATCGAGTTCCATCTCACGTCTTTCATCCATGTAACATGGTGGTGGGGTGCCCCAAAGAAAATGTATTGGGCGCAGTATCGCTGCACCAATGTCTGTGTTTGACAAATATGACAATGGTCGCATATTGACGGAGAATTCGACGTCAAGCATGACTGTGAGAAATTCATGCCATGTGAGACAACGTCGTCCGCATGCTTTTTTGAGCAAGCGTTTGACTAGTCCTACCATGCGTTCGTACACGCCGCCTTGCCAAGGACTATTGGCTGTGATAAAATGCCATTTCACGTCCGGCAGTAATTTGACACAGTTTTTAAACGCGGGGGCATTGTCGGACCAAATTGTGTCTGGCATGCCCCGACGCGAAATAAAACGATTTAGAGCCATAATTGTGTCAGCTGTTGAGACACTATTAGTTGACTCTAAATGGATGGCGCGTGTGCTGAAGCATGTTAGCAACAAAATGTGTTGACTGTGACGGGTACCGTTTTGTGAATAAATTAACGGTCCCATATAATCAATGCCAATGTGTTGAAATGGTTTGATTTGTGATTGAGTTCGAGTGACAGGTAGTGTGTGAAAATCAGGTAATGTGAATGGACCTCCTTCCGCTTTGCGGCATGTGACACATTTTTGCAGAATTTTTGCAACTACCTGCTTGGCACTTGACAACCAGCAGTGTTCGCGTAAATCGGCTAAAGTGTGAAGCATGCCACTGTGACCAGCAAGCTCATGAAAGTGAGTAACTACTAGCGTTGTTAACCACCCAGTTTTTGGCAGGTAGTAAAATAACGAAGGGTTTCGGTGTTCTTTGTGAGACACACGCGTGACACAATATAATAAATTATTCCACGCGTCCCATTTGAGCATGTGGTGTTTGCCAAGTTGCGCTTGTGAAATGCAACCGGCACATTCCTCTGCTTGTGAAATGCGCAATACATGTCTAAATGCTTCGTTTAAATCAGCTTGTGTGATGGGTTTTGATAAATATTCGCTTTCGCGCTTTGCAGCTTTATGCATAGAGCGATTTAGCCAATATGTTTTGACACGAAGTAGATATACGACAGTGCGCAACAATTTTGACAGTGTTGAAAATCGTTGAATGTCGATTTCGAACGGATTTGAAGGGATGTGACGTTGTCGACTTTCGACAAACGGATTTTGAGGAGTGACATTTTGTGACAAATTGGGGTCCAAATTGACAGGCACTTGCTGTGCAAGAGCATTAGCTGGTTGTGAAGCAGGCTGTGAAGTTACTGCTCCAGCATATAAAGGTCGACTGATGTGAGTGTCGCCTTTCGCAAGCTCTTCGGTGACAGGTTGCGCTTGATATTGCGAAATGTCAAGCATGGTTGATGTGAGGGGTTCAGCGAAAAATGTGGGTCCGGTAAACCACATTGTTTCGATCATTAGTTGATCAAAAGTACATCCCCGTGACGCAATGTCAGCTGGATTGTCTTTTGTAGCAACTTTGCAAATTTGAATGCAATGTTTTGACATTAGTGAATGGATTTTGGTGACCCGATTGTTGACAAAAGTAGCCAGCGGCTTTGCTGTATATAGCCAACCGATGACAACTGTACTATCGGTCCAGAGGAAATTACTGTGAATTTTCCATCCACCCAGCTCAGCGAGTTCATGATGTAAATAATCGATGAGCTGTGCACCAATTGTGACACCTATCAATTCCAAGCGTGTGAATGTGAGGGGTTGACCTTGTTTTGACGGAAGTGGGGCTAGTTTTGTGCGAGCTGTGAGAAAACCACTAAAATATCGGTCATCTTCATAGCCATATTCGTCAGGTGAAATCGCTTTTTGACGCAAATAAGCGCAAACGGCGTATCCATCTTTTGAGGCATCACAAAACACATGTAATTCTAATGGCCGTGTTTCCGCTTTGACATCGATGCCAAAAGAATGAAATGAGCGCGGGAATTTGATTTGACTTATGGACGAGAGATGTCGTTTTAAATCGTCCAATAAGTCATCCGCCTCTGGGTCTTCGATGAGTTCATCCCAGGTTGTGATATTGCACCTTTGAATTATTTGTGACACGCGAAATTTCAACTGAAATAACGCAGGTGCTGTGATGCCAATAGGATCGTATGTTGAAGCCAGCAATTTGTTCAAATTGCGGCGCGTGGCTGTGACGATGAGCGTGAAATCTTTCTTGGGAGCTGGCACCGCAATGGTGTCTTCAATGTGATCGTAAACGAGACCCATTACTTTGATATATTGTGACTGTTTCGGGTTGAGATCATCAGGTTTGATTTTCTCCGAAACTATACGCGAATTTGTCATCCATTCGCGCATGTTGAAATTTGCTCGGGCAAAAACAGCTTTAATTAAGCGATAGAGCTGTATTGCATATTTTTCATCATCTACGCTGATAACTAAATTATCAACGTAAATGCTGTTGAGCAACAGCTCCAGTTTCGATCGTTCATGTGTCTCAGCGGGATGCATGTGAGCTAATTCCGCTTCTAGGTGATATTTGATAACAGTTGACAAAATGGATGGACTGCATGTGAGACCAAACAGCACCCTTGTGAATTGCATCATTTGAATATTGTCTTCGTGAGATGGAATAGTGTCATCACGCAGCCAGTAAAATTTTGTGAAAGCGCGTGATTTTGGGTGAAGAGCAATTTGTAAAAATGCTTTCTCAATATCTGCTAATAACACCACTTTTCCGGCTCTGAAGCGAAGCATTAATCCGAGCGCCAGTGGTGTGAGAACTGGGCCTCGAAATAAACAATTGTTGAGACTTGGCTTGCCTGCAGAACCATCATACACTATTCGACATGTTGTCGATCTGCCAGGTGTGATGACAGGTTGGTGAGGTAGGATGTGTTCTTGCAAACCATCTTGTGAACCATATACGGGTTCTATGACACCCTTGTGAAGTTGATCTGAGATGATTTTCGCGTATGTGGCGAATAAATCGGGATCTTTTCGAAACCGTTTCAACAGTGACAGAAAGCGGCGAAATGCTTCTGCATTGTTGGTTGGCAATTCTTGAATTGTTGATTTGAATGGCCAATCTACGCTATAGCGACCAGTTTCTGGATCGAGAGTAATTGATTCCAGAATTAACTGTTCAGCTATGTCGTCATCATGTGATAATGGATCATCTGTGATACCTATTGACTCGAGACTGTGAAACTGAAATAATGTCTCTTGGCCAACAGCAACAGCTGATGAAGCATGTGAACTGCATGAAACCATGAATTGATGTGGTGAAATGTCGGGTGTTGTGACAAATGACTGTGATGACGCATTTCCGCCAAGCATCAATCCAAGTATTGATTCGACTATAATCAATCCAGATGGGAGTTCGATTTCTGTTGGTCGAATGTCGAACTTCCAATAGTAGTCTTGACCAATGACTACATCTGGTTGACATAGTTTGTGACAAAACTCATCAGTCATTTCGGTCAATTCAAGCGGTTCCGCGAATTGTTCTTGTGCGTGTTCACCGTACACAATATAAATGACTGTTTTGTCATCTTGTGACAAAGGAGGTGGGCATGCATATGTTGCCAAATTATCCACTGCATGTAAAGTGAGCGGAATTTGTAACATATTGCCCTTATTGTCGACGTGTTTGTAAATAGGCATGATAGCCTCGACCAAAAACGTATTGACTGTGACAGGCGTTTTTGTCGCAAACACGTTCATTTGAAGAACAACATCTCCTTTGTTTTCAAAGTTATACTCATTTGCCACGGATGCTTTAATGTATGAGTATTCGCATCCAGTGTCAAAGAATATTAACAAAGGGTCTGTGACTCGATTTAATTCAGCGTCTTTATTAATTAATGAAGCCTGGGCCACTTGCAAACGAACAATAGGCGCAAAATCGAACTCACATTCTTGTTCGGCCTGCTGTCTGGTAGCGGTGTTGGGGTTACCGTAACCCGCTTGTGCGCTCAGCACCTCCACCGTGGGCCTGTGACTGGGTTGAAGTGGCTCCGACGATGACATTTGGTTCGGGTTGAGGTGCGGGTACACCTCATACCGTTTCTGCTGGAAGCCGCGGATTTTGGCTTTGACGGTCTCCATGTCCATGCCATCCTTGATGAGGCTGGCGCGGAGCGTCGTCCACAACTCATTTTCGCTGTGATACCTGCGGGCTTCCTCTTGAGCTCTAGCCTGGAGCTCGTTCGCGGGCCTCGGCCATTCGCCCATGTCCAGCGGGCCGTCCATATCCAGTTGATACAGCGTCTGCTGTCTCCACCGAAAATCGTTCTCGTCCGGGGGGATGACACACACGCTCATCGGTTCCCTGTGTGAAGGCGGATACGATGGCGGTGCATGTGACGAAGCCGCGCCCGTTGTGATTACCTGAGCATTGACAAAATTAGCGCTCGTTGCTTTGACAAAGGCTTTATTTTGTGAATTGGTTACCTGACGCCTGGCGGGTGCCTGTCTGGTAGGACAGAACGCCCCGTGATGCTGACCAATCTGGCGACAATAGTAGCAACTCAATCGTTGAGTGCATTGTGCCGCTTGATGGCCTCTGCGTGTGCAGCGCGTGCACACATCGCCCAAAGCTTGCAACCGTTCAGTGCGCTCTCTCGGTGTGACGTATTGAGGGCAATCGGTTGTGTAGTGCTCTTTGATGCCGCAGAACAAGCACTTGAATTTCGGCTTGCGATAGTCAGCAGCAGGTTGTGAGGACTGCTTTTGACTAATCGCTCCGATCGCCGGAGTTCTGGGAAGTTGATTGGAATTTTTATTTTTTCCTTGTTGCTTACCAACGTTAGCATTTGTACCAGCAAAAGCAACCGTATTGTGAATAGGTTTTTGTTTTGAAAAGGTATTTTGTGATTTATTTCCTTTTTTCTTTTGCTGTTGCCAACCTCCTCCATTTTGTGGCTTTTTTAACGATGAGTTTTGTGATTTCTGAACAACATTTGAAGATTGTGAACTTTGTTGTTCAGTTTTCATCGCATCTAACCGAGCACGAGCAATGGTAGTTAATGCATCAACAAACCTGACGACTGTGAGTTCTGTGTCGTCGGTTGCAGCAGTGCGCATCGAATTCCGGTGTTCTTCTGTGACGGCAAGAACAATATTATCGGGAAGATAACCACGAATTATTCTTAACACCGCACCAGAATCAACACTTTCACCCCTTTCTTTAAGTTGATTGAGAGTTGACAAAAGGGTTCGTGTGAAATTTGTGAGGGAGTCTCCTCTTGACGAAGGTTTTTCAAGTGAATACAATTTATCCCACAGGGCGGCTTGTACCCGATGCGTTTCACCAAAGTTTGATTTTAACATGGTGACCGCTGTGTTGTAATCTCGACCATCACCTTTTAATCCGGCCAGCAGTTCCGCTGCTGGACCGATAAGGCTGAGCTTGAGGTATGTGTATTTCATACCATTTGACAAGTTAGCTCGGTCGTGAATTTGAGCTCAAAAAATCTCCCACCAAGCTGCCCATTCTAACGGATCACCGTTATATTTAGCAAGCTCGATTTTAGGTAACTTTAACAAAGTTTCCGGTTGTGAAGGTTGAGAACTACTTCCCATATTGACATTGTTGTAAGGGGGTTGTGAAGGGGGTTGAGTAGTTAAATCAACATTTGACTGACCTTTCAAGGAAAGTATCAACCTTTCCGCGGATTTGATTTGCGCTTGGGCGGTCGCCATCCTCGATTCCAGCTCATCCATGAGCATCATCGCGTTGTTCGAGCCCGAGTAGAGCGCGCGGTCTAATTTTGCGTTGGCGCTCTTTATTTCTTCGGCCACTCCGTCCTGATCTCTGTCCAGGCTTGTGATGTGATCTTGGACAATAGATGTGAATTTGTCCATAGCCTGAGACAGGTCCGAGCGTTTCAGCTCAGCTTGGTAGCCGTAGGCTTGAAGTAATTCTAATACTTCCTCCGCCGCACGCAAGTTCACGGCGGCGGGTTGTGACTCGTCTTTGACGATTTTAGGAATCGGTTTGGATGTGAAACGTAGCACTCCGTTGCGCACTCCAGTCAACGCCCGGCTATGTTGAGTCAACGGATGAGTTGTGTCGGACTCATCTACGTTGCTCACAGGCATAGCTGCGGCGGCTTGGGCGCTTCGCTGGGTGCGTAAGCGTTCCTCCATAGCAAATCTCGATCGATTGATTGCTTATTAGCAAAGTGGTAGCTAGCTGTGAACGAAATAAAATAATAAAATAAATATTTCGTTTCTTGTGACTTGTACTTGTAAAATCGTAAGTAAATATGCACGCGCTACTAACGATTTTGCGTCCAAAACCGTATTACCGTAACCTCGTGCGTGTGACTCAGGCTGTGAAAAACAATTTCCAATGAAATTTCGCGCGAGACGACTTAATTAGAGTGACCAATTAGTTTAATTAGTCACCCTGCTCGCTGCGCCATGTAAAATAATACGGAACTTGTTGAAATGACTTGTGAACCAGCTCCTATTCCTAACCGAGGAAGAGGACAAATGTGAACCTATGAAAGTTGACGTGAAGCGTCGTCTCTAGTTGACGTTCCGTTATTTTATCAAATGTGATTAGTTGAGTTGACGTGAATTGACGTGAGTTAGTGTGAAGCAAATTTAGATTGTTTACAAAAGGTTTTGACGAACGTTTTTATTTAGACAATTAAATACAAAGAAATAAGTGTAAATAAAATATATATAAAATTATACGTAAACAAAGGAATTAATTTACAACTAAATTAATTACTTAAATAAAACGTAAAAGAAGCTCTAATTACCGAAGAAATAAGGCAATTTAAAGAAGGCACTTAATTACAACCAAAGGCGACAATTAAGTGGCGCGGTTGTGAGAAAAGCACCTCAAACAGCGCAGGTGTGAATAAAGCACTGAGGTGACTTAAAGCACCAAGAGTTAAACTTAGCACCAAAAACAAGCGACTTAATAAAGTGACTACGGCGCTTATTTAGATCCTAGGAAGAGATTCGTGTGAAGTTGACGAGGTTGCAAACACTGCCGATTCTAGCTGTGAAATCGGCTTTTAAGGGCCAGACCGATGGCGATTGGTTTGGCGCCAATCGGTCGGCTCTAATCTCCGATTTTTACCCAACATTTCCAATTGTGAAAGTTCAATTCTTGCCCGCTCGCTTCTCCGATGAAAAGCGAGCTAAACTGACAAGATAGTGAAAATGTGAGCCAAGCCAGACAGCATTTGAAATGGCGCGCGGGCCCGGCCCCCCACTCGGGGCGGGCACGCCGCTTAACATAAACATGACGGCGTATATGCGTGCTGCTTGTCAAGGAAATGTGGCGGAATGTGAGCAATGACTAAGATCTAAATATGTGAGCGATGTGAAGCGCACGTTGTAAACAACTTCGCGTGAGATATTAAATGACGAATGTGAAGATGTTAAAATTGGAATGTAAATATGAATGAAATCTTGATAAATTGAATTAATTAAATATAAAAGCGAACTAAAAGACGTTAACTTAAATATTATAGGTTTTACATTTTACGATAATGTTACACATGCGGCACATGAAGCCGAAATCTGAGTTGACACAGACCAGTTGAAACACATGTGTCAACCAGTGTGTGGTGCAACATTCTGTTGTTATCATTAGAAATTGTAAATGAAAAGCTCAAACAACACATAAGGTGCTTAATAAATACTCTAAATGGTGCAAACACATTGAAATATCGATTAAAACATAATTCAAGTTGATAGATTTCCTGAGATTTTTTTCAACTGAAGGAGATTTTCTCAGAGATTAAATTATATTTTTGAAAATGACTGTAGAGATTTAATTATATTTTTTTCTCGAGAGATTTTTGTCGGATTAGTGATGTTTTAGTCATTTAGGCGCACACTTGGTGCTTTCCTTCTTTCTCATATTTAAATGTACCTACTGTACGAAGCTTAATGACCGGTGGATTGAATAAACGACAAATATAAATCTCTCCAAAACCTCGAACATCCCAAAATTTTCTGAGATAATATTTAATTATATTTTATCAAAATTGGCAATTTTTTCAATGCTAACTGCAATCAACCGTTAACGTCAAAATTAATGTTTGCCTGCTGGTTCATTTCAAAAGATAAACTTCAAATTGTGGCTAAAATCAGGCTTCATGACTCGTACCCAATCTATTGACACTAAGGCTAGCACCATCCATGCAGCCCTTCGGTTCCAATGAAATTGTGACTGACACAAAAAGGAAACCCCTGCCGCTGCTTGATACGCACCCACGCTTTTCCTGCGAAAAAAAATATTCTAAATTAATAAATACATTTTTAATTAGTGTTTACTGATTGGAGGTGGAAAAATCGTATTTTTGAGCGTGTAAAGTAACTGACGACAGGGACGTATCCAGGATTTTTGAGCTGGGGGGTGCTTGTTTATGGAGGCCGGCGAACGGCTCAGACCCCCTCCCTAAAATTTCGCCTACACATGAACGGAGTGGTGTTTTGGCGCTAGCGCCGTTCATAGGCGCCACGCCATGGCGCTATTGGCTTTGGCGCTGGCGCTGAGAACCACTGTAAATGTGTGTAAATTGACATCTATCTACTCCTACTATGACGAGCAATCTTTCGGGTGCAAAGTATGCCTAACGTAAAAGATATGGGCACAATCACACGCCTCATTCTGCCCGATTCGTGTGTGTTTTTACACACAATGCAGTCACTATTTATTAGCACAAAATGTCCTTTTTACACAGGATCCTTTACAATCATGACAGACAGGGTTTGTAGATGGTGGAGTAGTTTTTCCAAGAATGTCAATTGCACATGTGTACCTAGGGGGTTGACTTGAGTTTTTAGGGGCTGAGTTTACAATTTAGTGTCGAGGTGATGAGTGTTTATAAATTTGTGTTGAATTCACAGGAGTTTTAAAATAAGAAGCTGTGTTGACACGATTTGACAAATTAGAGGCTGAGTTTATGGGAGTTGAGTTGACAGGAGTTTGCTAAATTATGGGCTGAGTTTAAGGGAGTTGACAATAACAATACTATAACCCTTAAGTGGGTCCCCTGGGCCAAAAAAAATAGAAATTGTGAAATGATGCATTTGTGGTTTTCTACTTGCAATGATTTGAAATATGGAAACACCATGGAAACATCAATGGCACCATGGCATGGCACCTATAAATGGGGCTGGCACCTTTTCCTTGCCACATCTGTCACATTTTTTAATCATTTTCTCATTTTGATCATTGTCTGCCATTTAAATTTGTATCATCTACTTTTCAGAAGAGATGATCAGTTGGGTTTGTGATCAAATGGAAATGCAATATGCCAAGTGAGATATGCCCTGCTATACCAAAAGGAAAATATCGAAATATCGAAAATATCGAAATATCGATATCGAATATCGAGCATTTTTTAATATTGAATATCGAATATCGATATTGAGGGTTCATATCGTATCGATATCGAATATTGAGTTTCAGAAAAAAATATCGAATATCGATATCGAAAAGTCATATCGTCCCAACCCTAATTACCGTAACCCTGAAATTGAACCCCTGGGGCCAAAAACTTTCAATTAGTGAAATGATGCATTTGTGGGTTTTTTATTGCAGTGATTTAAGATATGCACTCCATTTCTACTCTACATTACCATAAGCTTTAATTCAATACCCCGGGGCTAATAAATTGGAAACTGTGAAACAATGCATTTGTGAATTTATGATTGCAATGATTTGAAATATGCGCTCCATTTTGACAGTGACACTACATAAAGCTGAATATGAAATCTGGGCCAAAAACTTTCAATATCCCTATAATTTCAATAACCCAATATAACTACTGTAACCCTGAAATCGAACCCCTGGGGGCCAAACTTTCAAATTATGAAATGATGCATTTGTGGGTTTCTAATTGCACAGATTTGAAATATGCACTCCATTTTGACTGTACCCATAAGCCTTGTACCCCCCTGGGGCCAAAAAAATTAGAAATAATGAAGTGATGCATTTTTGGGTTTCTGATTGCACTGATTTGAAATATGCACTCTGTTGTGACAAATTACACACTCCACCCTCAAATTGAACACCTGCGTCTAAAAATTGAAACAATAAGATAATGCTTTTGTGTTTTGGTTTTCTTCATATAATTAGAACACTGCCAAACCCGACCGAAGGTCGGAGAGAATCCCGCTAGTACATACATATACCGTATTTCCTCGAAATACCCCCGGGGGGGTTATTTTTTCAGAGAGAGAATTTTGAGGGGGGTTAAACGAGGGGGGGGTATTTCGAGGGGGGGTTTATTATTTCGCCAGAAATTTTTTGAAATCCCAGTACTAAAATGTCGTCTGAAACGTACGCAGACGTCGAAAAATGCAACAAAAATCGCCATTTATAAGACGCTTAAGACATTTATAAGTGTGTAGACATACAAACACTGTTCTAACATAACAGAGTCATCGTTTTTAACGTGTTTTCTGCATTGCCGGGATGACAAACCGCAGCCTTTGTCATATACGTTCTCTATACACTAAATTTGGGGGGGGGTATTTCGAGGGGGGGGGTTATAAGTTCATAGTGTCCATTTTGAGGGGGGTATTTCGAGGGGGGGGGGTATTTCGAGGAAATACGGTAGTGCATCGGACTGCAGACCGGGACTGCAGTGACTGATTTGCAAAAAATATCTGCTTTGTAATGAACGATGCGCGCTTGCGCGCAAAAATTTGTACAAACACCTCAAAAATTGATACGAAAAGTTGCTTTTCCCGCATTTTTTCATGTCTCACCCGGGAACGGGAGGGGGGGGGCTACAGCCCCCCCCCGCCCTTCCCCTGGATGCGTCCTTGGTCAATGAAGTATACTCACGTGAAGAAGTTCCAGCACTATTCATGTGCAAAGCACCTATGACTAACGTTTGCGATTTTTAAGTGATGACGCGGTATGTCGTTGGCGGCTCTCTCTTCAAAGCGGATGCATGAGAGCCGTTCGATGTAACTCATCACATGCTTTATCTGTTGCACATGCCTTTCGGTGAAGTCCGCGCTGACTATCTGGGATAAAAAATCTGCGTCATTTTCCACTGGCGCCAAAGACGCCTGGCGCTGGATGCGGAAATAGAGCATGACGTTTTGGCGCTACATTTTTGGCGCTTTTTACATCACTTGCCTTCACACGCACTAATTTATTTACTATACTCGGCGTACATGATACTCTGCCCTCGCACTGATTTATGTCTCGTGTTGGAAGCGTGCCAATGATCATTAAATCATGCGATTTCCGTAAAAAGATGAAAAAAATTCATCGATGTGTATATGTTAATGAATAACACTATAACAACAATCAATTTTGTCATTTTTTATGAAACTCGCACGCGTTAACCATCGTTGGCACACTTCCAGCTGGAACCACGCGTGCAAGGTGTAAAGTAAGCGGAGTATACCAGTATCGCATAAACATCGAAAACATTTTTAGTCATTTTTGTTCTTTGACAACTGTTGTAGGCTCCTCCTTCTACGGGCCAACTCAAATGTATTCAAAGTCAATTTTTAAAGATAGTAGGGATGGCCGGTGTTTTTTTAACTGTCTTTTTTTTAAATGTTGTTTTTAAAAAACAGGCATCGAAACCGTTTTTTTTTAAAACATCTGCCGAAATTTTTTGTACTTATGCACTAAGTATTTTGAGATTGTTTGCGCGCAAGCGCGCAATTTCACATACAGATTACCACTGTTGGTTATTTTCATTGGTTTTGAGTCATTTTCAGTGTTAAAGCTTCCATTTATTCATGCTACCCTGTAATAATAAGCCATGATATGTTAGTGTAGTATATAATATCCAGCCAATGTGCTCCCACATACTTCTACAGTGTGAAACATCACTGCCAATGTATCAGCCTTTTCTTATAACCTTATTTGAGCACTATTCCATGCAAAACTTGACTTGAAGTCACAAACATTGTACAAAAGGTGATATATGTAACAAGTCGACAAAAAAAAAGAATATTTTTGGCAGAAATCACCACTTATAATGCTATCCCATGGCTCCACAGCCATTCTATGGCTATATTTAACATCACCTGTATACCTGTATACCTGCATATGAAGGGTGTGCTTCTAAAAGTACCGATCTACAAATTTGTCAATTTTGAGTTAAGACCATTTTTGGGGTCCCCATAGGAAAGCCCTTCAAAAAAAATTTAAAAATGTGGGGGGTGTGAAAATGCATTTTGAGATACGGGGGGTCGAAAAATGCCAAAAAACGGCAAAAAACAGTTTCTGAAATTTTAAAAGTACCGATCTACAAGCTTTTTCAGGTTTTGTATCTTACAAAGTACCGATCTACAGACTTTTTCCAAAATTGTTCTTTTAAAAGTACCGATTTGCACATTATTTTTTGTGCTTCTGAATGTACCGATGTCAGATCGGTACTTTTAAGAGCACAAACTTGTTTTGTGCTTTTTTTGTATGGGTAAAAGTACCGATCTACATAGAAATAATTTGTCCTTCTGAAAGTACCGCTGTTAGATCGGTACATTCAAATGCACAATTTTTTTGGGTAATTCTTAAAGTACCGATCTGCATGTAGATCGGTACTTTTATTTGCACAAATTTCGGAATTTTAGTTTTTTGTGTTGTAGATCGGTACTTCTGGAAGCACAATCTTGAATAGTGACTTTAGAATGCAGATCGGTACTTCTGGAAGCACAATCTTGAATAGTGACTTTAGATTGCAGATCAGTACTTCTGGAAGCACAATCTATCTACCTATCTATCTATCTACCGATCTACAATGAAAGAAATTGTTTTTCTGAAATTGTACCAATCTGCATGTAGATTGGTACTTTTATTTGCACAATATTGAAAATGTTATTTTTTGTGCTGTAGATCGGTACTTTTAGAAGCACACATTGGAAAAAAACACTTGAAAATTGAAAATGAAGCAAAAATTGGTACTTCTGAAAGTACTGATATACGTGTAGATCGGTACTTTTAATTGCACAAATTTTGAAATTTTATTTTTGTGCTGTAGATCGGTACTTCTAGAAGTACACCTTAGAAAAAAGTCGCTTTTGATCAAAATAAAGCCAACACGGAATTCTAAAAGTACTTATCTGCATGTAGATCAGTACTTCTTTGTGCACAAATTTTGAAATATTATTTTTGTGCTGTAGATCATTGCTTCTAGAAGTACCTACACCTTCAAAAAAGTCGCTTTTAATCAAAATAGAGCCAAATCGAAATTTCATTTTGCACATGTAAAATGAAAATTAAAACAATTTTGATTTGCACATGTAAGATATATATTTTTTACAAATAAAAATTTTGATCTGCTGATTTTGAAATTATTTATCCATTTTACACATGCTAATCGAAATTTCCAATCTCAAAATAAGTGTACTAACAAATTGTAATTTTGATACGTCAAAACTAATCTATTTGCATATGCAGATCAAAATTCTGGTTTGCAAAAAGAAAATTAATATTACATGAGCAAATCGTAATTTCGATTTTGCAAAAAAATCTATTTGCAGATGCAAATCAAAATTTTTCGATTTGCAAAAAATTTCAATTTTACATGTGCGAATTGAAATTTCGATTTGGGAAAAATATTAATTTTACATGTGCAAATCGAAATTTCGATTTGCAAAAAATATTAATTTTACATGTGCAAATCGAAATTTCGATTCGCGAAAAATATTCATTTTACATGTGCAAATCAAAATTTCGATTTGCCAAAAATATTCATTTTACATGTGCAAATCGAAATTTCGATTTGCGAAAAATATTAATTTTACATGTGCAAATCGAAATTTTGATTCACAAAAAAAATAATTTTACATGTGCAAATCGAAATTTCGATTTGCGAAAAATATTAATTTTACATGTGCAAATCGAAATTTCGATTTGTGAAAAATATTAATTTTACATGTGCAAATCGAAATTTCAATTCGCCAAAAATATTCATTTTACATGTGCAAATCGAAATTTCGAACTGAAAAAAACCCATTCATTTTACATGTGCAAATCGAAATTTCGTTTTGCAAAAATACTATTTTAGTGCCCATATACATTTAATTCAAAGATTTGTGCTTCTAAAAGTACGGATATACATTTTGTACTTCAAAAAGTACCGATCTGCCATAAAAATGTGTTTTTTCTTAAATGTGCTTTTAAAAGTACCAATGTACATGAAATGCAACTATTTGTGCTTTCATAAAGTACCGATCTACAGTTTGTGCTTTTAAAAGTACTGATCTTCTTAAATTTTTCCTAATTGGTCCTATAAAAGTACCGATCTACAGTAAATTAATGGCATCACTATTACAAAATTTTATATAGCTAGTGTTACGTGTATAATCGAAGATTATATGCATGCATGTGGATACCCAACAATATACCCTAAATACCCATACCCAAAATTCCTATACCCAATACCCATGTATGGGTATTGCATACTCCAAACATTCAATCGCGATTATCTCAAAATCGATTTTTCGTAGATCGGTACTTTTAGAAGCACACCCTTCATATGTTGACTCACAACCATACCTGGGTGCTTTAAAAAAAACAGTTTTAAATTTTAAAAAATGTTTTAAATTTTAAAAATTGTTTGTTTGTTTTTAAAAAACAGGGTCGTTAAAAGCATTTTTGGCCATCCCTAGAAGATAGTAAACTGGTGGTGTAGGGCCATGGTAAGTGCGGCACCGTATAGTGAAGTGAAAATCGTCAAGCTTAAATTTTAAAAAAAACAACTATATTTCTCAATGAATAAATAGCATATTGTAAATTTATAACTATTTAAAATTTACATAATAAGGCACAATGCCATTGGGCCACAGATATGTCTTATATATAAAGTCAATACCACGCTCCGTCACAGGAGGTATGAGCCCATTGTGGCCGCGGACACAATGGGCTCATGCCGGCTTCGGTTCTCTCGATGCCTGTTTCCCATTGTTTCCAGCGTGGCCAGATTTTCGGCTGTAAATTTGTGCGCGACAGACTTTATTGCGCGAAATGACGCTAGACACGGTGGGTGTCAACTGGTTTGCGTGTCAATTCAGAGTTTAGTTGACTGAAGATTATGAAGTGCACGACTGAAATCTGAATCTAAAAATCAACCCTTCTATTAGAAGAAATACCTTATTATTTACGATACCGAAAAAAATAACTTCGATGGTTTAATTTGGACCCCATCAAAAAAAGTAAACAACGACGCAATTAAGCGACCGTTTGGCTGCGGGCCCATCGTGCCGTGTGCAGCATCCATTCCATCATACAGCTCTTGGCACTTCGCCAGCGCCGATTTCTGTGTCATCGTAGCATTAGTCAGTTTTGTAATGAGCGCCGCGCATTCGCTGACATACTCGTTGGCGTCGGCACTGCGATTACAGGATGGATCGAATCCACTTTTGTTATACCGTATTTCCTCCAAATACTCCCACAAGGTATATAAAAGCTCCAGTTAATTTCGAGAGGGTTTATTTGATAGGTGGTTTATTATTCCGCCAGAGATGTTATGAAATTCCACATACTCAGACGTAGGAAAATCCAACAATAACAGACGCGTAAAAGCATGCATTCTCATGTATATATTTAGGTACGTATATAGCTAGGCGGTATAGGCCTGTCCTATTACAACTCAGCCATTATTTGAAACACGTGTTCTGGTTTACATGTACCACCAACAACAGTTTTGTTATTTTTATTCAGGGAGTGTTTCAAGTGGGACTGTTATCTTTACCCACTTCGCTCAGACATGGGGGTATTTCGGAGGGGGGGGGGGGTAATTCGAAGAAATACTGTAGTTGTATCAAATCACTGCCGGTGTTTTACTTGTTGAGCTGTCTGAGCGAGCTTTTCAGGTGTGGATATTTTCGCAGACAGTTTTTTGATTGCTTAGTTAGTGATGGAGCCCCTTTCTTGCGCGCGGCATTCACAATTTTCTTGCATTTTTCCAGTTTTTTCCTGAAAAGTAATTGTTGTTATAGTGTATTTTTTACTTATCTCACTTAAACTTATGTTTACTCGGATACCGAGTGTAATCTTCGACCCGACAAAAACGCGAGTACTGTAATCGATTTTATATCAGTACGTTTAGTCAAAGTATTCAAGACAGGGGGCAAAATTTGAAAAATAAGGTTTTTTTTATGTTTTCCATTTACTGTTCATGTTTACTTCTACGATTTCCTGGGTAAAAATGTTGCTTGACGGTCGTGGCCTTTGGCTATGAGTAAACTCGAAATACTTCTCATTCACGTATACTTTGAGAAAAGTGATGTGCTTTTGACAAGTGCAGTGTAATTCTGTGCTGTATAACAAAGTGGCGCAAACTGCACACACTAACTTGGTCAGTTGTCTGAGTGTGGTGCGCAGCTGTGGATGCAGCTGCATGCAGTGTCGTCTGTGTGCATGTGCATGTGCAAGTGCCTGTGCATGTGCCTGTGCATGTGCATGTGCATGTGCATGTGCTGTTCCGCGTGTGCGTTGCGGCAGCACCAGCCACCTGCACAGCTGCAGCGACGCCGCCGCCCACCGCCCACTCCTCCGCGCGCTGCGCAAATTGTGTGTTTTTTACTCTTACTCTTTGCGATCTACCGTGTTTCCTCGAATTACCCCCCGGGAGTTTATTTTTTCAGAGTGAAAATTTTGAGAGAAAAACGTGAAAAATGTAACAATAACCACCATTTATAAGTTTTTACAGCCTTATATAAGGACATAGATGGTTTAAACGATGTTTTAACGTAACACAGTAAGTGTTTTGAACGTCTGTTATGCATTTCCCGGACCACAAATTCATAGTGCCCATTTTGAGGGGGGGGGGGTATTTCGAGGAAATACGGTATATGTGTGCTGTTATACCGATTAGTAACTGTAACTGTTTCGATGGTGAAAAACTGTTAACTGTTTCGATTCATCATTCAGATGGGTTATGGTAGGTTTCCACCATACAAAGTGTGATGTCCGCCGAGTATATTCCCTGGGTTCAGAACTGTTTTCCTACCTGTGACAGGTTGTCCGGATCATAAGGTTTTTCTGCAGTTTTTTATCCCCGCACAAAGTCATTATGTTCTTGTGGTACATACGCAGTTTGTCACTTTTGCGTGAGGCTGCCCCTCCAGCAAAATCGAAGGATGCAAAGCCAATCAGAAATAAGATCGATGCAAAAAAATTCATTTTTTTAATTTTTATTTTACTGGTCTTGGCATTGACCGTGTTTGTATCATTGTAGTGTCAAAGTAGTTGTAGTGAGACATTTAGATTTATATCCTAGATAAATTAAATTGTTTATTGCTGTTTATTGAAGGATTCTCATAGAGTCATTGAAATTTAAAAATGGAAGAATAATGTTGTTTTTCATTGACTGTTGTCAGTTGCAATTGAATTTCACATGACTTTCAATATCAATTGATGGAAAGGCCTTATACATCCTTTCAAAAATGTAAAATAACATTTCCATTGAAACCCCCGTACCCGTACACACTGACATTGTACTCCCATTAGCAAAATTAAGCATAAATTGTGTTGTATTTTTAAACTTATTTGTTTGTTATTATGTTGCGTCTTGATCTCCATTAATTTAAGTTTTGTATTTGCAGCACTACAGATTAGCAACTAGAGTTCAAGGTGCTACATTTATTGTTGTTTAATAAGGCGGCACATAACTAGAACCATACATGAATATTTACAAACCATCTAAAATACCACACAATATATTTACGTTTATCACTGAGCATCAACAAATTAATATTCATGGCGTAAGAAATGTGAAAGTAGTATAAAGCACTGAGAAATATGCGCAACAGTCAACGGGGGCACCAGAGTTGCGAAAGCGTATTTACGCTTACCCGAAATACCCGGGTAAATGGGTATTTATACTTACGCTTACGCTTTCATAAAATACCCGTACGCTTTTTTACACTTTCCCGGCCAAAATACCCGGGTACTAAAAAAAAGCGTAAAAAAGCTTTTCACACAGTTTAGTTTGCGCATTGGAAAAAGCATAAATACACAAAAAAAGAGAGTGAACGAGGCTGCGTACCAAAAAATGACTGCGGGTATGCAGTAATGCACTGGAAATAGTGGCACATGTACAAATTGTGTCACAATATGAATAATGTCTTGTGAATATGTACTGTGTCATCGAGCAAAATTGTGGCTTCAGGTGAGAAAATTTTGTTGCTGAAAATTGATCCCGACGACAATTTTATCGCCCTTGACAGCACTAACTCCACGTTCAAAGATGAGAATTACTTAAGTGTTGCTGCCGATCAATAACCAAACAAAATATAGGGCAGACTATGGTAAATGGACATCCGAAAAATGTCACCGAGACCTTGATTTGGAAAGAATTCACTGAGCAAAAAGCGTCTAAAAGATTTTTACGCTTACGCTTTTATTTACGCTTTCCTAGGTATTTTAAAAATACCTTACGCTTTCAGTATCCATACTCAAAATTTGGATAGTGTATTTACGCTTACGCTTATGCTTTCCAAAAATACCGGTATTTTAACAACTCTGGGGGGCACTAGTCGACGCACTTGCCGAGTCGCTTCAGCTCGATCACCTCGGCGAAGTCGCAGGTGCCGTGCGCCCAGCAGCTGGAGCTGACGCTCAGCGGCCAGCCCACCAAGTCGTCCAACCCGCTCGTGTTCAGCGCCGTCTCCCACTCAGCCGGCTTGCGCGTCGGCCACACACTGCGTTGAGTCGGTGTGTACTGTATAGCAGGGTTGGGAATTTCAGTTGGGTATTGGGTATTGGGTCCTAAAAATTTCGGGTTGGGTATCACTTCCAAAAAAATGCTGGGTATCGGGTTCGGGTATTGTACTCAGGTTTTCAGGTCAAAATGGTGGGTATCGGGTATTGGGTCCTAAAAATTTCGGGTTGGGTATCACTTCCAAAAAAATGCTGGGTATCGGGTTCGGGTATTGAACTCAGGTTTTCAGGTCAAAATGGTGGGTATCGGGTATTGGGTCCTAAAAATTTCGGGTTGGGTATCACTTCCAAAAAAATGCTGGGTATCGGGTTCGGGTATTGAACTCAGGTTTTCAGGTCAAAATGGTGGGTATCGGGTAACAGAATTGTTGGTTATCAGGTAATAAAATCATCTGGTATTGGATTGAACAACAAAAATACAGCATGGTGTAGTGTATCTATCACAAGGTGTGTAACTAAGTGCAAATACACATGGAGATGCATCAGTTTTTTTCAACAAAAAAAAGATTATTTTGCTCAAAAAAGCATTGTGTGTTCATTCACACTTCACCTGGCCGCCTCGTTAAAGGGGCTGGCGACAACAAATCAGCGACAACCTCCGACAACAAGAAAAAAGTGTGATCTAGTGTGCATGAACACGCAATGTATATAATTTTATGCTTGTCTTAGGCAGTGGGGCTAATCAAGTCATGATCAATTGAGGTTTCACACATGAAAAATATTTCATATGTATCACACAAAAATGGCTGAAAAATCGCATTTCTGGCATCACAGTTGTCACAGTGTAAACGCTGGCTTAAGAAATCCCAGTGTGGGTCAAAATCCTGGATCGAAACTCCTGCCAGCTACCATTTGGGTATAACTACAGGGAAGAACAGTTTCGTGTGCAGTGGCGCGACGCGGTAGTCGCAGTGTGCGGCGCTCTTGCCCTTCTCGTAGCAGTCGTCCTTGCAGATCCTGCACTTGTAGGGGCAGTCGATCGACAGAATCGTCTCCCGTCTCGCGCAGTCGCGCCACGTCACGCCGCCGCAAGTCTCCTGGTCCGCGCATTTGGCCCTTGAAGAATCTGGGCAAAGTACTGATTGAGTCAAGCACCCATGCCCTTCCTCCACACTGCACATGGCACAGTTTGAACCAATTGGTAAAACTGCATGTTATATGCTCATGCCAAACGGTATTGAACTATATTGAAATACAATATTGAAAAACTGGAGTTTTCAGATATTCTGGTAATAATCTGGTAACATCAGCACTATACAAAAATTGTTTTAATAGTTTTATAGTTTTAAAAATGTTTTATAGTTATTTATCCAGCTTACCTGCACTGGATCCATTTCTAAAGATTCCATTGATCCAGTCACGAATTCCATCTGTGAATTGTTGTTGTTTTTTGCCCACAATGATTACCACCAAATTCACACCAACTTGTCATTCTAATCTACCTTCAGAGCAGTTATATGCCTCATTCAATTTGTATATATCTGTTCTGGAAAATCCAGCACTTTGACCCAGACCAGTTTCACCCCAATCGATGCCTTCCGGAACAATATCCTCATGGTACATAAATGAAGATACAACATTTCTTTAAGTCACTGACTTTAATCTAGATCGTATATTGGTACTACAATCATGACATATTTATCACTATCAAAAATCTTCATCTTTAATCTTTAATTTATCACTATCAAAGATTACCATATTTCTTCTATTAAAAGGGCAGGTCTCCAATAGAAGGTACACTTTTTCGACTTAATTTTGGCCACGAAATAAATAGAAAGGCAGTCTCCAATAGAAAGTACACAAAGTGCTGGAATTCTGCCAAATGTACAATATACAATGAAAAATATCAGCAGACCAGGTGATGTGATTGAGTGACTTTGGTCCATTTATTTTGTGCTATTTGAACATCAAATGTTGAATGTATCATCATTCTATGAACTGTCTGTGACCCTCTCTCTCTGGAAGGGCCCTTCTATTAGAAGAAATATGGTAGACTCCAATATCAGCACTCCAATTATCACATTTCTCGCACTATCAAAAATCTGATTAGACCACTTTTCAAGGTCTGCATTGTCCTGTCCTGTCCTAATTTTTGAAAGCCACTTAGCATTTTGATAAATGGCTAAAACCTATTTTCCAACGGTTGAATGAAGCACCACTGCATTTCTGTTTGGTATTATGCCAGAGAAATAAACCCACTGCTTCCATACTGCCTTTGATTAAAGCACTTGGCATGTACAACTGACAGACAGAAACAACATTTCTATTATTGTAGGTGTATCTAAAAAAATTCATTCTCACTTGTTTTTCATCAAATAAAATTCAAACAAATGTTGTTCTCCGAATGCATTTTGCGTCTGATTTTGCTCATTTTTCGGTACCAATTATTGCGCTCATCACCCAGTGGTCTCAAATCGAATGCCTTATAGGACGTTTTTATTATCAACATACGCCTTTTCAACTGATCTTTACCTGAAAACTGATTTATGGATCACATTAAACAGGCATTTATATCATGGAGTGTTATACAGGATTTTTGCTTGATAACCCTTAAATGTTTGCAATGGCAAACTAGTGATATTTGCAGCCCCTCGATGTTTCTATCATGGTATGAAACAAGACCTTTAATGTTGTTTTCATTATTTTTGGAGCACTTATTTGACAAAAACACTTGCCCAATATATATTCCTTTACTGGATTTGGATATTTACAGCCAGCAAAACTGGCCCAGCTTATTTTATTACAAAAGTCTGATTTGTCATGTAGCTATGAATATGTATATGTTTGTATGTGTGTTCTAAGGGAATATATAGGGTAATTATCTCTGTGTACCCTATTAGCTAAATATAATCACCTCAATTGGTCACAACAAAAAATGGGAAAAGTGCACCAGTGAAATATTGAAAAACTTTCAGCGCAGAAACTCATTGAGTTTTTGTTTCAGACAGAATCATGGAAGCTCACAAATTTTGACAAACTCAACTACAGAGCATTTTCAAAAGAAACTATTTTTATGTTACTCACCATAATGCATTATTGAGAATATATCATAATCAGTTCCCAACGTGTTTGGTAACCTAGCATCTGTCATATAATTTCCAGACTGTGATAATGGAATATCATCCCAATATATCTGGTAAACAGGGTAAATTGTCTCTACTTGGTTTGTGTCGATTGTATTACATACATAGATCACTTTTATCAGAATCTGTTATCATGCATCATCCTGAGAGAACTCAGATGCAGAAAAGTGACTGCCTAGTTAATCACCATTTGTTTGGTAATTTGGTTTGCACAGAATTGTTCACTTCACAACATCTGTGCACAATTTTTTCAGAACCTTACTCATGCACCATTCTAGAACAAAAGATATGTGCACATCACACATCATTCATTTTTATTAAATTCAACAAAATTAACTCAAGCTATTTTAGGCTTAAGCATGCTCTTAAAGAAGCTATAAGAATACACATTAACACATCATCTGAATAAAAGAGGCAATATGAGTTTCATTTATTGGGGGAAAAAACTCACATTCAAGTACTCTTTCTGATCTGGTCTCTGCATCTCATGCAAGAACCCCAGTGCATGCATAATCTCGTGCAGAATAGTGCCATGACCATTATCAGCATCTGTGCATTCACTTCCTAGGTTTACTGTTTGATAGGTTGGACTAAAATACTGTGCGTTACAGCCGCTCCAGGCCTGCAATGCTTTTATAGTCAAATACTCAAAAGTGTACCTACTTTCCATCACTAATTGCAACAATTCAGAGACGAACATGTTGGAATACAAGTCTGCGTGTTGGCAGATCGGTTGAACTGCTGTCGAGTTCTTCAAATCTGATACATGAATACTGTTCAATGTAGCTGATAACATTTCTTATTTTTTCCACTTGTCTATCGCTGAACCCAGTGTCCTCAAGTATCTGCAAAATTGAGCAGTTGATTTTGTTGGCAGTGTCTTAGTTTTGGCACACTGCCAATTGTGCTATGAGCCACCTGGTAAGGAACTCTGGCTCCTACCCACATCCAATCGCTCAGTGAAGTATTTCGATATGTTGGTCCAGGAGCAGGTCTGGGCATAGGAACCATAGGATCCCTGCGCTGTCTATCTGAACAGTTCTCTGTGCTCTCGTACAGGCTCAATGCATCAACTGAAAGAAGTGATTGGTTGCATTGGAAAGAGGACTTTTTTGTGTATGTCAAAAGTGTCAAGTTTCAATTTTGAACTACATGACTCAAACATTTTTCAGAGCCTGAGTCATGCTGGTTGAGAAAGAATATTCATTGTTTGTGTAACAGTTGCTTTTCACAGGATAATTTTGAATACCTAGTTTTTACAGCTACTCAGTGTCAGTGTTTATCCCACATTCCAGTTACCCACCCACTTGATTACTAAGACCCCGTTTACACGGATTTTTTGTGACAACTCAACAAAAATAAAACGTTCAATAAGTTGAGTAAAATTTTTCCATATTTATGAGAAAAAGTGGTCAATTATACATCTTACCTAGGCGAATATGCATGTAAAATTGCACAATCGTGCTTGTAGCTCATGAGTTAAAGGCGTTTGAAAACTTTTGCAGTTTTCGGACAGTTGTCGGACTGTCTCCGACAGCCAGCGACAATAGCAAACCTAAAATTTTGGGGAAATGTTGACAACTTCCCATACTATACACCAGCAGGGCTGGTGCCATTACTGCCAACCATGTGTCGCATTGTAAAACTTGTTTAGCTGCCGAACTTGTTTAGCTACTGACTTGTCTAGCGACGATCACTCAGCTGGAAAATGTAATAAAAATGAGGCAAAAAATAACCAGCAAAATTGTCAAAAAACGGAATGTTGCCTTTGGAAAACGGAAATAGAAAACAGGAAGTACCTAGCGGTAATCAATTGCGTAAAAAGAGTGTACTGACCGATGGGCACGCGGTCGACCTCCCTGCGAGTGGCGTTGAGCTGCGGGAAGAGGCGAAGGCAGCGCGCAGCCCCCCGCACAACCCCTCTGCAGCCAGCCGCCCTGCCGCAAAGGGGTGCCACTTTGCACATGCATGTGATACCGGCACTCGTGTCTGCATGCTCACCTGGGTGGAAGTCTGCGTGTCTGGCGCTCTGCTCGCAGCTGGGGATGCAGCCGCAGGCAGTGCCGTCTGTGTGTGTTTCCATGTGCGTTTCCATGTGCATGTGCATGTCCTTTTGCTGTGCCCCGTGTGCGTTGTGTCAGCACCAGCTGCCTGCACAGCCGCAGCGAGGCCTCCTGAACATGGCACAATCTGAGGTTGGCATCTTGGAGGGGGTTACGGTCGTGGGTGAGTTCCCTCAGTGACATCACTACTCCCCCATCCAAAATGCCACCCCCAAATCATGTTATGCTCCTGCGCGGACCGCCCACTCCTCAACACGCTGCGTTTTAAGTGTTTTAAAAGTGGATGGTTGTCAGACAAATTCAATTTAACAGAATATCTCATAAAACGATACGTTTTCTTGTAAATGTTATTCTGCTATATCTTTTATAACCTTACCTTTTGCTCACACAGCAAAAAGTGGTGGTGTGGAAGAGTGATGAAGTGAGTTCATGCCAACACTTCCCGATGCTTCACGAAGCACGCTAGTGTGAAGACACTTCACCCTTCTTTATATAGTGCGTGCACATGAACGTATATGTTAGTCAAGTGTGGGAGGCTCCAGCACTATGCACAATTGAATTGACTTTGCAAATGCCTGGAGCGTGCGGAATTTTGGACACCTCACTAAGAATTTTGCGATGATTTTGGAAGTGTGTGGAATAGGGTTGCAAAAATCGGTTTTTTTAAAGCCATGTTTTTAATCCATTCCTGCTTGACTGCTTCCATTAGCAAATTATTTTGAATCAACTAGCTATAAGTGGATATGTTGAAGTGCACTACCTGTGACAGGTTTCTTTGATGGCGATGTTGTCCTGAATTAGCCTCGCATTTCTGCAAATTGTCATTATGTTCATTTCGTGGATTTTCTTGTCGTGTTGTTGACTGATGACTGGCACCCCAGCAAAAGAGAAAAATGCAATGCTTATGAGCAATATTATCGACCAATTGATTTTCATTTTCATATCTTTAGCCACTTAAGATTAGAATAGATTCCCCTTTTTATCACCCAGATATGCACATGCATATTTTACTGGAAAATATGTATGTGCATGTCTGGCTGGGTAATTCTGAAAGGATTCTCATGTGGTCATTGAATAAAATATCAAGAAATTTGGTGCCATTCGGTTAGCCATTGTCAATTACAATATTAATTCACATGATGAAAAATGAATGCAAAAGTAAGCATACACGTTTTTTTTATTAGAACATGTTAAAATATTCACTGCTGGATGCACGTTAAATAATTGCTGCACTGGCTGGATTATGACCCTCCTCGTGGTTAAATAGATAGCAAATCTCTCCTCCTCAGATTGGATTGCTTCAGGGTGACTTGGTTTGAGTGTTGCTTCACTTGCTTTTGACAATCTGCCAACTTTCGATACTCCTGAGTCAGTCGTGTCTGCAACACTACAAGCCCAACTAAATCGGTTCAGTTATAAATAGGTGAAACGAAGGATAAGCTTGGTGCAAGGAATAATGGCTTGTGAAAATATCAAGTGAAATTATACTGACAGTGCTTTGTGTGCTCAGTTTACATGACCCTTTGTGGCACTTGTAAAAGAGTAAAATCCAGTTTTTTGCACCATCTACCATACAATATATATTTATCACTGCGCATCAATAAATTCATATTGACGATGTGAGTAATGTGAAATACCTGGAATCATGTGAAAGTGCACAAATGTAGTAAAGCACAGATCATAGCAAGCATGGAGAAATCAGCCAAATATCAACGGGCACTAGTCGACGCACTTGCCGAGTCGCTTCAGCTCGATCACCTCGGCGAAGTCGCAGGTGCCGTGCGCCCAGCAGCTGGAGCTGACGCTCAGCGGCCAGCCCACCAAGTCGTCCAACCCGCTCGTGTTCAGCGCCGTCTCCCACGCCGCTGGCTTGCGCGTCGGCCACACACTGCGTGAAGGTGCTGTACTGTTGTATAAAAGACGATATGACACTGTACTGGGGTTGGGTTGGCAGGTTCTATTTCTGTTCGGAATTTTTGTGTTTGTTGTGGGATTCAAGCAAGGACGTACCCGGGGGGCACCCTGTGATTCTTCACAAAACTTTATGGCAAAAAATAACCTCCCTTGAATATGCCCCCATTGAATTCACCACCATATGTTTTAATTACCGTATTTCTTCTAATAGAAGAGCGCCGTTCTATTTTTTTTCATCAACTTTTTTATCTGCCATTCTATTGGAGGCTACGGTTCTATCTTTTCACCAATCTTTTCACACATTTCTCATTTGAACAGTGTCTTATTTTTAAGCAGGTGTAAGCAATATTTTAATATCAGAGCATCAATTTGACATTTAGTATCTATTTAAATGCTTAGAATGTTCTCTTTCATTCATATGTTAATTTTTTTTGTGTTTTGGCACACTCCCAACGTTTTTTCTGCCTGCCGTTCTATTGGAGGTGTCGTTCTATTGGAAGGTGCCGTTCTATTGTTTTCGTTGCTGCAATAATGTGTCAAAACCTGCCGTTCTATTGGAGGTATGCCGTTCTATTAGAAGAAATACGGTAACATGTTTTCAGCAAATTCACAATTTGCCTTCTACACCATGAAAAAGCTTTCTACCTGTGACCCACCCATGCCCCCTAATGTTTTCCCAATCTATCCCTCTGAAGTGATTTGATTTGATGTGATCTGAACCCCAGCGTGGGTCAAAATCCTGGATCGAAACAATCGCCAGTTACCATTTGGGTATAGGGAGGTGGGAAGTAATTCTTGTGTGCAGTGGGGCGACGCGGTAGTCACACTCCGAGGCGCTCTTGCCCGGCTCGTAGCAGTCGTCCTTGCAGATCCTGCACTTGTAGGGGCAGTCGATCGACAGAATCGTCTCCCGTCTCGCGCAGTCGCGCCACGTCACGCCGCCGCAAGTCTCCTGGTCCGCGCATTTGGCCCTTGAAGAATCTGGGGACAAGGTACTTTTGATTGAGGCACAGTGTCAGTTATTTTTGACCACTTGAGTGGTTGTACTGGATTCCTCAAAGCATTGTTGCGGGGTAGATACCTAGTCCTAGATATTGGGCGGTGGCATAAGTTTTTTCCGTTTCCAACCCAACCCACACCGTTGCGTGGATGATGCACTGGTGTATATGAGTCAGTCTACGAGTCAGTAGCCAAAAGTTGGACACACCGAAAAAAAATTTTTTGTTTTAAAGTGTTCCTTGTATAGCACTGATAAGAAAATGATATTTCATTTTTCCATTTCCTCTTACATATAGCATAATTGAGCATTTTAGCATGAAATGCTGATGTGAGGTGATCGCATCACAACTGAGGCCAAAATTAAGGAGACGTAACGGCTATATTTTATGCCGTTGCGAAGCCGAGAACATCCTCTTTCAGAATCCACAGCCTCCCCAGAGGCTCGCGTTAGCATTTTTATACCTAAGATTTCAAAACGTGCTGTGCGCACTACTCTAGGCTGATTGAATCGCATGTGAGGCCAGAACTAAGGAGACGTAACGGCTATATTTGATACCGTTGCAAAGCTGAGAAAATCCTCTTTCAGAATCCACAGCCTCCCCAGAGGCTCGCGTTAGCATTTTTATACCTAAGATTTCAAAACGTGATGTGCACCCTAATCTAGGGTTGATTGTATCGCATGTGGGGCCGGAACCAGGCAAAACTAAATGCTGTGGTGTATACCATTGGAAAGCTTAGAAAATTCTCTTTCAGAAACTGCCACTCTCCAGAAAGTTCACCATCACGATTTTATACATAAGATTTGAAAATGTGGAATGCGCCCCAATCAAGGGTTGATTGTATTGCATGTGAGGCCGGATCCAGGAAAAACTAAATGCTGTGATTCACACCATTGGAAAGCTGAGATAATTCTCTTTCAGATAGTACCACTCTCCAGAAGGTTCACCGTCACGATTTTATACCTAAGATTTCAAAACATGCGGTTTGCAGAAATCCAGGTCGATCATATTGCATGTGAGGCCGGAACTAAGGAGACGTAACGGCTATATTTGATACCGTTGCGAAGCTGAGAACATCCTCTTTCAGAATTCACAGCCTCCCCAGAAGCTCGCGTTAGGATTTTCATACCTAAGATTTCAAAACATGCTTTGTGCAGAAATCAAGGGTCGATTGTATCACATGTGAGGCCAAAACTAAGGAGACGTAACGGCTATATTTGATACCGTTGTGAAGCTGAGAACCTCCCTTTTCAGAATCCACAGCCTCCCCAGAGGCTCGCGTTAGCATTTTTATACCTAAGATTTCAAAACGTGATGTGCGCCCTAATCTAGGGTTGATTGTATTGCATGTGGGGCCGGAACCAGGAAAAACTAAATGCTGTGATTCATACCATTGGAAAGCTTAGAAAATTCTCTTTCAGAAACTGCCACTCTCCAGAAGGTTCACTGTCACGATTTTATACATATGATTTGAAAACGTGGAATGCGCCCCAATCAAGGGTTGATTGTATTGCATGTGAGGCCGGAACCAGGAAAAACTAAATGCTGTGATTCATACCATTGGAAAGCTTAGAAAATTCTCTTTCAGAAACTGCCACTCTCCAGAAGGTTCACCGTCACGATTTTATACATAAGATTTGAAAACGTGGAATGCGCCCCAATCAAGGGTTGATTGTACTGCATGTGAGGCCAGAACCAGGAAAAACTAAATGCTGTGATTCATACCATTGGAAAGCTGAGATAATTCTCTTTCAGATAGTACCACTCTCCAGAAGGTTCACCGTCACGTTTTTATACCTAAGATTTCAAAACATGCGGTTTGCAGAAATCCAGGTCGATCGTATTGCATGTGAGGCCGGAACTAAGGAGACGTAACGGCTATATTTGATACCGTTGTGAAGCTGAGAACCTCCTTTTTCAGAATCCACAGCCTCCCCAGAGGCTCGCGTTAGCATTTTTATACCTAAGATTTCAAAACGTGATGTGTGCCCTAATCTAGGGTTGATTGTATCGCATGTGGGGCCGGAACCAGGAAAAACTAAATGCTGTGATTCATACCATTGGAAAGCTTAGAAAATTCTCTTTCAGAAACTGCCACTCTCCAGAAGGTTCACCGTCACGATTTTATACATAAGATTTGAAAACGTGGAATGCGCCCAAATCAAGGGTTGATTGTACTGCATGTGAGGCCAGAACCAGGAAAAACTAAATGCTGTGATTCATACCATTGGAAAGCTGAGATAATTCTCTTTCAGATAGTACCACTCTCCAGAAGGTTCACCGTCACGTTTTTATACCTAAGATTTCAAAAACATGCTTTGTGCAGAAATCAAGGGTCAATTGTATCACATGTGATGCCAAAACTAAGGAGACGTAACGGCTATATTTGATACTGTTGTGAAGCTGAAAACCTCCTCTTTCAGAATCCACAGCCTCCCCAGAGGCTCGCGTTATCATTTTTATACCTAAGATTTCAAAACGTGATGTGTGCCCCAATCTAGGGTTGATTGTATCGCATGTGGGGCCGGAACCAGGAAAAACTAAATGCTGTGATTCATACCATTGGAAAGCTTAGAAAATTCTCTTTCAGAAACTGCCACTCTCCAGAAGGTTCACCGTCACGATTTTATACATAAGATTTGAAAACGTGGAATGCGCCCCAATCAAGGGTTGATTGTACTGCATGTGAGGCCAGAACCAGGAAAAACTAAATGCTGTGATTCATACCATTGGAAAGCTGAGATAATTCTCTTTCAGATAGTACCACTCTCCAGAAGGTTCACCGTCACGATTTTATACCTAAGATTTCAAAACATGCGGTTTGCAGAAATCCAGGTCGATCGTATTGCATGTGAGGCCGGAACTAAGGAGACGTAACGGCTATATTTGATACCGTTGCGAAGCTGAGAACATCCTCTTTCAGAATTCACAGCCTCCCCAGAAGCTCGCATTAGGATTTTCATACCTAAGATTTCAAAACATGCTTTGTGCAGAAATCAAGGGTCGATTGTATCACATGTGAGGCCAAAACTAAGGAGACGTAATGGCTATATTTGATACCGCTGGTTCCGGCCACACATGCGATACAATCAAACCTAGATTAGGGCGCACAGCACGTTTTGAAATCTTAG
>OZ038454.1:6204968-6267576 GCA_964036195.1 Sphaerolaimus hirsutus | reverse complement strand
TGACGGTGAACCTTCTGGAGAGTGGTACTATCTGAAAGAGAATTATCTCAGCTTTCCAATGGTATGAATCACAGCATTTAGTTTTTCCTGGTTCCGGCCCCACATGCGATACAATCAACCCTAGATTAGGGCGCACCCCACGTTTTGAAATCTTAGGTATAAAAATCCTAACGCGAGCCTCTGGGGAGGCTGTGGATTCTGATAGAGGATGATCTCAGCTTCACAACGGTATCAAATATAGCCGTTACGTCTCCTTACTTCCGGCCTCACATGTGATACGATCAACCCTGGATTTCTGCAAACCGCATGTTTTGAAATCTTAGGTATAAAAATCCTAACGCGAGCCTCTGGGGAGGCTGTGGATTCTGAAAGAGGATGTTCTCAGCTTCGCAACGATATCAAATATAGCTGTTACGTCTTCTTAGTTCCAGCCTCAAATGCGATACGATTGACCGTGGATTTCTGCAAACCGCATGTTTTGAAATCTTAGGTATAAATTCGTGACAGTGAACCTTCTGGAGAGTGGTACTATCTGAAAGAGAATTATCTCAGCTTTCCAATGGTATGAATCACAGCATTTAGTTTTTCCTGGTTCCAGCCTCACGTGCAATACAATCAACCCTTGATTGGGGCGCATTCCACGTTTTCAAATCTTATGTATAAAATCGTGACGGTGAACTTTCTGGAGAGTGGCAGTTTCTGAAAGAGAATTATCTCAGCTTTCCAATAGTATGAATCACAGCATTTAGTTTTTCCTGGTTCCAGCCTCACATGCAATACAATCAACCCTTGATTGGGGCGCATTCCACGTTTTCAAATCTTATGTATAAAATCGTGACGGTGAACTTTCTGGAGAGTGGCAGTTTCTGAAAGAGAATTGTCTAAGCTTTCCAATGGTATAGACCACAGCATTGAGTTTTTCCTGGTTCCGGCCCCACATGCGATACAATCAACCCTAGATTAGTGCGCACATCACGTTTTGAAATCTTAGGTATAAAAATGCTAATGCGAGCTTCTGGGGAGGCTGTGGATTCTGAAAGAGGAGGTTCTCAGCTTCACAATGGTATCAAATATAGCCGTTATGTCTCCTTAGTTTTGGCCTCACATGTGATACAATTGACCCTCAATTTCTGCACAAAGCATGTTTTGAAATCTTAGGTATAAAAATGCTAACGCGAGCCTCTGGGGAGGCTGTGGATTCTGAAAGAGGATGTTCTCAGCTTCGCAACGGTATCAAATATAGCTGTTACGTCTTCTTAGTTCCGGCCTCAAATGCGATACGATTGACCGTGGATTTCTGCAAACCGCATGTTTTGAAATCTTAGGTATAAAATCGTGACGGTGAACCTTCTGGAGAGTGGTACTATTTGAAAGAGAATTATCTCAGCTTTCCAATGGTATGAATCACAGCATTTAGTTTTTCCTTGTTCCGGCCTCACATGCAATACAATCAACCCTTGATTGGGGCGCATTCCACGTTTTCAAATCTTATGTATAAAATCGTTACTGTGAACCTTCTGGAGAGTGGCAGTTTCTGAAAGAGAATTTTCTAAGCTTTCCAATGGTATAGACCACAGCATTTAGTTTTTTCTGGTTCCGGCCCCACATGCAATACAATCAACCCTAGATTAGGGTGCACATCACGTTTTGAAATCTTAGATATAAAAATGCTAACGCGAGCCTTTGAGGAGGCTGTGGATTCTGAAAGAGGAGGTTCTCAGCTTCACAATGGTATCAAATATAGCCGTTACGTCTCCTTAGTTCCGGCCTCACATGCGATACGATCGACCCTGGATTTCTGCAAACCGCATGTTTTGAAATCTTAGGTATAAAATCGTGACAGTGAACCTTCTGGAGAGTGGTACTATCTGAAAGAGAATTATCTCAGCTTTCCAATGGTATGAATCACAGCATTTAGTTTTTCCTGGTTCCGGCCTCACATGCAATACAATCAACCCTTGATTGGGGCGCATTCCACGTTTTCAAATCTTATGTATAAAATCGTGACGGTGAACCTTCTGGAGAGTGGCAGTTTCTGAAAGAGAATTGTCTGAGCTTTCCAATGGTATAGACCACAGCGTTTAGTTTTTCCTGGTTCCGGCCCCACATGCGATACAATCAACCCTAGATTAGTGTGCACATCACGTTTTGAAATCTTAGGTATAAAAATGCTAACGCGAGCCTCTGGGGAGGCTGTGGATTCTGATAGAGGATGTTCTCAGCTTCACAACGGTATCAAATATAGCCATTACGTCTCCTTAGTTCCGGTCTCACATGCGATGCGATCACCCAAGAGTAGTGTGCGCAGCACGTTTTGAAATCTTAGGTATAAAAAAGCTAACGCGAGCCTCTGGGGAGGCTGTGGATTCTGAAAGAGGAGGTTCTCAGCTTCGCAACGGTATCAAATATAGCCGTTACGTCTCCTTAGTTTTGGCCTCACATGCAATTTGATTGACCCAGATTAGTTCATGCAGTACATTTTGAAACCTTATGTATAAACTTTTGACATTGAACCTACTGGTCAGCAGTGGATAATGAAAGTTCACAATTTCAGCTTTCCAATGGTATAAAATATAGCTATTATGTATTGATAGTTGGGCACCAAATAGCAAATTATGTCAGAAATGCCCAATTTTGGAAATATTCACTTTCAAGTATATGCGATATATACGAATGAAAATTTTACATGTATTGCATAACTTACTGGACCCATTGGAGTACCTTAGGACCATTTTCACAATTTTCTTTTTTTTTTCGGTGTCCAGCTTTTGTTCCTGGAGTGGCTATTGACTCATAGACTGACTCATATAAAGGCCCCGTCCTTGCCATGTTTTCAAATCAGCGTATACCCAGTGTGTTTATATACCCCGGGTAGTGATGGAAAAAGCGCCAGGACTTTTGCGCCAAGCGCCAATGTTGCCAGAGAAAAACGGCGCCAAGCGCCAGAACGCGTGGCGCTTTTTGCTCTGACGCTAGCGCCAGGCGTTTTCTTCCTGTCGCCGCACATAAATAGCGCCAAGCGCCAAAAGCGCCTGAGACACTGTCTGCAAAGAGGGCAGAAATCTGCCTGCCCAATTAAATCTGGGGCCTGGTCATCCGGCTCACTGAAAAACTGGAATATTCCCATTTTATGGTACTATTCTGGTAACAACAGAGCTATAAAAAAATTGTGCAATTTTTTATAGTTATTTATCCAGCTTACCTGCACTGGATCCATTTCTAAAGATTCCATTGATCCAGTCACGAATTCCATCTGTGAATTGTTGTTGTTTTTTGCTCACAATGATTACCACCAAAGTCACACCAACTTGTCATTCTAATCTACCTTCAGAGCAGTTATATGCCTCATTCAATTTGTATATATCTGTCCTGGAAAATCCAGCACTTTGACCTAGACCAGTTTCACCCCAATCAAAGCCTTCTGGTGCAATATCACTATTGTACATAAATGGAGATGCAACATTTTTTACTCAAGTCAGCTGTGACTTCAATCTACATCATATACTAGCACTCTAATCATCACATTTTTAACACTATCAAAAATCTGAATTAACCACTTGAAGTCATGCCATGCCTGTCCCAATTTTTTTAAGCCTATTCATGCCACACAGCTATGCGTAAAAATGGTATTCAGCCATCATCAAAATGCTGGTTGAAGCACTGCTGCATTTTTTTAGTATTATGCAAGTGAACAGAACTCGCTGCTTCCATACTAACTTTGATGTAAGCAGTTGGCATACCCATCTGACAGGCAGAAATAACAACATTTTTATGTACATTTACCAATTTTTATTTTCTGACTTGTTTTTCATAAAATAAGATCCAAAAAATAAATAAAATTCATAAAATGTTGTTCTCCAAATGCATTTTGCGTCTGATTGTGCTCATTTTTCGGTACCAATCATTGCGCTCGTCACCCAGTGGCCTCAAATCGAATGCTTTATATATGTTAACCAGAAATACTGACCGACGATCTTTCTGCTGATAGTTGCCTGAAAACCTATTTCTGGATCACATTTGACAGACGTTTACTTCATGGGAAATGTGTTATACAGAATTATTGCTTGATATTCCCCAAATGTTGTTTGCCATGGCATTGGCAAGCTACTGATGTATCCAATGTACTGATGCTGCTGAAGTAATTTCTCTTCGCTTTTGCCATTTCACTTGCCAATTCACTTGCCGTTTCACTTCGCCTTTGCCATTTCACTTATCACTTCTCATTTTGCTGAACTGGCTCCCAGCTTGATCACGACAAAATATGGAAAAAATGCACTCATGAAATATTGAAAAATCTCAGCACAGAAACTCATTTAGTTGTTGTTTCAGGTAGCAGATTTTGTTTCAGGCTTGGGGAATCTCAGAAGTTTTGACAAACACAAAACTACACTGGGTTTTCAAATGAAGCTATTATGATGCTACTAACCATAATGCATTATTGAGAATATATCATAATCAGTTCCCAATGTGTTTGTAATGGCACTATTGATCATATAATTATGAGTATGTGTTGATGGCACACTTTTCCAATATATCTGGTAAACAAGGTGAATAGTCTTTACTTGTTCTGTGTGGACTGTATTACATAAATACATATGTAATTTTGCCACAATCTGTTATCATGCATCACCCTATGAGGTAGCTCCAATGCAGAAAAGTGCACATTTACACAATTTTATTGGAGTCGTTCTCATGCACAATTCTAGAACAAATAAATGTGCACACATCCCACATTGTTCATTTTTAAGGTCTGGAAAATTAACTTAAGCTATTTTTGGCTTCAGCATGCTCTTAAAGAAACTTATAGCTCAATACAGATCTACATTCTGGACAATATACATTGATGATAATGTTGCTTGTTAGTCATTTTTTATTCTTCTGTTCTGTTCAATGGCTCAGGTGTAAGATTGCAAAGCATTTTTGCATGTGTGCTGCAAACACCTCTGTGCATCAGAAATGGTTATTTAGTTTTCAGTGATGGTTTTCTACATTGGAACATCCCATAAAAATGCAGGGCAGGATGAAGATGAAATATTTACAAGTCTAATATGATATGAAGTTTGTTAGATGAAATACAGTATCTTATTCACTGTGGCATAGATACCCATTAAGGCCCATTTCACACTGCACTTGTGTGACGACAATAGATCTTACTCGTCACAGACCGTTTTGTGATGACAAATCTACTTTTAGCAGATTTTCATGAGTGTGATGACTGGTCGGCCTCGTTATTGGCGACAAGTAGCAACTCTTCTTTAGCCATGCTCATTGTGACGACTAGATCAAATATTTTACTTGTGGTCACACTCACGCAATGTGACGACCAATTTTTTTTGTAATTGTCGGCGCACCTGTCGGGGTCCGACAGTGGCAAATTTTTTTATAAACATGTATAACTCTTGAGCAACACACTTTTCATAGATTTTCTAGAGAGATTTAATTACATTTTTTTTGGAGGGATTTTCTGAGATCATATTTAATTACCGTATTTCCTCGAATTACACCCCGGGGGTTTATTTTTTCAGAGTGAAAATTTTGAGAGAAAAAGGTGAAAAATTCAACAATAACCACCATTTATAAGTTTTTACAGCCTTATATAACGATCTAGATGGTATAAACGATGTTCTAACGTAACACAGAAATAGTTTTGAACGTCTGTTAGGCATTTCCCGGACCACAAAGTCATAGTGCCCATTTTGAGGGTTGGTGTATGAATTGCCACAAGAAAACTTGACACGGGTCACTTTGACACGGCCATTTTGACACGAGAACCAGCTTGACACAGGGATGACTGGACACATGTCCAGAAAGACATATAAAGTAAGTCATATATACCAACTCGTCACAAAAGGAACTGCACGCCGCCCAAGTGCAAACAAATGCAGGCCGCATTGCAAAAAGTTAGTCAGTGAAGTCAGTTCCAGCATTCATTGTTTTTAGACATTAGAAATTAAACATTAAAGTATGTATTGTGCATGCAAAAAATTTTCTCATGCAAAGGTTTTTTTTAAAAGTAATTTCAAATATGAAATATCCATCTTAAAGGAGCAAAAATTCCGCATCCAATGAATCTTAAATCGTCAAAATCCATCAACTAATAGGAAACATATGCATATTTAGAGTGGCACAAATGTTACACCAGATGCTGCTATCGCGGTATTTATCTTTGGCTGCCGCGGGATCAATTGCGTCACAAAATGCGTCCCACCCCATATTACGCTGAAATTTTTAGGATTAAGAGTACCTAATCTGAATGTCTGTTACATCAGAGGGTCTGCCGCGCTCTAACAACGAGGTAGAAGCGTGGCATAGCGCATTATGGCGGCAACTTCAAATGCATCATCCGTCTCTCTGCCGCATAGGCGGCGTAAGTGCTTGTGCGCTTGTGAATGTCACAAGCGGAATTTTCGGTGTCACAAGCAGAAATACCTAGTTTACCTAGTAAAAAGTGTCACAGGGTCAAATTTTGGCCAATGTGATTGTGAATGTCACAAGCACAAATTGGAAACTTGCGCCGCCTATGCTCTGCCAACTTTGATTTCCAATTTGCGCAAGCAGCAGAAATTAAATGACATCAGGTGCCGGTTCCGCAAGTGGAAAAGTTAAGAGTTAAAACTTAAGAGTTAAATAAAATGATAAATGATAAGTTAAGAGTAAAGTTAAAAGTTAAGAGTTGAGTAAAATCATTTGTCGTTTTACTCAACTCTTAACTCTTAACTTTACTCATAACTTGTCATTTGTCATTTTACTCAACTCTTAAGTTTTAACTCTTAACTTTTCCACTTGCGGAACTGGCCCCAGATGTCACATTTAAAGTTGGGTGAGAATGTTTTAAGTGTAATAAAAGACAAAATGATAACAAATTTACTTTTTATACACCTAATAAACCATGCACCACAAATAAAGTATGTACAGTGATGTGTGACAAGATGGTCAAGTGCCATATTGTGTCTGTGTCAAAATGGTTATGTGTCAAGGTGGGCTTGTGTCCCGTGGGTCCCGTGACACTTAATCTGTGGCAATATATGCTGTGTCAAAATGACCTGTGTCAAAATGTCCAGATGCCCATTTTGAGGGGGGGTATTTCGAGGGGCGGGGTATTTCGAGGAAATACAGTATATTTTCTAAAAATTTATGATTTTTTTCCAATGCTAATCGAGAGCACTCACATTCAAGTATTCTCTCTGATCTGGTCTCCGCATCTCATGATAGAACCCCAGCACATGCATGATTTCATGAAGAATACTGCCAGGGCCATCTAAACGATCAGTGCATTCACTTGCTAGGTTTACTGTGCTTGTCGCCCTAGAAAGCTTCCCATTACAGCCCTGCCAGGGCTGCAATGATTTTATAGCGCACTGGTACTTGATTTCATAAATAGTCGGACAGAGAGGACAGTGTAAACTGAACAGACATATTTAGATGAATAAGGTTACATAAAAAATGCACCAAATTCACCGAAAGTAGCACCAATGTGATAAATGTGATGAGATAAAATTGATGGATTTCTTTTATTCAGATGGGATATGGTAGATTTCATTGTAAAGTGTAATGTCGCTGGAGCATACATTCCATCACTAACTTGTTTGAATACAACTCTGTGTGTTGGCAGATTGGTTGAACTGCTGTTCAGTTTTACAAATCTGATACATGAATACTGTTCAATGTAGCTGATAACATTCTCTATCTTTTGCACTTGTTTCTCACTGAACCCAGTGTCATCAAGTATCTGCAAAATTGAGCAGTTGATTTTGTTGGCAGTGTCTTAATTTTGGCACACTGCCAATTTTGCACTGAGCCACCTGATAAGGAACTATCCCTCCAACCCACACCCAATTGCTCAGTGGAATATTTTGAAATGTTGTTCCCGGTCTGGGAATAGGAACCATAGGATCCCTGCGCTGTCTATCTGAACAGTTCTCTGTGGTCTCGTACATGCTCGATTGATCAACTGAAAGAAGTGATTGGTTGCACTGGAATTTTTTGTGTAAATATGTCAAAAGTGTCATGTTTGAACTACCGTACATCCTCGATTAAGTCCCCCGCCTCGAATAACTCCACCCTCTCGAATAACTCCCCCCTGTTAGCTGACTGAGGAAAAAATAACTCCCCCCTCGAATATTTCCCCCTCTTTAATAGGTGACAAAGATGTCCATGTATGAAAGACGTTTTTATGTATGTTATCTTTATAAAAGACATGTATTTTTTGCAGGTAATGTTCACTAATCACTAGTATTGATTTCATCACATGAATTATTATAATTCGACCTCATTCATACAATATATTGATCATGGATGTAACCTCATAGTCTGATGAAAAAATAACCCCCTACCCTCGAATAACTCCACCCCCTCGAATAAGTACCCCTCAAAAAGCTCTGACGAAAAAACAACTCCCCGGGGGACTTATTCAAGGATATACGGTATGTAACTCAAACATTTCTCGGAGTCTGAGTCACGCTGGTTGAGAAACAATATTCATTGTTTCTTAAACATTTGCTTTTCGCAAGCAATTTTGAATAGTTTTTTTTGTGTCTAGAATAGAATAGTGTCATTTTGATACTGCATATTTACACGCCATGCATATATTTACACTAAAATATGCATAAAACCACATAACAGCATGAATATTTTTGGGTACAATACTTTAATTGTACCTGTACCCATGTATTCATACTTTTTCATGAGTACTTATTCTGCCTACACACACTAGTTTTCACCGTGACTTCGTGTGAAAACTGAAAATTTTTAAAATGCAAATTAATCACCACGGTTGAATGATTTAATTTAAATTCAATTTGAATTTTAATAAAGGTTATAATTTGAAAATTTGGAAACTAAAACACCTATAGCATACAATAAGAGTAGGCTGAATGTCGCCATGTCGCCATTTCAGTTTTCACACAGGTCACGGTGAAAACTAGTGTGTGTAGGGCCATTACTTCAGGGTATTTCTGATAATGTACTGTGTCAAGGGAAGATCCAAGAAGGAAATGGATGCACACAAAAGGCGAAAAAGTGATCGGATGAGTGTCCAATCAAACCAAGTTCATCACCCACTTTATTTCTTACACTGTGTGCCGTCTCCATTTCCATCATCCACATCTCCATTTCTAGACTGGGGAGAAAGCTAAAATTTTGGGGAAATGTTGACAACACTTCCCCTACTACAGGGGTTTTGCAGGCGGGTATGGGGGGGGTTACCCCCCCCCCACAATCTGCCAGCTATCTATCTGTCCCATAGACAAAACTTTTGGAAAACGCAAATGGAAAACAGAAAGTTGACACCATCATTAAAGGATTGCATTAAATCTTGGAAATGACCGATGGGCACGCGGTCGACCTCCCTGCGAGTGGTGTTGAGCTGCGGAAACAGGCGGAGGCAGCGCGCTGCAGCCACTCCGTTGCCTCCCAGCACAATCTCTTTGCAGCGTGCCGCCCTCCCGCTGCGGGGTTCCACGCATTGCACATGCATGTGATACTGGCACTCGAGTCTGCATGCTCACCTGGGTGGAAGTCTGCGTGTCTGGCGCTCTGCTCGCAGCTGGGGATGCAGTCGCAGGCAGCGCCGTCTGTGTGCATGTGCATGTGCATGTGCCTGTGCATGTGCATGCGCTGTGCCCCGTGGGCGTTGTGGCAGCGCCAGCCGCCTGCACAGCTGCAGTGACGCCTCATGCGCATGGCACAATTCGGGGCTGGCACTTTGGAGGGGAGTTACGGTCACTTGTGAGTTGCCAACCCCAGTATGCATGGGCCGATTCTACGGCAGTTTGAGTATCCCGATCAGGGCAATGTCCATTTTATTCTCAATTAACCACCCAATGCTGAGTTCGTTAGGTAAATAAAAATGCCAGTGCCTTGTGAGTACAGTTTTCCATGGCCAAAATACATATATTTCCATCACTAGACCATCACTCAAGTCCGGGGGATTGTTATAAAAAAATCCACAACCTCCACCCCCTCAAAAAAGCCATCCCCAAATTATGCTGTGCTCCTGAGCCGACTGTCCACTCCTCAGCATGCTGCGAAATTAGTGTCTCTAAATCAAAAATTGAAACCTTGCCAAAATATTATAGATGAGTCTAAATGCAATATTTTCATATTTTCACTCCACAAACAAATAACAATAGAATTATCTAAATCTGTCTGAAAAAAACCGGCGCCCCCCCCCCCCTCCTGGCTACCTACCTACTTCTTTTACTATGAGTGAATAAATTTGATATTTACATGTGTGGTACCTGCGACAGGTTTCTTTGATGGTTTTGTTATCCTGAATGAACTTTCCATTTCTGCAGACGGACATTATGTTTTTCTCATATACTTTCTCACTGTGTCCTTGACTGATGACCATCACCCAAGCAAAATTGAAAGATGCAATGCTTATTAACGATTTTAACGATTTTATCGTCATTTTTTGGTAAATATCTAAGTTTAATCCTTCAATATCTAATTTAAGGTAAATTTAAGTTTTCTAGATGTCCTTGCCAATCACCCAGATAAATACGTGTGTAAACATTTTGCTGGAAAATAAGTTGGATTTGTGGAAGGATTTTCACATGTCATTGAATAAAATATCAATGAATTAGATGCAATTCAGTGAAGCATTGTCAATGGCAATTTTTATTCACATGATGTAAAATGAATGCAAAAGTAAGCAGACGTCATTTTTCTTTCTTTTTGTCATCTTAGGTTGAGTTCTTCCACGCAGGAGCCACAAAGTTCGTAGATCGTAATGAACTCCGAATTGTGTGGCTGGTGTAAATTATGTTGGACGAGTGCCAAAACGCAAAAACACAAATATTTACAACGTGTTCAGTAGTCCTTTGTTTTCATATTTTATTACCCATGTAAGGATTGATTCCCTGAAATTCAAATTTTGCTCAAGTGTCATCAAAATGTGAAAACAATAAGTTCAAATGAAAAATGTGTGAGAAAATTGCTGAAAAAATTTAACGACAGGTAAAAACGTTTTTGAAAAAAAGTGGAACGACTCTCTTGTATTCGAAGAAAACGGTATGTGGCAATTGAATTATAGGGTGTGTTGTGCCGTTTGTTACGTGCCATTTTTATTCAAATTGGATCATACGATTTTATCATATGCCCCAAGGGGGAATTTTTTTTTCATTCGTCGTCTTACACCTTCGACTTTTTCAAGAGGGGGAATTATGCAAGCAAACACAGTGTACACATTATACGAGAAGTCACTTCATTGTAATAAATATGATTATGCCTGAAGACGCTACGCAGCGTTTCCCGAACCATGCAAAGTATTAATATTGTCAGGGAAGCGCGATTCAGCAACTTAATTCGTCGTGATGGTAAGTGAAGTGTGTGAAAGACACTTCACCTAAGAATTCCCCAAAAGTAAAAATCACAGAGACCGCTTCACGCGTTTCCTGCCCGCTTCACGGCACATCACGCATCCACTATCCGCTGTGAATGGAGTGACATTCCCTTCTGACGTGAACATTTGGATTATTCGAGGGTGGGGGCGTGCATTGACTAGTGATGTTAAAGGCACCGGGAAAAATGGCACCGCACCGCACCGGCACCTTTGCCAACGCATGGAAAGGGCACCTGGCACCCTGGGGCACCGGCCAGAAAATGGCACCGCACCGCACCGGCACCGGTGCCTTTTGGAAAAAATGGCACCGGCACCGAAGGGCACCGGCGGGTTGCCGGTGCTAGCACCGAAAGGCACCGCACCGGGCTGGAATTTCTGAAGTAAATATCGGGCAGTTTCTCAGTGGCGACATTTCGGAAGTGCATATTTCCATGAATTTTCCACCGATTTTGATGGTTAAGTACTTAAAATGATCAGAATTATGTGGCGATCACTTTTATGAAGCAATCACAGTGATTCCAAATGAACGATAAAATATTTAATACACTACATTGCCCATGGCCACTATTGTCTACTGATCGGAGTCGTTGAACAAATTTTTGAACAAATTTTGAACAAAAAAGTAAAACAAATATAAAATATAAAAATGATTTAAAATTCAACAAAATTTTAGATTCGCTCATCAGATCACGTATCAGGTATAATGGATATCACATACCTAGGTATATTTCTTTGATGGGATGTTTACAAAATAAGCCATAAAACGGTTGGGTAAATAGGTATATTGCTGTTTTTTGAAATATGAATAAGCACATATTTACAAAATTGCACAGCACATGAAGCCTTCACTGGTGCCTTTCCCGGTGCCTTTTACTTTGGCCCGGTGCTAGCACCTTTGGCACCGGCAAAAAAATGGCACCGCACCGCACCGGCACCGGTGCTATTCTGAAAAAAATGGCACCGGCACCGGCAGGGCACCCCTGAAGATTGCAATGGCACCGCACCAGCACCGGTGCCGGTGCCCTTCGGTGCCCAGCACCGGGGCACCGGTGCCCCGGTGGCTTAACATCACTAGCATTGACTTGACTGTGAATGTATGTACCTAGGTACCTAGATACAATTTGGATACTCGGCGTTATGACATTGAGATTGGCATAACACATTGCTAACGATGGCAAAAAAAGATTCGAAAATTCGAAAACATTTTCGAATTTTCGAATTTTTCCGGAATTTTCGAATTTTTATTTCACCCCTAGAAAAAACACTTAAAAATCGATTTATTTTTCAAAAAATTCGAAAATTCGAAAATTCAAAAATTTGAAAATACTTTTCGAATTTTTCAGGCAATTTAAGGCACTCTTAAGTTCAACGTACTACATACAATGACAATTGATACGAGGTGCTTATGAAAAAGCGAAACAAAATAGAAAAAATGTCCAAAAACGTTGAAATGTAAACTGCCCTGTAAAATGTGAAATGTCATGGAGAGTGTCAAAAGTTATGAAAATGCCCTAGAAAAATGGCAAACATATTTGCCATTTTCCACAGCATTTCCATGACTTTAGACACTTTGCATAACATTTGACATTTCACAGAGCATTTTACAGGTGTCTGGGACTGCACATAGGAACTGCACATATTTATAAGTAAAAGAGATGTGATCAAAGATATACTCCAGCGACATTACACTTTACAACGAAACCTACCATATCCCATCTGAATAAAAGAACAAACATAAAATTTTTTCATCATATTAATCAAATTGCTTTGATAAATATGATGGAAAAAATTTTTGTTTGTTCTTTTATTCAGATGGGTTATGGTAGATTTCATTGTAGGTGTAATGTCGCTGGAGTATATGAGTGGTTTTGAGTATTGGTTTGAGAAGTACCCATATTTCGTGCAGTGTGCACTGTATGCACTGAGTACGCTCAGTGTGCTATACTCAGGCGACATTACACCCTACATTTTTCTGGTGGTAACACTCCATCATGACGTCATAACCGCAGTCCGCAGTGAACTTACAGCTGACTGAACTGGTTCGGCGTCAGGATGAAATGGAGTGGAGTGGTGAATCAGTTCACAAGTTTTCAGTTGGCTGTCTGCCAGCCAAAGATATAAATCATATCTATTTGTAGATTAGCACGTCTGCCAAGTATAGCCACTTCTAAAACAGTCCAAATTCTGTGTTTAAAGCTTCAGATTCAATATTTTTCCAAAAAAATTCGAAAATTGTTTGAAAAAATTCGAAAAATAGCCAAAAAAATTCGAAAATTGCCAAAAAAGATTCGAAAATTCGAAAATTTGAAAATTAAATTCGAAATTCGAAAATTAATTCCAGGAAAAATTCGAAAATTCGAAAATTCATTTAGGAAAAAACACTTAAAAATTTAAATACTTTTTTTTGTAGGGTTTGCCATCGTTACACATTGCCACGTTGTAAAATGCCTGAAAATTTATTATGCGGATGTTACTTCGTGTTAAGACCATGTTTCAACGACAAACATTGATCCCACTTAGAACATGAAAATGGTATGCGAGTGCATACAGTGGACATTGGTCAGTGTATTGGAGCGTAAATACATACATGTGCATGATTCGCGACGAGAAACTGAAATCCATGTGACTTATTCAACAGTTTGTTGCCAGATAACGCATTTCATTATCACCAATATTCGTTCACTTCGCAGCATTTGCGTTTATCTTTGATTTGCGCTATCATTATCTGCCCAGTGCATTATAAATATAAAGAGATTTTGATTCTAGCCACTGTCAGTCTTCTGCTAGCACTTCTTATATTTTTGCACGTTCATAAATACAAACACATACAAAAATACCGTATATCCTCGAATAAGACCCACTATTTTCCGTTTATCGCAGGGTGTCTTATTCATGTGTGGGGAGTTATTCAAGGGGAGTTTCTTTACTCCGCCAACAGGGGGGGTTATTCAAGGGGGCTCTTATTCGAGGATATACGGTATGTATTTATATCCAAAAGCGCAAACACACTCGAAAATATCGGGCGAAGTTTTGCGCGCATGCAAACGGTATGCAATATGCATGCTGCCGTTTCGCGCTGCATGCACTCCAATGTTTCCAACGCTGATTGATAATATTCCCTCGGGAACTCGTTTCTGGTGTCTATTGCGGTTTTTGCCGTTTTCAACGCATCCATGCACCGCCGAAAATTTTTCTCGATTGTTGTGCTTTTAAATTGTGAACGACATTTCTTTCCCACCACAAACTGCCTAAAATTTGAAATTCAACTTTTACGGTAGATTCTGCAAGCGTTTACAGTTACGTTTTTCTTACACAATTCCGAGCTATTTTCAGTGTACAGCTTGTTTACGTTGGTCTACCCCGGCATCAAGATCGAATGATAAATCTGGATGCGGCATAATTGCACTTAGAGCGATGTCCATTTAATTGAAGCTAAATAGTGGCAGTCTTTCGCCATTTCACCATGCGTGTAAATAGCAAGAAAATGCTATGCCAGAAGGTCATTATGTACGCGTTTACCCATGTACACAGTACACCAACTTGTTTTTATAAGTTGTCAATCGTTTTATCGAACAAAAATCAGATATATGTGTTGGGGATCTCAATATTCCTGCTGTGGGGGGGGGAGTCACAACATTACCAACCCTATGGGTGTCACACCTAACCCTATGAGTTCTCGTACTCACTTAGGTAATTCACTTGAAACTAAATACTATCTCTGATTAAATCTAACACTTACTCACTTGATACGTTGGCTGACTGAATTGACCACAAACTTACTCAGTCAGCTGTTTGCTCACCCAGCAGTTTTTCTGACTCACTTGATTGAGTAGATTGAGATAGTAGATTGAGTTGGCAACTTACTCAGTTGACAGTGGGTCACCCAAAACACATATTATGATGGGTGCACAACTTACCTAGGTAACTATAAAAAGAAAAAAGCTCATTTGAAGCTTTTTCCCTAGATTGTAAGTATTCAGAAATACAATATTAAAACGATTTATTGAGCCGCCTGCGTTTGTATCTCGTTGTAAAGTGGCTCCTGTTCTAGAAACTTTTCATTCCAAGTGAATACAAACAGATGTATTTATGGCTATTCTATTGGAGAAAACAATTGTCCATATTCTAGATGAAAACCTTATGTACTTTTCGCCTGTTTCTCATTTTTCTCTGCTTGCAGAGCACTTTCGTTTGTTGTTTGTACAATTGTTCGATGTTGATTGGAAGAAATCTTGACATAAAAACATTTATCATACCCAGTCCTATAAACGAGCGCATTCCCTCTTAAATCTATATTCTGCGAGGAAATTATATACTATCTTACCTATATAATTGGTAAGCGTTCGAATAGTGCCAAAAAACATTGAAAATTGTTCGCTTCAATTGTCTCAAATCCAGCTTCTATACATTGCACTTTAATGGGCACATTTTATGGGTGTCGCCTTAATTGGTTTTCTTCACAGTTTTCTCACGTGCAGAAAATGAGGCAAAATGTCATATCTATCGGAGGCACTACAGTAGCCCGCTTGAATATTACACCCCATAATGGAATTTTCAGTTTTCCACTACTCAAAATTAAAAGTCCAATTATTATATAATACTTATAGGAAAAACCATACTTATTTATGATCATCTTGAACACCAAAATCTACCGTATTTCTTCTAATAGAACGGCATACTTCCAATAGAAGGGCACCTCCAATAAAACGGCAGCTTTTTGGGTCTTTTTCACTCGAAAAAACTTGACTGTCAACCTCAAATAGAACGGCACCCCCAATGGAGTGCCAGGTAAAAAGTTGACGAAAAAATAGAACGGTGTCTTTCTATTAGAAAAGATACTGTAGTTATGCATTTTTAGATTTGTTCACAACCCTTCACAGCACAGCACATCTCCAGCTAACGCAGGTGTATAGCCGCAGACAAATCCATTATACATTACCTGTAATATTCTCTATTTATTTATTTACCTTACTGGTACTGGAAGTTTTGCTCTATTGCTCATCTAACTTTTGCTTCTATGGATTACATTTATGCAGTTGACAAACTTCTTGACTTTTTCAAGGTTACCTTTTTTTGACATTGCTAGTGGTTTATTCCAAATTGTGTTCAGTGTGTCAAAACTAGGTTTCTGTATTATTTCACACACAAAATTTTAATTGGTGTGAATATTTCCTGTATGGACCTATACTTAGAATACTATTGGGTATGTTTAAATGTCAATAAATATGTTAAGACTGTTTATCTCCCCACGCGCCAAGACTCCTTAGTAGCATCTGTAAATTCATTTGAAATGCATAGATGCAAATTTTGATCGCATTTTTTCATAGTAAGCCAAATTGCAGTCAATACTTGCGGCAAACATTTTGTCGCTGCGCATGGTAAAAAATCCCGCCAAACACATGAAAATTAACAGAAACGTTCTCATTCATACCTTTTGAAAGTTCTATAGGTAGGTATTTTCCCCAGTGCGCGTGTCCGCAAAGTTTTTATGCAGTATAATACTGCAAACGGGAAAGTTTTTGGTGTCAAATGACACTTGTATTTCAATTACCAAGGTCGACAGACAGTCGGTTATTTCTCCATACTATTGATTTTTGCACTTTCTTTTTCAAAATGTGTCTTGAAGTGCGATGCCCCAATTTTTCCTGAGACCATGGTATTTTTACCTGTATTTTGAACGCGCATAAACATAGATAAAAAACTTGTAAGTGATATTTGTTATACATTATGTAGTGCAAGTTAATACCAATTTGAGTATATTTGATGTGCTGCCCTTGGATTAAAAGATAAGGTGCGAAAAAATCTCTCACATTGAGTTTTATCGCCGCTGCGATCGAAAGTCCATTCAACTTCAACCAGACATTTATTCAACTTTATTCATCGTTCATTTTGAAAATTCGACAAAATTTCTAAAACTTTTGGCTTCTAAAAAATATCATGGCTAGAGCAAGATCCCTGGTAGGCCGCGACCCACTTTCCCCGTAAAGTTCCCTGTATATTTTACAAAAGTGATAAATTTTGGATAAGTTCTCAAAGTATTTAATGTAAAGTGTCCAACTCAAAACTCGTGTGAAATGTCAAGAAAAATGTCAAACGACCGTTAATTATTCTTCCACATTTCACAGGGCATCTCACTTGACATTGGACACTTTCCATCATCCATCAATCCCCCCAAACCCCTCCCATACCCCTCACCCAACCCACCCCAACCCCCCTACCCACCCTCACAGTCGCCCACTTCGTCGGGCCCGAGCGCCAACGGCCGACCCGACGCAGCCCTTTCCCAGCCGGGCATCCGGCTGAACAAGTCGAGCGAGAATTTGACTGCTGGGAGTCAGGTGGGTTTTGGGTGGGTGCTTTTTGGTTGTTTGATGGCCAGGGGGCAGCCCAGACCATGTAAAATGCCGTACGTTTGCCATTTTACCGGGCATTTTCCATGAATTTTAACACTTTGCCTGACATTTGACATTTTATAGGGCTTTTTACAGGGTCTGGGAGTGGCACCTGCAGTGGCATTTTAGGCGTCCCTTCCTGATCCATACACAGAATATTTGGAATCTTCCAAAAATCACCTCCCCCCAGGCGATCACCCCAAAAGTTGGCCCAGTGCCAAGCGGGCTCCCAGGCGGCGATAAAGTTTTCAAATCGGCCAGAATGTCTGGCACTGCGAATGTCAATGGCAGCGGCGCGCCCCTGGCTAGTCATGATACTGAATCCATGGAAATTGATGCGGAGAAAAATGTGACTGCAAATACTATTACTGAGCAGAGGGGTCGCGAGAAGTGGGTTAACTTTTTGAGTTTTCAGTTTGAGTTTGCGTTTTTTTTCGTGTGGACTTGGCTTTTTAGAATTTGTTCGTCAATTTTTTGGTCGTTCGATATTTCGAAATTGATATTCCTGAATCCCAAGGCATTTTTCTTTTTTCCGACGGCCGGTGACATAAGTTTCAGGAGAGTCGTCGACTAGTCTTCTGGCACATTTTCTGACCTCGAACAATTGCAAATCTGCCAAAAAGCAAGCTTACCAAATTTCTGCAATCCGGTTCCACTCCATCGAAAAGATTGTTCAATGTTTCTCTTCACCAGCGTCGCGAAATCGATAAACCAATGTTGGCACAGTGCCAAATCTCATTATGTCTGTTTCCAATGTCAACAAACCATTTGTCAAGCAACCGCGTACTCATTAAAACGCAGATTGGGCGTGAAATTATCTGCTGGCAGCGTTTCCGATGGGGAATTTTGCGACGCTCTAAGCGATGTGAACCACGGCGGACCTACGGTTGGTTTTTAGATTTTTGTTTCTTCATTTTTTTGTCGATGACTTGACTTGACTTTGACTAGACCTGAGAGCGCTACCAGACCCTGTTCAATTTCCTGTGAAATGTCATGCAAAGGTCAGAAGTCATGTAAAGTTGCCATTTACAGGCTATTTTACATGCCTAGACACTTTTTATGACATTTTACAGGGTCTGGGAGTGGGATCCCTGGGACCTTTGTTTCCCGAGAACGCCAGAATGTGAGAACGCGAGAACGCCACACGTAGTGTAATCTGAGATATTTACCCTCAGTTTTTCCCATGACATCTTCGGTGAACTCGCCATTTTGACTTGAAAACCCGTTGTATGGATCACCCACGTTTTCAGTTGCTCCCATAGAAATTGAATTGATAATTGATGTACGTCAACTCAGCACGACTCACCCGACAATCCCCCGTCAACTGAGGAAGTTCACGCCACTCCTGAAGCCGTTATATCAGTTCCGATCGCTCCGAAACGAAAATCGAACCCGAATTTAAACGCGAATCCAGTTTCCGGCACGCTTCTGGATACGAACGACGGCAAAAATAGACAGCTGGTCAGTTTTGTTTATGAGTTTTTGTTGCATGATGTCATGTGAAATAGTATTGCATGTATTTTTGTAATACGTGATTCGTTGTTACTCCCTGTGCCCGACCATTCTTAGTTCACTATTATTTGTTCACCACCTGTCAACTAGTTACCCATTACCATTCCGAATATCTCGTGAGATTTATATTTTTGAAAATATAAGAAATGTAAACATATATCAATATATAAATTTTTATATTTTCTCCAAGATTTTGTTGAACACTTTTAATTCTTTCAGAGAAAATATCAAATATATCGCATTTATATCAATTTATATATTTTCCAGCGTTTTCCAAAAAATGTAGGCATATTTTAGTTTTGAGATTTTAATTTCTGAAATTTTATTTCATCACCCACTTCCCAAAATACCATCCTCAATCTCCACCAGCCAACCAGCCTAAGCAACAACACTTCCGGAGTGTCTTCCAGCGGCGACAGCCCCAGCCACACGCCGCCGCCCCCCTCGCCCCACTGGGAAACTGGGCACATTGCCAACGCGAACTCAGTTGACGGTTGTGCTACAGAGACAAAGGAAAGTGATAAGGAAAGAAGGCGTGCTTCGTTGGAATTGGTAGAGGAGCTGGTGAATAGAGTTTCCGATGGTGTGCAGGAGGGAGGTGTGCATTTTGGTTTTTGTTGTAGACGTTTGAAAGTGATGTTTTTGTTGTTGTTTTTGTTCGGCCGTCTATGAACTTGCACTTTCGCAGGGGTTAGTATGGATATAATCTACAGACTGGGGGGTGTAGATTTAGACCCCCTGGATTTTCTGAAATTTTCTGAAATTCTGATCCCGCGGGGGTTCAATGTATAGCGTTTTCCAAGTTGTAGAAAGCAAAAAAGTGAGAAAGATAGGATGTGAATAGCTGATGTATATTTTTATTGTTTTTGGAGGGAGGGGATTTAGTTGGTGGTAACGAAGTCAGGTGGTTTAAGAGAAAAGCAGCATGGAGAGCAGCAAATTCAAAATAAAAATGCGGAAAATCTAACATTTTAAAAGCAAATTGAAATTAAGGTGCGTATGTAGATAGCTTGCGGGTTCGGAAGCCCCCCTGAACCCCCCCCCAAATAGTTAAGTTTCCATAGTTTGCACTTGAAGACCACTTCAGTTCCGTCAAGTGTCATGCACGCTGTCAGTGATCACTCGCACTTTCAATTTCAGTGATCACCTCACCCCCGGCCGTCGATATCGACCCTCAAAGCGACACCGTTTTCCTTACTCCCCTGGAAACCCGCTCAATTTTGGCTGGCTGCCAAGAATCGACACTGACAAGCGGCGCTGACACTGACAAAATCGACAAAGCTGACAATTCTGTCGGGGGCGGGAACGAAACGTTCGACTTGTCGAAGAGCCTGGTGCTGGAGAGCAGCAAGTTAGACGATAACTTGTTGCTGATAAATCAGGAAGACTTTTTGTTGGTGGAGTCTGAGGAAAAGAAGGTTTGCGTTTCATCCTTGCACTGAATTTTTTATGTTTCTGGGTATTTTTTAGCATGTGCTTGCTGAATGTTGAGTTTTTGCGTTAGTTGAGGTATTGTTATTTCTTTTTTCGTTGTGTGCAAGTGATCAGTTAATTGTGAAGTGAAGAACGATTTACGATTGTTTTATGCCCCCCCCCCCCCATAGATATGGCCGAGGAACGTGGCTTTTTTCGTGTTGGTATTAGGGTTGGCCGATGTTTTTTTTAAACGTTTTTTTAATTAAAAAAACGTTGTTTTTTTTTAAAAACATGACGTCCGAAATGTTTGTTTTTTTTAAAAAACATCGGCAAAAATTTTTAGTACTAAGCACTAGGTATTTTGCAAAATTTTTGCGCGCAAGCGCGCAATTTCACACACAAATTGACATTGGTGGTTGTTTTCATTGGTTTTGTTGCATTTTTAGTATCAAAACATCCATTTCTATGTGCTACCATGGGTGAATAAGCCGACATATGTTGCTGTAATATATAATATTGAGGTAATGTGCTTCCATGTACCTCCACAGTGTGTAACTTCACTCCCAAAGTAACAACCTCCTTTTATAACCTTGTTTGATCACCATTCCGTGCCAAACTTTACCTGAAGTCACGAACATTCGACTATAAGGCGATATACGAACGATATGTCGACGAAAAATGGATATTTTTGACACAAATCACCACTTATAATGCTATCCCATGGCTCCACAGCCATTATATGGTCATATTTAACATCACAGAGTATTGCCAGTGTCTGATATACCTATATATGTTGACACTAGGTCATATCTGGGAGCTTTTAAAAAAAACGTTTTTTTTATTAAAAAAAACGTTGTTTTTTAAAAAAAAACATCGAGTTAAAAAAAACGTTTTTTTTTCCAACCCTAGTTGGTATCCTAAAAAGTATTTCCCTGGTCGTATACAAGTACCCTGATTGAGATTCTTAACGGTACCTACATCGCTTCAAAGCGCATAAGTCAATTGAAGAACCAGAATAAATGTAGTATTTTGGTAATTTCACTTTTTGCAGGTCGTGGGTCCGGAATCGTCTCACATCACCTCGAAAGTTGAAGCTCCGCCAAAAATGGATACAGGGTGAGTCAAATTGTAACCATTTTGTTTTTGTTTTGCCAACGTGGTGTCCTTTTGGCCGACTGCCCATTTGGTTACGGTTTTCCCCTCTGCTATAGGTCATGGCGCACTGAATGTTGTAAATACGTATTAAAAAAATGTTAAATGTACTCATGGACGTTTATATTTACATCATTGAGGTGTAGAATGTCGAGAATATTTTCAGACAGAATATTCAAAATTTCGGATATCGAAATTCGACATTATGAGTGATATATGATGTGCTACGTCATATTTATATTTCACAGCATTTTTTATTATTTAGTTAGGTACTTTTAAAATTTGCTATCGATATTCTGTAATGCGAAATGCCAACAACTTTGCAAAATGATGAACTTATTTAGTTAGGCACCGTTTACACGTTTTTGACGGCTCCGGCTACACTTGAAAAGTTCAATAGGTCGAGTAAAAAGTTCCATATTTATGAGAAAAAGGTTGACAGGCCTTGACTAGGGTTGGCCGATGTTTTTGTAAAACGTTTTTATTATAAAAAAAACGTTGTTTTTTTTAAAAAACATGACGTCCGAAATGTTTTGTTTTTTTTCGACCTCGACCAAAACACGAAAAACATCGACCGAAATTTTTAGTACTAAGCACTAGGTATTTTGCAAAATTTTCGCGCGCAAGCGCGCAATTTCACACACAAATTGACATTGGTGGTTGTTTTAATTGGTTTTGTGGCATTTTTAGTATCAAAGTATCCATTCCTATGTGCTACCATGGGTTAATAAGCCGTCATATGTTGCTGTAGTATATAATATTGTGGTAATGTGCTTCCATGTACCTCCACAGTGTGTAACTTCACTCCCAAAGTAACAACCTCGTTTTATAACCTTGTTTGATCACTATTTCGTGCCAAACTTTACCTGAAGTCACGAACATTCGACTATAAGGCGATATACGAACGATATGTCGACGAAAAACGGATATTTTTGACACAAATCACCACTTATAAAGCTATCCCATGGCTCCACAGACATTATATGGTCATATATAACATCACAGAGTATTGCCACTGTCTGATATACCTGTATATGTTGACACAAGGTCATATCTGGGATCTTTAAAAAAAACGTTTTTATTTAAAAAAACGTTGTTTTTTTTAAAAAACGTTTGTTTTTTTAAAAAAACATCGAGTTAAAAAAACGTTTTTTTTTCCAACCCTAGCCTTGACAACGAAATTTTTTCTATCATGAATATGGAACTTTTTACTACACTTATTGAACTTTTCAATGCCGTCGGAATAGTCACAAAAAAAACGTGTGAACGGTGCCTCAAAAAACCAAAACACATTCAATTCGCCATGACCACTTCAGGTGAAATGGGTGCATCATTTGGGCTGCCTAATTTTCATTACCATTACCATTCATCGCATCTATGTGCCTGATTTTCCACTGTTCTAATCCCGTTAGGGGGGCGGAGTCTATGGACGGTGGCGCCTTTGTGCGAAACAGCAGACAACATTCGTAAGTATCGATACTTTTTTGGCGTGAAACGTTGGGTATAACACGGGTATCGCACTGGGTTTTTGATCACACGTGAAGTGTCTATTTTTCTTTGTGTTTTTTTCCTGCCAAACACCAGAGGTGAGAGATCTTTACGCGTTTTTTAGGTGTCAGATTTTCTTTTTCTGGAGAAAAACCTGTCGACATTGCTCGATTTCTTTGCCGCTATCATTCCGCCATGCCGTGCACCTAGTTTTCATTCAATCACACTCTGTTCTAAATACTTGTCATCGTAAGGCTACTGACTCACTTTTCCACAATTCACGTGTTTTATGTGTCTCCGCACACTATTTAGTTTGCGAAGAGAATTTGCCAAACGCCTTTGCGTACTGTTTTGATAGAAAATAGTTAGCAAAAGTGTTTCACAAATTTGGGGCGTCAACTAGAGCCTGTAAGAATGACTGCACTTCACCGTGTCTTGTTTTGACTATGGATGAAAAAAATGTCCACAAAATTGGGGAAGTGGGAACTACACCCCCCTCAACCCCCTTTGGATACAACTGGTTAAACTTAAATTACACTTAAATTACAATAAAACCGATGAAAACGCGACCACAGATGTTGATTTGTATGTTAAATTGATCGGCCACACGGGAAAGAAATGCAAAAGCCCTGGTGAATAAGTACTGAAAATTTCAGCTGCCGTTTAAAAACGGTTTCGATGTTCGTGTTTTATAAAAAAATCCCTAGGTGACTGTGATTTTGACTACAAAAGAAAACAATTCTGTGTGTGTAAATGTTGTTTGTGTCACGGTGCGGGGTTCTCCTTATATTTATCTATTTATGTGTTAATGTTTTATGCGGTGTGAAAATGTTATAGGCATAGTGGTGTTTCCGAATGACCTCAGTGTATATAACGTAAGTACACACACATCGGGTATCCGTGCACAATTCACGTTTCCGTATGAATACATATCGCAGTTGACAGGTTTTTTAGTCGCAATTTGGGTACAGTATTATTTATTAAAAATTTAAAAAAACATAGCGTACAGTGTCACTGCTGGCACATTTCCGTAGGCCACCGCTTGCACTGAGTTAAATAAATATCATGATTTGTACTGCACCATTTCACACTGTTCCGTTTTTTAACTGGATTTTTCCAGCCAACACGTTTCAAACTTCAAATTTTGAAATGGGCCAATCGTCATGATTTTCCAGATTCCCGAAGCCAGAAAGAAAATTTCCATAAAGCAAAGCACAAAATCCTCCTATTCCACCACTATTAGGGTTCAAACTGGTCTAGGTTTTCGAGGCCGGTGTCGGGGCTGAAATTTCCATCTGCCATGACCTAAAGCAGGTGGCAGTCCCGCACCCTGTAAAGTGTCAAATGTCATGCAGTCGACCAAAAATAAAACGAAAGGTGGATTTTATTGGTGAACCTTTGACATATTTCATGACATTTGGCACTTGACAGTCTGTCGGACTGCTACCAGTGACGTCGGTACCGGAACCGGAAAGTCTCCCCGTTTTACCGGACCCGAAACCGTGACCCCTCTCTTTTGAACCCTAACCACAATATTTACACTAAACCCACAAATACCCTAATAACCCCCCCCCCTCCTCCCCAGAACCTTCACCAAATCGAGCGCTTCAGACGCGTCTCAATCTTTGGCGCAGCAGCGTCTCAGCGCCAAAGTGACGCCAATGGTGCAGCAAACCGCCGTGGCGCCAGTGAATGGCGCCAAGGTGCCGCCGGATATGGAGGAGTCCACTATCAATGTGCACGCCATGGCCGATTTGGCTGGGGAGCATTTGAGCGCCAGTATCGTGGCGGGGGAACAGAAGTGGGTTTTGGGGTGTTTTTACTGGGTATTTCTGTAGTTTTTTTGGTGTTTTTACTGTAAGTGACACGTGGGGGGTGCGGGGTCGCCGGGTGTTGAAATATTTACTTTATCAAGGTGTAGAAGACAGAAAAAAGAGCGCTTTTATGGTGAAAATTGGCCAAAAAAGTTCGAACAATTACCGTTTTTGTGTAAAAATGGGAAAAAGTCGCTCAAATGTAGGTACCGTATTACCTCGAATTAACCCCCCTTGATTTAAATCCCCCCTGAAATACCCCCCTAAAATTTGGCTGAGGAAATAATAACCCCCCTCTAAATACCGCCCTAAAATTGAATGTAAAGAGAACGTACATGACAAATACCACAGTTTGTGATCTGTACAATGCAGAACACACGTTAAAACCGATGATTGAGTGACGTTAGGGAAGGGTTTATGTGTATATACAGTCATATAAATATGAGGATAAATACATCTACATCTATGTAATTGTTTGATTTTTATACGTCTGAGTATGGGGAGTTTCCAAAAATTTCTGGCGAAATAATAACCCCCCTCGAATTTTCCCCCCTCAAATTTTGCTGGCGAAATAATAAACCCCCTGGGGGTATTTCTAGGTAATACGGTAGATACATATCCATTTGGAGGGGGGTACTGGCGATTGTAGCCAAGGTTAGGGTTCAAACGGGATCCCGATCCCGATCCCGGATCCCGTGAAATTCCGGGATTTACCAGTCCCGATCCCGATCCCGATCCCGAAACCCCAATCCCGATCCCGATCCCGAAATCTCAAAAATACCAATCCCGATCCCGATCCCGATCCCGAAAGTTTTCAAATCCCGATCCCGATCCCGAGAAACTCCCAAGTCCGGGATCCCGATCCCGGAAAAATTAGTGGAAATTATAAAAAGTGAAATAATGACGTTTTTGCATGCAAAAAAGTGGATGCAAACCCCCAGCGTCAATTTTATGCCACTTTTCTGGCATCCAACAGTGTTTTGAGACCTTTATGAACAACTGTGAATGCCAGAAAAATGGCCAAAATCTCTTTCCCTAGAACCCAATCCCGATCCCGGAAAAATGCCTATCCCAATCCCGATCCCGATCCCGTGACCCCAATCCCGGCCAATCCCGATCCCGATCCCGAAATCTCAAAAAACCAATCCCGATCCCGATCCCGAAACCCCAATCCCGATCCCGATCCCGATCCCGAAATCTCAAAAAGTGAATCCCGATCCCGATCCCGAAAAGTCAATCCCGTTTGAACCCTAGCCAAGGTTAGATATAAAGCTGAGCCGCCTCCGGGGTGGATAGATAGATAACTGGCCTATTCCGAGCAGGGACATTAATCCTCACAACTTTCACACAGATCACCCCCCAGCCGCGGTAAGCTCCGTCTAAAACAGGCGGACATGAACGCAACTATGGATTTGGATACATCCGATGCGATAACCCCCACCGTTGAAAGCGGAAAAGCGTTGGGAAACGCGCCCGAAGCTGTTAGCGTTGGGAAAATCGCTGCTAGGGAACAGATGGCTGATGAGCTTGTTAATGGCGCTGAGTGAGTTTTTTTTTTGGTTTCTAAGATTTTTGTTTTGGATAATGTTTGTGATTTAGCGTGATGACTCGCACGTGGACAGCGTAAGCTAGGCATTTTATTTTTATTTGTTGATCGATAATTTCGGGCGTGGTGTGTGCTTGTGCTTCGAAATGACTGGGATAGTGCGTTCCCCTGCCAGCCAAATAGTTCAGGAATTTATCTCTGATATTCTGCAGTGTTTCTAATTCAATGTAACTTCTGCTAGGTTCAAACTATATGCTACTTCATCAACTTACTCACACGAGCATGTTATATGGTTACATGAGCATGTTATATGCATTGTTTCCCCAAGCCACAGTTTTTATGACCCATGATATTCATGCTGGAGAAATGTTGTGGAAACTGAGTAGTTGGCAAAAATGTGCAAAAGGCTTGGTTCTTGTTTTTTTTGCATGCTGGTCTGCAGAATTTTGATGACCCAGACTATTCCAGGTTTGGTAACTGACTGGACCGCATGCTTTGCACAGAATGTTACCGTAATTTGGCGACTAAAGCCTTGTTGTCAATTTTCAGTGATAATTTTTTTGCATCGTGAATCATTTCATTATTCACAAGGATACGGTAGATTTTAGCGCAAATTGTGCAGTCAGTTAATTATTTATAAAACGCACTGTTCCAATCATGCCGGAACTCATTAAGTATTTACATTATGTTGACATTCACGGTATTTTCGGCCGACATTTTGTATTGCTTTGTTTGTAAATATTTTAATAGCCAATCCGAAAGGGTCTTCTTATTTAACTTCCCCCTATCCCTTCATTTCATAACTATGTATTCCGCAGACCACATGCTATACATTTTCTCTGAACGAAACACCTCAAGATGACGTCATCATTTAAAAAATAATAGTCATTCCAAAAAAAGATGATTTTGGGTAACATATGTTTCCTGTACTCGACTCCGCCTTTTTCTTTTTCTTTTTATGGAAATTGCGCGCATAAATATAGCGCTCGCACGTAGGACATAAGTATGTGCTGATGCATACTATACTGTCCGCGGAGTATACGTACTCTCACTATAACCTGCGTATAATTAGTTTTTTTATTTGTCACGCGATTCCGTTTCTCTATACTTGCTCTCTTTCAGTGTCAGTGTGTCTTCTTTCACTCAAATGTAAAATTGTAAAGTTTGGGGCCACTTTTCTTTCTAAAAATTTTTTTTAGTTTGAATTTATTAAAACTGGAACACACTGTAAAATGCGGCAGAGAAGCACTTTGTGTGCGAATGCAAACAACAAATCTCAGCACAATAAGCTCCATTTAAGCTATATCTAAAAAACAGTGTATATAAAAAGTGGTTTTGAAGTTATTCTCCGGTTGCAAACTTCTTCATTTGTTATTGTCTTCTGCATTTTGTGGCTTTGAGTTTTAGGTCTAGAAAGTATTTATGTAAATACTTTGGCACGGCTAATTGGGATGGGTAAAACTGTTGCAGTATTTTCATGAAAGCTTTTCGTGTCGAAATTAGAGGTCATTTTTGTGTACATTTTTGGGGGCCGTATACTAGTTGACAAGTTGCGTACTACTGTGTTCAAATGGCCCTACACACACTAGTTTTCACCGTGACTGATGTGAAAACTGAAATGACGACATTGCGACATACAGCCTACTCTTATTGTATGCTATATGTGTTTTAGTTTTCAAATTTTCAAATTCAAATTCATTAATTCAAATTTATAAAAAATAGAATCGTTCCACCGTGATGAGTAATTTACATTTGAAAATTCACATTTACAAATACATTTCAGTTTTCACCGAAGTCACGGTGAATACTAGCGTGTGTAGGCACACTGCGTACTAAAAATGTAGAATTTGGTGCTAGCGCCAAAGCAAATATTTAGTGCCGCAGCAAAATGGCGCCAAGCGCCAAGAGCGCCATGGCACTTTTTGTTTTGGCGCTACTAGTACGAAAACTCAAATGTTTAGTATTCAACTTAACGCAACTGATCAACTAGTGTGCTGCCGCCATTGGTATATTTTACTGAACCCCTTTACTTGAAAACGCTTCACTGCGCTATTAGGGGTTTTCGCTCATTTGAATTTATTGCCTGTTCCTTTAGTAGAACGCACTATCAACTGCCTTGGGTGCACAACGCCCATGGGTAGGGTTCGGATGATGACTTTTCAATATCGATATTTGACATTTTTTTGGAAACTCGATATCGATACTGATTAGACACTCGATGTCGATATTCAACATTCAATAGAATAAACTGGTCAATATCCTAAACAGCGGACACGCCAGGTTTGGCACCCAAAAGTTGAGTCAGTGCCGGACGCCATATCTCCAACTGTAGTGGGGGGATTTGTTCGAAATTTTGAGGCCATATACTCGAAATCCCCCCACTACTATATACGGGCTGGGGGAGGTCGGCGACCCACCTGAGTGTGGGTCGCCGTAAACATGAATATTTTTTTTGAAAAAATCGCTGTGCACGCGAGGTTTGGCACCCCGTGTTTGTTTAATATAACGGGCTGCCAAACTAAAACTGTTGGGCGGAATTGATCAAAATTTTGAGGGGGTGTACACGACACCCCCCACTACTTTACACGGAAATTTGAACCCCCTGGCGACCCGCCTGAGAGTGGACCGTTGGAAAACAAACTGATTTTTTGTCTGTCCGAAAATTCTCTGTCCAGGTTTGGCACTGGACAGCAAAAATAAAAATTAAATTAGAAAGTCCCCTAAAGGACACAAGGTGAATTTTGTTCCTGCAATGACATCATCGATGACATCATTATAGTGACCCCCATTGAAACTCCACCATGGTTCATTTTTGGGCAACGTTGTTTACACAAATTTTTACCTTAAATCATCTCCTAGAGGACATCGTAAACCAGCTTTAAAAGTGTGTATTAAAAATTCAACTTAAAATCGAAATCTGATCTGGAACTTTTGTGTGGGTGTAAAAGACACACAAGTACCAGATAAAATTTTGGTCTTAAAATTTGTTTTTTAATACACACTTTTAACAGTGGTATACATTGTCCTTTAGGGGACTTTCTAATTTTATTTTTATTTTTACTGTCCAGTGCCAAACCTGGACAGAGAATTTTCAAAAAAATTGGTTTATTTTCCAACGGTCCACTCTCTGGCGGGTCGCCAAGGGGTTCATTTTCCGTGTAAAGTAGTGGGGGGTGTCGTGTAAACCCCCTCAAAATTTCGATCAATTCCCCCCAACAGTTTTAGTTTGGCATCCCTTTATATTAAACAAAGACGGGGTGCCAAACCTCGCGTGCACAGCGATTTAAAAAAAATATTCATGTTTACGGCGACCCGCACTCAGGTGGGTCGCCGACCTCCCCCAGCCCGTATATAGTAGTGGGGGCGGTTCGATTATATGGCCTCAAAATTTCGAACAAATCGCCCCACTACAGTCGGAGATATGGCGTCCGGCACTGACTCAACTTTTGGGTGCCAAACTTGGCGTGTCCGCTGTTTATATCCTATATAAAAATAGTCGATCGATATTCCATATTTTTTAAAATTGTCGATATCGATATTCGATATTAAAAAGTAGTCGATATTCGATGCGATATATCGCCCCAACCCTACGCTGGATGCATGTTTTCAGCCACGCACATATTTTATTTTGACCGCGCTTTGATAGGACTAGCGGGTTCCAGCTGAGAACGCATGCATTTGTAAGGAGCCATACCCAATGTTTGTACTTTGTATGTGGACCATTGTTTATGATCGGATGTAAGTGTACATATGTTGATTTTTGAGTATTGGCTTTTTCTTTTGTCGAACCCGGCTAGTGCAAGTAAATTTTTAGCTTTGGTTTGGTCGATTTTGGAGCATTCAGTGGCTAGATTATGTGGGATTACAGTATCAGTGAGGAACATCACTGTTAATGCATCGCTGCCTTCCCTGAATACTTTATTTAAGAACTATTCCATGCCAAACTTCACTTAAGCCATGAATGTTCAACGAAAGGCCATATATTTACCTGACAAGTAGACATAAAAATGGATTTTTTGACAGAAATAGGAGTAAATAAAAATATATAATGCTATCTCATGGCTCTACAGCCATTGTACGGCATTATGTAACATCACAAATTACTGCAATATGTTAACTTATATAGCTGTATATGCTGGACTCATAACCATATTTAGGAGCTTTAAAAATTCTGGTTTTTTATTTTTTTTGATAATACAGGCTCGTGAACAGAAAAAAACGTTTTTCCATCCCTACTTTTATGTGCAAATACCATGCGGTGTTATATTGAGGTCCCCCTTTGGTGCTAACAACTTTCAACAACAACTTTCAACAACAACAGCTGCTCTCTACTCAACAGTGTTTAATTGTTTTTTTTATGTTTTCGCTCGGATAAATTCTCTCTTTCCGACAGATTTCTCCTACATTTCCGTTCACAATTACTTCTCCCACTTATCCGCCTAACAATCACAATCCTCCTTCCAGGACCGAATTTCCACCAGCCATCGATCAAACCAGTCACAAAAGTCAAAAGCAGCAAAAACCGACCGCCCCACCCGTCGGTGGCGGCGGTGCCGGGCTCGCCGAACCCGTCGCACCGGGCGCCGATGTACAACACGAGTCGTCGCAGCCGCAGCGAAGGGCGCAGCGCGCAGATAGAGACAAGGAGAGAATGAAGACTAAGACTTTGAATAGGTTGGACTTGGAGGGTTATTTTGTTTTGTTTTTTTTGCTAACGTTCGAGGGTGTTTGGGGGGTATTGGCTCTGAAAATATCAGATATAACCAATCATTTCAACAGTTTGTATTCGATGTGTACTAAACGTCTCGGATTAGTTCACGTGGGAAATCATTTTTCATGGCAAATTGTTTTTGTTGAGGAGGGGGGGCATTTCAGGGGAGAAATTATTGTTTTCGGAACTTTAACAACATTTTTATCTATTACTTGTAATAACAATGTTCGACAGACAAAAAAAATTCTGGCAATTTCTACCATTCACTAATTCATAATTCACCATCCATAACTAATCGACGATTTACGGTAAATAAACAAAACTTACAGGCCAGCCGAGCAGCCAGAATCAGGTTTGCCTGCAGATCTAGATTTGGATAAACTGCTCGCACAGCCGGCCGCTCTTTTGCAACAGGTTTGGAATTTTTGCAACTAAAAAAATAGTGACGTCATTTTTGAGCAACTTTTTTTTCCTGTTTTGGTATGCTTGTTGTAATTACATAGAATGTATCTTTTATCTTTATAGATTGTGCATTTGTGGTTGTATTTAGATGGCTATTTATTAGTTTTTCCCTTAGGTAATTGGCTAGGGTATCCCTGATTTTATTCATCTACTGAAGGTCGCGTCCGGGGACCCGCCCTTTCCAGGGTTAGACGCGAAAAATTCCCATAATAATTTATTACGTTTTTTTTCGACTTCACGCGCAAGCGCGCAATTTCGCAACAAATGGCGCCATTTCATCACTCCAGAAGGATCCACCCATCGGGCCTTGTAAAATGCACCCCCCGCCACCTTTGAAACTTGAAAGTGTCCTGGATGCGTGCCTGCATACGTTTCCACAGTTTGTGTTGAACGTTCGAACGTTGCTTCTTCGAAAGGGAGCCCTGGCTTGTCGTGCCGGGAGCGTCAATGTCCAGGAGCTACTCCCAGACACTGTAAAATACCCTGCAAAGTATAAAATGTCATGCAAATTATCAAAACTCATACAAAATGTCAAATCACCAGCAAACGAAATAAAATAAATATTTACATTTTACATGACTCTTGACACTTTTGGCATTTGACACTTTGTATGACATTTTACAGGTTCTGGGAGTGATCCCTGATAGAGCACCACTGCTTTATGCTCTCATTGGCAATGTATTCAACCCTGGCCCTATAAATGAGCTTGGTGCGCCCGCTCCACCGCAGCCGTGCCAGTGTGTTGCCGCGCACACTCTTTAGTTGAAAGTAAATATTTACAAAGCTGATAAAAACAAGGTTTTAAACACATTTGAGTTGACCGGAATCTATAATTGGGGATCTTCGTGAATTGTAGTTGACGGGTCTTCCCATTCCTGTAAACTGAAATGTGTTCAGAACAGAATTGTCAACTCTGCGTATTTCGACTGTCAACTAGTTTGCGTAGCACCTATGCCAATCATTTCATATCTGTTGTACAGTACAAAATCGCCTATCGATATGCACCTTCACCCGACCCTGCTTAGATTATTTATTCTTCACTGTAGATTTTCAGTGAATGGCCCTACACGCACTAGTTGACAAAAGAAACTTCTAAAGTTGATTATGCTGTTTTGAACACATTTGAGTTTACTGGAATGATTTGTCTGTCAACTACTTTTGACGGATATCAAAAATAATCCATTCCGGCGAACTCAAATGTCTTCAAAATTGAAATTTTCTTTGAAGTCTTCAAAATTGATTTACCAGTTTTGAAATCCTCACTTGTCAACTAGTTAGCGTAGGCACTTCCCACCAATACAATCATTGTTCATTAGTGCTTGCATTCAGAACGGCACCGATAATGCAACACACGATGGGGACACTGCAGCAGTTGATGAAGCCATACAGCAGGCTGTTTTGGAGGTGGAGCCGGTTATTTTTATGTGGATGCTTGGATATTTTTTGCTGTGCTGCTTTTTAATTTTGTTTGTTTTTTTCGATTTGTACGATTTGAACTAGGGTTGGCACTTGATTGTTTTTAACTGATTTTTTTTTCTGATTTTTTTTTAATCAAAGGGTGGAAACTGATTTTAATTTTAAAAAATCAAAAGGCAAAATTTCTGGTAGACTTGCACTAGGTATTTTGCATTTTTCTTGCGCGCAAGCGCGCAATTTCTCATACATATTACCATTTGTGGTGTTTTCATGGGTTTTGGGGAATTTTTAGTGTAAAATCTTCCATTTATTCATGTTACCATGTAATAATACGCCGTGATATGCTAGTGTAGTATATAATATCAAACCAATGTGCTCCCAGATACTTCTACAGTGTGTAACATCACTGTCAATGTATTAGCCTTCTCTTACAACCTTATTAAAGCACTATTCCATGCTGAACTTCAGTTGAAGTCACGAACATTCGACAAAAGGCGATATACGTAATAAGTCGACGTAAAATAGATATTTTTGAAAGAAATCGCTACTTATAATGCTATTTCATGACTCCACAGTCATAATATGACCACAATTGACATACCAATACATTGCCTGACACTTAACATACATATATTTTTTCTCTATAACCCCATTTTTGGCGATTTAAAAAAAATCTGATTTTAATTTTAAAAAATCAATATTTTTTTTAAATTGATTTTTTTTTTAATCGTTTTAAATCGTAAATGTTTTAAAAAAAATTGATTTTTTTCCAACCCTAATTTGAACTTTTCCAATTGCCATTTTTCCTCTGGGCTTGCCTTTAGTTTGATAATTTCTATTGCCCTTCGAATTGTATGCTTTTTCACTTTGGGAATGCGTTGTTACTAATACAAACTGGTGCCAATTCCGCATGCATTTGGAAAAGAACAGTGGTAAAAATAATCATGACTGGTAAAGCGAATGATAAGCAAATTTGTAAATGAAAATGTTTGCCACTGAACTTGCCACTTGTCACTTGTAGCTACTGACAACAATTGCACCAAAAATAGCCACTACACTTTTGCTGGAAACTAAGTAAATAGGTATGCGCGTTGCAGACTCTCTGCAGCCACCAGGCCAAGTTTTCGCTTGACGCAAACACATGCTCACAAAAAAAGTATCAAAAATTTCTAAGTCACAAAAAACGCTCGATTACAATCAAATGTAACTTGATGATACTTTCGTACACAAAATGCTTTCGCCACTGGCTGTGAAAAGCGAACAACACACTATTCATGAAATTATCCGTTGTGTTCCCAGTCAGTTAAGAAAATTTGTGAACATTTGTTTAAGGCTGGAATTAGGCCGCAACTTAACTCGACAAAAAAATTATCCAAATATTTCAGACGGCTGGCAGTAGTGAGATTGACGATGTGGCCAGCCGATTGAAAGTACAATTTCAAGCTGTTTTATTGAGTAAAGAAAGGGAATGGTCGGCCAGACTTTCCAAGGTAACTTTTTTTGTATTTTTTTGCAAAAAACTTTTTTCAAAAGGCGTGGGCCATTGTAATATTTTAATACGGTATTCTTAGCTACCAACCTTCAGTTCAATATTGGTTGAATTGAACCTGTCTTCAAGAAGAAAATCAATTGAAAATGATCTCTGGAGCATTCTAGATGTTTTCTTGGCACAGTTTCCAATTTCATTTATTTAATTGGCTGGCACTACACTCTAGTTTACGGCCCAAGTTTTGGAAACAGATAAATCTGTTTTACGTACATTTAAGGATATCAGAATGAGACATTTTCAGTTACCCGTGACGAAGTTCTTATTCTGGTCAACTCAAATGCGTTCAAAACCAAGGACGTTTCCAGGGGGGGGCTGCAGCCCCCCCCCTTCCCGGGGTGAGACCTAAAAAGTCCCAGAAAATGCAACTTTTTCAATGTTTCTTTAAAAAAATTTGCACGCAAGCGCGCAACTTCTTCTCCATGCATTGTATTTTCAGCGGATCGGCCACTGTAAACCAATATCCTTCGAAATGCGTTTTTGCGAATTTTCGCTGTATATGTATGCATATTTACATACATATAAAGCGGTTCCTGGCGCTGGCGCCAACGCCAAAAGCGCCATGGCATGGCGCCTTTGTATGGCGCTAGCGCCAAAACGCTTTTTCGTACCTATATAGGGAAAATGAGCGCCCCCCCCGTTCGCCGGCACCCGTAAACAAGCAGCCCCCCCGTAAACAAGCAGCCCCCCCGCTCAAAAATCCTGGATACGTCCCTGTTCAAAACTTCGGCCTTTAAGTAGCGTAGGCGGAGTCAAATAAATACCAAACCGATCTTACACTACCCACTTTGACGCCAAACGTTTAACCCCTCAAAATAAATCCCCCCCCAGGAGCAAAAATCGAAAAACAAACACGCGGACGAGATGCGCGAGATGAAAAAGGAAAATGCCCGATTACGCCAGGAGGCGTCCCAGATGAAATTGTACGCAGACGATTGTAGAAGATCGCTGGATTCCGCCTGTGCGCAGTTGAGGTTGGTAAAGCGGGAAGGTTTTTGCGATTTTTAAGGCAGTAAAGTGAGAAAATGAGAAATAAATGGAAAATAAACGTATAAACAGTCGAAAATAGCTGTAAATAGGCAATATGTATTACACATGAACTATTGGTTTTGAAGGTGAAAATAGGCACAAAAACCCTGAAAATTGTCGATTTTGTGTGAAAATATTGGCAGAATTTCACAAAACTCTCTCCAAATAACCAGGTAGGTTTTGGGAGTAACCCCCTCCCCCTACAAAACCCCAAATTTAGCCATCCCACAAACTTATCGCAAATGCGCAGCTCACTGAAAACGGGTGCGGGCGGCGGGTCTGGCACTGTGCCAGATTCCGAATCGCTCATCCGCGAACGGGATCAAGCTTTGGAGGATTTGCAGGCTGTCGAAGATTCGTTTGCGGATTTGCACAGAAGATATGAAAAGTTGAGGGCTGCTTCGGAGGAGTTTAAGAGGGTTTGTTTTTTGTTTTACTTTTATATTGTGGAAGGAAACCTAGTTTTGAGTATACTCGGCGGTCATCACACTTAGTATGGAAAACTACCATAACCCATTTGAACTATGAACTAAAAAAATTACAGTTTTTTAATCATGATATCTCGTTTTTACTATGGAATAATTAATTACGAAATTTATCATCAGGTTTTATTCAATTATGGTAAGATTCCGATTCCAATATGATGAATTCCGATTCCAATATGATGAATATTAACCTATCTAAAATATAGGGGGAAATATGTATATAAGCACATAAAGCTGAAAATTGGCATTTAGGAAGATGAACTTGTGACTCTGGACTAGTGATTCTGACAGTGAAAAAGTAGAAAAATTGGCGATTTTGAGCAAAAATTTGGGTAAAATTTCGCAAAGATCGTTCCAGATTAATTTTTGCCTCGTTTTTTCGTTGGGGGGGGGGCCTACAGACCCCCTGCATGACATTGGACATTTTACAGGTACTTTTGCGAGTGGCCCTTAACTCGAGATCATAAACTAGGTAGATCTATCTCAACCCCCCCCCCCCCACAGAACACTGACAACCTAGACGGGGAAAACTCGGCCCTACGCGAGCGCTGCGGCAAATACGAGGAGCGCTTCGCGAAATTACGCGAGTACGCGGAAACGAAGTTGGGTAAGGCGTCGGACGAGATCGACAGGTTGGAGAGGGCGAGGGACAACGACACGCTGGCGCTCAGGGCGCAGTTGAAGAAGAGGGAGCTGCAGATTGAGAGCTTCGAGAAGAGCTTGGAGCAGAAGGTGCGGGGGTCTGGGGGTGGGGGGTTGCGGGGGTTGTTGTAAATTTACCTAGTGATGTGTGATGTTTTGTCAACTGGTTTCAGTTGACAGTCAGATTTTTGTTGGATGTGTATGGAATTGATTGCCCTAAACTATTTTATAATTCAAATTAAAGATTCAAGATTCAATTAAAAATACAAGATTCACTAAGATTTTATTCGCATGCAATTCACATTTTGTGACATTTTAGATTAAATTGGAAACTGAAATAAATTTTTTGCCGCGTCATTTTGTGTGTGTAGGGACAATTTACGTTTGTTATCAGGGTTCTTAAAATCGTCTCTATGTAAATGTGTTTCAAACTGTATCTTAATTCAGTATCTTTTTTCAGGAAAAAGAAATCAAGGAACTGACGGCCATATGCGATGAGCTTATACAAAAAGCAGACAATACTGGGCAGTAGAAACTTACTTGTCACGATATTTACTCGTTTTGTAAATAAATAAATACCGTAAGCCGTCGAATGTGCTTCCTGTGGGCGTTGCGGCATTTGTTCCGCTAACTTGAAATTATGCTAAAATTACTTATTAATTTTGTGAGTTGAATCGAATATCCTTTTGTCCGTCCCTTATCCAGACGCCTTTGAAAATGCCTAAATTATTGTGTATTTTCGGCTTTTTCCCTGTCGGATATCTAGTCTGACGTGCAAATATTTAAGACTGCAGAGAAAGTTTTTTGTGTAAGATGACCGATAAATATTTAAATATCTATATTTTCTGTTCAGACCTGCTCATGTGGCGCGGTGAAACTGCACTGGAGCACTGAAAGTGTCATTCCACAGTGTAAAAAATACAAGATGTTTTTCTCAGAATATACGTTTTCCTGGAATTTGAATTCTTTCTGGTTAATTGTCAGATGACAGAATTTTACTGGTTTCTTAATTGGCTAAAAAGTCATCAAGTGCACGTAGGAATGGATGGTGTTTTTTTTAAATCAACGTTTTTTCATCCGTAAGTGCACATTTAACGTTTCCAGGGAGAATAAACGTAAGTGCATTTTTCCAGTGCACTTTTACCGCCGCAGTGATTGAATAATAATAATAAGCGACTGCTCGTAAACACGAACTGCAGATTTTTGCATCGAATGCATGTAGCACTGGTCAGGGTTTTTCCCAAACTTTGATTCCTCAATGACTTTTCCACAATTTTCATGTCATTTTCATTTCGCGTCACCGGAATTAGGTTTTCATCAACTAAACATAATGGAAGTCAAAAATAACTCATTCCGGTAACTCAAGTGCGTTCAGAACTGATTTATGTGTTTTCGAAATTTCGTTACATACAAAATAGCTCCTGTTTGAAGGACCAGTGCTACATGATTCACTGAAAGACAGTAAAATTGATTATGGTCTCAGTCTCAGTGCTTCGCTGGGTAGCGCACTGAGCCATGTAACTCGGTTGTGTCATTCTATTACTCGATTCTTTTGTCAAGTTGACGGTCGACACACTTGTTGACTCTTGCGTGTCAACTGGTCGTGTCAACTCAGATTTCGGTCTCACGTGTCGTAGAGCCATCTCCAGGTGCTGAGTTGACACAGACTAGTTGACACACATGTGTCAACTAGTGTGGGCTTTGATGTGAGGCGATAATAATTTGAATAAGTTTATTTGAATAAATACTATTTGCATTTTTCTTTCTGCTATTGATCGTGCTTTTGGTGATTTTTATTAATGCCGTTTTTTCTTTGATGCGCTGTTTTTAGTTGCGCCTATGTGCTGCTCTGACGCGTATTTAACCGGCCCTTTTCGGCTACCTAATTTACATTGCGACACAGTTTTTTTTAAATGTTAAGCTGGAGTTACAGCGTAATGTAAAATGTTTACAGTGTAATGTAGGATTTGAACTTTCCGGTAACATTAATTACATAAGAATAGATAAAGACATGGTTTGTAATTTGCCCTGTATCTTTACTATTTCATTTTACGTTACGCTGTAAATTCGGCTTAAGGATTAGACTTGACTTCATTTGTGATCAAAACGGGGTATTTGAAAATGAAGGAACATTGTTTATCATATACATTCATTATATATGTTTACCACTGAAATAATGAATTTTCCGGACCGGAAGAATTTCCTGAGGAATTGATACATAGTGCTAATCCCAAACCCTATGAAGTGTAAGGTAAAGTGTCCAATGTCATGTAAAATATCATGAAAGGTGTCAAATGTCACGACGAATGTAAAGTGTCAATTGTCATGCAAAGTTCAACTTTTCAATCTTTTCTTTTTCTGTTTTGATGGACACTTGACACTTTACTCTTTACTTTACAGGGTCTGGGACTGTCCCCTGGCAATGACAATGTCGTGTTTGTGCCGAATGGAACTCACATCCAAACATGTTACCGCGTCGCGTCTTTTCATCCAGTTTCAAGTTGAATTCATCGTGCTTAAATACAAACACCAGTTCACAACCGAACCTGATATTTACTTGAAAATGGAATGATTTTTATACCTCCGTCAACTGCACTCTGTCAATTCCGGTCCTCCAACCCAGACACATTCGAAGCCAACATACCAGTAGTCCCCAATGGACAATACAGCGCTGTTTCGTGCCTGCGTGAAGGCCATGAAAGTGCGCAAGAAGGCGCTGGGCACCCGCTCGCAGCTCGGCCACGGCCGCGCCAAGCCCCCCGATGAGCATGGAAGTGAGGCGAGGAATGTGGTGGGTGTCACTGCTGGGTGGTTGGGCAGTCCCAAGCCCTGTAAAGTGTAAAGTAAAGTGTCAAATGTAATGTCAAATGCAAAGTAAATTGTCAATCAAAACAAAAAAGAAAAGATTTTATTACTGAACTTTGCATGACAATTGACAGTTGACTTTGCATTTGACTTTACATTTGACACTTTACTTTACAGGGCTTGGGACTGCCACCTGGTTGTCCTTTTTAAGTCGGGCGTACACTTTTAAATGTGGTGGACTTCGGAACTTGAGCGCAAACTTCATCTAGAATGTTTTCACATGTCCCTTTTAAAGGTCACATTTTTACACTTTTGGAACAATTAGAACCATCATCAAAGCATCTACAGCAAAACGTCGATAAATCCATGTTGTACCGAGCAAAAATTTGATAAATCGGCTGTATTCAGCAAAAAGTCGATAAGTCCTTTCTGTCCATAAACCCTTCTCAAAGTCGAGCCAAAAGAACCCCGCATTATATCAATCAGTACATTGTGTGTCTGCGCAGGTTTCTCTGGTCACTGCTTTGCGGGACTTCCTTTTGTCCCAACGGGAAGACTACATAAACGCTTCGTTCGTTTTTCGGCTTTTTGAATTTTTAAAAAGTTCTCACAGTTGTTTGGTTTTTTATTGGCCATACATATTTACACTAGTTGACAACCGAAATTTCCACAGCTGACAAATTCGTTTTAATGCATTTGAGTTTACTGAAATGAAGTTGTCAACTACTGTACATGGAGATGAGTACCGATCCAACCGCTAAACTCAAATCTGTTCAAAGCTGACATAATCAGTTGCCGGAATTTCCACCTGTCAACTAGTTCGCGCGGGCACAAATTACCCTACAAACCCTCAGCTGGCTATCCACGTGCGCGTCTCGTTTATCGGAATCAGATAGGGACCGGATCGACACGCACATCGAGACTGGCATGCGCGACTGCAGGCGGTTGCTGGATAATTTGAGGAGAAAAAGTGCGTCTTTTTTTGTGAATTGTGAAATTTAGGGATTTGTGTTGTTTTGTGGGTTTCGGGGTGCCGGAAAAGTCGCGCTGATACGTACCGTATTTCTACTAATAGAGCGGCACCCAGGGTTCAAACCGGATCCGATCCCGATGCCGAAATCTCGCAAGCGAATCCCAATCCCGATCCCGAAACTTTTGAAATTCCAAACCTGATCCCGAAAATTCAAAAAAACCAATCCCGATCCCAAAATCTCAAAAAGCCAATCCCGATCCCGAAAAGTGAGTCCCGTTTGAACCCTCCATTAGAAAAGCGAGAAAAAATTTGGCAGTGGAAATGGATGCCAACATTCCAGTATGCAAACTATTCATACCTAAATATCGTTCATTCCTAAGCACAAACATGTCTTTTTTCAGTGAGCATGGAACCAGCACATTCTTCCCAGCGAATGGCGCATTTGTCTGCAGTTTTGCTAATTACCGATGCTTATCTCAAAGGTTCGTCTTATTTTTAATTAGTCCGATTTTTTTTGCGGACGAGAGTAATTTTAAAGACACTTAGTCATTGGTTAAGTGTAACTACTGGTTAAAAAGTATTCTATCAATCTTTCATCGAGCAGAGTTAAACTGCAACTCAGATTTCATGAGCTTTTCAGAAAATCATGATAAATTCAACAGCTGTATTTATGCGTTGAAACTCCGATGTCATAATGCACATCATAATACGCATCTCATGCTTGTAAAGCAATAAGCTCTATACAATTTGTCTTTCGCTAGAAGTGAATAATTTCATTTCACCTTCGATTTTGAAGTTACATTATTATTTAAGCACACAAGAGTTTTTCAAACTGAATTTTCCGCAGCCGTGTGCAAGCTTTTCGCCGACCAGCGAGCTATTCGAGTCAAGCGAACTGCCGACTTGAGAAGAATGTTCGGTTTTGCTGTTCTGGATTATTTTTTCGTTTTTTTTTTGCTGATGTCGTCGACTTATTTACGATGAAATGTGGTAAAATTTTGCAAAACGAGTCGACAACCATTGAAGTTTTTTTTATGAACAAACTACCTTGGCAGACTGCCAGCCCACCAGCTTTGTCCCAGTCAAGTGATCAAATTTCCTTAAACCTATGAGCTTTGACGTTCTAATTTCGACCAAACATCGGCGGAGAATCGTAAAAATGTTAAGTATCTACATATTTAAAAAAAACTCAGGTCGCGTCTATCTTTTCTGGTGCCGACCGCAGTCACAAAATCTGAAATCACTCAACCGACTCTGAAAACTGAGCCAAATGACACAAAGTCAACCCTAGAAGGAACTGATTCTGAGTGTCTGGCAACTGGGCTCAGGCATAGACGCAAAAGTACAACTGGGGAAAGTGGTCAGTTTTTGGCGCGGGGAGGGGGCGGGGAGTTGTGTTTGCTTTTAAGTGACATTAAAAACGATGATATTTACTTTTCACTTTTAAGTTGACACTTTACAAGTCGATTTTTGCTTAAACGGTTTTATTTTATTTGGTGACTTTTTTGTTGGCACGTATTGCTCCCGACGAAGGCATTTAAACTGTGCCCAGTGTAAGTTGGTAGGGTTCTCCTAGCTCCACGCGCATTAGTTTTCTGGTGAAATTTCGAGGAAAAAAAACAATTTTAAAAACTTATAAATCAGCTTTGAACGCATTTAAGTTCACCATAATGTGATGTCTGTCAACTACTGTTCATGGAGATAACTCATTCTATGACTCTATTATTCTATAACTCTTTCAAAAGGTGAAAATAACTCATTCTGATCAACTCAAATGCATTCAAAGCTTACTTTAAAAAAAATGAAATTTCGGTAGACAACTAGAAATTATTCGTATGCCATAATTATTTCAGATTCCCCACCAGAAGAAGACAATCTTGAAAATAGGCGGAAAATCAGTTCAAAACCTTCCAAGCCGGCGCTGTATATTGAAGGCTTGTACGCAGAAAATGACAATACAAGTGGTGAAAATTTTGACCCGTCTGCCCACTTGACTGAGGAACAGAGGAAACAATTAATGGTGGAGAATGAAGTTTTGCTCAAAAAATTTCAATCACAGGAGGATGATGTAAAGCGCTTGGAAACACAGGTATGCTTTTGCAAAAAAAATCACAATTTTATTTTAAAAAATACCGTTTCCGCGATGTGGTTTTAGAAACGTTCGAATTGAATGCGGAATCAGAATTGTCATTTTACCAAGCGATATAACTTTGTTTAACTATTTCAGGTATAACCGCGACAAAGGTTTTGTTTGATTACGTTAATTACCAAATTTCAGAATGTTATTACAGTAAATTTATCATGACCATTCATGAAAGTTCTGACAAAATACCCCCCATTACATTTTGCTGACGAAGTGATAAGTCTCCTGTGGTTATTTAAAGTACCGTATTTGCTTGAATAATTCCCCTGGGGAATTATTATTTCGTCAGACTTTTTCAGAGGGGGAACCATTCAGTGGGAGGAATTATTATTCCGTCAAAATTTTCAAGCATATTTCTATCAACTCATTTCACGAGATATGCTTTATTAACACTAACGTGCCATTTTTGTAAAAATTGAGCACAAGAAATTGATCAAATCTCTTAAGGTGGGACTTATTCGTAGGGGGATGTTTATTTCCTCAGTCGTCTTACAGGGTGGAATATTCAAGCAAATACGGTATAGGTATATGGTATGTCATAAAAAGTATCGTTAACATCACAGGTTGTAGAGATCGGTCGTTTGCAAGCGCTGTTTACAGAAAAAGTCATGGAACAAGGGGGTACAGTGTCGCACATCGGTGAAATGGCAGTGGACTCCACTGAAAATGTCAAATATGGCAATGACCAGTTGAGACAGGTCAGTTTTTCTATAAAAAAGTTCTACTGGATGAAACATGTACAAAAGTACATTACCAAAGTCATTACAAAATAAATCAATTATTTTTTTATAGTCGCCAAATGTTCGCAGGCAATGAAGCGACAGGCGGACACACGGGTCTATGTGTTATTTTTTCTTCTCGTACTCACGCTGACTTTGCTTTTTCTCGACTGGTATAACCCTTGAAATTCTCGGTTGCGGTTTTGTGGGTATTCATTGCGGTGGTTTTGTGTGCCTGCGATGTAAAAACGCCATGGCGCTTGGGGCTCCACATGGTGGTTGACGCTACTTTTTAGAAGTCGATTGAGTCAACTCAGCGTCAACTGTTTTTTAGAGTTGACCCCGGAACCAATTTAGTTGAAAACGTGCACGCTTTTTTTGCGTCAACTGAAAAATTAGGGTAGTTGACATTTCTTGAGCAGGTGTTGGAGTCAACTGATGCGCTTTTCTGCGTTTAAAACAGAGTTGACGCTGAGTTGACGCTGGAATCAATGTCAACTAGCGTGTGTGGCGCCTTAGCGCTGGGGTTGAAAAAAAACGCCATGGCGCTTCTGACATCTGGAGCGTTCTTTTTCTCTAGCGCCATTGGCTTTTGGCGCTAGGGTGCAGAAAAGCGCCATGGCGCTGTTTGCATCGCTAGCCTACGCACACCAGTTGGCAACCGAAAGTTTTAATACCACTTACAAATCTGTTCCGATTTCAGTATACCGGAATGAATAATTTTCAAGTAGTTGACGGATCGCTTATTCCGGTAAACTCAAATGTTTTCAAAACAGATTCACCCCCTTTGAAAATTTCGGTTGTCAACTAGTGTGCGTAAAGTCTATGGATTTCTGATAATGTGATAATATTTTTTTGAATCTGAAATAAAGTGAGATGTTCCTCAGAGTGAACATAGAGATAACGTGACCTACATCCTCACAAATTGGGAGAAAACACTGAGAAACCATGTGAAATGTCAATCAATTTTCGCCTAGTGTCAAAGCAAATAAAATAGACTTAAACCTAGGGTGTCAACTTTCCGTTTTCCGTTTCCGCTTTCCGCAGGCAAATTTTTTTCCGTTTCCGTTTTCCGGCTGCTAAATTTTTTTTCCGTTTTTCCGGCTCATTTTCCGTTTTCCGGCTAAAATTTCAGTTTTTCTGCCTTTTTTTCCGTTTTCCGGCTCAATTGTCTGTTTTTCAAACTTTTTTCCATTTTCCGACTCTATTCTCTGTTTTCTGTTTCAGCATAACTGGTAAACATGCATGCAGGTTCTCAATTATGTGAATTGTTTCTATTTCTAGCAAGATTTATGCAAATTTTTTGATTTCTGGATAAATTTCTGCAATTTTTTTTCCGTTTCCGGCAAAATTTCAGCAAATTTTTTCCGTTTCCGGCATAATTTCAGCAAATTTTTCCGTTTCCGTTTTCCGGCCTTTCATTTTTCCATTTTCCGTTTTCCGGCAGGTGCAAATTTTTTTCCGTTTCCGTTTTCCGGCAAGTGTAAAATTTTTTCCGTTTCCGTTTCCGTTTTCCGCCAAAAAGTTTTTGTTGACACCCTACCTGACACAAAAAAAACATTTTAAAATGGGTTGCTCTACACCGTGTTGCTGTATTCCAAATCAGGTTAAAAATAAAGTGAAAAAAACTTGAACGATGGATCGTCGTGATGTAGAAAAGTAGTAGCGATTGGAAGTTATAGCGTTTTTGAACGTTGGTGCCAGTCCCGCACCCTGTAAGATGACGTCATGCAAAGTGTGATGTAATGTTAACGGTACAATGGCAAACGAAGTTAGCCATTGTCTAGGGCATTTTACATGACTTTTGACACTTTGCATGACATTTGACACTTTACATGGTCCCGGTGCTGGTAGTGTGGGGGGGCACGATGAGCACCGCGCAGGGGTTTCCAAGGGGGGTGGGGGGTAAACCCGAAAAAGGGGCTAAAGGCCATGGCACGGCGTACTTTCGCCCTCGAATGGCGCCATTCAATAACTATTCATTCCCACCCACCCATTGGAATCACCACGGCCAGGCGGCCTCTATAACGGCTGGCATCGCGTCGTGTCTGTTCGCCGGCGACATGCTCCTGTTCGGCTTGATCGCCGCCGGCCACGCCTTCTCGCAGACCACGCTCGAGACTAGGAGAAGCGACGTGAACGTGCCCGACGAGTTGAAGGAGAATACATTTGAAGAGATTGTCCAGTGGTACTCTGATGTGCGTTGTGGGGATTGGCTTTTGCAAAAGTGGGTTGTCTCAAGATCTCTCAAAAATCTAATTAAAACTTGGTAAAAATGGAATATTTTTATAAGTGAAATATAATTTTATATCACTGAAAGAACTTGTCAAGTGTGCACAGTAACTCAAAAACTCTGTCTAACTCAAAAATTCAGTCTGGCACCGGCTTTAGAGTTAGGCCATACAATATTATACCTATGCGTTTATGCAAATTTCCCCTCTTCTGCCAATATAAATTATAGCTACCGTATTTCCTCGAAATACCCCCCCAATCCTCGAAATACTTGGACACGTTGATTACCGGTTTTGAGTATATAAAGCGTACTCTTCACTATGATTTTCGTGAAAATTTCTGACGAAATAATACCCCCCCCCTCAAAAAAGCCCTCCCTCGAAATACCCCCCTCAAAAGTTTTACTCTGAAAAAATAAACCCCTTGAGGGTATTTCAAGTACTAAATACGGTATTACCCGTTTTCGGCATCTTTAAGTGTATAGTTTACAACGAAACTCACGAAAATTTCTGACGAAAATAACCCCCCCTCGAACCCCCCCCCCCTCGAAAAACCCCTCAAAATTTCCAGTCTGAAAAATAACCCCCCTGGGGGTATTTCGAGGAAAAAGGTATTATTGATGATTGATATTGAGCAATTGTTTGTTACAGGAGCCATCGGTAGTGATGGAAAAGTGTCATGGTATTGGCGCCTGGCGATAGCGCCACAGCAACCCGGTAATACGGTAACCCTTTCAATACTCAAATCTGATCACATCGCTTCAGATGGTCGACAATCAAGGGAGTTTTTTCGGAGGAGACAAAGTCGATACGACGTTGTTGCGGGAGTGCACCACTTACTTCAAGATCAGCGCATTAATACTCATCATTCTGGCGCCATTCCCAGACCCTGTAAAATTCCCTGCAAATTGTCAAATATCATGCAAAGTGTCAAAAGTAATGTAAAATACCCAGGAAAATGGCAAACTGTTTGCCACTTTACAGGGCATTTTATATTACTTTAAACTGTGCGTGATATTAAACATTTTCCTGGCGATTTTACAGGATCTGGGAGTCCCCCCTGAGCGTACTCCTGGTGCCAGTCCCAGACCCTGTAAAATGTCAAATGTCATGGAAAGTGTCAAATGTCATGGAAAGTGTCAAATGTCATGTAAAACGTACATTTGACCGTTTGCATGACATTTGACATTTTACAGGGCTTTTTACAGGGTCTGGGAGTGCCCCCCGGCTACCAGTGGGCTGGTGGGATTTTGCGGCAGCGCCTGCCAAGTATCGTGCCTTCTGGAAACCGCGTATATATCGCATGTGAGTAAAGCGAGTGCGAGGCAGAGTATAAATCAAATCAAATCAAATAGGTTTACTTGACTCAGACCTCAAAAGCCAAATGCAAGTAAAATACAAAATTCATACCCATCGAGTACTCCTATTTTGCGGTCCTAATAGGTGAGTTTTGTGCGCGTTGTATACACAGCTGGCGTGGGAAAATATAGAGAAAACACCTGATCTACTTACTACCTTACTATAGAGTGGGCGGCAGACAACATTGCCAAGAACACCGAAGAACAAAACACTCTAGCACCCCACGACCCGGGTTTGTCCACGTTTAAAAACAATTGACAACGTTTGAGCAAAAAACCGTACATAAAAGAATAAAGTGAAAATCAACAGGCTATATTCTGATGTTAAGTGAAAATCATAATCGTCATTAGAAAGTCCCATTCGTCACAGAAAATCCTGATCTTTCCAAAGCGTTTCCCGTTTGCTATTCCAGAGTTTTTCCAATTAGTTGACAATTTTTGCCATTATTGAAAACAGGTTTGCAGTGTATTTAGTTCCCAGGTTTGAATTTGTTAAGTGAGATATCTCTAATTGTTTGCTGTCTCCTACTTCATTTTACCACTCATCATACCTTTCCAGGAGTCACATTTATCACCTTTTTTCACTTTCCATCTCTCACATCATTACCAAAAATCATCATCAACATCGCGTGTTGTTGTGTCGCACACTAATACCCTTTGAATTGTAAACGCCTTTGCAAATTGATACAGTTTTATACAGTGTAGGTATACATGGTTCTTCTGTGCATCCAAAGTCAGCGTACTGGCTAACCAGGGTTCCCGCTCACGAACGATGAACCGTCGCTGCGTTCCCCCCAGTTTTCCAGTACTCTGGCCAGATTACCCAGGTGTTGCGACGCATCAATACGCATTTTATGGCATACTGCGGCATCAAAGACCGTGCACGGAATCTGTCTCGCAATGCTGTGGCTAGTATGTTGTGTCACTAATGCTGCCTCCGCCTCGGGTGCGGCAATATCTTTGCCGCACCGTCGGCTACAACAGTCTTCACTAATCGACCTAGCCCACTCTGTGCGCCAGAGTGTCACCGTCAGATGTTGACACTGTCCCAGATAATGAGACATTGTCATCCAAAATGACCACCCCAGCGATTCACATAACGGACAGTTATTCCATTGTCTTATATTGTTTTGCCGAAAACGTATTTGCTGTGTATTTGGTAACCAGCCATGTCTCCCGGCAAACCATCTATGCTCCGACACCTGTAGGGTCTCTGGCAAGAGAGGTGTGATTTCCTTTATTACTTGGTTTTCTTTTTGTATACTTCTTGTTGTTTTTGTTTGTGGTTTCAGTCCGATCTCCCACCCGTAATATTTACAGGCATTTAAAATTTTATCTTTCCCTAGCGTTTGCGTGTTTCCTAGGTTCATCTCAGATTTTGCCATTTTTGCTCGTCCCTCCGGTGAGTTTTTGCGTGTTGCCCCCTGCTGACCCATTTTGTTCTCCCCAAATTTTTGCTGCTAGTTTTGTCGTTTTTGAGGCTTTGTCCGATTTCAGGTAGTCGTTGTATCTGATAATGCTGTATTTGTACCAGCATTCCATTGTCCTAATATTCCAGTCTAACCCCAACAGTTTGTTTGAGATGTGTTTCCCTACATTTCCCACCTGTCGATAAAGTCCCATCTGTGAAGCCGTCATTTGTTTTAGCGCAGTTTTTGAGAGTCCTGTTATCTCGACGCCGTACATCACAGTACTAGCTACATATGCCCCCCAAAGCATATTTAGTGCCCATATTTGTCTTCGACTGTGTTTTGTTACCTCTTTTGCGAGGAATTTCCATTTTGTCAACTTGTCCATGTATCCACTTTTTTGTTTTTGAAATGGATCGCGACCGCTGCACAGAAGGATGCCTAGGTACTTAGTCTCGTCACACTCTCTTATGATTTGCTTCTTTCCATCACCCCCGATCCCCAGGTACCACTCTCTGTTTGCATCCGCCCTCCTCCTGAAGTGCAAGATCATGCTCTTGTGTTCACTTATCCCAATTCCCCACTCGTGACTCCAGTCCGTGAAAATGTCCATTATCTTCTGCAACTCGTCGTCATTATTTGCCATGAGCACCACATCATCCACAAAGAACCCGGCCGGTATTCTCTTATTTCCTAGCTTGGCTCCCAGTCCGCTTCTTTCCAGTTTTGTTCTCAGGTCGGCCATATACAGCACATATAGTGTGGGGCTTAGGCAGCAGCCCTGTCTCACCCCTAGTGGGTAATCCAGCTCTTCCATACAGACTTCGTTATACTGCAGGTAGCATTTTTGATCCCTATATGTGCTTTCTATTGCCTCGCACAGAGTTTTGCCGTATCCATAGTCTCTTAGCTTCACCCATAGGCGTCCCCGGTCTACCCTGTCAAAAGCTTTCACAGCATCCACGAAGCAAGCTGACAGCCGGTTTGTTTCAGCCAGACACCCCTGCATTATCACATGATTATCTGTTGTTCTTCGGTTCGCCCTGAATCCCGCTTGCATGTCTCCAAAGGCATTGTTGCATTCAAATCCGTCCATCAGTTGTTTATTGAGGATTGAACAGTACAGCTTGAGGATGTTGCATTGTATCCCAACTGTTCTGTAATTATTAACGTCTGATTTTGAGCCTTTTTTGTGTAGCAGGACCAGTTTGCATGTTTGTGCCTGTCTTGGTATCTTTTCTTGTCCACTGAACCATCTGTTCATTTGGTTTTTCAGCGCGACAACTAGGTTTGGTCCCGGCATCCGTAGCATCTCGTGCGATATCCCTGTAGTTCCAGCCGATTTCCCTAGCTTCAGTCGTTTACAGGCATCTCTTGTTTCTGTTGTCGAGATTTCCCTGTCCAATTTCTCGGCCAAGTCTTTGTCAATAATTCCTTTCATTCCACAGTCGGTTCTAAAAATCACCTTTGCTGGATTTGGTGCTTGTATTCTCTTCCAGAATTCATTTAAGACGTGTTTTAGTTCATTATCGTCTTTGCAGGGTCTATTTCCGATTTTGAGCATTGGGTACTTAACATCAGCCTCTCGTAGTTTCTGAGCCATTTTGTACAGATTAGTGTTCTCAATTCCGTATTGCAGCTCATTTTCCATTATCTGCTCCAGTTTGTCATCATGTGCGGCTATTTCTTGTTGTCTGATGTCTCCGAGTCCCTTTCTCCGGTATTCTCGGTATTCTGATATACCAAGTCTACCTTCATGAAGTGCTCGTCTTTTCTGCTTGAGCATTTGCTTGATCTCACGTATCTTCTTGCCATACTTTGTGTCTTTCTTTTTCCGAGGTTTGACCCCAAACCAGCACTTCGCCCATTGCTGTAAAAATTCAAGCAGGGCGTCGTAGCTGGATGGGGGGTCAGTCGGATCAATGACATGCTCGATCTCTTGCAGAAATTTTGTGGATTTATCCTTTCCTCTAATAGACCACCCCCTAGATGTAGGCATTGTCTTTTCCTCCCTTAATTCCCCTGACTCCACTGATATCTCCACAACCAGTCCACTGTGATCAGACATTAAAGGACTGTTCCCATGTCCTAAGTTTTTGATCTTGGCCGTCGCCATATCTGCCTGATTGTCCATTAGGCAGTGATCAATTCGTGTCTTTGTGTGTCCCGATTCAAAGGTCCACCACTGCCCTGTTTTGTCGTCCAAAACTCCCATGTCCATTGCAGAAATCCAGCTTTTGAGAAGCCTCCCATTGCGGTTTGGTGTCTCAGTACACCGCCCCACCCCAAAGTGCTCTTGTCCTAGTGCCCCATTGAAATCACCGATTACGATTGTATCCCTCCCCAAACTGCAATTGCATATAACCCTGTTTCCGATTGTGTCCAAGATTTGCGAATTGACATCCCGTAGGTCACTGTCTCTTTGTATCCGCCCTTGATCCAGAAGGTACACAGCAATAATGTCAAGTTTCCCGGCTAAAGTTGAAATTGTCATTGCCACCGTATTGCTTTCTGTGTCCCCTGTTGTAATCGAACCCTGCATATATGAAGAAACGGATTTCTTTATGTACACTAGGAAGCCCCCGTTGTTTGATTGTGGCTTTCTTATCACAGTTAGGTTGTAGTCTGGTGATTCCACAGTTTCCAGCCGCGTTCTGACATTTGCTTCCCCGAGGATGGCCACATCGTAGCATCCATCTCCTAACATATCTGCGATTTGCTCATGCTTTTTCCGTGCAGATCTCACGTTTTGAAAGAATACTGTCATTGTATTCCCCCATCGTACTCCCCGCCTTGTTTTGTCCCTATTCGTACCTTTTGCTCCCCCGATCTTAGCTTCAGGTTTTTGTTTTTTCAATATCCCCGTGATTCTGCCAATTTCATGCTGTTTTCGCGTCCACTTTCCGTGTTCATGATTTGCACCTCCACCTTGTGGATTGCTGGTGCTATCACTTGGGTCTGTTGAGATTGTCATGTAATGTGTTGTGCTATCGTGTGTCCCAGTTTTCTGCTTGTGCTGTTTATTTTTGTGTAGGTTTTTACCCAACCGTGTTTTGCAACAGAGCGAGATTTTTAACCCCCATAGCAGTGTGAGACAGTTTTTTGCGCGCATCATTATATCACAAACTCCTAAGAAAAACTGCCGCCTCACCGCTACCGCCCATTTTCTGCAAACACGACCAAGCTGCATGTACACTTCAATTCCGCATCTGCACATGGATAACGCGTTTGTGTTACCGCGTATGGCATATCCTAGCCTAGTCTTAAACGTTGTCTTGGCCCTTTGATGGCCGTTGCGTTCTGCTCGCAACTGCCAGCGTTCCAACGTTTTGGCACTCTGCCAAAAGCGCCGCCTCCTCTCCCTCCGATGGGGCCCTTTCCGGCTTTTCAGTGTCCACCTCGGCTCGCTCTCTGGGTAGCAGTAGGGCTTGCTTACGTGCCAAGTCATAGCTTTTGGGGCTGCTATCCATCCACTGTCTGCGGTTTGGGGGTGACTTGCGGCTATTCCCTCCTTTTCCACCATCTGCTGCGTAAAATCCCAAAATGCGCGTAAACTGACCCGAAAAATCGTCGCGCTTCCAACGACTTCTTCGCCGCGCGTCAGAAAAATGCCCAGGGTGTCCTCGCATTTCCTCCGGGATCCGTCGTCGACGTAGTTTTGCGATTTTTCAAATTTCCTTGCTTTTCTTGGCAACATGCCAGTCCTTGGCAACTCGCCAGTCCATGGCATCACGCCAGTCCTTGGCAGCTCGCCAGTCATTGGCATCACGCCAGCCCTGCTAGGCGTGACCAGAATGGACACCCCTAATATCGTGATTGTAAGGGCTGGTAAACTGCACATCCTTTAATTTTGAGCGAAAATCATTTCGCTATCCTTTGTGCCCTTTGATGGCCTTGGTTTTGCTCTCCCTTATTGTCGCAGCGTCGCAAATTTCTGGTAATTCCGTGCGGTTCGGTCTGTTCGGGTTGTATTTAAAAACACCCTACTGACCTCACCGTTTGACCCGGAAAAATCCGGGCCAAAATGATTTTTGATGACACTGTTTTGGCACTCTTCCAGGAACGATAAACTGTCCTGATTTAGAGCGCCAGGCAGTGTTCGGCCCTTCTGTGTTCCTCCGGGGACTTGTTTCTATGCAGCCCCTAAAATGGGGAGTGCACAGACCACAAGTTGGGCCTAATTCGACCACGTTTCGACTCAACACCTCCTTGGGGGAAACTCACCGTTTTTCGTTTTTTTCCACTGATGTCCTGAAGTGCGTACCTATTTAAGTTTATTTGAAAATACGCATGAGCTGAACAGCTAATTATAATGGTACACATCTGTACGCACACTTTCATAAGTACTGGCACTGGGTAAAAAATATAAGTGTCTGTAGTCGTGCGGGGTATGTCAAGGGGGATACTGTTTTTTCGCCAGCTCAGTCACACCTGGTGCCAGTTCCCAGACCTCGTAAAATGCCCTGTAAAATGTCAAATGTCACGCAAAGTGTCTAAAGTCATGCAAAATGCCCTGCAAAATGGCAAACGTACATTTGACATGTGTGACATTTGACATTTTACAGGGAATTTTACAGGGTCTGGGACTGCCCCCTGACGGGTAATTCGAGGGGGGCTGATGAAATACGGTTTTTCACTTCATCTGCCCACCCCGCCGCCAGCGCAGATGATTCTGGCCGCACTAATGGCAGCTCTGCTGTTCTGTTTCGTCGTTGTCTTTGCCATCTTGTTGGTAATCCTGCGCGATGCAGACGCGCTGACCAAATATGAATCTCTGCCCCAGCCGAACTACATTGATCCAGACAAGGACATGCTCACGTTGGATGAGTTGAAGAAATCCATATACAGTGAGTCGAGACAGTTACTGGCGGTGTTAAGCCGGGAGTTACAGCACAACGACAAATACAGTGTTGTCGAATATTCAAGAACGCTTAGAGATATCCATCTCCAAATTGACATGTTCAAAGTACTAACCGATATCTATTTACATCGTGTCCAAAAATTACCAAAAAAAGCTCCTGTGGTCCTTATGATATAAATCAAAATTAAAAATTTGTCGGCAACATTTCTCGTTGGAATTGCCGACGATTAGCTAAAAAATTTTTTTCATTTACCGTATTACCTCGAATTAACCCCCCCCCTTGAATTAACCCCCCCCTCGAAATACCCCCCCTAAATTTCGGCTGAGGAAATAATAAACCCCCCCTCGAAATACCCCCCCTAAAATTGAGTGTAACGTGAACGTACATGACAAATACCGCAGTTTGTGCTCTGTACAATGCAGAACACACGTTAAAACTGATGATTAAGTGACGTTAGGGAAGGTTTTTTGTGTATATACAGTTATATATGCCTATAAACACATATACGTCTATGTAATTGTTCGATTTTTCTACGTCTGCGTATAAGGAATTTCCGAAAATTTCTGGCGAAATAATAGACCCCCCCCCCCTCGAATAAACCCCCCCCCCTCGAATTATCCCCCCCCTCAAATTTTGCTGGCGAAAAAATAAACCCCCTGGGGGTATTTCGAGGTAATACGGTATATATTAAGAACCACCGGTACTTTTTGGGTACGTTTTGGACACGATGTAGGTATCGGTTAGTGCTTTCAACATGTCAATTTGGAGATGGACCTCTCTAAGCGTTCTTGAGTACTTGTAATTTGTCGCTTCAGCTCCTATTTGTGATTGCGCTGTAACTCCGGCTTCACGGGGGTGCAAAACATGGCAACGCACTCGCGCATGCGTCAATACATTAAAAAGGGCACCCGGCACTTTCGGGCACCGGCACCAGAGGGGCACCACACCAGTGCTGTGGTGCACTTTAGACGAAACTAGAATCCCTCCCGTCCGCAAAAAAGGCTGACGAAACAAAATTCCATGGGGATTATTTGAGGAAATATGGTTTTCCATAGTGGAAAAACAACGAGGTTGAAAGGGGTCTGCAGCAACAGTTTGGAAGGTCGCAAATCATTTATATGTATTCACAAGTGACCAGAAAAATACAAAAGTACCTATATAATCTAGCAGGGAAACAGAACTCAAAAACTATTCCAAAAATGCAAATACCATTTCTGAAAAAAATGCAAAAAACGTTTCTGAAAAAAATGCAAAAACCATTTCTGAAAAAAAAGAATAAAAAACTAGAGAGAAAACAACGGAAATAAAGAGATAAAAATGCAAATCCCATTTCTGAAAGAAATAAAAAAACCACTTCAGAAAAAAAGAATTTTTAGAGAGAAAAACACACTCAAAAATTGACCAAAGTCTGTTCACCAAACATCCACCATCACCCCCACCAATGCACTCAGAGACCGTCTTTCGCCAGGGGTTCTTGCCCTGGTTCACCCTGTCGTACGTGACCCCGTTCAGCTTGTGGTTCAGTTTCGTGTTCAAAGCGGCTAAAGGGGATGACCAGTGGCACAGGGGCGGAATCGTGCTCAATCGTGCACAGCCGTATGGAAGGGAACAGCCGTCGCTGCCTGCAACTGTGCCCATGACCTATGGTACAACTGTGCCCATGACCTATGATACAAATGTGCCCATGACCATGCCCGCGCCCCCTGGTCTGGTGGCAGTTCCGTACCCTTCGTAAAATGTCCTGGAAAATGGCAAAACTGATCCAAAGGGTCTAAAGACATGGAAAATGCGGGGGAAATTGCAGCCGGGGTTTCTGATATCCTGGGCGCATCACCGGGCTTTTGACACTTTACATGTCATGTAGTGATGTAAAAGCGCCATGGCGCTAGCGCTAATACAAAAAGCGCCATGACGCTTTTGGCGCTTGGCGCTATTTTGCTGTGGCACCATGCCATGAAAAGCGCCATGGTTCTTTTTGCGCTTGGCGCTTTTTTTGACCGGCGCCAGGACCAAAATGCCCGGCGCTTGCGCTTGGCGCTAGCGCCAAAGCAAAAAGTGCCATGACGCTTTTGGTGCTTGGCGCTATTTTGCTGTGGCGCCATGCCGATGCAAAGCGCCATGGCTCTTTTGGCGCTTGGCGCTATTTTTGACAGGCGCCAGGAGCAAAATGCGCCGTGGCGGTTTTGGCGCTTGGCGCCACTTTGCTCTGGCGCCATTGGCGCTTGGCGCTGGGGGTTGGAAAAGTGCCATGGCACTTTTGGCGCTAGGCGCCAAAGTTCTGGCGCTTTTCACATCACTAGTCAGTTGCCATTTTCCCATATTTCCTCTAATAGAAGAGCTCGCTTCGCTTCTATTTATTTCATCGACTTTTTTGCTCACTCTTCTATTGGAGATGCCCTGCTATTTATTGGAAGTCGCCCCTCACTTTTTTTGCCATTCTTTCCTTTATAGCCGGAATTAGAGCTCGAGCATGTAACGTGAAATGATGACGTGGAATGTTTGACGCGAAAAGTTTTGACGTAAAAAGATTTTTGAATTACAGCTATCTGACGTAGAAAGATCCGACGACATGTTGACGTAAAAAGATCCGACGACATCTCGACGTGAAAAGATTGGACAATATAATGATATAAAGATGATTTGACAATGGGGCCACACACACTGAAACTGAAAATTTCTGCATACCACATTTTCAACTGCCAAATCCAAACCGGAAAATTTATGTTTGGACGGGTTTTTCAGTAGGTTTTTGTAGGTATACTATAGGTGTTTTGACCCTGTGGCGCTGGCGCCATTTAAGGGCGCCAAAGCGCGCTGCGCCATGGCGCCAGTGGCGCTTGGCGCCCTTTTCCTGTGGTCCCTGGCGCCTGGCGCTTTGTTTCAGAATGGCGCCCTTTCCGTGGTGCCCTTGGCACCTGGCGCTCTTATGAGGAATGGTGCCATGGCGCCATTGGCGCTTGGCGCCCTTTTTTCTTGCGCTTTTCCATCACCTTACCATAGTTGTAAAAATGTGTTTATGTTTACTCGATAAGTACAGATACTTAATTACTGTGTAAACACATGTACGTTACCCCTAAAAAAATACTGGTATACTCAGTGTTGTTACAATACAGGTATTTTTGGAAAATGTAAACATAAATGTAAATACCTTTTAGAATTCAGAAGTATAAATACTAAAACGTAGGGTATTTTTAAAATACCTAGGAAAACATAAAATAAAACATAAACGTAAAAATTTTATTGAGTGCTGTCAGAGAAAAAGTTTTCACAGTTTTTACAATATTATAGATGTTCCTTTGATCTCATTCGACATTATCTGCTTACATATTTCTTAAATTTAGAATGATGGGTTTGGTATATTGAATAGTTACCGGAAGGTGCCGGTCCCGAGCGCTGTAAAGTGTAAAGTAAAGTGTCAAATGTCATGTAAAATGTCAATCAAAACAAAAAAAAGAAAAGATTTTATAACTGAACCTTACTTTAACTTTGACACTTTATGTTCCTTTACCTTTACCCCCAGGAGGTTTATTTTTTCAGAATGGAAATTTTGAGGGGGGTTGAATGAGGGGGTATTTCGAGGAAATACGGGAAATGTGCTGTTGTCACATTTTTATAATTTTAGATGACAGAATAATATTTTAAAAGTGATTTTCCAGCGGGGTTGAATGCCATTCTAAATGTGCTGATTAAAAATGGTTGAAATTTTAAGAATCCAATAGACACCCCAGTTCCCATCCCACACAATAATGTGGCCCACACATTTGTTTACAGGTTTATTTCGGTATTTTGTGAAATAAATGGGCTTCATTTAATTGAAGGGCTTCAATTGACAAAAAAAATCGAAAGTCAGTGAAATTTTAAACATGTGCCTCCACTTGCGAAATTGGCACTCTCTTCACGTTAAAGCATGTTGAACTCATCATTACACACTACGTTTGTCATAAAATACGGTTCCATGTAACATATTTTTTTTTATTTTCTCTGATAATTGTGCCAGGAAAACATAACAAAATGAAATGGTATTTTTGGAAAGCGTAAACATAAACACAAATATAAATACCTGAAAAATGGGGTATTTTGGGTAAACATAAATACCTTTTTGCAACACTGGGTATACTCACATACTTTTTGAAAATACGTGAGTACAGAAAACGTATTTCTTTATAGGCTTTTTCAGGATGAAAAGGAAAAAAAAGGTGAGAAAAGCATCATAGGGACAAAATAGCATAAACATAGACAAAAACACATTAGCTATGGTGAATTTGATGGTTAAAAGTTTGAAAATTAGTGAGTTTGAGAGACAATTCAGGCAAAATTTCTCAAAAATACCCAATTTTATGTTTTCCTGGGACAAAAGTAATTTACTCATGTTTACTTATGAGTAAAAGTAAAAATCAATACTTTACATTTTCTGCACTCACCTGTGAGTAGTGATGGAAAAGCGCCAGTAAAAATGGTGCCAGGTGCCATTCAAAAAATTGGTGCTGGGCGCCAAATAGCGACAGAGAAAATGGCGCCACGGCGCCATCTAAATAAATGGTGCTGGGCACCAAAGAGCACCAGAAACAATGATGCCAACAAACACTTCACTGTTTCAGCCTGTATAAATATCATCACAGAAGCATTTATAGAGAAGCAACGTAGGATACCATTTTTCTGATGGTGACTCATGCCACAAAACTCATCTTATCATGAATATTTTTTTCCCAGGGGGTTATTTTTTTGTCAACACGTTTTGAGGGGGTTTATTCAAGGAGACTTATTCGAGGGTACTTATTTGAGTGGGTACATTTTACTAAATCGTTGTTTGTAACGTACACACACGTTGAAAAATGCAAGAAAAACTGCCATTTATAAGACTGTTTAGACTTTTATAAGTAAACACCTTCCCGGTCACGTCCGGCACCCATTTTTTGATTTTACTTCTCACATCCTATACCCAGTTCTAGGGTGCCGCAGAGGCTGAAACTTGGAGGAGATATTGGCGCAACCCCCCTCTACCTCGTATGAATTAGGGGGGTCGCGGCGACCCCTCTCAGTGTGGGTCGCCCTAAGTGCAAAAAATTTTTGTGGCTTTTTTGGTGTCCCACAGCAGGTCCGGCACCTGCTGATTTTTGAGCTGTGGGAGCGGTATAAATCTAAAATTTTGGGGATGTGTTACCAACACCACTCCCCTACTATACAATATTCAATAATGTGAGATTAACGTGAAAAATTTCTCAAAAATTCGCTTATTCTCCAAAAAACACCACTCCCCAATAGATGGATGACAAAAAATTCACTTTTTTGAACTTTTTTATTAGACACTTGAAGAGATGGTTTACGATACTTGAAAGGGAAGGGTTTGATGTTTAAAGTTATGTAAAGAACCATACCTCTAAAATGCCTGCATTGCAAAATTTACTTAGGGCGAATTTTATGACATCATAATGACATCATTGCAGGAACAAAAATTTGCAAAATTCACACTTTGAAATTCCCCCCAAGTAAATTTTGCAATGCATGCATTTTAGAGGTATGGTTCTTTACATAACTTGAAACATCAAACGCTTCCCTTTAAAGTATTGTAAACCATCTCTTCAAGTGTCTAATGAAAAAGTTCCAAAAAGTGGATTTTTTGTCATCCATCTATTGGGGGGTGGTGTTTTTTGGAGAATAAGTGAATTTTTGCGAAATTTTTCACGTTAATCTCACATGGTTGAATAGTGTATAGTAGGGGAGTGGTGTTGGATTGGTAACACATCCCCAAAATTTTAGATTTATACCGCTCCCACAGCTCAAAAATCAGCGGGTGCCGGACCTGCTGTGGGACACCAAAAAAGCCACAAAAATTTTTTGCACTTAGGGTGACCCACCCTGAGAGTTGTCGCCGCGACCCCCCTGATTCATGCGAGGTAGAGGGGGGTCGCGCCAATATCTCCCCCAAGTTTCAGCTTCTGGCGCGCTAGAACTGGAGATAGTGTGTCACAAGTACGATCAAAAATAGGGTGCCGGACGTGACCGGGAAGGTGTTTATGTAGACGGCAAAAACTCTGTCACTGTCATTATTTGTTACCTCTGTTCTGCGTTTTGTTTTTTGGGGGGTATTTCAAGGGGGGTTTATAAACTCATAGTGTCCATTTTAGGGGGGGGCATATTTTGAGGAAATATGGTATAGGCATTCCATATTGCTTGAATAATTCCTCCCCGTCATTGTGGGTCATGTTTCAAGTTTTGCAGTTTGCATGTGGTATAAAACAAACAACATGAACACAAACTTGCAGTGCTAGCAACAAATTACAATGGTGACTGTGTAAAATATCGTCTAAGTGATATCATTCCACAGTTGAATATGGAACGATGTAACCATTCATCCCTGCATTTTGGCATGATCTCCGGCACCATCGAAAACAATGGCGCTGGGCGCCAAATTGGTGCCAGCGAAAATGGCACCAAACGCCAATGGTGCCATTCAAAAAAATGACGCCAGGTGCCAGATGGCACCACAGAGAAGGGCGCCAACGCGCTGGTGCCCTTTGATGCCATTTTAGGGCGCCAGCGCCATGGCGCCATACCAACACTACCTGTGAGTAAAACATTTACATTTATGTAAATACTTTACATTTATGTTTACTATTGAAAATCATTTCACGTCAGACGATTGCATGCAATCGTCTGACGTGAAATGATTCGACGTAAAAAGATTTTAAAATCTTTTTACGTCGAATCATTTCACGTCAACATTTTACGTCAAATGCAAAAATGACAGTGACGTGAAATGTTTCACGTAAAATGTTTGACGTAAGTTGTGTGATGAAAAATGTGATAACATGAAATAAAATATTGCATATTTACGACATGAAAATTTGATTTGAAAATGTGATTTGATAAAAATGCACATTACTGCATCCCATTCTGTTGTACATTGACTGATTTTTTACTGTTCGAGTGTGTTGGGATTTGGGGTCTGGGCTATGACGAATTGTTTTGGTTTTCTCGAATAATCCCCCAGTCCTGAGATAAGGGGGGCCTATAAAAAGGTGGTCATTTTGCACGCATGATCTGCACATTGACTTTGCAGCTTAATAACTCAGTCATTTCTGGGCTGATTTGGATCGTTCAACACTTAAAATAATCAGGACAACCTTCAGATTCAATTTTTATGGTCGGATTAGTGATTTCTAAATTCTGTATGCCAATTTGACCCGCTTTAAAAACATGAAAAAATATTTTATTATTAATTTTTCAAGACATTTTTTGAACATTCTATCATATATTTGAGACAAAACGAAGTAATCTGGCCCAAACATTATTTCAATATCTTGTTCCAGTCAAAAGTTGGCATGCCAGAAGCAGCGTGCCAGGTGCCAAGGGCGCCTCGGGAAAATGGCGCGAAGAGCAAAGGGGGCCATGGTGCCCATCGCGAATAAGAGCGCCAGGTGCCAATGGCGCCACATGAAAAAGGGCGCCAAGCACAAATGGCGCCATGGCATGGCATCTCGTGGCACCCGCAAATGGCGCCAGCGCCATGGCACCATTCCATCACTAGTCTAGAGTATATGATAGCATGTTCAAGAAAATTATTTTTCATGTTTAAAAACCGGGTCAAATTGGCATACGGAATTGAGACATCACTACTTCGACAACCAAAATTGAATCTGCAGGTTGTCCTGATCATTTGAAGTGTTGAATGATCCAAATTGGCCCCAAAATGTTGGAATTATTAAGCTTCATAATCCATGTGCAGATTGGCCATTCAAAATTACCACCCATTTATAGACACTTCTTATCTCGGGACTGGGGTATTATTTGAACAAACCAAGACAATTCATGATAGCCCAGACCCAAAACCTCAACATTCTTAAAAGGCATCAAAATCGGCCAATCTACAACAGAATGGGACGCAGGAATGTGCATTTCTATGAATACATGAAAAACATACACTAATGAGTTTACACCAAAATATTTACATGAAACGTTACAAATACAATAGAAATAATATACACACTAAATCGCTTTTACCATTCATTTCACTTAAAAATATATTTTACGTATTCATTTCACGTCAGAAATAAAATTCTAATTACAGCTTGACGTAGAATGTTTTTGACGTAAAATGTTTATCAGTAAACATCTTTTCACGTCAACACTCTGACGTGAAAAGATTCGACGACTTACATTTCACGTCAACATTTCATGCGACGTGAAATGTTGCTGACGTGAAAAGTTTCTGACGTGAAATGTTTGACGGGAAATGTTGACGTGAAAAGATGCAATTTTGACGTACAATTAATAACACATTAATTACTCAATATTTTTCAAATCTTTTTGGGGACATTATAAACAATTACCAGGACAATCTTATTCTGAAATTACAACACCGTATCTTTGTCCGTTCTCATGTAATTAATTTTTTGACATCATTCCACGTCATCATTTCACGTCGAATCGACGCTGAGCTCTAATTCCCGCTTAAACGCAAAGTATTTCTCTTATACTAACCCCTGAGTACAGAAAACGTAGAGTATTTTTTAAATACTTTTACACTGCGTAAAACGTGTGTAAAATACTTTTTTTCAGAGAAAACGTAAAAACGATATTTTTGTCTTGGTGAAAATGGAAAAATGGGCATTTTTCTCACATACGTATTTATCGAGAAAACGTAAATACGTTTAAACAAGTATGGGGGATTGTGGGGTTTGATTGGTTGTGAGGGTTGTTGATTCGGCGAGGGGAGATGTGAGGGGGGTGCATCATTTCAAATGCTAGTCACTTCAAATGCTGCCACAAAGCTCACTTCAGATGCTGTAGTGCATCATTTCAAATGCTACTGTGCTAGAAGTGGAATGAGAGGTGAATTGGGAAGTAAAAAAGAAATAACAAATGGCAAGTGACAAGAAAATGCTTTAAAAAATTAAAAAATTCTATTTACTTCTCATTTCACTTCTCTATTCACATCTAATGCTCATGAAATCCATTTTAGTGTCACATTAGATGAGCAAGCATGATATGATTTAATGGTGGCATACATACTAAGTGTAGGTAGTTGTCATGTGAAGTGCAGCAGCAGTGCCTTGCAGCATTTGAAGTGAGCATTTTGGCATCATTTGAAGTGACTAGCATTTGAAATGGTCTGACCTCATGTGAGGCGGTAAGTTGTGAGTGGTAAGTAAC
>OZ038454.1:5952758-6204768 GCA_964036195.1 Sphaerolaimus hirsutus | reverse complement strand
AAACGACGATTTTGTACTAGGATTTGAAAAAATTTCTGACGAAATAATAACCCCCCCCCCCCCTCGAAATACCCCCCTCGTTTAACCCCCCCTCTCGGGACCACTATGAAACAATCAACCCCCGGGGGGTATTTCGAGGAAATACGGTAAAGGTAATCATCACTGCCGAAATACTGAAAACGTGATAGAACAATTTATACCGAAAAAACCCAGAAAAGATAACGTTAGAGCATTTTTCATCTAGATTTCATTAAAAAGTTACATTCTTTACACACATACATACCTTTATTGATACAGATTGAAAATACTTTACAACATTTTCGATGGGGAGTTTATCGAGGATTTATCAAGAATATACGGCACTTCACAGCCCTTTCAAAACTTTTTAAAATAACTACCGTATTACCTCGAAATACCCCCATGGGGGTTTATTATTTCGCCAGCAAAATTTGAGGGGGGGATTAATTCGAAGGGGGGGGGTTTATTCGAGGGGAGGGTTTATTATTTCGTCAGAAATTTTCGTAAGGATCGTAGTAAATAGTAGGCATTTGCATACCCAAAACAGGTAATAAATGTGTCCAAACAGGATATATTTGGACATAAAAACGTAGATAGCTACACAAACTAGTCTATGGTTAGCTGCAATGCAAATTAACAGTAATATACATCATGTACATTGCATACATGACGTATTTATCATGTACATGACGTACATCATTCCGAAGGGGGGGGTATTTCGAGGGGGGGGGGGGGGTTATTATTTCCCAGCCCATTTTGAGGGGGGGTTTATTCGAGGGGGGAGGGTTTATTCAAGGGGGGATAATTCGAGGTAATACGGAAATTTGTCCAACATGCTTCAATACACGCTGACAAAGCTTTGAGATACATTTTGCCAGACACTGTTTGACCAGCTGGTATGAAAAATTTCATAGGTATATATGTGTAAATATTTCATCTGTTATATTCCATAAATACAGATACAACATATTTAATTACATGTTAATGTTCATGGGTATACAATATACATGGCTAACTCTCTCGAATTTTGTGGTCATTGAAAATCAACACAAGCCAATCAGCATGCCGTAGAAAATCGACATCTAATTTTTTTACCATTTGCAATATCCGCTCGAAAATTTTCCATTCATATTTACTTTGGTCTAATCTAGTGCCTGGGCGGGTTGGTGAAAGAAATTCACCATGGAAGGAAGAATGGAAAAAAAAATAAATCACGTAAATTTTGCATGGGTGCTTCACAAAAATGTAATAAAATGCATTTTAAATTCAAAATAAACACGTCCCACTATATCCAGAATCCACCGCGACCTTTGAACCAAGGTGCACTAAACGACAAAAGTAAAACAAATTTGATGTCATACTTTCATTGAAAAGTTTCTTTGAACAATTTCTTACAATTTTAGCTAGGTACGCATTTTGTACACAGATATCATACAGCAAACTGTCAAACAGTAGCTATTCCATTCATTCTGCTAACACCCATCGTGTAGCGTAGGTAAAAATGATTAGCATTTGACACATTGAATTTTGTGTCTGTCACACAAAATGTTACTGCAGTTGACCATAATTTTTCTGGCAGTCTGCCAAATTGGCTCCAGTTTGGGACACAGACGCTATGCGAGGTGACAAAACTGTATTTGTATGGAAACACTTCATGGAAAAGGATTGAATAAAAGTATTTCACTTTACAGGCATGCAATTGTCGACGTCACAGCTGCAAATAAAGGTTCTGTTGCAGCGGCACATGAGTTTTTTGAGAAGGTAAGATAAAATGAGGTTGTCGGATAACTGTGATAAATAGATAGATGGTTTGGTTAGCTCTAATCGGCTTTTAGATAAAATTAAGAGAAAAATAATTTTCAACGATTTTACATCAATAGTGACGGCACTACATCCATCACATGACACTTCACCGTGCATAAAGCCGGAATTAGAGCTCAGCGTCGATTCGACGTGAAATGACGTCGTGAAATTAATTACACGAGTGTGGATCATGCTACGGGTCTACAATTTTCCACGGATAATATATGAATCAATACCTTAATCGTGTCCAATACTGATAACACTCAGTATTGGACACGATTAAGGTATTGATTCATATATTATCCTTAGAAAATTGTAGACCCGTAGCATGATCCACACTCGTGTAATTAATTTCACGACGTCATTTCACGTCGAATCGACGCTGAGCTCGGGTCTGTGCCATCCCACATCTAAACCCATCCCACATCACGGCCCATAAATTGGATGCCTGTCATATTTGATGCGTTTCCCTTGCATTTTTGGTGGATAATGGATGCAAAAAAATGTTGATGATGAAAAAGTCCAACATTAAGAGCCACTTTCAATGACTCGGTGATTTCGCAGGTCAAAGTTGTACTCAATAACACTGACTGCACTCAATAGTTGTCAACTGTCATGTTTCAACACATGTTGTGTCAAATTGCCTTCAAACACTCTAACATGTTATATTGGATTGATTACCTTGTGTCATCATGACTTTTTTGAAATTCCCTAAATAAAATACAGTCTATTTGAGAGACAAAGTATATTTAGATGTGGGATGGGTTAAGATGTGGGATGAGCCTACGTCGCTGAGCTCTAATTCCGGCTTAACACAGACATTTCTGCTGTATGACACACCTTGCTGACAACTTTCTGCCAGCTTGCTTGGCAATAAGTTAACATCCAGCCTGGCTCGCTGACAACTATTTTGCACCAGACTGTCAGCTCAGTGACATACTTTAGCATGCAGCATCATGTTCACGTAATAGTCACAGTTGCCGAGCTGAGAGCTCAGTGTCAACAATAGCAGCAGCAATTGTAAAATAAGCTGCCAGCTCGCTGACACACACTGACAATTTGCTGCCAAGCCAAGCCTAAACAATTTCACGTCAGCTTGTTGTCACCCAGCTGGCAGCGAGTTGTCAGCGAGGCGCTTTTCACTGTGATATTTTTATGTCCTTTTTGTCACCACTTCTCACAGCACTCCATACCGATTGTCCATCACACTGGCACCAATTCCTGGCGCTTGGCAATGACACCACAGAAACAGGAACTTATGAAAACGAAATTGGGGCAAAACATCAAAATGCGTATTTTGCATAGAAGAATGGACAAATTAGCCAGAAATGTGGATAGAGCTATAGAGAAAAGGAGAATTTGCCTTGGAAAAAGAATGAATGAAGAATTTGATCTTGAAAATTTTCACAGCTATGACGAAGTTTGTTTCGAGTGACATTGCTTTTGGAATTTTGAAAAATTTCGACCAGTTAAGATGCAAAAAAATTGTGTCTTAAATTTTAATTTCATTAGACATTCATCTCAATCATTTTAAGCGGAATTATACTCCCGGGTGGCGCACGTCAGGCGCACGGTTTCAATATGCTCCCAACACGTCAATTTTTAATGAAAAGTGCTCAAATTTGGTATGATAGTAGATAAATGTCCCGCATTTAGCATGTTAAGAGCACGCACTCATATCGCGAGATTTTTATGTCGGAATGTGAAACACTGTAAATCGGCTTCTTCCTTTGGGGCGAAGGTCAAGGAGAAGGTCTACAGTCCACCGTGGCCCAAAATGATGGACATTGAGCAGTTGAACCATCAGATTGTCCAAAGATTGTTCAAAGAAATTTTGCCTAGCATGCATATGAGTGCTGTGGGTGAAGTGCTTGATCGTTTGCTTATTGTTGTATTGCGATAATGGCGGGGTTATGTGGAGTGACGGTTTTTTGCATATGATGTGATTGTTTGTGAAAATTTTGCGATATGAGTGCGTGCTCTTAACATACTAAATGGGGGACATTTATCTACTATCATACCAAATTTAAGCACTTTTCATAAAAAATTGACGTGTTGGGAGCAGATTGAAACCGTGCGCCACCCGGTAGTTATGCTGTTTTTCTTACTAACTTATCAAGAATTGAATAGGATCAAGTCACTCAACGATTTACATTTGTTTGGAAAAAAATTTATTTTAGAAATTTCAAAATTCCCTCCCGCAGATTTTGCAATGGCTCAAGAAATTTGCAAAGGAAAACAATGATGTAGTAAAATACGAAGTAATGGGAAAATCATACGAAGGCAGGGACATACCGCTAATCACAGTAATCATTATCTTCGCATTGAAAATAGCTCGCATTCAATTGAAAAAAAATTTGAAAACGATACCCAAAAACACAGATAAATGGGAATAAGGGAAAAAGCAAAAATCTACCCATTATCTGGATGGATGCCGGGGTTCACGCGCGTGAATGGATAAGCATTTCATCGGCACTGGTTGCTATTGAAAATGTAAGTTTTTGATGAACCGTCACCGTGTAAAAATAAAAATTGAAGAAAATTTACAGAATTCAGTTATCCAAACTTTGTGGAGATTCGGTTGAAATATTTTTCCTTTTTTTGTTGTAACTTGCAACTTTACACCTGTTTAACGACTCTTAGCTTTTTCGCAGATCACCTCAATCCTAAAATCTCCACACCAACAAAAGTTCAACACGTTGTCCAACTTTCAATTCAGCGTCGCACCCATGCTGAATCCAGATGGATATGAGTTAAGTAGAAATGTTGATCGGATGTGGCGAAAAAATACTCGCTGGGCTAAGTGTCCACAAGAATTGTGCTGTAGAAAAGTGACGTCTGAAGGTGCGTGGGTATTGTATGTATTTATATAAATTATTAGTGTGACTTATTGTGTATACTTTTGTGACCACTTAGATAAATATTAATACTTATGTAACATGTCATAAATCTCACTTCGCCGAATGCACACCATTGGTTTCATACATAATTTTACCTATTCCACTTTTTACTTGGATCAGTGCCAAGTTTCTTTTGCGCATTTGATGCAGAATGTGTTAAGAGCACCAGCACGCATTGGACCGTCTCATCCCCCCTTGAATAGTTCCCCCTTGGATAATCCCCCGTTGAATCGCACTCCTTCAAAAAATGTGATGAAATAATAATTCCACAGGGGAATTATTCAAGCAAATATGATGATTTTGATTTATTAATGATGAAGTCATGATGGAGTGTTTCATTCAGAAAACGTGAAGCATGCGGTCTCAGAGTATAGTAATAAGTCACTTGATTTTACATACTGTTTTTGTGCTGGTTTGCACCATTCATGGAATGATGTTAATGCGTTGTTTATAAAAATATTCTAGAGAAAAATGGAACATGTTGTGGACAAGGTGTGGATATCAACAGAAATTTTCACTTTCAATGGGCACGTGAGTTACTTGGGAATTTGTTTCTTGTACTAAAAATCATTCATGTCATCCAATGGTTTGAAAAAAGTACTTCCCAACTTTATTCTTTTAACAAAGATTCCCAACACATTTATTTATTTACAATTACAGCTTCAGGGACAGACAACCAAAGCTGTTTGAGCGTGCAATCATTTGCAGGGCCTTATCCCAATTCTGAGCCAGAAGCACAAGTTGTAGTTGCACGAGTGGATGCACTGGCCAAAACCGGTTGTGACGAAAAATTGTGACTGAGTGTTTTTGTGTCACAAAATAAGTCATTGAACAAGGCATGAAACAAATACTCATCAGCAGAAGATTATGGCAAAGTATCATGATGTGATGTGAAGTGACGTCACAGAGCATGCAAAACATGACACATGGAGCGTTTTGAAAATGGGATATAAATGAGGAAAATGTGAAATTATAAACCACCCAAAATTTATCTCACAAACAAACACAATTTTCCATCACACACCAGGTAGATTAAAGGTATTCCTAACACTGCACTCATTTGGCCAACTTGTGCTGTACCCATATGCATATGCAGAAAATGCAGAGCCTTTGAGGAAAAGTGGACAAGTGGTAAGATGGCTGACACTTGAAAGGGTTTATCTCCATTTAAGAAGTATTTTACCATTGCAAAAATGTTTACATACTCCCTCCACATAACTGGGTATTTATACTCACATTTACATTTTCCAAAATACCAGTAACAACTCATTTTAAAATTACCGTATTTCCTCGAAATAACCCCCCCCCCCTCGAAATACCCCCCTCAAAATGGGCCCTATGAATTTGTGGTCCGGGAAATGCATAACAGACGTGCATAACACTTACTGTGTTACGTTAGAACATCGTTTATACCATCTACATCCTTATATAAGGCTGTAAAAACTTATAAATGGTGGTTATTGTTGCATTTTTCACGTTTTTCTCTCAAAATTTTCACTCTGAAAAAATAAACCCCCGGGGGGTAATTCGAGGAAATACGGTATACCATAAATAAAAAGGTTAAATAACTATTGCACCTTCAAACAGCACAATGCAGCTGCAGCAGTAGCCAAGGCCCTGCACTCAGCACATGGGAGAAATTACACTGCTGGGAACCCCTACTCTCTTCTCGGATGTGAGTTGGAATACTTTTCAAATTCAATTTACAATTTGATATTTTGTAGTGTAAACTAGAGTGAATTGTTACTTTACACACATGTTCATTTGGCAACTTCTAGAGATATGAGTAGAAAATTGGCACTGATCCAAATAAATCTAATGTATATTTAGCTCGTTTAAGGGAGAGACTGAATGAAACAAACAGAGTTCACCAAATAAAATAAAAATTTTAGATGTAACTTGAGTAGATTTAGATATGGTCCAAATTTAGGTCTAAGTCTAAATATAAGTCCAAAATTCTATAGGAATGTCACTTGAGTTCATGTTCAAGATTTGGCATCACAACAACCCCCCCCCCCCCCAAAAAAAAAAAAAAAAAAAAGCAGATGTGGCATCAGGTGTTATGTTAGACTGGGCTTATGGAGCACTCAAATTACCTATAGTTATGACCATAGAATTGAGGCCTGGTTTGGATGACCACAGGACATTCATGCTGCCACCCGGTGGGTTGTTTTTGTGAAAAAAAATTGTTTGTAAGTTGAACATTGAGCGAATATCACGCCTAATATCAATTCTGTATTCAGTATAGTTATGGAAGTGTAAAATATCTATAATTTGATTGGCAAGTTAACAAAGTGGATAAATAGTCACTTGATTGATAACTTTGTCACTTTTCCACTTGCTGAATTGCTCCCTGGGTGGACGGGTTCACATCAGTTAAACTGTAATCTGGGGCCAGTTCTGCAAATTGACGTAACATGGCAAAAGCGAAGAGAATTCACTTTTCATTTTTACGTTTACTTCGCCTTTGCCAATTTGTCTGCCATTTTACGTCTCAATTTGAGGAACTGGCACCTGGACAGTTCCCACAAAAACTGCAGAATAAAAAAATTGTGCAGTTCCCACAAAATGCAAAAGCAGTCACCAAACTTTTAACCCACACAAAACATGCAAAATCACCCCAAAACAACTGTTTAACAAACCGTAGAGGACATCAAGCCAGCAGGTGATGAAGTTTTAGCTGCCTTGCGAGCACTGGCCCTGTATGTTGCTGAAAATGAGAAAAATTTGTGATTTCTAGGTGTCTGTGGTCACCCATTGTTGTCATTTTGGTAATGTTATGCATAGGATATTATAATCATATACATTAATATAGCCTACCGACAGCACACCTTACCATGAACTCTACCATATTCCATCTGAATAAACAAACAGTCATAAAATTTTTTTCTCATCATCACATTGCTCCAACTACCGTTAATTTGGTGCACAATTGTTCACGTGACTTTATTCATCAAAATATGGTATCATTCATTGTATAGCGATTTGTCTGTCCAGTTTACCTAGATGTATAAATGCATTAATATTTACCTACACGTAGAAAAATGAAAATACACGGATATTTATTTCGACCTATCTCCACCTATACAATTTCGAGAGAACTGCACGCTAAGGATGCTTCAATGCAAAAGATAGGAGGCACAATCACAGGCCTCATTGTGCCCGATTCGTGTGTGTTTTTGCACACAATGCAGTCACTATTTATTAGTACAAATGCCCTTTACAAACACGATCCACAATCTTGACAAACAGGGTTAGTTTCTGATTTCAAATTTGGGTTTCTGATTGCACTGATTTGATATATGCACTCCATTTTGACACTACATTACCATAACCCTCAAAATGGACCCATGGGGTTAAATACTTTCAATTTGAGAAATGATGCATTTTCGGGTTTCTGATTGCACTCATCTGAAATATGCACTTCATTTTGACACTACATTACCATAACCCTAAAATGAACCCCCTGGGCCAAAAACTTTCAAATCATAAAATGATGGATTTGTGAGTTTCTGAGTGTAGTGATTTCAAATATGCCCAGGGCTTAAAAAATTAGAAATTGTGAAATGATTCAATGTGGGTTTCTAATTGCACTGATTTGAAATATGCACTCCGTATTGACACTACATAACCCTGAAAACTACATAACCATAACCCTGAAAATGAACCTCTGGAGCCAAAAACTTTCAATTTGTGAAATCATTCATTTTTGGGTTTCTGATTGCACTGATTTCAAATTTGGGTCTATGATTGCACCAATTTGATATATGCACTCCATTTTGACACTACATTACCATAACCCTAAAAATGAACCCATGGGGCCAAATACTTTCAATTTGAGAAATGATGCATTTTCGGGTTTCTGATAGCACTCATTTGAAATATGCACTTCATTTTGACACTACATTACCATAACCCTAAAAATGAACCCCCTGGGCCAAAAACTTTCAAACCATAAAATGATGGATTTGTGGGTTTCAGAGTGTGGCTATTTCAAATATGCCCAGGGCTTAAAAAATTAGAAATTGTGAAATGATTCGATGTGGGTTTCTAATTGCACTGATTTGAAATATGCAATCCATTTTGACACTACATAACCCTGAAAACTACATAACCATAACCCTGAAAATGAACCTCTGGAGCCAAAAACTTTCAATTTGTGAAATCATTCATTTTCAGGTTTCTGATTGCACTCATTTGAAATATGCACTTCATTTTGACACTACATTACCATAACCATAACAATGAACCCCCTAAGCCAAAAACTTTCAAATCATAAAATGATGCATTTGTGGGTTTCTGATTGTAGCGATTTCAAATATGCACTCCATTTTGACACTACATTACTAAAACTCTGAAATTGAACCCCTAGACCCAAAAATTTCTATTTGTAAAATGATGCATTTTGCAGGTTTCTTATTGCACTGATTTGAAATGACTCAATTTCAACTCTACATTACTGTAAGCCTTAAATTGAACCCATGGGGCTAATAAATTAGAAATTGTGAAATGATGCATTTGTGGCTTTTTGATTGCCTTGATTTGAAATATGCACTTCATTTTGACACTACATTACCATAACCCTGAAAATGAACCCCCAGGGCCAAAAATTTTCAAATCATAAAATGATGTGTTTGTGAATTTCTGATTGTAGTGATTTCAAATATGCACTCCATTTTGACACCACATTACTAAAACCCTGATAATGAACCCCTGGGCACAAAAACTTTCAATTTGTGAAATGATGCGTTTGTGGGCTTTTTATTGCAGTGATTTGAGATGTGCACTCCATTTCTACTCTACATTACCATAACCTTTTAAGTCTAACCCTTGGGGCTAAAAAATTGAAAATTGTGAATTGATGCATTTGTGGATTGATGTTGTGATTTTTTGAAATATTCATACCATTTTCACACTACATTACCATAAACCTGAAAATGAGTTTACGGGAGTTTCCAAATTAGGGGCTGAGTTTATGGGAGTTTCCAAATTAGGGGCTGATTTTAAGGGAGTTTCCAAATTAGGGGCTGAGTTTATGGGAGTTTCTAAATTAGGGGCTGAGTTTATTGGAGTATCCAAATTAGGGCTGAGTTTACAGCAGTTTCCAAATTATGGGTTGAGTTTACAGGAGTTTCCAAAATTGGGGGCTGAGTTTACGAGAGTTTGCAAGTTAGGGGCTGAGTTTATAGGAGTTTCCAAATTAGGGGCTGAGTTTACAGGAGTTTCCAAACTAGGGGCTGTGTTTACAGGATTTAGAGGGGGTCCCCATGGGGTGCCATTTTTGGGGGGTCTCCAAGGGGTGCCATTTTCTGGAGGTACATATGGGGGTGCCATTTCAAGGGGGTCCACATAGGGTGCCATTTTTTGGGTGGTCCCCAGGGGTGCCATTTTTTGGTGGTCCTCAGGGGGGTGCTATATTTTTTTTTGCAGGGGGGTCCTAAGGGGGTGCCATTTTGGGGTGGTCCCCAGGGGGTGCCATTTTTGGAGAGTCCCCAGGGGGAGCCAACTTTGGGTGGGTCCCCAGGGGGTGCCATTTTTGTGGGGGTTCCTAGGGGGTGCCATGTTTGGGGGGTCCCCAGGGGGGTCTATTTTGGGGGGCCCCAAGGGGGTGCCATTTTTGGGGGGTCCCTAAGGGGTGCCATTTTTCGGTGGTCCTCAGGGGGTGCCATATTTGTGGGGCCCTAGGGGGTCTCATTTTTGGGCGGTTCCCAGGGGGTGCCACTTTTGGGGGGTTCCCCAGGGGGTGCCATTTGGAGGGGGGTCCCCATTGGGGTGTCAGTTTTTGCAAGCCTCTGAGTAGTGGGTACCTATAGCAGGATTCTCTCCAACCTTCAGTTGGGTTTTGTGGTTCTCTACAATTAATACCACAAGGATTTACAAACACAAAAAGAACAGCAAAGCACAAATGTAACCAATTGAAGATTACAACAAAGTTTGACACCTTGCAAAAACCACACTATCATATCACAAAACCTATACCACACAGAATGCACACTGCACACCATCATACCAAATCGCAAACTGTCCACATTTTACTACCGAGTTTCATGCCCAACCATTTTACAGTTAACATTTTTACATTTTACCAACCAAGTTTACAAAAATCCATTCCAAAACATTGCATCTTTGGTATTGGTCTTGTTATTGTTGGTACATTACATACTGCATTTCAAAACACATGCCTAGCATGTGGGCAAACTTAACTAAAGTATCATATTACTCCAATGTTATTAATTGTAGAGAACCACAAAACCCGACCGAAGGTCGGAGAGAATCCTGCTAGTTGGTATACATAATGCTTCATTTATCATATTTCAAATATGGTGATATGTAATGTAATACCTATTCAGGAAATTCTGGAGAATTTATTCAAACTGGATAAGCAACGTTTTGACATAGAATTGCAGTGTGAAACCTAAAAACAATAACAATAATTTATGCGGAAATTCATTGAAAAGAGGCACAAAAAGATTTAACAAGACATTTTATTCTGTTCTCTCCGAATCCCTTGCTTTCAAAAGTTTGAAAACGCAAAGTTCAACCGAAAAAAAATGTCCATAAATCAATTTAATAGCCTGTAAAATCAGATATTGACCTTCAAAGCCATCAAACGCCACAAATTCAAGACAAATACACAATAAAACATTTCATATGATAAGTACCTTAATCAGGTGCCAATTACAGCGATTGAATAGCCACTTGTTACCACTTGACTTGCATTTTCACTTGTCACTTGCGGAATTGGTGCTACGCATACTCAAAATACCTGGGGGCAGTCCCAAGCCCTGTAAAGTGTAAAGTAAAGTGTCAAATGCACAGTCAAATGCAAAGTAAAGTGTCAATCAAAACAAAGAGAAAAGATTTTATTACTGCATTTTGCATGACAATTGACACTTTACTTTGCATTTGACTTTACATTTGACACTTAACTTTACACTTTACAGGGCTTGGGATTGCCACCTGGATGACAGGTGAAATTTGAGAATTCTGTTTGAAACGCATCAGAGTTTAGGCGCTCCACACGGTGGTTGACGCTACTTTTTAGAAGTCGATTGAGTCAACTCAGAGTCAACTGTTTTAAGTATAACTATTTTTAATTTTTTACCTGTGTTGATTAAGAAATATTGAGATGTCGATTGATGTAGAATGAAAGAAGGGGATTTTTTTGGATACATATTGTAAATGGCTCAGAGTCAATTGAATTTTTGACCAGTTGACTCTGAGTTGACGCTAATTTTGGCGTCAACTAGCGTGTGTGGGACCTTACCAGAACGGGTCATCTGAGTTTACCCGAACGGGGAGTCTGCCAACTACAGCAGACATAAAAGACAGACATAAAAGGTAAAATAGACATAAATTTGTTAAAAACAAGTTTACAAACTACATCCGTCAACTAGGTAGTTCGCGTAGCCCCAGCAGTCAACTCAAATGGTAGAAAACAATCTAGTCCACTTTCATTCAACACAGGGGGTCCGAGGGGTCATTGGGGTCCCCACTGGGGGGCATAGCGAGCACGATAATTTCATCAATGGCACAGGCACCTTGGTTCTTCTTGTTGTTGGTGCAGTGAAATATCACCTGAGAATTGGTGGGGGGGGTGTTTAATGTATTTGTTTCAACAGAACGGCATAGCTGCGATAGCAGGGCACACCCCCCCCCCCCCAATAGAACGGCAACTGTTGGCAATTTTCCACCCGCGAAAAATATAACGGCAGTCTCCAATAAAAGGACAGGTAGAAAGTTGACGTAAAAAGAGAACGGTGCCCAAACAATACCCAGACCGCAAAACATCCAAAATAAAATCAAAAACCAGTACCTAAGCACTCACCTGTTGCGTATCCTTGGGGCACACAAAATTGGCACTTTTCCAACCGCCCTTCAAATCATCAACTGCAACATCACGATTAGTGTTAAATGCACAAGTTGCAATATCACCGCAGCAGCCACTCAATTGAACTCCATCTGTGGCTTCGTAATACATGTAGGATATCACCTGAATTGGGTGGAATGTTTTGGTGTAAATGATTATTAATGATACGAGTTGAAAAACTTTCTGGGCTATTTAAAATAAAAAATTGTGTTGAAAATACCTTTTTTTGTATTTTTCTATGAATTTTCAGACAGATTTCATTATATTTCTTGTTTGAGGTAAATATTTTCTGAAATTTTTTAAACAACAGAAAATATTTGTTTTTCGAAAGCTTTTCAAGAGAGATAGGTATAATAAAATTTTCTTTGTGAAAAATTTTATCAGATTAGATTTAATTATTATATTTTTTTTATAATCATCAGTGTTTTCAATACCAATAAGGTCATTATTTAAAAAATGAATAATTCGGTAAACCACAACTAAGTTTCCCTGGGGGGCAGTCCGTAGTCTGTGAAAAGTGGTATAAATTGTAGTGCGAAAAGTCATGTAAATGCGTTAAGTCTTGTTATAAACCGTTAACGTATTTATCTTGTTATAAACCGTTGATCCGTAAACAGTTTATAACAAGATAGGTTTTGTTATAAACAGTAGCTAATTAATTTTTTCAACTTTTTCAAATCACGCGTCGTGTAAAAAATACCATTGGCACACTGCCAGCGTGAACCACGTGGCAAGGTGTAAAGTCAAGTCACTGAACTAGACCACGTACCACATCCATAGGCAGCGGCTCACTCAATTCGACTTGAATAGCCCCCTCCTCCGATGGCATCAAATAACTAGCTGCATATTTGTCCCCTTGCGCCGGACCTCTCACCCCAGTGACAAGATTTTTATACTTGCCTTCTTTTACGACGGCGAAATTTTCCTTTGTCAAAGTGGCAGTGAATGGATCAGTCGCTGGACTGTAGTAGCACAGATCATCTGGGTGTTTTGGGGGGGGGGTAATTAAAAAAACGGGGGGGGGAATATTATTGACGAAGCAAGCAAATGCAACAAAAACTAGTGAATATCGATTGTAAAAGAATCAATACAAATGATACATGATGTATTTCTGCTGCCAGTTTGCATAGTTAGCACTACACACACACACACTACTTTGTGTCAATCACCCCCGGGGGCATTTCGAAGAAATACTGTAAATGTAATTTTTGTTATTTTCTAACATTTAAAAAATAACTAAATCTCCTGAGATTTGTTCAATGCTAATCGAAATACCTAAATCGATCGACCGACCATAACCCCCCATAACTAGGGTTCAAACGATATGACTTTTCGATATCGATATTCGATATTTTTTCAAAATTTTCGATATCGATATTTGATATTCGATATTTTTTTCTGAAACTCGATATTCGGTATCGATACGATATGGAACCTCGATATCGATATTCGATATTGAAAAATGGTCGATATTCGATATTTCGATATTTTCGATATTCGATATTGCGGTATGATTTTGGTATAGCAAGGCATATCTCATTTGGCATATTGCATTTCCATTTGATCACAAACCCAACTGATCATCTCTACTGAAAAGTAGATGATACAAATTTAAATGACACACAATGATCAAAATGAGAAAATGATTTAAAAATGTGACAGATGTGGTAAGGAAAAGGTGTCAGCCCCATTTATAGGTGCCATGCCATGGTGCCATTGATTTTTCCATGGTGTAAGTAGGTATTAAACATACATATACTATTATGTGAACATCTGAGAGAGCATTTGCACAAGATTTGATGCTGCCGCAAGTGCTGAAACAAAAATACCTGTCATGTGAGAACAAAGTGCGCGCTTGCGCGCAAAATTTGTTAAAATTGCTTATGAAATGGCCTTCTAATAGTGCCATTCCTGGCTTATTTGAAGTCAGGCCCAGGGAGTATAGAATATCGAAAATATCGAAAAAATGGTCGATATTCGATATTTTTTCAAAATTTTTGATATCGATATTCGATATTCGATATGAAAAAGTAGTCGATATCCGATATTCGATATTCGATACGATATATCGTCCCAACCCTAGGTACAAGTGATTTTAACAAGCTTTACATCACTCAATGGTAGAAAATAGAAGAAAAACATGATGAATCAAAGTGTATCAGACAAATAACAATTGGTAGATATTACAGTTCATCCTTATAACCTAATTGGGCATGTTGCAAAAAAAAAGTATATCAGCGTTTTCTGGCTTCAAATTTAGCACTCCAACAACAATGACATTTTAAATACCGTACTTTTACTCATCAAATACAATACTATAAGCATATCAGATCAACCATAAACATCTCAAAATGAAAATGAAAAGTAAATTTAGGGACACAATACAGGTTCGATATATCGAAAAAAATGGTCGATATTCGATATCGATATTCGATATTTTTTCAAAATTTTCGATATCGATATTCGATATTTTTTCAAAATTTTCGATATCGATATTCGATATTCGATATGAAAAAGTAGTCGATATCCGATATTCGATACGATATATCGTTTGAACCATACCCATAACCACAAATACCCCCCCCCCCAACCCCAGCCCCCCTCACCTTGTTCAAAGTCGCAAGTAATCTCAATGCACTGCTGAGTAGCATCAGGCTCAGGCGGCTCTGTGACAGCTGGCGTAGTTGGCGCTGGGTCCGGTTCCAATTCGCAGGGGACGAAAGCTACTTGTATGTCGTCTATGATAGCAGCTGAGCCAGCAGACTCGTCCACCAGGTTGGAGGCTACAAGGACGATCTGTGGGTTTTTTGGGGGGTATTTTGACAGGTGTGGCGAAAGCATCGATGGGGTACTAGATGATTTTGTTAGTGTGATGACTTCAACGCGCGGCATCAAACGCGCCAATGATTTGCTATCCAATGTCGCTAAAAAAGTACTCAAAAGTTTCCGATATCTAGAAAATTGCTTTTTATAAATTCGCTACCGATACCGGTCAGATCCAATTAGAACAAAATGCCCATGTCCCAGATACGGATGGAAGCAACACATTTGTTTCCAAAGATTTTTTTTATTAATTTAATTAAATTGTTTAATTAAAAAAGTAGAAAAACGTCGTTATTGAAAATAGGAGCCTTAAATTGGATCTGACCCCAGGGCTCAATTCCCAATTCACCAAACCAACATCCTGCAGTTCACCGCCGGCCAATTTGACGGAACTCGGTCCCGGGCTGTCCGTCCTTTCGAACTTCTCACAGCCATAAAGGGGGGCTTCTTTTGGATCGTCGTAGAACGACTTTCTGAGGCAAGCTTGCAGCAGTACGTTGGGGGTGGTGTAGTGGCTGTGTGCGAGGAATTTGGGGTGGTAAAGTGGATAAGTAGATAAGTGACTAGGAAAGTGGCGTTTATGATTTAATGTTTATGTTTTATTTGATCATTATGTTTATGAACCAGGGGGCAGTCCCAAGCCCTGTAAAGTGTAAAGTAAAGTGTCAAATGTCAATTGTCATGCCAAGTGTCAAATGTAAAGTCAAATGAAAAGTCAAATGTCAAGTGTCATGCAAAGTGTCAAATGTTAAGTAAATTGTGAATAGTGTATCCAAATCTTTTTCGTTGTATCCAAATCTTGTGTTTTTTGTGTCCAAATTTTTTTATTCGAGATAAGATTTGGATACAAAAACATAAGATTTGGATACGAAACATTTGGATACACAATTGACACTTTACATTTGACTTTACAATTGACACTTTGGATGACAATTGACATTTGACTTTGCATTTGACTTAACATTTGACACCTTACTTGACACTTTACTTTACATTTGACACTTTACGTCAAATTTGATATTTGACTTTGCATTTGACTTAATATTTGACACGTTACTTTACATTTGACATTGCATTTAACTTTACATTTGAAACTTTACACTTTACAGGGCTTGGGATTGCCATCTGTGGGTACTTCGGGCCTATTATGCATCCAAACCCATTATGCATATCTAGACCCATTATAGACACATTATACCTGCAGGGGTAAGAAAGGGGGTGGGTAACCCCACCCCAAACCGCCTGGCTATCTATATTTACCAGAGGCAAATTTTTGTTGTTACTTTCCCTCTGAACAGTCCCCTCCACAAATTGCCCAGCTAGCTATGTAGCTATCTGGAGCACTTTTGAACAATTTTACCCTAATTTTCACCCAAAGTCGCTAATTTTCATACTTTTTATAGATTTTCACCCTAAAAACCACTAGATTCATTGTTTTATTGCATATTTTCAGCATGCCAGGTATAGTTAAATGTAGTGATGGAAAAGCGCCATGGCGCTGGCGCCTGGCGCTAGCGCCAAAGCAAAAAGCGCCATGGCGCTTTTGGCGCTAAAACGCTCTGGCGCCATTGGCGCTTGGCGCCGGGATCTGAGAAAGCGCCATGGCGCTTTTGGCGCTTGACGCCATTTTCTGGTGGCGCTATTGGCGCTGGCATTTTTAATGGCGCCAAAAAAGCGCCAACCGTGATTAGAAAAATGGTTAGGTATATTGAATTTGATTGCAGTGAAAATTCACAATCCAGTTGTGCAATTTTGAGTACAGCTGAATAAAAATTGATAAATATAGGTAAGTAAGGGTGTTAGGAGACATAAATATTTATAAAATATTGATTAGGTAATATTTGGGGTCAAATGTATATACCATATTTCCTTCCTCATTATCCCTCCCTTGAATTAACCCCCTCGAAATACCACCCGTTTTTAATAACGTACATCATGTATGCAATGTGCATGATGTATTATTTGCTGCCAATTTCCATCGCAGATACATATAAAGTAGTTTGCATATGTATATATGCATATACCGTATTTCCTCGAAATATTCCCCCTTTGAATTAATTAAAAATAAACCCCCATGGGGGTAATCCGAGGGGATTTTAACAATGTAAAAACATTGTAGTGGTTGATTGAACTTCAATGGCGGAAGTTCAATCGACTACTACGACATCAGTGGTGCAGTGCCGGTGCGTCAAACGACGTACAGGAAAAATTTTTTTGGCGCTGGCGCTATTGGCGCTTGGCGTCATTACCCTCTGGCGCCATTGGCGCTTGGCGCTGAGGTTCAGAAAAGCGCCATGGCGCTTTTGGCGCTTGGCGCTATTTTGCTCTGGCGCCATTGGCGCTTGGCGCTGGGGGTCAGAAAAGCGCCATGGCGCTTTTGGCGCTTGGCGCCAAAAGTCTGGCGCTTTTTCCATCACTAGTTAAATGCGTGCCAGTTCTAGATGCATAATGGGTTTAGATGCATAATGGCACAGGCTCGGTACTTCGAGAGGGAATAACTCGAAAAAATATTTACAGTACCCATTTTACAACAAAAAGAGAATTATTGAAAATTAGAAAAACATAACATTTGATAAATTTGCGTGACACTTGACATTTGACAGGGTTTGTGACTGGCTCTAGACAGACTAACGATTGTTTCGAAATTCGAATGCAGCGACATTCTTATACTTCTTATCTCATTTAATATAATACTTCCCCCCACTAATTTAAACATCAAAGTTTTTGAAACAGTCAAACACGGCTAACTCACGTGATAGTTACCGTAATAGTGGCAGTAGCACATTCGACTGAACACGATGTCAAATGAGCTTCGTCGCTGGCGGCGCCAGATTTCGTAGCTGCCACAAAATAACGACCCTCTGAAAATTTGTGTATGTATTTAGCATGAAAAGTTTCAAAGGAACGGTGGGGGGGGGGGGTAAAAATGGATGTAGTTTGCAGCAAATACATACTAGGTGGTAGCCACCGAAATTTCGAATAAAAAAAACAACTCATAAATCAGCTGTGAATGTAATCAGTTTACCAGAATTAGATTTCTGGTAGAGCTAAAAACAAAACTTTAAAACGTTCAAAATTGATTCATAAAACCAAACTTTCAAACGTTCAAAATTGATTCATAAAACAAAACTTTCAAACGTTCAAAATTGATTAATGCGTCCCAATTCGCAACAATTCAATCCAGATTAAAAGTTTCAGAAATGCTTCACCCGATCCCGAGAACAAGATCCATTTGCCGCCAGAAACCTAGAATACACTATTGAACAGTTTATTTTATCAAAAAAAATTCAAAAAAGAAACCGGGAAATGGCGGCTGATCCAATTCGGTCAGTTCTCCGAATGGGCCGAAATGTTTGTGCATTTTGTAGTGTTCCGGTGTGCCTCGCGCAGTTACCCATTGCACCTGGAGTAGACATATTTAAGATTTAATTATTGATGTGTTTTACTCCATGAGAGATCTGGGGGCAGTCCCGAACCCTGTAAAGTGTCAAATGTAGGTAAGTAAAGTCAAATGCAAAGTAAACTGTCAATCAAAAAAAAGAAAAGATTTTATTACTGAACTTTGCATGACAATTGACAGTTTACTTTGCATTTGACACTTTACTTTACAGTTTACACGGCCTGGGACTGCCACCAGTGGTATTGACTCCATTTTTATGCCTTAATTTTTTTACAATTGACTTAGCGTGTCAATAAACTTAGCACTTTTAAACTCAGCAACACTCATCATAACCAACTTAGCACTTTTCTCATCACTGAAAACATTACTTTGCACCCCCCCTCCCTAGGGTTGGGACGATATGACTTTTCGATATCGATATTCGATATTCGATATTTTTTTCTGAAACTCGATATTCGATATCGATACGATATGGACCCTCGATATTCGATATCGATATTCGATATGAAAATATGCTCGATATTCGATATCGATATTTTCGATATTTCGATATTTTACTTTTGTTACTCGTTATTTTTACTTGAATGTCATATTGTATTTATATTTGGTCACAAACATAGTTTATCATCTCCTTACTGAAGACTCAATTATACAAATTTACATAAAATGAACATAAAATCACCCCACCCCCTAAAATTTGATCAAATTAGTAAGGAAAATGTAGCATGGTTCAACCACCATGGTACATACTCTGACGTGGACATTTGTGAGTGCATTTGCACAACATTCAAGGTGTTTGCAACTGCTGAAATGGACATACCTTTCATGTGACAACAGAGTACGTGCTTGGACACAAAATTTTTGAAAATTACCAACAAAATCGCTTTATAAGAATGCCATTCCTGGCACAGTTTAAGTCAGGCCAGGGAAGGGAGGAATATCGAAAATATCGGAAAAAAATGGTCGATATTCGATATCGATATTCGATATTTTTTCAAAATTTTCGATATCGATATTCGATATGAAAAAAAAGTCGATATCCGATATTCGATACGATATATCGTCCCAACCCTACCCCTCCCCTCACCTGATCTTGGGGCGAATCAATATTCTGCCAACAACACGGCCCAGTGGTATCCAAATCACAATTCAATTTTTCACCAGATGTAATTGGGCCACCCGCTATCGCATTGTAACCTGTGAGGGAATTTTACAGGGTGAACCACAATTTTAAAAATTTGGATCATACAAATGTAAAATCCTTGCAAAATTCAAATGAGTATATATTTATATACATGAATTGCATACCAGCAGGGTCATAAGGATCAATGTAGACGCCCTGGCCAATTAGATCTGCAAATTAGCAAGGTAACAATGAAGCAGGAAGATTTTGCATGCAACACGACATCAGAAATCTCACAATAGCTACAGCAATATTAATTGTGAAAATTCACTGTACAATACCGTTTACCACCAATTTCAAGATTTGGCAAGATTTCAAGTGGCACAGTGTGTACCTAATGATCTGACACTCATACCAAGTCTAAAAATATACCACATCATTTGACAGTAGACCAGACAAGTTTCCACTTACTGTAGAATGGAAATATCCCAAAAACAACAACAGTGGATGTTTATCACAGTACATACAACTGGCACAGTGCCAAAATGGAACTCACCGTGTACCAAATGATCTACTTCACCATCATCTGGTCCCCTAGTTTCCTTAGGAGTCACCAAACTTGGGGTACTTGCTTCCTCCCCACCAATTTCTTCATCACTCACTTCCAGGGATAAATCTTCGTGGTGGTCAGGATCTGGCTGGAAGGATGTGGGATGTTGTGAATTTCTGCTTGGAAATGCTTTTATGTATGAGGTCTTCCAAAATGATGTGATTAGACGAAATTTTGATGGCAGTGACAAAAATTGATTTTCCAGCAAATGATTCAACGCTCAAACAGCTGTTACATATTTATATTTAAACATACAATATTTAAATGGTGGATATAGATATCCACATTCAAAATACTAATTTGATTGGACAGGTGTTATTATTCATTTCACCTGATTTCCATAAGCCCAGCACTTTTGGGCAAAAACAGAATAAGCAACATTATTTGGCACTGTGCCAATGTATCTTTTTGCATTTTAAGTGGCATGCACACTCCACCACAACGTCAGATAGTCTGCTTCACAAACCACAACACCCAACCTCCTCTTCCCCACCATCATCACCATCAGCACCATCATCGCCTCCATCTCCATCTCCATCTCCATCGCCATCGCCATCGCCATCATCACCGTCACCGGAAAGAGAATCGCCGCAGCCGAGTACTGCCTGCAGGTCTGCGATGGGCATGCTATGAAACACTTTTACACTGTTGGCTGCTAGGGATGATGGGTGAGCCAAGGGCAGTCCCAGATCCTGTAAAATGTCATGTGTATCCAAATCTTATGTTTGTTTGTTTTTGGATCCAACTCTATTGTCCAAAAGTATGATTTGGATAAGATACAATAAGGTTTGGATACACATGACACTTTACAGGGTCTTTACGTGACATGTGACACTTTACAGGGTATTTTACATGACACCTGACATCTAGCAGGGTCATGTCACATGGCATTGACATTTTACAGGGCCTTTTACATGACACCTGACATTTTACAGGGCCTGTTACATGACACCTGACATTTTACAGGGTCTTTTAAATGTCACATGTTACACTTTACAGAGTCTGGGACTGGCACCTGGTACGAAGACTTCCACGGAACATTAGTGCTGGTGTAAAAAATAATGGTCCCATTTCGGAGAAGGCACCACATGAATAGCAGGCACTGTGGGTACCACTGGAAAAGGTACCCAGCACAAATTGCACAGAAAATTTTGAAACTCTATTGGTGTTGGTGGCATGACACCATTCCACCAATTTTCGTCATGTTGGTAAATAAAAGTGCAGGTGGCGAAAGCACCAAAGCAAAAATTGCCACGTTCATGAAGTCGTGTGAAAGTGCCATAGCACCCTTGGCACCTGGCGCTGTTCTACAGTGGTATCAATGACACTTGGCCCCATACACTTGGTATCTGGAGGTCTCCAGGATTGTGACCCGATAGATAGATATCTAATTGCTCCTACGGATGGATAGATAGCAGAAATAAAATATATGGGTATTGAGGGGGGGGGCGGGGGTTGGCGTAGGGTTGGCCAAGCAGGGGTTTAGGGAATTTAAACCCCTCCAGACGTTCATATAGATGCTAAATCTCTCCTCAGGAGTAGATAGCGAAAAAATGGGGGTTGGGGGGCGTTGGGGGGTTCGCAGGCATTCAAAATATAAGCTTTTTCAATGTGTAGAATGAAACGGGAGAAAAATGGCTTAAAAGATCCCAAATTCTCAAAAATAGGTGAAAAATCGCTAACTACGATTTTTCAGTCCTGATTCAAAATTACAATCCGGGGCAGTCCCGCACCCTGCAGTGTCAAAAGCCAAGTAAAGTGTCAACGAAAATAGTTTTTTATTACTGAACTTTAACTTGAACTAAACAGACATTTTGCAAGAGACTTGACACTTGACACTTTATAGAGCGCGGTACGGCCACCAGACCTCGAACCCATGTCCATCTAAACCGCAGGGTATTCTCATATCTTCCATGGTCACCTACAAATTGGCAAACAGCCAAAAAAATTAACAAACCGAAGGTCAGCAATATAAGAACGAAGAGCCACAGAAAATGCTTCATGTTGCACCGCAAAAAATCTCGCAAAACAAATTGGCACCCAAACAAAATCACTCTACTTCACACACAACTTTTTGATGAAACGGCAATACAAACAATTAGGCACATAGCACGCGTACGGTATTCATGTTCACACTTTTACAAACCATGGAACATGTACATTTTTGGTAATTTCACATGATTTCAAGGTGAGATAAGAGCGGTGCAGACATAAAACAAAAGTGTAATTTGCAGAAGAAAAAGATGTTCAACGGTGCATGCGTTTGCCCCTGTAATCATGATAATTTTCACGTGAAACAATGGTTTTTAACATGTGCCAATTAAGGTAAAGTAATGCTGATGCCTAAAAAATGCTAAAACCGCAGAACCAGTATACAGTGTCATTTTATAAATTACAAATTGAATTGGACTGAAAAAGAGCAGAAAATACAATTGACGACATACACACACTGGTGTCAACTGGTTCTCATGTCAATTCAGATTTTAGTTGACGGATCGTACTACAATATTCAAGTGCATGTGCAGAAATGTCGAAAATGAATCAATATTGGTAGTTACCGTATTTTCTTCAATGACCCCTCCGGGGAATTATTATTTCATCAGACTTTATTGAGGGGAACTATTCGAGGGGGGATTATTACTTCGTCACAATTTTTAAGGAGTTTCCTAGCGACTCATTTCATGGAATATGCTTTATTAACACAATAACATACCATTTTTGTTAAAATATTTATTTTAAGATACATTTTTATGAAAATTTTTAACAAAAAATTCATCACATCTCTTAAGGGGGGATTTTTCAAGGGGGGGGGGTATTATTTTCTTACGCGTCTTACAGGGGGTATTATTCGACGGGGGAATTATTCAAGCGGGGAACCACTCAAGCAAATACGTTACGTTCATTTGAGCATCGTTCAGCGACCCATCAGCTGAAATCTGAATGGAAAAAGCCAGTACAGATGACACCCGATCTCATTGTCAACTAACTGTGTGGCCTTCAACCATATGCCAATTTAACACATTTCTGAGCGAAAAGTTATTTATTGATACTGAATGTTAGAAAGGTGAAAAAGTGAGTTATGAATGAAGGAACATAAGTTTTTAATTGATGTTGATACTGAATGGTGAAAAATTAACTGGAACACTTGAAAACGAAACCTCCCACTTGTAATTTTTCGTTTCACTTTACACGCGGTAAGAAAATTGTAATAAGTAACGTGACCCACGAAAATCGAGGGAATCCCGATTTTTAACCTTCCCGATTGGTAAGCTCTCGATGGGTAAGCCAAAGTGTATCGATGGGTAAGCCGCAGCCAAATTTTATTTTTGATTCGATTGGTAAGCCAAAGTGTATCGGTTTTTAACCCGACCGTCTAACACACGTCTAACACCGTTTAACACGTGAATTTTTTAGCGAATTGCATGCTTTTCATTGAATGTTACTGTAAAAAATGTGGTGTATAGCCATATTTCCCAAAGTGTTTGTTATCTTCCCGCCACATCTATTAAACAATATCTCTGCTCCATACATGTGTATGTGGTATGTTTGCAATATGGCTTAAAAATCGACATACCATGGGTTAAAAACCGAGATACTTTTTAAGCGGAGTGTAGCAATATTGTCGATACACTTTGGCTCACCCATCGACATACTTTGGCTTACCAATCGAGAGCGTACCAATCGGGAAGGTTAAAAATCGCTATACTCTCCGAAAATCGCCTTCACACACCCAACCACCAACCCTGTAAAATGTCACGCAGTGTCAAACGTCACGCGTGATGCACAGTCATCAAATAACCAAAAATGTGATACTCATGGGTCATGACTTTGACACTTCGCTTGACATTTGACATTTTCAGGGGTCCGGGAGATGTCAGGATTTGATCGATCAGCAGGAAGCTTCCCTCCACCCACTGTTCAGGTGCTGAAAACTCTTAGAGTAAAACGACTATCGTATTTCCTATAAGTACCCCCAGGGGGTTTTATTTTGTCAGAGTGGAAATTTTGAGGGGGTATATTTCGAGGGGGGGTTATTTCGCCAGAAATTTTTTCGAAATCCCAGCACTAAATTGTTGTTTGAAACGTACACAGACGCTAAAAATGCAACAAAAACCGCCATTTACAACACTCTATAGACTTATATGTACGTAGACGGTATAAACCCAGTTCTAACATAAACACAGACATTGTTTTAACATGTGTTCTGCATTTCATGGATCACAACCGGATTACATTCTCTATACAGTAAATTGGGGGGTATTTCGATGGGGTTTTTTTATAAATTCATAGTGTCCATTTCGTGGGGGGTATTTCGAGGGTGGGTATTTCGAGGGGGGGTCTTTCGACGGGGGTATTTCGAGGAAATACGGTATATTTTTATCCCAGAAAATTAAAAAACATTTTTTTATTTTTACCTACTTTTAGAATGATTCAAAAAACATTTATCTAATTTTTTTAGATTTGAGATTATCTTGGATTTCCGGAAGAATCGAATAGAAAATATTCAAAACAATAATGTAAAAATGTACGTCAGCCAAAATCAAAATTACTCCAATTCCCATTTTTTGGTAAAACCCGAACCTCCAATAGTTTGTCCAGTGGAATGAATCAAGAGTTTTTCCAGTGGAACGAAAATTCGAAAAATGCACAAAAATCAAAAAACTCGGAACATAAAAAATTTTCGAGCAAAGAAAACAAGCGAAAATTGATAACTGCCTGTACTCAGGTATCAACTGTCACCTATTTTCAATCGCTTCGAACCAGATTTTCCATTTTTTCCACAGATGTATACATTTCCCACCCCTGCTTGGGAAATGCCGCACATATATGCCGCAGTAGACATTTGAGGAAATAAGCGAAGTAGGTAACTTTTTCCTCTATTTTAGTCCGGGTTTACGGATACGAAAATTTGGGTAAAATGATCATCACAAATAAAAAAAATTATATGATAGATTTGGTCAAAAAAATTGTCATATGCCTGCGAGAAGAAAATCTTTGTTAGTAAAGAACAAAAAAAACAAGATAATTTTACACAAAACCAAAAAAACAAGCACACAACACCAAGCATTAGAATATGCTAGAAGGGCAAAAAGCCATCGAAATTTCGACGCATTTGTTTCACTATTCACAATTTTATTGACGACGCTAATATGAAACAAATAGCGCTATTTTCACGGTTGAAAAAATTCAGAAAACAAACAAAAAATTCACTATTTAAAAACTGCGTGATTTTCTCAATATGTGAAGAACATTGTAAAAACATTTGCTAAATAGGTCAGGTACAGGAAACCGACCTAAAAATGCAAATACCACATTTAAACTCATTAGAAATGAAGTGCATTTATTATGCAGGGGTTCAATAATAAATGCACCCAATTCAAATGATCAAAATTGAAGAAAAAAAATAATCGGCGGATTACGGTAGTAGTATATAGCAATATTCGACGGAGTACGGTCGAAGTGTGAAAGAATAAACCAGCGGATTTATCAACGACAGATCCAGAGGACTCGGAAGGTATTTCTCTAGATTTACAAATACACAATACCTAATATTTTAAAAATACTTTTTGTATACTGCTCGATGGACATTGCGGACAATGTGCTATATCATATGACCGTAATATTTAGGAAAAAGGACTCTCTGGATGTGTCTCAGACTGCAAATAATTAGATTAATTGCGATATTGGCGCTTGTCACAGCTATTTATTCATCCATTGAAACACTTTGGCATGTTCTCTAGGATTGAACGTTCGAATTACTCATACACAATGTTTCTTGAGAGTTGCATTAGATACATACCTATCCAAAGTGACATCGAAATCTTCGTTAAAAAATTGATTGGAGATACATATCTTTGAGTACATGCATTCGATTATCAGTAAGTGTTTGAACCGACAAATGTTTTTCAGTGAGCGCTGACGCAAAAGAAAGTATATGTGTACAGAAGCAACAAATCACGTAAAGTAGGTTGGTATTTATAATAATACCACAGTAATCAATAAAATTTGCGGAACAAAACCTAAAATACAAGCAGGGAAGCATCCTGGATTGTTTTCGGCAAAATTTACGACTAGAGCCCCCCCCCCCCCCACCCCACCCAGATACGCCCTTGCTTACAAGGTAAATATAATGGGTCACAGAGCGCTGGAACATTTTTTCCGGGTGGTTTTTAAACTTTAGAAATTATTTTCTAGATGTTTTGGCACTAGTATCTGAATACCCTTGACGCGAAATCTTTCAAAAACTCGTTTACACATAATCAAATTCCAATCCAGATGCGGAACAAAAATTTTTTCAGCGCCCATAATCAATGAACAAAACCAACTACAAAAAATCACCTATTCGGATTATAAATCTTCTTCCGCACGCGAGAAATTCTCCACGCGTTCGGATCTTCGAATTTGTTGTACAGCGGCTCGATTTTCTGTCCTTTCTTAAATTTAGACAATCTGGTCGCGTCGGCGAAGCGGAAAAAGGCGGGCGCAAATTCCACTAGCCACCTGCGGAAATTTTTTATTCAAAACAGGGGCACTGTAGTCAGTGGAAATTTTCCGAATTTAGAATGAACTTTTTACGCAGTGGGGTAAAGGTAACCAAGTTTTAAGAGTACTGCACAAAATTTTCTCCAGCGGGGCGTAACATTTGCCTCATCCCACTCCACCCATGTCATGTGTACTTTTTGTAGGGACTTAAGTTTAAAATGTCCAGGTATTAGCATTCTCTGAAAGGTGGGAAAAAAACTGTAAAAACTGTGATGTGTGATTTACGGAGGATTATGGGATTAAAGGTTGGCTACCATTTCAAGAAAATTCCAATGAAAACCGCGAAATAAAGGCATCGACAATCCAATAAAAACTGACTTTTTTCAGAAAAGTGGGCGGAGCCAAAAAAAGAGATACGGGTACTCAACGCATAATTCAAAGAAAAATAACAAACCTCGCGTCAGTGGCGCAAACTTCGCGCATGTATTCTTTGGTAGTCATGACCAATTCATGGTAAACCACAAATTCCGGCTGCTGTTGGAACAAACTGCTACTCGGGTGGATGTAGACCGTCTGAAAAATTGAAAAATATGTTGAAAAATTGATATTTAAATATGAAAATACCATGAGATAAAATTGATGTGCTGTGATTTCAGATCAGGGGTTGATGCAGCATCAAGACTTCCTTTTTTAAATTTATATTCTAGTTAAAATTTCAGATTTTCCACTTTTTTAAATCACAAAACTTCTGAATGTCGCACAACTACGCCGCCCGTAAATTGTACTCATTTTTACAAACCCAAACAATTAAAACGACAGAACAACACAACGACAAACCTGCGAATCCACCAAAGTCCTGTACCCCTCCTGGGGGTCTCTTTTTGCGGCGTTTCTAAAAAACCCGGACGTAATAGCTTTCTGCACCCGGGCCACGTCTCTCCCACACGAGACAATGTCCAATTTGTGCCTGTCCATTATGCCCGTCAGCTGTTTGCGAATGTCCTGCGAGTTTTGGGACATTTTTTCCATTTTTTTTTGGGGGGGGGGGTGTAAATTCTAGTGACTTGTTGTCAGGTACTCCGGAATGAAACAGGGCAAGTTGGCACTAGGGATTTCCGACGTTTTTTAAACCGTTTAAAAGCGTTATGCTATCATCGAAACCGTTTTTACAATTAGATTTTTTTAAATCGGGGTGCATAAAACCTACTGGGTTTTTATATGACGCATAAAAATTAACCGAAAACACACAAACCTGGGCCCTTTTCAGTGAACGAATTTGTACAAAATTGTCATAACACCAGGGGTGGGAAAATTTGTGGTTTTTCCAGGAATTGAACACAGCCAACAAAGTCAGATGGTCCCCTTCGGGTTGATGGAATTTCGCTTTTTTTTGGTCGGCAACTTCTTGTTTGTCCTGCAAATTTTTGGAGCGTTAATTAAAAATGTTTCGTCGATTCCTATTTTTCAAATATCTCTCCAAAGAAACGTGAAAGTTAAGGAAGATAATGTAAAAAAGAAAATTGTTTCCATATTTTGAGCGTCGTGCATGTAACTTTATTCATAAAATACTGTCTAATAAGCACAGCGCGTAGTTTGATCCAGTATGATTCAAATATAAAACCACAATAAACCTTTGGTCTATAGAAAATATTTTGCACGCTGAGCATCGAAACGATAGTGAGTGCCTCTTCCGAACAGCCCAGATGCACTGACATAATCAAATACTTGGACAAATTTGGCTCCAGCGGGAACTCGGCCATCTGCAAAGTAATTTCAGGGATCAAAGTTGTGTTTTCATGGGACTATTTTGTAAATGCAATAAGAATCAAGGGCGAAAATAACTTTCCGGCGGAAAATGTGCGTATAATGTGTCATAAACGGTGAGTTTTAATTAACAATAATTGGATATCGATATGAAATGAAATGATCGCTACTTATGATTTTACTCATTACCTGACTTACACTTTTAAACTCACAACTTACAACTCTACTTATCACTTTCCGGGAACTTCTAAAGAAATCGGCACCAGATACACAAAAAAAAGAAAATAAAAAAAACATACCCTCCTCCCCAACTTCGTCAACAACCCCTCATCATCCAACGCACTAAGCGAATGCAATTGTTCCAAAGCCATAAGCATCGCTTCCACCGGGGGCGCGTCCATAAAATCGAATTCAATCAAATTATTAATTCCCATCGTTTTTAATTGCAACAAAGTCGACGCCAAATTGGTGCGCTGAATTTCCGGTACCGGTGTGGGCAACATTTCGTCGCGGTACGCCCTTTCGGTGTACAAACGGTAGCATTTGCCCGGTCCGGTACGGCCAGCGCGCCCGGCGCGTTGTTTGGCTGCGGCCTGGAGATTTGGGGGGGGGGTTAATTGAGGTTAAGGGTAGGGTTCAAACGATATGACTTTTCGATATCGATATTCGATATTTTTTCAAAATTTTCGATATCGATATTCGATATTCGATATTTTTTTCTGAAACTCGATATTCGATATCGATACGATATGGAACCTCGATATCGATATTCGATATTGAAAAATGGTCGATATTCGATATTCGATATTTCGATATTTTCGATATTCGATATTCGATATTGCGATATGCTTTTGGTATAGCAAGGCATATTTCAAGTGGCATATTGTATTTTCATGTGGTTGCACACATGTTTAATCATCTCTTTACTGAAATGTGAATGGTACAAGTGATTTTAGCAAGCTTTACATCACTCAATGGTAGAAAATAGAAGAAAAACATGATGAATCAAAGTGTATCAGACAAATAACAATTGGTAGATATTACAGTTCATCCTTATAACCTAATTGCTTAAGGGCATGTTGCCAAAAAATTTTATCAGCGTTTTCTGGCTTCAAATTTAGCACTCCAACAACAATGACATTATAAATACTGTACTTTTACTCATCAAATACAATACTATAAGCACATCAGATCAACCATAAACATCTCAAAATGAAAATGAGAAGTAAATTTGGGGACACAATACAGGTATACTCCGGTTACTTTACACCTTGCCCGCGTGGTTCCCGCTGGATGTGTGCCAACGATGGTGAACGCGTGCGAGTTTCATAAACAGATGACAAAACTGATAGCAGTTATTATGTTATTCATTAACATATTCACATCGATGAATTTTTTCATTTTTTTACGGAAATTGCATGATTTAATAATGATTGGCATGCTTCCAACACGAGACATAAATCAGTGCGAGGGCAGAGTATCATGTCCGTCGAGTATATGGTCGATATTCGATATCGATATTCGATATTTTTCAAAATTTTCGATATCGATATTCGATATTCGATATTTTTTCAAAATTTTCGATATCGATATTCGATATTAAAAAATGGTCGATATCCGATATTCGATATTCGATACGATATATCGTTTGAACCCTAGTTAAGGGTCATTTATATATTAGAAAGATTTATATTGTAAATACTTACGCTACTTTTGTGGATTTTGTGGATCACTCAACAGCTACTAAAAATTTTAAATATTGATTTGAAAAAATCTATTGCAACCCTCTGATTTAAAAAATCACGTTCAGGGTGCATTCTGTCGAATTGGCAGCTGACGTTGGCGGTTCGCATCAATATCGTCAACTCGACATCAAAAGTCAAAATAAAAACATAAAAACAATATTTACCTGCGCAATAGGCGTGACCACCAGCGAATCCATCCCAGTTTTAGGGTTGTATATTTTCTGCTTGACAAATCCAGGGTCCACAACGTAATAAATGCCATCGATAGTCAGCGATGTTTCCGCTATGTTTGTCGCGATTACAACCTAAAGTTTGTAAAAAAATGTTTTCATTGGCAGTATAATGTCATATTAGTTTTCACCCGAAATTTGGAAACTCATAAATCAGCTTTGAACGTATTCGAGTTCTCTACAAATTACGCATTTGAGGTGTCCGTCAACTATACTCCAGCGACATTACACCTTACTATAAAATCTACCGTATCCCATCTGAATAAAAGAAGAAACATAAGAATTTTTTCATCATATTTATCAAATTGCTTTGATAAATATGATGAAATTTTTTTAATGTTTGTTCTTTTATTCAGATGGGATATGGTAGATTTCATTGTACGGTTTAATGTCGCTGGAGCATCACAGTTTTCCAAATTTCATGTAAAAACTAGTGTGCGCATAGGTCAGGCTTGTATATTGCCACACACTAGTTTACGGCAAAAATGTTACCTTTAAAGTTACCTTTTTCACGCTCGAAAGCAAAACAATCGGACGGGAGAGCCGAACGCCCAGTTACAATATCAAAATTTCAACAAAATGTTTCCAAAATTTGCACCATAACTAAAGAAAAAGCACAAACAAAAAAACACGACCACGTTCTCACCTTCCTGGCACCTTTAGGGGCGGGATCGAAAATTCTCGTTTGCATTTCACTTGGCAAAGCGCCATAAACTGGCAAAATAATTAAATCGGGCACATCGGCGCCCAAACTTTTCATCCTTTCGTACAAAATTTCGCACGCCGTGTCGATTTCTTCTTGCCCAGTTAAAAACACCAGAACGTCGCCCGGAGGTTCGGTTAAATGGATCTGAAATGGGCGGGGCTAGCTAAACTTGGGATTTAAAATACAGTATTCAAAGTCTAAAAAAATTGTGATTTTTTTAGTGCTTCATCACGGAAATTTGAGAGGATTTTGCAGTGCTTCGCTCAATTTGCACGCAGGAAAAATTGAAAAAGTCAACACTAGGGTTAGCCGGGGGTTTTTCAAAGAGTTTACGTATAATCGAAACCGTTTAAAAAACAAACAGGTCGTTTAAAACCCCACTTTTACAAAAACCGTTATTTCATAAAAAAACAGCTCGTAGACTAAACGTTTTCTAGTGAACACACACCAAAACAAAAAAGTACCTGCATAACAGTAATCAAGGCCGCATCCAAATAATCACTTTCTGGCTCTCTCGTATATAAAATCTCAACTGGATACGTTCTGCCAGGGATCGTAAATATTGGCGCCTGGCAGAAATATTCCGAAAATTTCACCGCATCCAATGTGGCACTAGTGACGATTAATTTGAAATCTTTGCGTTTGGAGGTGCACGCCTGCGACGAGAAAGTTTGCTTTTTATGAATGTGAAAAATGGTGTGAAAATGTTGTGGCATTCGCAGTTCACATTGGCAACGTGCCAGCGATAACTAACGCATGCGACTATCATAAAAACAACAATGAAAAAATGTTGACTTAAATGTCTGTCTCGACTGAAAAATGTCATCTTTACGTTTTACGTCCTCTATACTTCATACGAGGCGCAAGATTTAGTGACAAATAATTGGCACGCAGCCAACGTAAAACAAATAACTGCACATGGACAGAAAAAGTCGCTGCAGGCTTTTTCTAATAGCTCGCCAAAAAAACCTATCCACAAAGAATCTTTCTTCTCTGAAACCAACAAACCTTGAGCAGTCCAAACAGGACATCAGTGTGAATAGTCCTTTCATGGGCTTCATCCAACATAATCACAGAATATGCACTCAGGTCGCCGTCGAGCAAACATTCACGCAACAGCATACCATCCGTCATGTATCTGGAAAAGTGGTGTTGTGGATTTGGGTTCAAACGATATGACTTTTCGATATCGATATTCGATATTTTTTCAAAACTTTCGATATCGATATTCGATATTTTTTTCTGAAACTCGATATTCGATATCGATACGATATGGAACCTCGATATCGATATTCGATATTGAAAAATGGTCGATATTTGATATTCGATATTTCGATTTTTTCGATATTCGATATTGCGATATGCTTTTGGTATAGCAAGGCATATTTCAAGTGGCATATTGTGTTTTCATGTGGTCGCACACATGTTTAATCATCTCTTTACTGAAATTTGAATGGTGCAAGTGATTTTAACAAGCTTTACATCACTCAATGGTAGAAAATAGAAGAAAAACATGATGAATCAAAGTGTATCAGACAAATAACAATCGGTAGATATTACAGTTCATCCTAACCTAATTGCTTAAGGGCATGTTGCAAAAAAAAGTATATCAGCGTTTTCTGGCTTCAAATTTAGCACTCCAACAACAATGACATTATAAATACTGTACATTTACTCATCAAATACAATACTATAAGCACATCAGATCAGATCAACCATAAACATCTCAAAATGAAAATGAAAAGTAAATTTGGGGACACAATACAGGTTCGATATAGCTTTTTTGGTCCTAAACCACAGGTATAACAAAAGTATACTTATATACGCCGAATATACGCCGAAATGCGCGCTTGCGCGCGAAATTTTTCCGGACTGGCGACAAAATCGCTTTACGGAAGCACCATTTCGGGTATATTTTCTTGTCCGACCCGGGAAGGGGGGGGCGGCCGCCCCCCCGCCCCCCCCCCCTGGCTACGTCCTTGACTTAGCGATTGGGTTTCAGTGCAGGAATCGGGATTGGGATTTTTACTTTCTGGAGTAGAGTTATTTGGAAAATTATAGCAATTTTATGGGGATTGAAGGTTCTCAGCATTAGATATTGCATACGGTATCTAAAAAGTTTTACTGGCTCGAATCTTCAAACCAACAAACCATCTAAAATAAACATTTAAAAAACACCCAACAAAAAACAACAACAACCAAATCAAATAAAAACCTGCAAACCCACTTTATAATCGTTTCAGGGCCGGTACAATCTTCAAATCGAATCGTGTACCCAACCTCAGCGCCCAGTCGACAGCCAAATTCTTCGGAAACTCGTTTGGCAACTGACATTGCGGCCACTCTGCGCGGCTGCGTGCAGCCAATACGCCCGCGAGTTGACAGACCTGCGATTTTTTTGTAATTTGTGTTGAAATAGTGAAAATTATTTATTTTTTTTTGAAAATGAATGAAGATTGAAGAATACACATTGAAAACAAAAAGGGCCCCGCACTAGTTGACAGTGAATTTTGGGATACTGAAAAATCAACGTTGGGCGCATTTGAGTTTACCGGAATAAGTAGCCTGTCAACTACTGTTAACTGGAGATTGCAAATGATTCATTCTGGCAAACTCATGTTTAAAAAAAAAACAATCTAATCAGTTTCCGTAATCAAGGCCGTAAACTAGCGTGCGAAAACAAAACAACAACGAAAAAACGCACCAGCTTCCACCAAATATTGAGTCATTTGAGTAGTTTTTCCACTCCCAGTTTCACCAATCACAATCAGTATTTGATTGTCAATAATCGCCTGAATCAATTTATCCTTCAAAGCGGCAATGGGCAACGATTTTCGCTGCTCTAAAATGGATAAATTTGTCCGTTTTCCATACGAAACTTTTCCCAGACCGCCACCTGAAAGAAGTAATTTTGTTGAAAATTATTCGAATTCCAATGAAACTAAATAAAGTTCTGGGTCGTTATTAGATTTCTTAGAGCGATAAATCTAAAATTGAAAAGCTAAATATTGGAAAAATTCAGAGTCGAATAATTTTTTTATAAATTTTTATCGAACACTGAATTTTTTTGTACTTTTTCACTACACATTTCGAAATTTTTCCGTGCACTTACCAATGCAATTCTCAAACAGTATTGCCTACTAAATCTAATTATGCAATGCTTTTTGTGTCTATACTAGCAGGATTCTCTCCGACCTTCGGTCGGGTTTTGTGGTTCTCTACAATTAATACCATTGGAGAAAATATGATACTTTAGTTAAGTTTGCCCACATGCTAGGCATGTGTTTTGAAATGCGGTATGTAATCTACCAACAATAACAAGACCAATACCAAAGATGCAATGTTTTGGAATGGATTTTTGTAAACTTCTGTAAAATGGTTGGGCAAGAAACTCGGTAGTAAAATGTAGACAGTTTGCGATTTGGTATGATGGTGTGCAGTGTGCATTCTGTGTGGTATAGGTTTTGTGATATGATAGTGTGGTTTTTGCAAGGTGTCAAACTTTGTTGTAATCTTCAATTGGTTACATTTGTGCTTTGCTGTTCTTTTTGTGTTTGTAAATCCTTGTGGTATAAATTGTAGAGAACCACAAAACCCAACTGAAGGTTGGAGAGAATCCTGCTATAGGTAGGGTTCAAACGGGATTGACTTTTCGGGATCGGGATCGGGATCGGGATTCACTTTTTGAGATTTCGGGATCGGGATCGGGATCGGGATTGGGGTTTCGGGATCGGGATCGGGATCGGGATTGGTAATTTGAGATTTCGGGATCGGGATCGGGATCGGGATTGGCCGGGATTGGGGTCACGGGATCGGGATCGGGATTGGGATAGGCATTTTTCCGGGATCGGGATTGGGTTCTAGGGATAGAGATTTTGGCCATTTTTCTGGCATTCACAGTTGTTCATAAAGGTCTCAAAACACTGTTGGATGCCAGAAAAGTGGCATAAAATTGACGCTGGTGGTTTGCATCCACTTTTTTGCATGCAAAAACGTCATTATTTCACTTTTTATAATTTCCACTAATTTTTCCGGGATCGGGATCCCGGACTTGGGAGTTTCTCGGGATCGGGATCGGGATTTGAAAACTTTCGGGATCGGGATCGGGATCGGGATTGGTATTTTTGAGATTTCGGGATCGGGATCGGGATCGGGATTGGGGTTTCGGGATCGGGATCGGGATCGGGACTGGTAAATCCCGGAATTTCACGGGATCCGGGATCGGGATCGGGATCCCGTTTGAACCCTAGCTATAGGTACCCACTACTCAGAGGCTTGCAAAAACTGACACCCCAATGGGGACCCCCCTCCAAATGGCACCCCCTGGGGAACCTCCCAAAAGTGGCACCCCCTGGGAACCGCCCAAAAATGGGACCCCCTAGGGCCCCACAAATATGGCACCCCCTGAGGACCACCAAAAAATGGCACCCCTTAGGGACCCCCCAAAAATGGCACCCCCTTGGGACCCCCCAAAAATAGCACCCCCTGGGGACCCCCCAAACATGGCACCCCCTAGGAACCCCCACAAAAATGGCACCCCCTGGGGACCCACCCAAAGTTGGCTCCCCCTGGGGACTCTACAAAACCCAACTGAAGGTTGGAGAGAATCCTGCTATAGGTACCCACTTCTCAGAGGCTTGCAAAAACTGACACCCCAATGGGGACCCCCCTCCAAATGGCACCCCCCGGGGAACCCCCCAAAAGTGGCACCCCCTGGGAACCCCCCAAAAATGGGACCCCCTAGGGCCCCAGAAATATGGCACCCCCTGAGGACCACCAAAAAATGGCACCCCTTAGGGACCCCCCAAAAATGGCACCCCTTGGGACCCCCCAAAAATAGCACCCCCTGGGGACCCCCCAAACATGGCACCCCCTAGGAACCCCCACAAAAATGGCACCCCCTGGGGACCCACCCAAAGTTGGCTCCCCCTGGGGACTCTCCAAAAATGGCACCCCCCTGGGGACCCCCCCCCCCCCAAAATGGCACCCCCTATGGACCCCCCCCGCAAAAAAAATATAGCACCCCCTGAGGACCACCAAAAAATGGCACCCCCATTGACCACCCAAAAAATGGCATCCCATGTGGACCCCCTTGAAATGGCACCCCCATATGTACCTCCAGAAAATGGCACCCCCTGGAGACCCCCCAAAAATGGCACCCCATGGGGACCCCCTCTAAATCCTGTAAACACAGCCCCTAGTTTGGAAACTCCTGTAAACTCAGCCCCTAATTTGGAAAATGGTATGAATATTTCAAAAAATCACTATCATCAATCCACAAATGCATCAATTCACAATTTTCAATTTTTTAGCCCCAGGGGTTAGACTTAAAAAGTTATGGTAATGTAGAGTAGAAATGGAGTGCACATTTCAAATCACTGCAATAAAAAACCCACAAATGCATCATTTCACAAATTGAAAGTTTTTGTGCCCAGGGGTTCATTATCAGGGTTTTAGTAATGTGGTGTCAAAATGGAGTGCATATTTGAAATCGCTACAATCAGAAACCCACAAACACATCATTTTATGATTTGAAAATTTTTGGCCCTGGGGGTTCATTTTCAGGGTTATGGTAATGTAGTGTCAAAATGAAGTGCATATTTCAAATCAAGGCAATCAAAAAGCCACAAATGCATCATTTCACAATTTCTAATTTATTAGCCCCATGGGTTCAATTTAAGGCTTACAGTAATGTAGAGTTGAAATTGAGTCATTTCAAATCAGTGCAATTAGAAACCTGCAAAATGCATCATTTCACAATAAGAAATTTTTGGGTCTAGGGGTTCAATTTCAGGGTTTTAGTAATGTAGTGTCAAAATGGAGTGCATATTTGAAATTGCTACAATCAGAAACCCACAAATGCATCATTTTATGATTTGAAAGTTTTTGGCTTAGGGGGTTCATTTTTATGGTTATGGTAATGTAGTGTCAAAATGAAGTGCATATTTCAAATGAGTGAAATCAGAAACCTGAAAATTTTTGATTTCACAAATTGAAAGTTTTTGGCTCCAGAGGTTCATTTTCAGGGTTATGGTTATGTAGTTTTCAGGGTTATGTAGTGTCAAAATGGATTGCATATTTCAAATCAGTGCAATTAGAAACCCACATCAAATCATTTCACAATTTCTAATTTTTTAAGCCCTGGGCATATTTGAAATTGCTACACTCAGAAACCCACAAATCCATCATTTTATGGTTTGAAAGTTTTTGGCCCAGGGGGTTCATTTTAAGGGTTATGGTAATGTAGTGTCAAAATGAAGTGCATATTTCAAATGAGTGCTATCAGAAACCCGAAAATGCATCATTTCTCAAATTGAAAGTATTTGGCCCCATGGGTTCATTTTTAGGGTTATGGTAATGTAGTGTCAAAATGGAGTGCATATATCAAATTGGTGCAATAAGAGACCCAAATTTGAAATCAGTGCAATCAGAAACCCAAAAATGAATGATTTCACAAATCGGAATTTTTTGGCTCCAGAGGTTCATTTTCAGGGTTATGGTTATGTAGTTTTCAGGGTTATGTAGTGTCAAAACAGAGTGCATATTTCAAATCAGTGCAATTAGAAACCCACATTGGATCATTTCACAATTTCTAATTTTTTAAGCCCTGGGCATATTTGAAATTGCTACACTCAGAAACCCACAAATCCATCATTTTATGGTTTGAAAGTTTTTGGCCCAGGGGGTTCATTTTAGGGTTATGGTAATGTAGTGTCAAAATGAAGTGCATATTTCAAATGAGTGCTATCAGAAACCCGAAAATGCATCATTTCTCAAATTGAAAGTATTTGGCCCCATGGGTTCATTTTTAGGGTTATGGTAATGTAGTGTCAAAATGGAGTGCATATATCAAATTGGTGCAATCAGAGACCCAAATTTGAAATCAGTGCAATCAGAAACCCAAAAATGAATGATTTCACAAATTGAAAGTTTTTGGCTCCAGAGGTTCATTTTCAGGGTTATGGTTATGTAGTTTTCAGGGTTATGTAGTGTCAAAACAGAGTGCATATTTCAAATCAGTGCAATTAGAAACCCACATTGAATCATTTCACAATTTCTAATTTTTTAAGCCCTGGGCATATTTGAAATCGCTACACTCAGAAACCCACAAATCCATCATTTTATGGTTTGAAAGTTTTTGGCCCAGGGGGTTCATTTTAGGGTTATGGTAACGTAGTGTCAAAATGAAGTGCATATTTCAAATGAGTGCAATCAGAAACCTGAAAATGCATCATTTCTCAAATTGAAAGTATTTAACCCCATGGGTCCATTTTGAGGGTTATGGTAATGTAGTGTCAAAATGGAGTGCATGTATCAAATCAGTGCAATCAGAAACCCAAATTTGAAATCAGTGCAATCAGAAACCCAAAAATGCATCATTTCACAAATTGAAAGTTTTTGGCCCCAGTGGTTCATTTTCAGGGTTATGGTAATGTAGTGTCAAAATGAAGTGCATATTTCAAATGAGTGCAATCAGAAACCCGAAAATGCATCATTTCTCAAATTGAAAGTATTTGGCCCCATGGGTTCATTAACGGGTTATGGTAATGTAGTGTCAATGGAGTGCATATATCAAATCAGTGCAATCAGAAACCTAAATTTGAAATCAGTGCAATCAGAAACCCAAAATTGCATCATTTCACAAATTGAAAGTTTTTGGCCCCAGTGGTTCATTTTCAGGGTTATGGTAATGTAGTGTCAAAATGGAGTGCATTATATATCAAATCAGTGCAATTAGAAACCCACAATGCATCATTTCACAATTTGAAAGTTTTGGCCCCATTTTGGGTTCAATTTCAGGGTTATTGTAATGTACTGTCAGAATGGAGTGCATATTTCAAATCATTGTAATCAGTAACCCACAAATGCATTATATCACAATTTATATTTTTTAGCCCCGGGGGCCTCACTTAAGGATTATGGTAATGTTATTGTTAACTCCCATAAACTCAGCCCCTAATTTGGCAAACACCCATCAACTCAACTCCCATAAACTCGGCCTCTAATTTGTGAACTTGTGTCAACAGCCCCTTATTTTTAAACTTCTGTCAACTCAACCCTAATTTATAAACACCCATCAACTCAACCCTGAATTGTAAACTCAGCCCCTAAAAACTCAAGTCAACCCCCTATACATGTGCAATTGCATTCTTGGGAAGCAACTTTGCCATCTACTAACCCTGTTTGTCAAGATTGTGGATCGTGTTTGTAAAGGGCATTTGTACTAATAAATAGTGACTGCATTGTGTGCAAAAACACACACGAATTGGGCACAATGAGGCCTGCGATTGTGCCTCCTATCTTTTGCATTGAAGCATCCTTAGCGTGCAGTTCTCTCGAAATTGTATAGGTGGAGATAGCCAACTTAAGCGATTTTTCTCTTTTTTTATTACACTACACATGCCCATATTTTTAAACCCCGCGAACCCCCACCCCGGCTATTTTTTCTTAACCATCGACCCATAAAAGGAAGATTTCCGGAAACCACAAAAAACGCACCGAGCACATTTTTCTTCCACTCGGGCATGTCCGCATTTTGCTGCATTCTACTAGAAGAAGCCCCAGACAAATCCTCCGGTTTCGAATTGTCCCCAGTTTTGTCGGCCATCGGATCGTTTCTAGTCCAGAAATTACTGCCGCTTTCCGCATTCGCGTTTGATTCCTGCGTTTTAAGGTGATTAAATTAATTGTTGAGGGGTGTTAGATGTTTACGCCAGCCCCGCAACCCATGTTATGTTACGGGTACCGATTTTCTGATAATTCCATGTACGGTGGCAAAATGGCTCGCGCGCAAAAAATTTACATAACACCTTAGAAATTCGCACCGAAAACTGCATTTCCTCAATTTTTCCGGCCTCACCCGGGAACGGGGGGGCTGCAGCCCCCCCCCCCGCCCCCCCCCTGGATACGCCCTTGGTTAAAATGTCATGTACGGTGTGAAATAACCGATTAAATTTGTCAATTGTTTCACATTTGTCAGTGAAAACTCCGCCCCCCCTCCCAAAAAGCAATCAAAATCGAACCCAAACGTACGGCATCCCTTCTTTGTGCGATTTTCGTTTCCCTCCTTTCTTTAGACAAGGCGCCCTGCATCATCGCAGCTTGGGCCAGAGAACCGTCCGGATTTTTGACAACTTTTACAGGCTCAAGTTCCTGTATTGTAAAAAGTGTGAAAATGATAAATATGTGAAAACGGTGGGTTTTTTTGGCACAATTTTAGTCTCGTTCAAATAATTAAATGTGCATCGTTTTCAGATATGGACATGAAGATTTACACTGCCATACACAATAGCTGAGACTAGTGACGTAAAAGCGCCATGGCGTCAGCTCAAAGCTCAAACATCTTTGCCAATTTTAGCCATCGAAATCGCTATTTTGGGCTACCTATATAAATACGTACACATCTTGCAATTAGCCAAATATCAATCGAACCCCACCAGGGGTCAAACTGGTGTCACTAAACCAGCGCGCACCCCAACAACCCCCACCCCACCTGATTACTCCTGCCATACCCCCTCAAGAAGGGGGGCTCCTCCTCGACCATCTCGATCTCCATGTCCTCGTCATCAGCCTCGTCGTCCTCGTCGCCGAGCACGCCAAGCTCGTCGTCGAAGTCGGGCATCTCGGCTGCTGTTATTGCAGAGGCCATCTGGGGGGTTGGGGGGTTGGGGTGTGAAGGTAGGGGGTCTCCTAGTTTGGGGAGGTTGGGGGATAGGTGCCTCATAATTATACCTTTTTGAGCTATTTGCACCTACGATTTTTATCCATTTAATTCCTTCTAAACCTTGAAAAAGTTTATATATTGAACCCCCCGCGATCCCCGATAACTTTTTTTCTCCAGTATTTCATCCCCCGGAGGAGCGATTTGCTATCTATCCAACCCACCGGAGGGTCAAAATCTAGGAGACCCCTGTGTGAAAGAAAAGGAGAAGTAAAAACAGTTTGAGAAGTGAGAAGTGGAAAATTGGAAGAGAAGTGAAATTAGAAGAAAGGAGTTAGAAGGAAAGTGAAATGTTAAATGATAAGTAAAAAGCGAAGAAAACTTTTTACTTCTCAATTCTCATTTTACTTCACTTTTAATAGTTTACGTCTCATTACACTTAGCTCTTACTTTTCACTTCCCACTCAAAATGTGGGGAGTTTCATTCCAAAAACGCATATATCCACAATTTTCAATTTTTCAAAATAGCATTTAAAAGTTTGACGTTGCCCGACAGCGCTATGTTTGGGCGACAAAGCTTGCCTTGCACTTTTTATATATATCCGACATTTCTCTACAATTTTTGTAACCACAAATGTTGTTGGCCAGGAAATATTTAGGGAGTTATGTGAGATTTTGTAAGTCACCCAAAATTGGGAACAAATCTGAACATTTGAAATTAAATGTTTAATAACTTCTTAACGGTGCATCGTAGGCAATAACGAATTACATGACTGCAAAGCCCGTGTCTAAAAGTACCTCTACCTAAATTTTCTGATCAATATATACCGTATTTCCTCGAAATACCCCCCTCAAAATGGACACTATGAACTTATAAACCCCCCCCCCTCGAAATACCCCCCCAAATTTAGTGTATAGAGAACGTAAATGACAAAGGCTGCGGTTTGTCATCTGGGTAATGCAAAACACACGTTAAAAACGATGACTCTGTTATGTGAGAACAATGATTATACGTCTACACACTTATACAAGTCTTTAGAGTCTTATAAATGGCGATTTTTGTTGCATTTTCGACGTCTGCGTACGTTTCAGACGACAATTTAGTACTTGGTTTTCAAAAAATTTCTGGCGAAATAATTAACCCCCCCTCGAAATATCCCCCCCTCGTTTAACCCCCCCTCAAAATTCTCACTCTGAAACAATAAACCCCCCGGGGGTATTTCGAGGAAATACGGTACACGCATATTTGATTTATAGTGCAAAATAGATTCGGAAATTCACCTATACATTTTTGGAAATGAAACTTTATTTTGTATGGGAATTCCGGCCAGCTCTTCGCTGCCGCTCCGAAGCACGCGTGCATTTTTGGAAATGAAACTATGAAACTTTTGGATATGTGCATTTTCGATATGAAACTCCGGCGGTCTGAGATGGATATATGGAAACCTGAACCAGCCACAATTTTACTCCCGACTTTGGCATTTTACACAAGTTGGAAATTCAGCCGTAATCAGTTTTTTCTTCTATATGCGTATTATTTTCGATATGAAAGTCCTGTTCTTCATAGGGCACTGGTCATGGATATGTGAACTTTCGATGTGAAAATTGCGATTTTTTTGAAAACCGGTACCAATGTATCTCGGGAACGAAATGGACTATAACGCTGGGTTTTTCTCTAAAATGTGAAAAACTATACGTGGAGTTTACTAAAATATACTAAAAACGTTTACGTATACTAAAATCCACGCTAAACTTAACGATTTTTCTGGATTTGGCACTTGTGAACTTTTGGAATGGAACTCCCCATGTGTTTTACTTCTCCACTCGCGGATTAAGCCCATTAAACTTTACAACGATGATGATTCGAATGGCGAATTCGATCCAGAACTCCGAGTAAACTATTTGTCTGAACTCCAAACTCCGAACAAAAAGAAAAGGAAGAAACAGAAATCATAGATCATAGTTTCTGTGACGTTTTTATACTTTTTAACATTCAAAATTCACGCTATTTATCTATCTTAGGTATACTTTTGCCCACTTAAATAAAAAATCAGAACTGTATATGTATTTTTCGCTCAAAATCGCAATTTTTGTAACTTTTGCCATTTTCAAAATCCTAATCTTGAAGAAAACGGATATAAAAATATAAATTATAAAAAACTATAGTACAAATTCCATGTCCGTCAAACATGATCATGTCCTATAGAGTTCCGATCTCGACACCAATTCCTGGCTAAAAAAGATGCAATTCCCGATTCCGAACCGAACACAAAAAACCTACAAACAACCTACAAAATAACCTCCAAAACAGGGACGTATCCAGGATTTTCGAACGGGGGGGGCTGCTTGTTTACGGAGGCCGGCGAACGGGGGGGGGATTCAGCCCCCCCCCCTCAAAATTTTACCTACAGAGTCGCCAAACGGCGCTATGGCGCTGGCGCCATTAGTAGGCGCCACGCTATGGCGCCATTGGCGTTGGCGCCAGCGCCATGGAACGCTGTATAAGTATGTAAATATACATCCAATAGCAGCAAAAAAGGCACCATTGAGTGCATTTATAGCGATTTGCGGCCACGGGCAGCTAATCTGATGATGATATCTCATGTCTGGTGAAAAATGCGCGCTTGCGCGCAAAAATGTTTACGCTGCCATAGAAAAAATCACATTTTCCGGTCACTTACTGGTCTCACCCCGGGAAGGGGGGGGGGCTGCAGCCCCCCTGGATACAGCCCTGCTCCAAAACATACCTGCAACTGTTTCAATTCCCATCTCTCTGGGCTCGTAAGCCTTTTCCTTCGTTTCGTTCCACTTGTCGTTGGTGCATTTTTGCCATCTTCATCGAGATCAGCGAGTAAAGGCTTGTCTGGATTGCGACCAGCTATGGCCTGTGGGTATTTTGGTTGGGTATTTTGTGGGTATAAGGTGATGTGGGTATTTAGAGAGTATGGCTAGGGTACTTTTTTTACTTTGATGAGTATTCGATAGTGTTGAATACCATAGTCACTCGATTTACCAGACTCCACTTTGCTTATCAATATCACTTGCCGAATTTGTTCATGGTGACATTCTCGCACCCTGTCAAATGTGATACATATCTATCTGTGAGGTGTCGTGTAAATGTCAAAACTTCACTAATAAAATACTTCGTTTTTAATTTTAATTTACATGACATTTGACACTTTAAATTACAGATTACAGGGTGCAGGACTGCCCATTCATACGACACTCCGCATGTGGACAAGAAAAGTATTTGGTGAGTTAAGTGACAAGTACATTTTGTGAGTGACAACTAAATGCCTTAAAGAAAACTCTTGTCGCTCAATCATGAGTGGAGTGGGCACTTGAACCCAACCAATCTCCACTTTTCTTGTCACTTGTCAACTTTGGGAACTGGTCCCTGATATCTTACCTCAGCATTAGCGCCAGTTCCCTGAGGCGGTTCTCTTCTGGCCGGGTTCAAATCTTCACCAGTCGCTTGGTCAACTTCTTTCATACTCAGCGAGATTTTACCGGATTCCATTACTTTGAGCACCTGAAAATTGGATGAGGGTTAGCGAAGTTGGTTTCTGAATTGGGTTGTTTAGCGGTATTATTTGAGGATTTTGAAAAATGATCCAAATTTTCGGCAAGGACCTATGTGTTGCGCTATTTTTGTGGGATTTTCTTCGGCAGGTGGTATTTTAAGGCAAAATACACCAAATATCGATCTTGATGTCGTTTAGAAAGGGATTGAGAAAGCTAATGTAGATCACTAATCAAGCTAAGAAGGTCAGTGCATCTCATTTGTAAAACCTGTTTTTAAATAAAAAATTTCGGACGTAAAAAAAACATTTTAAACAAACCCCAACGAAATACACTGCGTTATGGTTGGGTGATTCCAATCCCATCCCAAATCAACCCCACTTTAGAGATACAGAAAGTATTTGAAAAAAGTCTGAAAGCTCAAACAGAAAAAAATGATCTACGCACCTTAACTTTCACTTTCTGCCCCCTCTGCACCACATCAGCGGGGGTGCTAATTCGTTCCCCCTTCAGTTGACTGATATGCACCAAACCCTCGTGTCTTTTTCTCAGCCCCAACAATTGTACAAAGGCGCCAAATGGCTGGCAACTGGTCACTGTGCCGTCGTAAATTTTGTATTGTTCCGGATTTTCTGCCATCGGCGCACGCGCTTGCGGCCGCGAACGAGTACGCGATGTTGAACGGGATCTGCGGAAAAAGTCAACTAGAATACGATATTAATTGTGCATTCGTGTCGCAGAGTAGGGGTGGGTTGGAAAAAAATGATATTTTCAAACGTCTTTATTATAAAAATTTATTTGAAAACTTATTTTTTTCAAATGAACATCAGAATTTTAAACAGCATATTTTATAGAAAAACCTTGAGTAGACTACTTTACTGCCAGTAAACTAAAAAAATTGGTCCATTATCGAGAATGGCATTTCAGTTTACTGGATGTTGCTATTTATCAACTACAGTTGACACACAATTAAAAAACTCATTTCTCATTACAGTCTAAAAGATCCAAACAAAACCAATCCATTCAAAACAAAATCAATCAACACACAAACCTCCTCCTATCCCTCCTGCGCCCGGGACTTCTACTTCTAGACCTAGACTTAGATTTAGACCTTCTACTAGATCTCCTCCTATCTCTATCCCTGTCTCTACGATGGCGATCTCTATCGCTTTCTCTATGGCGGCGATTTCTATCGCGCGATTTTGAACGGGATCGGGATCTGCGACGATTTTTCGATCTGGACGCCTCTTGGGAAGGAGATTTTGAGCGGGCGCGTCTGTGGAGGGGAAATTGGTTGGTGAAAGCTAATTACGGCATAATGTGCCCACAATCCACGGTTAAATCTACTCATTCTGAGTAAAATAATCTTCTCATCACGTTACATCGTTCTGACTAGGGTTTAGGGTTGGCCGATGTTTTTTTTTAAACGTTTCTTTTTTTTTTAAACGTTTTTTTTTATTTAAACATGATGTCCGAAATGTTTTTTTTTTAAAAAAAACATCGGCCGAAATTTTTAGTACTAAGCACTAGGTAGTTTGCAAAATTTTTGCGCGCAAGCGCGCAATTTCACACACAAATTGACATTGGTGGTTGTTTTCATTGGTTTTGTTGCATTTTCAGTATCAAAGCATCCATTTCTATGTGCCACCATGGGTGAATAAGCCGACATATGTTGCTGTAATATATAATATTGAGGTAATGTGCTTCCATGTACCTCCACAGTGTGTAACTTCACTCCCAAAGTAACAACCTCCTTTTATAACCTTGTTTGATCACCATTCCGTGCCAAACTTTACCTGAAGTCACGAACATTTGACTATAAGGCGATATATGAACGATATGTCGACGAAAAATGGACATTTTTGACACAAATCACCACTTATAATGCTATCCCATGGCTCCACAGCCATTATATGGTCATATTTAACATCACAGAGTATTGCCAGTGTCTGATATACCTATATATGTTGACACTAGGTCATATCTGGGAGCTTTTCAAAAAAAAACGTTTTTTTTTTAAAAAACATCGAGTCAAAAAAAACGTTTTTTTTCCAACCCTACTAGGGTTATATAACATATTTTGACGTTGCTTGATTTTTTAAAAATTTTGAGCGGGGGGGGCGGATTGTATACGGAGCCCGGCGAACGGGGGGCGGCGCCCCCCCTAAAATTTTACCCCTGTAGTAAGGGAATGGCGCCATTCGCTATTGGTAGGCGCCACGCCATGGCGCCACTGGCATTGGCACTGGCGCCAAAACAGCACGATATTTTACAGGCACGATCTGTATTTCACAGGCATATACAACGATATGGACAGGAATAGAGTCCATTTTCACTGGCTTTGAGGCTGCGGAGAATGCTCAGCAGAAATATGTTGCGCGAGGGGAAAATGCCCCCCCCCCTCGCCCCCCCTGGTTGGTTGTCAAAAAAAAAATTACCTCGAGCTTTCAGCGGTAGGCTCCGCCTTAATTTCCACATCGGTCAAAGCCTCATCTCTCCATTTCGGAATGAGATTCTCCAACTGTTCCATTGTTTTCCGTGCCATTTCGTCATTGTGTTTATCGGGTTCAGAATTGGGAATTGCCAACATTGGGAGCATCGACTGTAAAAAATTAGAACTTAAAATTGTAGAACTTTAGAAAAATAAAATAATTGGTATATAAGGGTATATTGGAAGATGTCCTTCTGCGTCCGGAATCCGGAGTAATAAAAAAGTCAAATAAGCGGAATCGTGAACCCTCGGACGCCGAAAATATTTTAGTGTAACATAGGGATGGCAAGCGCTTTTTTTCAAGCGCTTTTTTTTTAAAACGCCGCTTTTTTTAAAAAAAAAAGCGCAAGGGTCCCAGCGCTTTTTAAAAAAAAAAGCGCTGGCAAAATTTTTAGTACTCATGCACTAGGTATTTTGTTTTTTAAAAAGTGCGTTTTTTTTTAAAAAGGCGCTTTTTTTTAAAAAGCGGGGCCGTTAAAAAAAGCGCTTTTTTCCATCCCTAGTGTAACATCAAGAGTGAAGTCTAGGGATTGTGAGTGCAGAGCTACAAATATAAAACTATATATGCAAATCTAAATGTATAACTGAGCCCACTAAAAATTGCACTAATCACTCAAATTCCTTCAAACTCTCAGTCATGGGCGTTTCTTTTTCCCAATACTTATAATTAAACAACCAAATTTACCTTCAACTCGTCTCGTTCCTTTTCACTGGTGTCAAAACTGGCGGCCACAGTGGGCAACTTCTTAACTCCGCCCACTTTTGTGGCGCCACTCGACGGCTTCATGTGTTGGATTAAACGGAGCAAATTGCTGATTAATGAGTCGCCAAAATCGTCGGCCAGGCCCTGAAAAAGTTTTTTTTATTGTTTAAAAGTTTTTTGGATGCCAATTGTATGAATATTGGGAAAACGACTGTTAATGTAATCCGGGCGAACGGTCGATTTCGAAAAATCTAAGATGAGTTTCAAGAATCAGGGGACGTTGCGCATACAAATTTAAAATTATTCTGGCTGGTACATGGCAATTTGTAATTTTCATGATTCTTGGCACCTGCCCAAAATATCTAGCCGTTTGACTGGCGTTTAAAATGGCCCGCAAAAAGAACAAAATCACGCGGTGGGAACAGAGAGCCACCATAAATATAAAAACATAACAATACATACTTTTTTCAGTCAAAAAAACAACAAAAACAAACCTCTTTATCCAGCGCCATTTTAAACTTGTCAAACGTGTGATTTTCGTCGGCCAAATGAATCACATACTCAGCCACAGTTTTGTCATTCAAACCCAAGTGATTTTCTAGCTCCGTGCAGATTTTGGAGACCAGCGAAAGCTTCTCCAATTGAGCGAGTTCCTCCATTTTCGGTTGGAGGTCACCGTTGAAAATTTGCGAATTTTCCTTTTTTATGAAAAATGTGATTTGGATACAGGTGATCCCTGGACATCTCTTCGACACTGGCGATAGGCGACACGACCATGTCGCCAGCGGAAAAACAATTGACGAGAAATGTGATAGGTGTATATAAACAATATATTGGGTGCATAAACTTCAGTTTCCATTGGCGCAGTCACACACCCTGTTAATGGCAAAGTAAAGTGTCAAAAGTTCAGTAATGAAACTTCTCTTTTTTATTTTGATAGACTTGTTCGACACTCTACTTTACACTTTACAAGGGGCGGGACTGCCCCACACTGATGTGCTTTGTTGATTGTATTTACCGTATTTGCTTGAATAGTTCCCCCCTTGAATAATTCCCCCCTTCGAATAATCCCCCCCCTTCGAATAATCCCCCCCTGTGAGACGAGTGAGGAAATAATAATTCCCCCCTTGAATAATTCCCCCCTTTGAAAGTTTGATTGATTTGTTGTACCTAAATTTAACAAAAATGGCACGTTATTGTGTTTGTAGTGCATATTTTGTGAAATGAGTTGATAGAAACATGCTTGAAAATTTTAACGAAATAATAATTCCCCCTTGAAAAATCCCCCCCTTCGAATAGCCCCCTCAAAAAGTCTGACGAAATAATAATCCCCCAGGGGGATTATTCAAGCAAATACGGTATGTACATTCCACGGCCTGCCATTTCTATCATTTTGTCGCGCAATCCACTCATCTCAAGCGGGGGGGGGGGGTGTATTTCGAGTGTGTTAAATTCCCAGAAGTACAGTATTTACATCCTGGATGTGCAGATAGTGAATTAACAATTGAAGTAGTGCACTCTGGTAGTGTGAAATTACATAGTAATTGGGATAGACATAATTTACATTTGGTTTACATTTACATTACCTGTGGCGCTTGTTGTGCCCTGCGCCATAGTTTTTCGAATTGGCGCTTGGCGTCATTTTGCACTTTACTTTTCACTGCGCATTGCATTGCACTTTGCACTCAAAATGGCACCAAGCGCCCATTGGCATCGAACAGTTTATGGTCTGATTCAATGAACGCAAACGCAGTTATTCCAGTGTGAAACCATAAATACCGTATTTCCTCGAAATACCCCAGAGGGTTTATTTTTTCAGAGTGGAAATACTGGTCAGAAATTTTCAAGAAACTCCTAGTAAAGAGTACGCTTTAATATACCCAAAACCGGTAATCAACGTGTCCAACCAAGTAGGGTATATTTGGACATATTAACGTCCATCGCTACACAAAACTAGTATATGTGTAGCTGCGATGCAAACTGCGACCAGTATATACATCATGCACATTGCATACATGATGTACATAATTTCAGACGGGGGTATTTCGAGCGGGGTTATTTTTTCCCCAGTTCAAAAACACCTGGGGGTATTTCGAGGGGGGTTAATTCAAGGGGGGGTACTTCGAGGAAATACGGTACTCTATATTTCAAATGTCATCCCTCCCTAGGTGGTGCCAAACATGAGCTGAAATTTTTGTGCCATCAGCAATCAAAAACACGAAAAACGTTTTTGAATCTTCAATTTTTCACCTATTTTGAAGCTCACGTTAGAATTATTTATTGCAAAAATGCATGAGGAATGTGTCCCTGAAATGGTCAAAAATGATCAAATGCTGATAAGATTAAAGATTGAAATGAGAGATTGGAAATTTAGAATACAGATAGCGATCGATTACCTCCTAATGATGGCATACAAAAATGTGTTGTTTCGCAAACATCTTTGAGTTTTAATTTTTTTCCGCCATCAACACAAAAAAAAAACATTTTTTTTTCCTGGAAAACGTTTCAAATTTGTGATCTATGTATAGCATTCGAAAAATAACCCGTGATTTATATTTTCGAAAATCACAATAAATATAAATAACCCGTGATTTATATATATTTATATTTTTTTCAAATTCTGAGTGATATATTTATATATATTTTTCAAATTCAAAAAAAATCACTGAGAAAATCACTCATACTAGATACATTGTGGTGCAAGTATTGTGCTTCATGACTAAAACATGTAATTTGTGCAAGAGAATTTTGAATTTTGCAAGAGAATTTTCTCCTGAAAATCTCTCATCAGCTCATGTAGAGCATTATTGAGTTAAAATAGTGTTTGAAGCAGGTAAATATTGTGCCTACACACACTAGTTTTCACCATGACTTTTTTAAGAACTGAAATGGCCAAAAATGGTGACATGTCACCATCCAGTTTTCCACAATAGAATGCTGTAGATGTTCAGTTTTCACAAATAGCATGAATTTCAGTGGGGTTGTTTTGGCAAGTCACTAGTTTGCCACTGTGTTTACCTAATGTGAAAACTCAAATGATGACAAATGGTGATATCACCATCACTTTGTCTTCATTATGTGTGTGACAAAGATGTAAACTGTTTTAGTAACTTTTTATGTCATCCTGCTATGAATTGTATTGTCACATTTTAGTGTATAAAGCATCTCTCTATCTTATAACATACTTTTCTGAAATAAAACATCACATTGAATCAAAAATACCTGCTTGATGTCATCAAAAATGATCTACAGCAGGGACGTATCCAGGATTTTTGAGTGGGGGGGCTGCTTGTTTACGGGGGCCAGCAAACGGGGGGGGGGGGCTCAGCCCCCCCCCTAACATTTTTCACTATGTAGGTACAAAAAGGCGTTTTGGCGCTAGCGCCATACATAGGCACCACGCCATGGCGCTGTTGGCGTTGGCGCCAGCACCGAGAACTGCTTTATATGTATGTAATTATGCATACATGTACAGCAAAAAGTTGCAAAAATGTGTTGATTTCCAAGGATATTGGTTTTAAGGGACCGATCTGCTTAAAATCCAATGCATGGGAAGGAATTGCGCAAAATTTTAAAGAAACATCAAAAATTACATGGGAAAAGGTGCATTTTCTGCGACTTTTTTGCTCTCACCCCGGGAAGGGGGGGGCTGCAGGTACTAAGCACCCATTTAGTCAAACATCACTGCCACAACCAGGCACTATAGGTTAAGTGCAACATGTTTGCAGTGCAAAATGTTTTTGAAGTTGTCATTGAGGTTGTAGGTTGAATTTTTCTGTTGTGATATTTGTGTGATATTTTCACTTGTCAATATTGTATGAAATGAATACTGCTTGTGAAGCAATAATAAATAGATGTGGGATGTTAGAGTACATTTTTGTGCTTGCAAATGGTAAATTAAGCCTGCAATAGCCCACAATTTTGCTTGTAATTGAAATAAACCGCAAGTGATTTTTTGTGATTTTTTTTGAGCTTAGAGTTATTTTTTCAGTGATTTTATTATATTTTCTGAAGGCTTTGTGTGATTTATATATATTTATATTTTTTCCAAGTTTAAGGTGATATATTTATATATATTTTCCAAACAATTGGTGATTTTTTTGAATGCTATATGTATCAATGATAGTTTTTTTAATACGATTTTCTGGCCTTTGAGATGTTTTGTGCATAAAAACTTGAGTTATTTACACAGGTTTGTTTTCATTTTGGTTGATTTTGGAGGTTTTTTTGCCGCACTCGTGCTTTTTTAGGGCTGTATTTTAAGTACCCATTTGTGTTCATGCTGATGAGTCCTGCACAAAAGTGGGAGCAGGTCCATAAGTGGGGAAGAAACCTGCAAAACTTTTCATATAGTGTAAGAAATTTATTTATGTGTTTTGTGAAAACTTTAGGTTTTTCACATAAAATACAAAGCCAAAAATTTACTTTTACAAACAAGCTGAGTCATTCCCACAGAAATGATTTAGTGAATCAAGTGATTTTCTGGTTGAAAATTGATTTTGTGCACATTCGGTGCACCCAACCCATGAATTCATACAAGTGTAGACAAAAATCGTGGGATAAGAATGAGGATAACCATAGGATCACGGCAAAAATGGATGCGTGAATGCGTGGTGAAGTGTCGTGAAGTGCTTCACACAAACATTTCCCAACACTTCACTAGGCATGTCAGCGCTCCCACACACATCGCGAAAATCTGTGTAAAGGCACTTCACTCTTCCTTAATGTGTACGGAAGCATGTGGATTGTGGGATTGTTGGGATTTTTGTATGCGCTGCTTCACACGCATCCAGGCCGCTTCCACACGCTTCACGGGGCCATTTTTTGCGTGGATAAGTATTTGGATGCGTCAACCATGTAATTTCACGGGTTCTTTAATTGCGGGTAATGTAACTTTACAATAAGATGTTTTTTCCTCTTGGGGTAAAAAAAGTAATTTTAGATTTGACTGTCTAAAAATATGTTTCACTTACACTTATATCTGGACAAAAGTACCTTAAGATTTCCCACATTGTCCTTACGTTTTCTGCACTTGGGGACTTCACATTTACCTACATATTTGTACGTTTGAAAAAGTTGTATACTTTTAACAACTGTGGCATCAATGAACATAAATAAATGTAAACAGACACCTCGACGAGTGCAGTTGACTTGTTCGTGTTACTTTTTGCTTTATTGCTGAAAAAAATATAATACACGTTGAGGTTGGTTAAAACTTTGTTTTGAATGGAGTAATTTTCAAATACCGTATATCCTCGAATAAGACCCCCCTCGAATAACTCCTCCCCCTTGAATAACTCCCCCCTCAAAAACACTGACGAAAAAATATCTCCCTCCCTTGAATAACTCCCCCCTCTTGAATAACTCCCCACTCTGGGCGGAAAATATGCTACATATTTTACAAAAATGATCGATGAAAATACAAAATAATGTTGACGTATGGCAGCGACAGCAGATACATAGCATGTACACAGTGTATACACAGCTTTTTGTTGTTGTTAGCTGGATTACATGAGTTGACAGAATTCATTCATACAATGAATTTAGTCCAAGTTTTCTGAGAAAAAAATAACTCCCTCCCTTGAATAACTCCTCCCCCTTGAATAACTCCCCCCTCAAAAACTCTGACGAAAAAATAACTCCCCTGGGGTCTTATTCGAGGATATACGGTACGTGTACCGCACGGTAAAAGACCGCTCACGCTTCGCACAATTGTGCATGAGACCAGCTTGAAGTATTAGATCAGGATTAGTATTTTATTGAAAAATTGTTCAATTTTCAGAAAATATATTTAGGTATAAATCTCAGAAATCTCTCAAGAAAAAATAAATAATTCAATCTCTTTCAAAAAACCTGGAACAAAATATAAATATCAGAATTTGAGAGATTTTCTGATATTTTTAAAAATCTCAGAAAATCTCTCAAAAATAAAATATAATTAAATCTCACTAGAACACCGTGAAAAAAATATAAATCTCAGAAAATCGTATATTTTCTGAGATTTTTTAAATATAACTCTCCTATATATTTTTTCAATGCTAATCACGATTTTTTGATATGTAAATACCCCCCCCCCCCACGGCCACCTCCAGCCTACTCCCATACAATTCGCAACCAGGTGCCACTCCAAGACAATGTCAAATGTCATGCAGTATCAAAAGTCATCGGAAATGCCCTGGAAAATGGCTAACTAAAAAAACGTTTGTCATTTTCCGAGACATTTTCCATGACTTTCTACACTTCGCAGGATATTTGACAGTGTTTGGGACTGGCGCCGGTATTCCGCAAACTTTTGCCACAGGTACCCCGCGACTGTGAGCAGTGCAGCTACCTACATCCGTGCAAGCAGCCATGCGGCCAGGGGGCACTCCCAGACCCTGGAGGAAAACCCGATATTTAACCACAGCGGTTCGTAACCCTTCCATTCGTAAGCCAAAGTATGTTGGTTGTAAAGCCAAAGTACCTCGTTTGTGAAGCCTCCAACTATTTTTATTTTTCATTCTTTTCGTAACCCATAGTGGGTCGTTATTTAACCCTACTGGTTCGATATTTAAGCCACAGTTATATTTAGGCAGATGCACATATGATGGCAAAAAACGTATACTCGGCAGACACGATACTCTACAAACAGATAGGAGTTATGTCTTCTGCTGGCAGACGGCCAGCCGAGAACTTATGAAACAACATGATGAAACATCAGCCAGAGACAGGGCGTCATGCGTCATGGAAGGGTCTCAGTGCGGTTCAGTCAGCCGCAGTTCACTGCACACTGCGGTTATGACGTCATGATGGACTGTTTCCTCCGGAAAAATGTAGGCTGTAATGTCGCCAGAGTTTATGTCATCTCACAGTCACATTTAAATATTTTCCTCTACCTTTATATTTACATGTATATTGAGTGGAGCGCATACTTTGTGCAGAATCTTACCATAATTTAATGAATAAAATTTGTGATAAATTTCGTCATTTATTATTCCGTAGTAAAAACGATGATTATTCCGATGGGTTATGGTAGGTCCCCATACTAAGTGTGATGTCCACAGAGTATATATTGGTCCTATTTATGTATTTTTGTATTGCGGCTTACGAAACGACACATTGGCTTTTTTACCGACATACATAGGGTTAAATATCGATGCACTTTTTGAAGTTCAAAGGGGCTTTATTAATGACCTACTTCGGCTTACGAACCGAGGTACTTTGGCTTTACAACCGATGGGTTAAATATCGGGTAGGTTAAATATCGCTATACTCTCCAGACCCTGTAAAATGTAAAATGTCATGCGAAGTGTTAAAAGTCATGTGAAATGCCCTGGAAAATGGCAAATGTGTTTGCCATTTTCCAAGGCTTTTTACATGTCATTTGACACTTTGCATGACATTTGATACTTTACAGAGTTTTTCAGGGTCTGGGAGTGGCACCTGGAGAGTTATTGGGCAAGCGGCTTTTTGAGGGCGACATACTGCTCAGCGGGCCAATGTCAACAAAAAAGCCAAAAAAGCCAGACCACTGACCCGCCCAACTGGGTGCCCAAGTACCCGAGGACACAACGTTGATCATGCGTGATTCAAATCAGCAAAATTAATAAATAAATAATTAAAATCAGTTAAACGTACGATTTTCATTTCATTTATATTTATTTTATTTAGAATCCATAACGTTAATTCTATTGGCACAAATTGAATGTAATTTAATATCCATAATCTCTGTGTAATTCTTATAGGTACATCATGGGTACCATGCTTGAGGTCAGTCGCAACCGCTTCTCAACTCAAGTGACAAGCACTTTGTATTTACATTGTGAGTGAGCATTCAGGACAAGTAGACACATGACTAGTATTTTACCTTCATTCACTCATTTACTCGTTTTTGACAAGGTACAGAATTGGCGCACATGGACAAAATTTTCAGTGCACATGCTGACAACAATTTCAATATTGATTCGTGTAAAATGATGTGCGTGCAGATAGATACTTAAGTAGAGTTCAGTAATTATCTGAGTACTTTGCTTCAATTTTAACAAATAAATTTGAATTTATGCATCTACAACGACCAATATAGCGTATATCCTCGAATAAGACCCTTCTTTTATCTCTCACTTGAATACCCCCTTGAATAACCCGCCTGTTGGCGGAGTGATGAAAAAATACCCCCCCCCCCCCTATGTGATAGTTGGAAAAGATATTCGATCAATTAAAAACAAACAAATAAGTCAGACAGACCAAATAAAGCTACGCCTGTGCTGCAAGCAAATGCAGAGCAGTGTGTGAAACGAAAAATATTTATCTACGGACATACATAATTTAATTCTGAGCAAAAAATAACTCCCTTGAATAACTGCCCCCTCAAAAACTCCGACAAAAAAACTCCACTGAGGTGTTATTCCAGGATGTACGGTATACATCAGACTGTATGCTTTCGTGCAGTGTATATAACATATACGTGTGTAATCAATGTGTAATGTGCTCAAGTAAGCAATCGACGTACAACAGAGAAAAGCAGAACATGATATACACCGTTGCACGAGGAAACAAAATCAACGAAACGCAACACAATTGAGGCGTCCAATTCTAAAAGTCGACAAGTCCAAAATATGAAAATTTCGAGTTAGCCCCGGAAACGTCATCTGGGGCTTATTCCGCAGATTTTTCATAATTTTCCATAAATTTTTTAACCTCACATGCCCATATGGCATAGCGCCAAATTTGGCATTTTTGGGGAAAAATGCAAAAAAAAATTGGGCAAGAAGTCGACAAGTCCACTTAGTTTTGGGCTTAAAGTCGACAAGTCCATCCTCCGCATCCTTTGTTATGGGGAAAAAAACGCAATAAATGTGATAAGTCCACTATGGGCACCGATTTCTAAAAGTCGACAAGTGCATAAATTTCCCATAAAGGAAGAGCAACGCGGGCGGGAACAAAAAGTTCTCGCGTGCAAGAAGGCGACAAGTCCATTTCCCTCCCCAAAACAGTTTTGCTCTGACCGAATGGAATTTTATGGACACCCCATTTTTCACATATACGTTGAGATTAGGGGCTGCGAATTTGACACGTTATTGTCAACATATGGAACTTAATGAAAAGCATGAGAGAGCCAAATTAGACATGCACCACGGGCCTGGAATTGGGTCTGAAACTTAAAATGCGATTTAGGTATTCATACTCCTTTCGTTTAAGATCACACCGGGGGGCACTCCCAGACCGTGTCAAGCGTTAAATGTCATGCAAAATGTCAAAGTCATGTAAAATGCCCTGCAATATGGCAAACTAGTTTGCCATTTTCAAGGGCATTCTCCATGACTTTTGACACTTTGCATGACATTTGACACTTTACAGGGCGTTTTACAGAGTCTTTTGCGTGATCTTTTGCAAATTTGGAGTTGCCTTGGCCAGCGACGTCAACATGCCCCAGTTGTAAATGGCGCATCCTCGCAGGTGCAACGTGGTCAGGTTGGAAAGCGCGTTGACAAAAAAGCGACTTGACGAGTGGCATGTTTTGATCGGCAAGTTTAGCCAACTCAAACATTCAAGCCTTTGCACACCTGCGTTTAAAATAGCATTTTGATGAAAAGTGGTGGATATTCAATCGTTGACTAGACATCAATTAGCATCAATCAATTAGCACCATGTTTACTATTTCCTCTACCACAAAAACCTCAACTTTACACCCACACAAAAACAATCGAAATTGCATAATCAAGGTAAAGTTGCATATTATTTTCAAACTTTAGGGATCAACTTAATCGGAAAAATCTTCTTGAATCAAACAAAATAGGCTATATATTTTTTCGATGCTTGCGTATTTTTAAACTGTTAAAAACTTATTTTGGTCATATACGGCATACTTTCCAAATGTTTATTTTTATCTCTCAAACCTTTGGTTCACGGAGCAAATGGCACAGCGCATCAACGTCTTTTCTCAAATTGCTAATTACATTTATCGCCATCAATTTCCAGCTTGTGCCACAATCCGGGGGTGGAGTACACGAAGTCCCGCAGCTGAGAGCACAGGGGCGCCACCAGCGTGCAAAGCGACTGGGGGGCGGGGCACGCGTACAGCAGAATCTGCTCCAGCACGTGCGGCACGTTCGTCGGCGACTCCAGCAGCTGCAAGGCAAACACTACTTTCCGTGCAAATATTAAATGTACAAATACATGTAATTCACTGGGCATTTTACAAATTTTTACATGAACGTCAGAGCTTGACGCATTTTGCAGCGGCGGAAATAGGCGTAGAGTTGTCTGAGTGCCCTTCGGCACTATTTTTGTCGTTTTCCGCCATGTTTAACAATGTTGTTTTAAACGATTTTATGCGTTTTGGCACGCAGCCAGCTGTCCATTATACCTTATTAGAGGTATGCCTTATATTTATTTCCTCACGTTCAAAAAGGCCAAAAAGTATACCTTATATTAGAGGCAGGGACGTAGCCAGGATTTTTGAGTGGGGGGGGCGGATTGTATACGGAGCCCGGCGAACGGGGGGGGGCGGCGCCCCCCCCCCCCTAAAAATTTACCCCTGTAGTAGGGGAATGGCTTTATGGCGCTCGCGCCATTCGTAGGCGCCACGCCATGGCGCCACTGGCGTTGGCATTGGCGCTAAAACAGCAGTATACGGCTGTATTTTACAGGCATATAGTGCGACATGGACACGAATTGAGTCCATATTCACTGGCTTTGAGGCCAAGTAGACCGGTCATACGAAAATATATGGTGTGAAGGAAAAATGCGCGCTCGCGCGCAAAATTTTTTCAACTTGTCGACAAAAACGTCTTCTGAAAGTGCCATTTCTGGCACATTTTTTGGTCCGGTCCGGGAAGGGGGGGGGGCGGCCGCCCCCCCCCCGCCCCCCCCCCTGGCTACGTCCTTGATTAGAGGGTACCTTAGATTAGAGGTATACTTCATATTGGAGGTAATAGGGTAGCTGAAAATAGGCAATTACGACACATTAACTAGTGATTTTGGAGGTGAAAACTTATAAAACGGTATGAAAATTGACGATTTTGGGGGTTCCAGGGGATGGTAGCCAAACATTTTGCCTCCGGGATACATAGATAGCTGAGTGGCATCCGAGATACCGTATTTCCTCGAAATACCCCCAGGGGGTTTATTTTTTCAGAGTGAGATTTTTGAGGGGGGGGGATAAACGAGGGGGCGTATTTCGAGGGGGGTTATTATTTCGCCAGAAATTTTTTGAAATCCCAGTACTAAATTGTTGTTTGTAACGTACGCAGACGTCCAAAAATGCAACAAAAACCGCATGTAAAAGACTCTATAGACTTATATATGTGCGTAGACGGTAAAAACCGTGTTCTAACATAACAGAATGATTGTTTTTAACATGTGTTCTACGTTTCCCGGATCACAAACCGTAGCTTTTCTCATTTACGTACTCTATACACTATATTGGGGTGGTATTTCATGGGAGTATATCGAGGAAATACAGTAGATAAATAGCTGGGCAGTTTGGGTGTTACCCCCCCCCCATTTGGAGACCCCTGATTCCGAGTAGGGGTGTTTCACATATATATATATATATATATAGGTACCCCCAAGTATCAGCTCTCTACCCCCTCCCCGTCACAAAAAGGGTGATGGACTCGAGCAGGGACATTTATATGAACCTCCGCAGCATCGGGCACGGCAGGGTCCATCGCGACAGCCGGGCAACGGGCACCTGCAGTTGGCAACTGGCACAGTGCCGCTGGGCAGGGGGCGGTCTCAAGCCCTGTAAAGTAAAGTGTCAAATGTTAAATGCAAAGTCAAAAGTTAATTGTTATGCACAGTCAAATGTAAAGTATGTCAAAAAATAAGATTTGGATACAAAATTAAGATTGGGATACACCATTGACACTTTACTTTACATTTGACGTTGCATTTGACTTTACATTTGACACTTTACTTCACACTTTACAGGGCTTGGGATTGCCCCCATGGCCAACGATGGGTGAGTTCTCAAAATAAAAACATTTTCTGTATTTTCACTTTTTCAAAAATGAATATCTGATTTTTGAGCTTTTTCACAAAAAAACTTGAGTTTCTGTGTTTCATTTCTGTGTTTTTTGAAAAAACTTGAGTTTTTTGGGAAAAACTCAAGTTTTTTAATAAAAACTCTAGTTTTTTTAGTAAAAACTCTAGGTTTTTTTGGGTAAAAACTCGAATTGTTTTACACAAAGTTGCATTTTTACAGCATTTTACTGTTGAAACAGTGGTTTTCCTATCAAATATTGGTTTTGCATATGTTTTGTCATGTATTTGAAAATTTTCATTAGTGTGATGAAGCCACCGAAGTCAGGTTATAATAATTATGCCTACGCAAAGGGCTTTGTTAAACACGTACAGTAAATGCTAGTTGCATACAGGGCACCATTTCTCTATTAGGACGCTGGCCTAAGTATATACGTAGCACATAAATATTTACAAGATTTGACTTTATCAACTTACAAGTAAACCATATAAATGTATATATAATAATGATCAGAAAATTACAACGAGTTGAATGAGCCTAATTTCATGTTAATACACCTAATAATAACTTATTTGACCTTTTAACCTAAATATTCCATATAAATATATCAATAACTCATAAAACACTTTCCTAATTGAATATTCTCCATGGATAAATAATATAGTGCAGGAAATATAAATTTGCATGGTAAATTAATGTAGTGCATGAAATGTAAAATAGTGCAAATAGGTAAATGGACAAATATGAGCCTAATTATCAAATCTCTGTATTTCTTTATCCATTCATTTTGCTACGGTCAGCACAATTAGTTCACTGGAGGTAGTTCCAAACGGGTGACCAATACCTTGACAGCTTGGGAGCATAGGCGGCGCAAGGTCCCAATTTGCGCTTGTGACATTCACATTAGCCAAAATTTCACCTTGTGACACCTTCTTATCGGAGCCCTTATGTGTAGTTGGCAGACAGCCAAAAATTGCGAAATCGCTAAAAATATGAATAAAGTTGGCTAAAAATAGGTATATAACCATGTAAATAGATGAAAAAAAGTGATTCTGAAGGTGAATCTTGGCAAAATGGAGCAAATTTTAGCAATTTTGAGCTAATTTTGAGCTCTCGCTCTCGTTTGTACAATACACACTTGTGAATTTCACAATGTGACAGTGAAATTTCTGCTTGTGACACCAAAAATTCCGCTGGTGACATTCACAAGCGCACAAGCACTTACGTCGCCTATGCTTGGGAGGCGAGTAGCCCTCAGCTCAATTGTGTGAGCTAGCAGACCCTGATGGACACTCCTCAACACTTTGATTACAGTCCATAATATTGTCGAAACCACCAGGAGCTGTGGACACCGTTATTTTTTTGGATACTTAGTTCATCATTAAACTTGGATACTATGCACATATTTACACACTATACATACATGCACACCTTATGTATGCACATACACACATTGTTCAGTTCAAATCTTGTGCCTTCAATTGCTTGAATAAAAAACTCAAAAAACATTTCCGTATTTTCTGTGTTTCCGTGTTCTCCAAAAAAGAACTCATTTGTGTTTCTGTGTTTTTCAAAATTGTTGAGTTTCCGTGTTTCTGTGTCAAACAAAAACACGGAAACTCAATGAGTTTCCGTATTTAATATGTGTGTTTTTGCCATCGTTGCCCAGGGCACACACCCGGCTGGGGGACACGCTCACGCGATATGCTTAATAGCTGTTTTCCATGACTGAGGCACAAGCAGATATTACAATCTGTTGAGAATTCACATGCAATTAGTGATGGAAAAGCGCCAGAAAAAAGGGCGCCAGGCGCCAATGGCGCCATTCGGAAACTGGGCGCCAAGCGCCAAGGGCGCCACAGAAAAAGGGCGCCAAGCGCCAAGGGCACCATTTGGAAAGTGGGCGCCAAGCACCAAGGGCGCCATTTGAAAAATAGGGCGCCAGGCTGAATAAGTGCGTACAATACCCTGCATTGCTAAAAATGTATCTCAATCACAGTAGCGCACACATTCACTTCTTACTCACGTTCCGCGGGATGTAATCGGTGAAAAAAACGAAACTAGCACAAATTTTTTTATTTATAAATTCATATTTATCCACAATGAAAATTGCCATTTGACAAAAAATGCATTTACAGCAAATTATGTCTTTATGTTTTCTGTTCGCATATGTTTTCTTGAAGTGAATGAAAATGGAATTGCAATGATTTGAACACGTTGATTTACGGGTTTGCAAGTTCAACGGTTCAACATTCTCAGCTTCTGATCCGTTAGGATCAGACGCTTCTGACGAACCGTTGGACAAGATATTTTCATCGACTCCATCCATTCATCGATTTTTTCAAGCGAATTTTGACAATCTACGAAAGCGCTTTTTATTTTTTTTTGTTGCATTTACGCAGCCTTCACATTGAAACCCTGCTGGCGCCATTTTGGCGCCCTTTTAGGGCAGGGCGCCGTGGCGCCTTTCAGAAAGGGGGCGCCAGGCGCCAGGGGCGCCAAGCACCAATGGCGCCATGGCGCCGCGCCCTTTGGCGCCCTCAAATGGCGCCAGCGCCATCGCGCCATTCCATCACTACATGCAATGCATTTATTTTGAATATAAAAACGGTTCAATGACATCCGTAAAAACAAAGCACAAAGAAAGATAATGTAAGAAATTATCATCGGTTCAGTTCATATCCGATACCGAGCACACTACGCTGTCTGGGGCCAGTTCCAGTGTAAGACAAATTTAACAGATTGGTTGAAAAATTCTTCAAATTAATAATTAATTGGCATGAGATTTTGCAAGGTGCGGGATTGGCTACAAGAAACAACATCGGTACAAAATTCAATCGTGCATATACTCCGGTGCCACACGCTATACGGTCTTCTCAGAGAAACACCCTATAATGACATCAAAAATGTGAAAAAAGCGGTTCATATGAGAAAATGTCTATTTTTAATATATTTCTTTATTCTGTAAATTATCGTTATTTTAATATAGTTAATATATAATCATAATAGTTTAATATAATTATAGCGCATTGCTGCTTCAAATAATTAGGTATGTAGCATGTAAACTGTGCTGTCCGCGGAGTAAATACACGTAATTCAAGCAGAAGTAAGCAATCGACGTAAACTGGTGGCACATATAAATGAGAAACCAGGTACCTCGTTTTTCACAACAACGTCACAGGGAAACGTGCAGCCCAATATGGCTGCCATTTTTTCTGGGGGTGCCCACAACATTTGTCTACATATATGCCAAGTGGCACCCCATGGCACCCCCCTGTTCTTCTGCTACATATTGATGAAGTTTTTTTGCCAATTTTTTCCCGGAAAATATAAATGAGAATTTTCAAAAAACCAAACAAAATATAGCTGCGGTACATACATACATACATAAAAATAATTTCGGATTGAGATCACATGCGTGCCGGTATACCAATATCGATCGGCTCACGCGCGTCTGTCTCTGCGGCTATGAGTTGTTCACATGCCGCTCCTGTCGTCGATAATATGTTCCTGCAATTAATGACCCGTTACGTGTCTGTATTGCACATGTTATGAGTAGCTATATTCGACGAAATCAGATCATGATAGTTTACGGAACATAAACTTTTCCTTCTAATAGTTCAACTTTTCCTTCAAATGGTTAGTTTTGTGTTTTATTTTGACCGACGACTACCTCTCGCCGTCTGATATTTTCCATTTAGTATTGATTCAAAATAACAGTACCAATATGGATATAAGACACCTACTGTTAACTCCTGTACACGCTGGACACAAATGAACAGCATGTCTTACTTTTGGTCACAAAACCGAGTTGATTTATCAGACATCACATATCAATTTGACTTTTTCCGTGAATTCGCCTCCTAATCGTTTGATGGCAATTTACACCAGCGGGCTCACTACGAAGCATGGATTGTATGGTAAAGTGTGCAGCAATTTTTTGGTGTGCTGACAACACAAGGGATGATTACACTTGTGTTGGTGCTTTTTCAAAAAATAAAAATTCCTTGTGGCTTGCCAAAAGCCATATTTTGACAGGCTGGTCATTTGTGGGTATATTTTGACCCCCATTCCAATACCCCCAATTAAAAATGGCCCCAATATGCATACATGTGCTATGAAGCGATCTCAACAACTATTTCGAACTTTGTCTTAATCCAAATTGTGATTGTAATTGAAAAACCATGATTTTCAACTTTCTGGACATGACATAGTTTTTTGTCGGGCCCATTAAAACTAGATACATAGCACATTGCCCATTGGCCCCAATAGATTTTTTACATTTAATTAGTGCCCACATTAAATGGGCACAATTATTTTGTGATTTGTGCTGTGACATTGCAGGCGTCGGACACGCTGTCACGCAAGTGCCCTCTTTACACAGGGCCATTTTTATCATTTGCTCTAAAAAATACATGAGCGCCAAAACAGGGCCCAGGAGCAGCCATATGTTGCCCCTGACACTGAACAAGCCAATTCTGGCCCCCATGTGCTCCATGAATAGCTTGGGATAGTGGATTGTCCACTTTCTAAAACCTATGTTTTTCTCAAAAAAAATGTTTCAGTTTGATCAACAACGCCATCATTGTGTGGGGGTTCTGGGGACTCTGAGGGTGTAAAAAAGGGGCGTGCACTGATACGCACACGCGCCCGATACGCACATATGCCCGTTTTTTTCACTTGACACTTTTTCAAGTGATTTTCAGATATGAGTAAAGTAAAAAAAGTTGCGCAATGACATTAGTGAACTTTTTTCACTTCACTCATATCTGAAAATCACTTGAAAATGTGTCAAATGAAAAACAGTGAAAAATGGCTATTTTTCACTGTTTTTTTTCACTTGACACATTTTCAAGTGATTTTCAGATATGAGTGAAGTGAAAAAAGTTCACTAATGTCAATGCGCAACTTTTTTTCACTTTACTCATATCTGAAAATCACTTGAAAAAGTGTCAAGTGAAAAAAACGGGCATATGTGCGTATCGGGCGCGTGTGCGTATCAGGCCTGCCCCGTAAAAAAGTTGTACATACTTTGAATCTACCAATGTTAAAAAAACTTTTTGGTCTCAAATGTCCAGAAAAAAAATTATTGAAAATTTAAATTTCATCGGGAACAAAAACTTGTATGGAATTCTCATTTATATTTTCCAGAAAAAATGTGAAAATTTTTTTTTCCTGCACCATAGGTGGCCTGAGGGAGGTGCCCCCTAGGGTATATATAGTAAATACTTGGGGGCACCCTCACACAAGATGAAAGCCTAACAGCTTGCATGTGGGATTTGTAAAATACAATTAAGTGATTTTCTCATTTATATTTTCCACCAGTTTACAAAACAAACAAAACTTGATATACACCGCGGCACGAGGAAACAAAATCCCTGAAACCATTCAAAAACGATAAGATCAATCAAACATACAACGTAAATCTTTTCACGAGTTCACAAAAACGATCGAAGATTACTGGGTACAAAACCGTGGATATATATTGCAAAAACGACAAAAGTGCACAAAGAACTGCAACTTTAACAACCGTGTCATAATCGCAGAATTCACACAAACAAAATGACAACTACAGAAAACTTATATTCTGACTACGCTCCTTCGCAAGTTGGGGTGCAACATGAAAGCCTTGCATGCGATCCATTCCTAAACAATCAAAAAAATTTTATCAATCCCATCTGCCGTAGCGCGAAATTTTTCCTGGAATAAGTGGAAAATATATTTCTACACATCAATGCAAATCATAAAAATGAACGCTACATGTCCTTTGCCCATGTCTAGGGTGTCAAAAAATTTTTTTTACGGAACACGGAAAACGGAAAGGTAAAAATTTTTCAGCTGCCGGAAAACGGAAAGGTAAAAAATTTTCAGGTGCCGGAAAACGGAAAGGTAAAAAATTTTCCTGCGGAAAAGCGGAAATTAGACACCCTACCCATGTCTACCAACACTTTGTGTTCCACACAAAGTCAGTAATCTCTACTTCTAAGAGTCGATAATTCCAAAAAGTCGACTTCGCGAAAATTGAACTGATTTTGAGCGCATACTTTGCAATAGTGATGTAAAAGCGCCATGGCGCTGGCGCTGGCGCTTGGCGCTGGCGCTTGGCGCTGGCGCTTGGCGCTAGCGCTAAAACAAAAAGCGCCATGGCGCTTGGCGCTTTTTTGCTGTGGCGTCATTGGCGCTTGGCGCCATGCCCATGAAAAGCGCCTTGGCGCTTGGCGCTATTTTTGACCGGCGCCAGGAACAAAATTCTTGGAGCTTGCGCTTGGCGCCATTTTGCTCTGGCGCCATTGGCGCTTGGCGCTAGCAGTCGGAAAAGCGCCATGGCGCTTAGCGCCAAAGTTCTGGAGCTTTTCACACCACTACTTTGCAATCCGCCGAGTAAGAGACATTTTTCCGCATTATTAAAGTAACAAAACGATTCGAAACTAGGCTCAAAGTAGTTCCGAAATTTTCACACGTTTCAAGTTTCACATCACCCTGCCTAAGCATAAACACATTTTGAACAAATCTTAGCTTACATCAGATTACACATCAGCTGGATCTGTTGAAATCTGCCCAGCGGCCCTCAAACGAAGTGCATCGAGAGCAGTTGTCAACTTGCCAACATGCCTCTGATCGCCCTGTATCATCAATAATCGATAATTTTGAAATAATTTGAAATATCTGTATTTAAAATTACTTATTTATTTGAAACATTTTGAAAAATTGACACAAAACATTGGGGTACCAAATTGAATTTCAATTATCAGTTTAATTATATTAAGAATTATTTAAATTCTCCTCCTCCAAAGAAATTGCGAATGTGGTCAGTGAAAATTGACACACGTGAAAAAGTCGCTATACTACTTATCTGTCACGTTGGCAGTGTGCCAGGGGTATCTTGAATTTTGACCCTCCGAGTGGTTGGATCAATAGCAGATCGCTCCTCCAGATCGAGGGATAGATAGCTGAAAAATTTTCTGGGGGGGGTTTGGGGGGGTCGATATATCGGCTTTTTCGGGGCATAGAAGGAAGAAAAGGGAGAAAAATCGCTAAAAGTAGGCGTAAAATAGCTCAAAATGGGTATACAAGAGCATAAAGTACTTAAAATAGCTGAAAATAGGCAGTTAGACGCGTGAACCAGTGATTTTGGAGGTGAAAATCTATATTTATATAGGTATGAAAAATAGCGATTTTGAGCGAAAATTGGGGTATGGTTTCTGAAAAATCGCTCAAGACAGGTAGATAGCTGGGCGATTTGGGGGGGGAAGTAGGGGGTAGTAGCCCAAAATCTTGCCTCCGGGATAGATAGATAGCTGGGCGGTTTGGGGGGGGGGGGGTAACCCCCCCCCATTCGAGACCCATGTCAGTGTGCCAATGATAATAAAAGCATGCAATCTGTTAAAATAAAAAATTATTGTTGTGAATACATTAACATAATAATTATGACAGCAATTAATAACAGCATTATAACAGCATCTTAGGAAAATCTCAATGTGTTATCATTGGCACGCTTCCATAGTGAACCAAGCGTGCAAGGAAAATGTTAAACTGTTAAACGTGTAGACTTTTTAAAGCGAAAATAAACAACCTCTGTGCAGGACAGGTGAAGATTACGCAGCTGCGTCCAGTGAATCTGCGGCACAGACTCCAGTGAAGTCAACTGTGTATCCGCTGGCAATCGGTCGAAATCGACATCCAAGCTGACCAGGGGCCAGTCCCGCACCCTGTAAAGTGTAAAGTCAAGGGTGAAATGTCATGTAAAATGTCGATCGAGACAAAGATTCTCACTGAAATTTGACAATTGACAAATTTGTATGACATTTGACACTTGACTGTTACACTTGACAGGACTCGGGACTGGCACCAGGTGCGGCAGGCCCACAACCATGGCATGCAGTAGTTGGTCAGTCAGATAATCAACGCTTCTTAATTGAAGTTTCTGCAATCTTGGCATGGTTCGCACAATCACATTTATGATCTCGCCTTCAAGATACTCCCAAATAAACAGGGTCGTGAGTTCCTGCCAGGGCGCCCCTTCCAAAAACAAACGTATCAAATCGTCTTCAGAAAATTGGCTGAATTCCAAGTGCTGCAGCGTGGTGCGCCGATTCTGGAAATAATTGTGCACAATGGGTTGAAGGAAAACGTTTAGAATACAATTACGGTTCAAATAGGATTTACTTTTCAGGATCGGGATCAGGATTTTTTTGAGTTTTCGGGATCGGTTTCGGGTTTCGGTTTGGGATCGCGTCGCGGGACCGGAATTTTGGACGAAGTTCTTGAATTTAACGTACGTCTTTAATTTGACACAAAAAATTGGTCTAAAAATACATTTGGATACCAGAAAAGTGGCATAAATTGGACACTGGAGGTTTCCGCTCACATTTCTCAGTGAAAAGTCCTTTCTTAACTTTTGTGTCATTTCCACCAATTTTTCCGTGATCGGGATCGGTATTGCGATCAGGGGATCTGGATCGGTACTGGGATTGTCATTTTCAGATTTCGGGATCAGAATCGGGATCGGAACGACAAAAACCCGAAAAGTCAACCCTGAATATTTATAATATGAAATGAAGCCGACTGCTAAAGTGGCCAGAGCGTCTGCCGTCACAGGATGTAAAAAACAGGTTGCAGCTAATTTCTGCAGGTGCTCGCAAGTTGCCAACAGCCTGATCGATTCGCCAGAAATACAAATACCCCTAAATTCTCTGAGTGTGTTCGCATGTCCCTCCACCAGTGCAGCAACACATCTGCAAGCCGTGCACTAGCGTTAAGATAGGGGGTAAAATCTACCGTATTTCCTCTAATTACCCCCCGGGGGTTTATTTTTTCAGAGTGAAAATTTTGAGCGGGGGTTAACCGAGGCTGGGTATTTCGAGGGGGGGGGGTATTTTTTCGCCAGAAATGTTCTGAAATCCCAGTACATATTTGTTGTTTGTAACGTACGCAGACGTAAAAAAATGCATCAATAACTGCCACTTACCTACAGTCTACAGACTCGTATGTGAGCGCCAGGCACCGTGTGTGTGCACCGGGCCAGTGAAGGGGGGGGGGGGCTGTGTGTACATGAGCCCACACATGACACTGGCTGCGGCTAGAGAACAGTGGTAATATGAGAGAACGATGCTTAGTAGGGATGGCCAGCGCTTTTTTAAGTGCTTTTATTTTAAGACGCCGCTTTTTTTAAAAAAAGGGCAAGGGTCCCAGCGCTTTTTTTAAAAAAGCTGTCAAATTTTTTTGTACCTATGCTAGGGTTCAGACGATATATTGTATCGGATATCGAACAATTTTTAATATCGAATATCGATATCGAAAATTTTAAAAAATATCGAATATAGATATCAAATATTTATTTCCATTTTTTTGAATATTTCTAGTCCACTATAACAGGGGCCAAATGTTTTTTTTGTTCATTTGGCTGTTGTACACCTTGTTAAAATCACTTGCACCATTCACATTTCAGTAATGAGGCAATCAACCATGTTTATAACCACCTGAAAATGCAATATGCCACTTGAAGTATTTATGCCTCGCTATACCCATGCAAAATATCGAAAATATCTAAATATCGATATCGAATATTGACCATTTTTTATTTTGAATATTGAATATTGATATCAAGGATCCATATCGTATTGATATCGATTCTCGAGTTTCAGAAAAAAATATTGAATATCAATATCGAAAAGTCATAAAGTCTGAACCCTTACATATGAAGGGTGTGCTTCTAAAAGTACCGATCTACGAAAAATCGATTTTGAGATAATTGTGATTGAATGTTTGGAGTATGCAATACCCATACATGGGTATTGGGTATAGGAATTTTAGGTATGGGTATTTAGGGTATATTGTTGGGTATACACATGCATGGGTATAATCTTCGATTATAGATGTAACACTAGCTATATAAAATTTTGTAATAGTGATGCCATCAATTTACTGTAGATCGGTACTTTTATAGGCACAATTAGGAAACATTTAAGAAGATCAGTACTTTTAAAAGCACAAACTGTAGATCGGTACTTTATGAAAGCACAAATAGTTGCATTTCATGTACATCGGTACTTTTAAAAGCACATTTTAGAAAAAAACACATTTTTATGGCAGATTGGTACTTTTTGAAGTACAAAATGTAGATCAGTACTTTTAGAAGCACAAATCTTTGAATTTGATGTACATGGGCACTAAAATAGTATTTTTTCAAATTGAAATTTCGATTTGCACATGAAAAATGAATATTTTTTGTGAATCAAAATTTCAATTTGCACATGTAAAATGCATATTTTTTCAAATCGAAATTTCGATTTGCACATGAAAAATGAATATTTTTTGCAAATTGAAATTTTGATTTGCACATGAAAAATAAATATTTTTTGCAAATCGAAATTTTGATTTGCACATGTAAAATGAATATTTTTTTCAAATCGAAATTTTGATTTGCACATGAAAAATGAATTTTTTTTGCAAATAGAAATTTCGATTTGCACATGTAAAATGAATATTTTTTGCAAATCGAAATTTTGATTCGCATATGCAAATAGATTAGTTTTGATGAATCAAAATTACAATTTGTATGTACACTTATTTTGAGATTCGAAATATCGATTAGCATGTGTAAAATGAATAAATAATTTCAAAATCAGCAGATCGAAATTTTTATTTGCAAAAAAATATATATCTTACATGTGCAAATCATAATTTTTTTCAATTGTCATTTTACATGTGCAAAACCAAATTTAGATTTTGCTAAAAATGTATATTTGCACATAAACTATTTTTCAATTTTGAAGCACTTTTCTGTGATATTTGTTGTTAAAAGTACCGATCTACAGTGCTGAAAATGAAAGTTTCAAATTTGTGCAAAAAGAAGTGTGCAAAAACAAATTTCTACATGTAGATCAATAAGTTAAGAATTCCATTTTGGCTTGATTTCAATTAAAAGCGACCTTTTTTCCAAGGTGTACTTCTAGAAGTACCGATCTACAGCACAAATTGAAAATTTCTAAATTTGTTCAATTAAAAGTACCAATCTACATGCAGATCGGTACGTTCAGAATTACTCATTTTGGCTTTATTTTGATGAAAAGTGAACTTTTTTCCAAGGTGTGCTTCTAGAAGTACCGATCTACAGCAGAAAAAAAAATTCAAAATTTGTGCAAATAAAAGTACCAATCTACATGCAGATCGGTACGTTCAGAATTACTCATTTTGGCTTTATTTTGATCAAAAGCGAACTTTTTTCCAAGGTGTGCTTCTAGAAGTACCGATCTACAGCACAAATTGAAAATTTCTAAATGTGTTCAATTAAAAGTACCGATCTGTAGATCGGTACGTTCAGAATTACTCATTTTGGCTTTATTTTGATGAAAAGTGAACTTTTTTTCCAAGGTGTGCTTCTAGAAGTACCGATCTACAGCAGATAAAAAAATTCAAAATTTGTGCAAATAAAAGTACCGATCTACATGCAGATCGGTACATTCGGAATTACTCATTTTGGCTTCATTTTTCAATTTTCAGGATTTTTTTCCAATGTGTGCTTCTAAAAGTACCGATCTACAGCACACAAAAATAAAATTTTCAAGTTTGTGCAAATAGAAGTACCCATCTACATGCAGATCGGTACTTTCAGAATTACCGAAAAAAATTGTGCATTTGAAAGTACCGATCTAACATCGGTACTTTCAGAAAAACAATTTCTTTCATTGTAGATAGGTACTTTTATCAGTACAAAAAAAGCACAAAATGAGTTTGTGCCCTGAAAAGTGCCAATCTGACATCGGTACATTTAGAAGCACAAAAAATAATGTGCAGATCGGTACTTTAAAAAAAATTTTTTTGGAAAAAGTGTGTAGATCGGTACTTTGTAAGATACAAAACCTGAAAAAGCTTGTAGATCGGTACTTTTAAAATTTCAGAAACTGTTTTTTGCTATTTTTTGGCATTTTTCGACCCCCTGTATCTCAAAATGCATTTTCACACCCCCCACTTTTTTAAATTTTTTTTTAAGCGCTTTCCTATGGGGACCCCAAAAATGGTCTTAACTCAAAATTGGCAAATTTGTAGATCGGTACTTTTAGAAGCACACCCTTCATATGCACTAGATATTTTGCAATTTTTCCGTGTTTTCGTGGTGTCATTGCTTCTATTCCTGCATGCTATCGTATAAAAATAAGCTGTGATATGTTAGTGTGGTATACAATATCCAGCCAATGTGTTTCCACATACTTGTACAGTGGGAAACATCAGTCTCAATGTATTACCCTTCTCCTATAACCTTATTTAAGCACTATTCCATGGGGCCGCGCACACTGAAACCGAATATTTCGGCATACGCACGTTTTTGACAAATGCCGAATTAAATGCTGAATAGAAAAAAACTTGCTGAACCGAAATCGTCCAGACGTTTTCAAAATTCAATATGAAATGCCTAAAATGCTGAACTAAAAACGTCTGAACGGCAATTTTTCAATTCAGATTCGGCAGATGAAAAGTGCGTATGCCGAAATATTCGGTTTCAGTGTGCGCGGCCCCCATGGCTCACTTCACTTGAACTCACAAACATTTGACAAATACTGATCAACATAACGAGTCAACATAAAAATAGGATTTTATGGCATAAAATTAGGGCTTGAAACTTTATTTTTTTCAAACTTGAGTTAGAGTCACAACCCCAACATTTTTCCGGTCGAGTCAGGCGAGTCAGTGAAAAGTCGAGTCAGGCAAAAATCTCAAGTCTAGAGTCGAGTCGAGTGCTATACTAGTTGGCATAACGTTGGCATATGTCAAAAAAGTCATATCAAAATTGAATTTTTTTGGACATTATTCAATGGGAGCCCCGACTCGAAATTAGCCAAAATTTCGCGTCAAGTCAAGCAAAAACTTCGAGTCTCGAGTGAGGGCCATATTTTTCTGGTCAAGTCAGGTGAGTCGAGTCGGTACCCAATTAAATATACCCTCGAGTCACGAGCATAGAATAAATCGAGGGTGGCATTTTAGGGGTGGAGGGGTCTCCAGACTTTCGCCTCATCCCATTCCATCGTACATTGGCCGATTTTGATGCTGTTCGAGTATGTCGGGGTTTGGGGTTGGGGCTATGACTAAAAAATTTTTTTCGCGAATAACCCACCAGTGCCGATAAAATGGGGGGGCTATAAAAACATGGTCAATTTACGTGGCCGATCCTGTCGATCGATTTTAAAGGTTAATAACTCGGCCATTTCTAAACCGATTTGGACTGATCAAAACTTAAAATGATCGGCACAGCCTGTAGATTCCGTTTTTGCGGTCGAATTGCGGTCATTTATGTATTATTTCACCATGATAATTACACACAAGAATTCGCATTATTTTATAGTATGAGAAATTGATTACATTGATGAATTGACAATGAAAATGAAATCTTCAGGTTATTCTGATCATTGTAAGTGCTCATTGACGAAAATCAGCCAAGAAATGCGGTTGAGATATGGACCTATGAATTTGCGTGCATCGTTCTTCATGCGGTCATTTATGTGGATGGGAGGGAAAAGTTTGAACTGCTATAACTTTTGATTGAAAAGAGATATTGAACTCATTCTTTTGGTATACTACTTCTCGTGGTCTTAGGTATACTATAGCATGTTCAGAAAAAAATATTTTTCGCGTTTAAAAACCGGGTCAAATCGGCAGAAGGAATTTAGACATCACTAATCCGACATCAAAAACGGAACTTACAGGTCGTTTCGATCATTTTAAGTGCTGAACGATCAAAATTGGTCCGGAAATGGTCTAGTTATTAACCTTCAAAGTCGATCGACAGGATCGGCCACATAAATTGACCATGTTTTTATAGACCACCCTTATCTCGGCACTGGGGGGTTATTCGAGAGAAAAATTTTTAGGCATAGCCCCGACCCCAAACCCCGACATACTCGAACAGCATCAAAATCGGCCAATGTACGATGGAATGGGAGGAGACGAAAGTCTGGAGACCCCTCCCCCCTAAAATGCTACCCTCGATTTATACTATGGTCACGAGTCGAGTCGAGTTGAGTCGAGCGGAGTTCAAGCCCTAAATAAAATCCTACTTATAACGCTATCCCATGGCTCCAGAGCCATTCTATAGCTATATATCATCACAAGAACTGCCACTTGTGTATGATATAACCGTATATATTGACTCAGAACCATATTTGGGAGCTTTCTAGGAAATGTCGTGACGTTGTTTGAAAAGAGCAAAAAAGCGCGTTTTGTTAAAAGCGCTTTTTTAAAAGCGGGGCCGTTGAGAAAAAGCGCTTTCTATCCATCCCTAATGCTTAGCCCTTTGTATTCGGCCACCACTACCATAATTGGTTTATGTGAAAGACTACAAAATTTCGATTTTTCTGATGAAATAATAACCCCCCTCAAATAAGCCCACCCCTCGAAATACCCCCTACAAAATTTCGATTTTTTGACGAAATAAAAAAAGCCCCCTCAATTGAAAATGTGATGTAAAATGGGAATGCCTTGTCACTTGACTTCTCGATCAACTGAAAAAAATTGAAAATTAGATTTTTTTCAGTTGACCGAGAAGTCAAGTGACAAGACATTTTAGATGACATTTATATAAATTGATGCCATGTCAAACAAAATATAAAATGTGGGGCTGTTGTGCGGTATCCGATCACAAGCCCCGCATGCACATATGCCTGGTGCGCACATACGTCCGGCACGCACATGGGACGGCACGCACATAGCACCAGTTATATGCGGACCGGGCTTTTGTGCGTAGGAGTGCACCCTCGTATATTTCACTCCAATTGTCCCTCGAATGAATTTAAAAACTGGAATATAGATTTTCCACATCCACTGTGACTAGTTGTTGCTGCGCACTACGGTGGTGTCAAAACGGGCGCCACACAGCAAATGGTATTAACGAAAAATGGCGCCAACACGAATGGCGCCATCATGGAGCGACACCAAACAGACTCAAATTGAGCCATTTCACAACTCCACACAGTATGAAAAGAAAAGACCAAATGAGAAGAACTGACTTGGAATCTTCACCCTCTCCAATGACTCCAATTTCGCAAATTTCCAAACAGCAACTTTGCCGCAGCACAAACAACAAAGCATCCACACAAGATTCATACAAAGCTGCAATTTTCAGCTTTTTCCAAAACTGATCGTTCTCCGGGGCTTTTTGAGACACATTTTTATTTGGATCACACTTGACATCACCCAGCACGACCAATTGTAAGTTTGGAGTTGCGCTGGGGGCAGTCCCGAGCCCTGCAAAGTGTGTAAAGTACAGTGTCAAATGTCATGTGAAATGCCAATCAAAACAAAAAGTAAACATTTAATTACTGTACTTGACAAATGACAATTGCGTGACAATTGACACTTTGCCTGACACCTTGCATTACAATTGACAAATTTGTATGACATTTGAAACTTGACTTGACACTTTACAGGGCTCGGGACTGGCACCCGGCGAGCGAGCGCAACGTGACCCAGTTGGAAATTGTGCATTCAACCAGATACAGCTTGGTCAGGTTCAAAAGCGGATTCACAAACAAGCGAGTGGACGAGTGGCACGTTTTTATTTGGCGACGTTCCAAATCCAAACGCCGCAGACCTTTGCACACCTGCATTACAAATACAACGAATGAAATATGGTAAATATATGGATGGCACGAGTTTGGTTCAGGTTTTAAAAACAAGGTTTGAAAAACCCATTTTTCTCAAAGATGTCATACAGATTTTTCTGATGAACGAGCGACGTCCAATATTCTACACCCTGAAAGAAACCCGGTTCACAACTAGTGTTGGACGATGTTTTTTTAAATGGTTTTTTAAACGTTTTGTTTTTAAAAAATAACAAAATGATGTCCGAAATGGTTTTTTTTTAAAACATCGGCCAAAATTTTTAGTACTAAGCACTAGGTATTTTGCAAAAATTTTGCGCGCAAGCGCGCAATTTCACACACAAATTGACATTGGTGGTTGTTTCCATTGGTTTTGTGGCATTTTTAGTATCAAAGCATACATTTATATATGCTACAATGGGTTAATAAGCCATCATATGTTGCTGTAGTATATAATATTGAGGTAATGTGCTTCCAATGTACCTCCACAGTGTATAACTTCACTCCCAAAGTAACAACCTCCTTTTATAACCTTGTTTGATCACTATTCCGTGCCTAACTTCACCTGAAGTCACGAACATTCGACTATAAGGCGATATACGAACATATCGACAAAAAATGGATATTTTTGACACAAATCACCACCTATAATGCTATCCCATGGCTCCACAGCCATTATATGGTCATATATAACATCACAGAGTATAGCCACTGTCTGATATACCTATATATGTTGACACTAGGTCATATCTGGGAGCTTTTAAAAAACGTTTTTTATTTTTAAAAAAACATCGAGTTAAAATAACGGTTGTCCAACCCTATTGACAACAGTCAAAATCAGAAAATGGAAGAAAAGCATGATAAATAAAATTGAATCAGAAAAACAATAATTGGTAGACATTACAGTTCGAACTTATAACAACATTGCTTAAGGGCGTTGTTGCAGTTTCACTACATTTGTTACACATTACAGACTATTTTCGATATCGATATTTGATATGAAAAAATAGTCGATATTTGACAAGACATATCGTCTGACTCCGAACCCTATCCATCCCGGAGGCAAAATTTTGGGCGTCTCTCCCCTAACCCCCCCCCCCCCCCCAATCGGCCAGCTATCTATCCGGAGCGATTTTTTCGAAATTTCAAACCCTTCCCTCAAACCGTTGGATGCGCAGAAAGTTGACGCAACACGTCAATGTTCTTGTTGCCATCAATCGTGAGTCGATGCCACAATCCGGGGGTGGAGTACACGAAGTCTCGCAGCTGGGAGCACAGGGGCGCCACCAGCGTGCAAAGTGCCTGGGGGCGGGGCACGCGTACAGCAGAATCTGCTCCAACACGTGCGGCACATCCGTCGGCGACTCCAGCAGCTGCGAAGAAAACACTGTATTCCGTGTGAATATTTGTGACTAGTGATGTAAAGGCACCGGGGCACCGGTGCCCCGGTGCTGGGCACCGAAGGGCACCAGCACCGGTGCTGGTGCGGTGCCATTGCAATCTTCAGGGGTGCCATGCCGGTGCCGGTGCCATTTTTTTCAGAATAGCACCGGTGCCGGTGCGGTGCGGTGCCATTTTTTTGCCGGTGCCAAAGGTGCTAGCACCAGGGCCAAGTAAAAGGCACCGGGAAAGGCACCGGCCAAGGCTTCATCTGCTGTGCAATTTTGTCCATAGTATGTGCTTTATCATATTTCAAAAAACAGCGATATATTTACCCAACTGTTTTTGACTATTTTGTAAACCTCCCATCAAATAAATATACCTACTGTGAAATCCATTATACCCGATACGTGATCTGATGAGCGAATCTAAAATTTTGTTGAATTTTAAATCATTTTTATATTTTATATTTATCTTACTTGTTTGTTCAAAATTTTTTGTCAGTTTAAATATGACAGAGATAGTTCCATTCTCTGTACAGCAATGACTCCGATTAGTAGACAATAGTGGCTGTGGACATTGCATTGAATTAAATATTTTATCTTTCATTTGTAATCATTGTAATTGATTCATAAAAGTGATTGCCACATCATTCTGATCATTTTAAGTGCTCAACCATTAAAATCGGTTGAAAATTCATGGAAATATGCACTTCCAAAGGTGCGACCACTGAGGAACTGCCCGATATTTACTTCAGAAATTCCAGCCCGGTGCGGTGCCTTTCGGTGCTAGCACCGGCAACCCGCCGGTGCCCTTCGGTGCCGGTGCCATTTTTTCCAAAAGGCACCGGTGCCGGTGCGGTGCGGTGCCATTTTCTGGCCGGTGCCCCAGGGTGCCAGGTGCCCTTTTCATGCGTTGGCAAAGGTGCCGGTGCGGTCATAGGGGATTTTGGGGTTAGCATTTTGGGGGGGGGTTAACCTGCCGGCGCGTGCTAATAACTCGGGAACCGCTTGGCGAAAAATGTTGAAATTTGGATATGATATAGTTCTAGGTTGGGGCTACGCACAATTTTGACGATTTTTTTCTACGACCCCCCAGACCGGAGATAGGGGGGGTCTATAAAAACACTGTCATTTGCGTTTTTTTGGGTGTCGCCGAGAACATGCAAACTTTGAACATCAATAGCTCCGTCATTTGTGAACCGATTTTAGTCATTAAAATGTTAAAATGATCACAAATGTTCGGAGAGTTCATTTCTGAGGTCAAATCGGAGATACACATTTGTTTATATGTCGATTTAGCCGGATTACGAAATGCAAAATTTCCGCAAAAGTTTGCTTTTTGAACATGCTATCCTATTCTCCTGATCGAGAGTAACTCAATGAAACAAAAATGAGATCGATATCTTTTTCCGATCAAAAGTTATGGCGCTTCAAACTTTTCCCTCCCATCCACATAAATAAGGACATGCATGCAACTTCAAAACTCCATATCTCGGCCATTTCTCAGTCGATTTTCATGGATGAACACTTAAAATGATCAGAATAACATGGAGATTTCATTTTTAGGACCAGATTATCCCTATATTGCAGCAGATTTCCCATACAAGAAATTAATGCGAACTCTTTAATTAAATTGTCATAATGAAAATGCATACAAATAAACTGTGGATAAAAATGATATCTACATGTCATTCTGATCATTTTAAGTGTTCATCAGTGAAAATCGGCTGAGAAATGGCCGAGATACCATATTTACTCGAATAATTCCCCCAGGGAATTATTTTTTCCTCAGACATTTTTGAGGGGGGAACTATTCAAGGGGGGGAATTATTCAAGTGGGGGAATTATTATTTCCTCAAAATTTTCAGGTATGTTTTCATCACACTACATACGCATGTACATCCAATTACCATTGGTAATGCACATTCCATTGCATCTTTGCATACCGGATGTGCTGCATTTATATTCTATGAATCAGTCCAGGCACAGCTTTTTCACTCGGTTTCATTTCATTGATAGTTTTTTTAAATGTACGTGCATTATCTATCCTCTCATGGGGAGGGGGGGGGGGATTATTCAAGTGGGGGGATTATTTTTTCCTCACTCGTCTAGCAGGGGGAATTATTCGAGGGGGGGAATTATTCGAGGGGGGGAATTATTCAAGTGGGGGGAATTATTCGAGTAAATACGGTATGTAGTTTTGAAGTTGCACGCATGTGCTTATTTATGTCGATGGGAGGGAAAAGTTTGAAGCGTCATAACTTTTGATCGGAAAGAGATATCGATCTCATTTTTGTTTCATTGAGTTTCTCTCGATCAGGAAAATAGGATAGCATGTTCAAAAAGCAAACTTTTGCGGAAATTTTGCATTTCGAAATCGGGCTAAATCGATAGTTAAACAAATGTGTATCTCCGATGTGACCTCAGAAATGAACTCTCCGAACATTTGTGATCATTTTAACATTTTAATGACTAAAATCGGTTCACAAATGACGGAGCTATTGATGTTCAAAGTTTGCATGTTCTCGGCGACACCCAAAAAACGCAAATGACAGTGTTTTTATAGACCCCCCCTATCTCCGGTCTGGGGGGTCGTAGACAAAAATCGTCAAAATTGTGCGTAGCCCCAACCTAGAACTATATCATATCCAAATTTCAACATTTTTCGCCAAGCGGTTCCCGAGTTATTAGCACGCGCCGGCAGGTTAACCCCCCCCCCAAAATGCTAACCCCAAAATCCCCTATGACCGCACCGGCGCCTTTGCCAACGCATGAAAAGGGCACCTGGCACCCTGGGGCACCGGCCAGAAAATGGCACCGCACCGCACCGGCACCTTTTGGAAAAAATGGCACCGGCACCGAAGGGCACCGGCGGGTTGCCGGTGCTAGCACCGAAAGGCACCGCACCGGGCTGGAATTTCTGAAGTAAATATCGGGCAGTTCCTCAGGTGCCATTTTTCCCGATGCCTTTAACATCACTATTTGTGACGTGTACTCATGTAATGGATGTAGTCTCAGTAGATTTTGACAAACTGGGGGGTTGGATAGAGGGGGTTTTGGGAGGGGGGGTTGCCCCCCACTTGAGACTTTAATCTCCCCACAAACTGTGCTTGACTTGAGCAGGAACCTTTATCTGAACCTCCGCAGGGGTAAAAACATACAATACCCCTAGCCCCCCAACAGAACAGCACCGGAAAACACATTAAGAATGACACAGCGATCTGCAGGGCAACCGACCCTGAGCAGGCGGCTGGGGCCGGCGTCGGGCAATGCGGGGTCCATCGCCGCAGGGCAACGGGCACCTGCAGTTGGAAACTGGAACTCCTGGAGTGGCAACTGGAACTCCTGCAGTGGCAACTGGAACTCCTGCAGTGGGCAACTGGAACTCCTGCAGTGGCAACTGGAACTCCTGCAGTGGCAACTGGAACTCCTGCAGTGGGCAACTGGAACTCCTGCAGTGGCAACTGGAACTCCTGCAGTGGCAACTGGAACTCCTGCAGTGGGCAACTGGAACTCCTGCAGTGGCAACTGGAACTCCTGCAGTGGCAACTGGAACTCCTGCAGTGGGCAACTGGAACTCCTGCAGTGGGCAACTGGAACTCCTGCAGTGGGCAACTGGAACTCCTGCAGTGGGCAACTGGAACTCCTGCAGTGGCAACTGGAACTCCTGCAGTGGGCAACTGGAACTCCTGCAGTGGCAACTGGAACTCCTGCAGTGGCAACTGGAACTCCTGCAGTGGGCAACTGGAACTCCTGCAGTGGGCAACTGGAACTCCTGCAGTGGGCAACTGGAACTCCTGCAGTGGGCAACTGGAACTCCTGCAGTGGGCAACTGGAACTCCTGCAGTGGGCAACTGGAACTCCTGCAGTGGGCAACTGGAACTCCTGCAGTGGGCAACTGGAACTCCTGCAGTGGGCAACTGGAACTCCTGCAGTGGGCAACTGGAACTCCTGCAGTGGGCAACTGGAACTCCTGCAGTGGCAACTGGAACTCCTGCAGTGGGCAACTGGCACAGTGCGGCTGAACAAGAGTTGTTATATTCAAGTACTGAACTTTTTCAAAAGTACCCGTACACTGGTAAATACTATCATTTTCGCCCACACTCAAAAAATAACGGGGTAAAATACGTTGTTTTTACACAGTACTTGGGTAAAATTGCGTAAAAGTATTTTTCCAAGTATTTTTGAGCAAATCAACTACCTTGTCACAGGAGCATAGAATCGATTAGGTATTTATTGGGTACATGGGTGCTTAAGGTGAGTGACACTGGGTTTAGACAGTATATGTCTGCATTTTAAGAACAAATTACATGTGAAAGTATTAATAAATGCAGGCATACAATCAATGAATGGTTTCTTTTTGCTTTTTGTGTGCATATTTGAATTTTCTGAAAACACTCAGAAGTATCCAGTACTTATGACAATGTATGCGTACAGATAGGTACTTGTACAATAAAAGTATTGTACCCATAAGAATTTACCCCGTACGCAGTTTGACGCGTATTTCAGAGTATAAGTAGATACCCACTATCAACTATGCTGTGCAGGGCCCACACCCGGCTGGGGGACACGCCCACACGATATGCTAAATACCTAGCTGTTTTCCATAACTGAGGCCCAGGCAAATATTTCAATCTGTTGAGAATTCACATGCAATGTATTTATTCAGAATATACCTAGAAACGGTTCAATGACAGCAGTACGCAAGGCACAAACGTGAAGCACGAAACCAAAAGGAAGATGATGTAAGAATCTTATCATCAGTTCAGTTCATATCCGATACCGAGCACACTACGCTGCCTGGGGCCAGTTCCAGTGTTAGACAAATTTAACAAATTGGTTGTAAAATTTTACAAATTAATAATTTATTGGCATGAAATTTTACAAGGTGCGGGATTTGGCTCCAGGAAACAATATAGGTACAAAATTCAATCGTGCATATACTCCGGGTGCCACACGCTATACGGTTTTCTTATAGAAACACCCGATCATGACATCATCGGAAATCAAAAATGTGAAAAAAGAGTTTCATGCGAAAATATGTATTCTTAATATTTTTTTTTATTCTGTAAATAAGTGCTATTTTACATTGGCGCATTGTCCCTTCAAATAATTCTGTATCATGTAAACTGTGCTGTCCGCGGAGTATATACACGCAAATTCAAGCAGAAGTAATCGGCGTACGGAACGAACAGAACTTGATATACCCCGCTGCACGAGGAAACAAAATCAATTAAATCATTAAAAAACGATAAGATCAATCAAAAGTACGACATAATTCTTTTAACCTGGCCGAGCCCAACAAATTTCAATGTACTAAAGCCTCGATTTGTGAATCACGATACAAAACCAGGTACAGATTTTTATATGTATATTCTGAGAATGAGTTGACAAAAAACAATCAAACATTACCGGGTAAAAAACCGTGGATACATATTGCAACAAAGACAAAAGTGCACAAAGAACTGCAACTTTAACAACAGTGTCATAATCGCAGAATTCACACAAACAAAATGAAAACTACAGAAAACTTATATTCTGACGTCATTTTTCGAATGCTAATCACAACGCAATTCAAGGGCAAAAAATCTGCATTTAAACATGTCTAGCCCCAGCTGGTGCAAACTGTGTCATCATAAATTCCACAATCGTTAGAAGAAATAGTCTTCAGACAATAAGTGTGAATGGAATGATGTCAAATAAAACCAACAATAATGGGTGCTGAGGAAATAAAACATTTTTTCAAAATGGTACCCGTTAAAATTCTCATTAACATTAAAATTGGATGATAGCACAAAGAAAAATCAGTCAAGGGTAGTGATGTACATGGTGCCAACACTTTGGTGTTGAACGGCAAAAGCGCCATGGTGCTTTTCTAACCCTTAGCGCTTTTTCCTTTGGCGCCAGCGCCAAGCGTCCGGCCCTTTTGTTCCTGGTGTCACCGAAAACTAACGCCAAGCGTCAATAACGCCACAGCCAAATAGTGGCAAAAACGCCATGCAACTTTTTGCTTTGGTACTAGCGCCATGCGCCAGCCACATAGCGGTTTTTAATCACTAGTACTGATGGAAAAGCGCTATGGCGCTTGCGCTAGCGCCAACGAAAAGAGCGCCATGGCTAGGGTGTCAAAAAATTTTCTACGAAGAACGGCTGAAACAGAAAACAGACAGTTGAGCCGGAAAACGGAAGTATGAGGCGGAAAAACAAAAAATTGAGCCAGAAAATAGAAAAAAAGTGGAAAAACAGAAAATTGAGCCGTAAAATGGAAAAAAGGGTGAAAACTATAAATTTAGCCAGAAAATGGAAAATGAGCTGGAAAAACGGAAACGGAAAAAAATTTAGTGGCTGGAAAATGGAATGAAAAACGGGAAAAATTTGCCAACGGAAAACAGAAATTTGACACCCTAGCCATGGCGCTTTTGGCGCTTGGCGCTTGTTTGCTGTGGCGCCATTGACGCTCGGCGGCACACCCATAAAAAGCGCTACGGCGCTTGGCGCTAATTTTGCCTGGTGCCAGGGACAAAATGCCTGGCGCTGGCGCTTGGCCGTAGCGCCAAAGCAAAAAGCGCCATAGAGCTTCCGGCGCTTTGCGCCATTTTGCTGTGGCGCCATTGGCGCTAGGTGCTGGGGTTCAAAACAGCGTCATGGTGCTGCTTGGCGCCAAAGTCCTGGCGCTTTTTCCATCACTAAATCACTAGTCAAGGTTGCAATAAAAACATGCTGAATTTTCGTTTGTTTGTTCACTTGGGGCAACACGTTTTTCGAAATAACAATGCCAGCCCGTAGCATCGGAGTATAAAAGAAACGCAAAATCTCATAATTTGCATTCGCTTGTGAAAGGATAACTGCTGATAAGAAAATATTTACAAAGATGAAGTTGCTGATATTTGCCTTCATGGTGGCATTGTTCACTTTTGCACAAAACCAATCCTATGCCAAGAGGTATTCTTCTCCTTGGGCCGCCTTGTCAGCCTTTCAAAAAAGGTTAGCTTTAGAATGAAACACTTCAATTGTAGATGCCCTTTCTTCGTGAACAGGAGTGGTCTCTGCATGTACCGTAAATCCTCGAATTAGTCCGCCCTCAAATAACTCCCCCTCTTGCGAGCGTGAGGAAAAAATAACTCCCCCTCCCCCTATGATCGACACTGCAAATGAGTAGTGTCACATTAAAAACATTCCGAAAAAGCAGACCAAAAAACCATGGCCTGCCTTATTCATCGAATGCAAATGCAGTGCAGCGTGGAAAAACACAAAAGAAAGTTTTACCTTTGGCGATGACGTAAATATGTGTATGGATGATGTCTACCGTGTTTCCTCGAATTAACCCCCGGGGGTTTATTTTTTCAGAGTGAACCATTTGAATGAAAAACGTGAAAAATGCAACAATAATCACCATTTATAAGTTTTTACAGCCTTATATAAGGATGTAGATGGTATAAACGATGTTCTAACGTAACACAGTAAGTGTTTTGAACGTCTGTTAAGCATTTCCCAGACCGCAAATTCATAGTGCCCATTTTGAGGGAGGGGGGGGGGGGGTATTTCAAGGAAATACGGTATTTGGATGAGGTCGATGCCTATGAACACAAATTTTAGTTGTTAATTGTTGAAAAAGGTATTATGAATGCTCAATAAAATAAATTGATGAAGTTGATTCAACCTGTTCACACAACTAAAAAAATTCTGACTAGGTAAAAAATAAATCCCCGGGGACTTATTCGAGGATTTACGGCACATAACTTTTTGATGCAATCAAAATAGGTATACGCCAAACAATACTACATTTGGTTACGATCAGTGATATGAAAGCGCCATGGCGCTGGCGCCTGGCGCTAGCGCCAAAGCAAAAAGCGCCACGGCGCTTTTGGCGCTTGGCGCTAAAATGCCGTGGCGCCATTGGCGCTTGGCGCCGTGTTTCCGAAAAGCGCCAGATAAGGGGTAACCCCCAGAAGCTACACTTTTTTCTTTACAAAAATGTCTGCCCTACTATTGCCTAAAACATTTTCGAAGTTTCGAATTTTTTCGGAATTTTTATTTCGCCCCTAGAAAAACACTTAAAAATCGATTTATTTTTCAAAAAATTTGAAAATTCAAAAATAGTTTTCGAAATTTTTAGGGAATTTAAGGCAACAAAACACACTGTTAAGTTCAACGTGCTAAATAAATCAACAATTGATACGCGGCGCGTATGGCAAAGCGAAACGTAACAAAAATAACGTTGAAATGTCATCCACGGCGGAAGAGGCGGACTTCGACACATCCGTTTTTCATACTGTATTTTCTCGAAATATCCCCCCCTCGAAATACCCACCTCATAGTTAACACTATTAATTTATTAACCCCCCCTCGAAATAACCCCCCCCCCAATTTGGTGTATAGAGAACGTAATGCAGTTTCTGGGAAGCACAGAACACACGTTAAAAACAATGACTGTGTTGTGTAGAACAGGGTTTGTACCATCTATGTTCTTATATAAGTATATACCGTATTTCCTCGAAATACCCCCCGGGGGGTGATTGTTTCATAGTGGTCCCGAGAGGGGGGGGGGGTCAAACGAGGGGGGGGGGTATTTCGAGGGGGGGTTATTATTTCACAAGAAAATTTTTGAAAACCAAGTACGAAATTGTCGTCTGAAACGTACGCAGACGTCGAAAAATGCAACAAAAACCGCCATTTATAAGGTTCTGTAGACTAATATTAGTATGTAGATGGTATGTACACTGTTCTAACGTGACACCAACATTGTTTTAACGTGTGTTCTGCAGTACACTGAACACAAACTACAGTTATTGTCATGTACATTCCCTTTACACTCAATTTGGGGGGGGGGTATTTCGAGGGGGGGGGGGGTAGGGTTCAAACGGGATTGACTTTTCGGGATCGGGATTCACTTTTTGAGATTTCGGGATCGGGATAGGGATTGGGGTTTCGGGATCGGGATCGGGATTGGTTTTTTGTGATTTCGGGATCGGGATCGGGATTGGCCGGGATTGGGGTCACGGGATCGGGATTGGGATATGCATTTTTCCGGGATAGGGATTGGGTTATAGGAATAGAGATTTTGGCCATTTTTATGGCATTCACAGTTGTTCATAAAGGTCTCAAAACACTGTTGGATGCCAGAAAAGTGGCATAAAATTGACGCTGGGGGTTTGCATCCACTTTTTTGCATGCAAAAACGTCATTATTTCACTTCTTATATATTCCACTAATTTTTCCGGGATCGGGATCCCGGACTTGGGAGTTTCTCGGGATCGGGATCGGGATTTGAAAATTTTCGGGATCGGGATCGGGATTGGTATTTTTGAGATTTCGGGATCGGGATCGGGATTTGGGTTTCGGGATCGGGATCGGGACTGGTAAATCCCGGAATTTCACGGGATCCGGGATCGGGATCGGGATCCCGTTTGAACCCTAGGGGGGGGGGTGATTGTTTCATAGTGGTCTCGAGAGGGGGGGGGGTCAAACGAGGGGGGGGGGGTATTTCAAGGGGGGGGGGTATTTCGAGGAAATACGGTAGTCTTATAAAAGGCAGTTTTTGTTGCATTTTTTGACATCTGTGTTACCTAATTACAAACAACAATATAGTACTGGGATTTTGAAAAATTTCTGGCAAAATAATACACCCCTCAAAATACCCACCCTAGTTTACCCCCCCCCCCCCAAGTTTCCACTCTAAAAAATAATACGGTATTTAAAGCCAATTTTGTATTTTGTTGATATTTTTTTTGACGCCAATTTTAAATTGTTGTTTTTATTGCCTTCGCTCTGTTGGTGAATTAAATGTATCAATGTGTGAATTAAATGAAGAAGCAGCACACTGCTTTGCATAACTCATTCCAATATTTTTAATCCTAATTTTTGGTTAAAATAAGGTCATAACAACTGAGCAGAACATGAAGACTGTCCAAATTCTGTGTTTAAAGCTTAAGATTCAATATTTTTCCAAAAAGATTTGAAAATTATTTAAAAAAATTTAAAAACTAGCCAAAAAAAATCGAAAATTGCCAAAAATATTCGAAAATTATTTTGAAGAAAAATATGAAAATTCATTTCAGAAAAAACACTTAAAAATTAAAATACTTTTTTTCGACTGTTTGCCATTGTTTGTTACGACACCCCACAAGTGGATTTACAATACTGGGCTCCTAACAATAAAACATCATCTTCACACTAAATCACTTCATATAAACAAAACCAACCAAAATCGAGTTGAAATAGGTATCTTCAGATCAATTGAGCTTCTGGTCGATTTTTGTCGACTTCACAACGACTGATAAGTATTTTACAAAAGCCGCAGCCTACCGCGCCCTAAAGAGACGCCAAGGAAAAGGTGCGAATCGGAAGGGCACTGCCCCAGGGAAGGAAAAGTGTGCCGTTGCTGGGGACCGGGGGGGTTGTGCGGCTGTTTCAAACCGGATAATAATTGAGGCGTCCAATTCTAAAAGTCGACAAGTCCAAAATATGAAAATTTCGAGTTAGGCCCGGAAACGTCATCTGGGGCTACTTCCGCACATTTTTCATCATTTTCCATAAATTTTTTGACCTCACATGCCCATATGGCATAGTGCCAAATTTGACATTTTTGGGGAAAAATGCAATAAATTTGGGCAAGAAGTCGACAACTCCACTTAGTTTTGGGCTAAAAGTCGACAAGTCCATCCTGCGCATCCTTTTTTATGTGAAAAAAACGCAATAAATGTGATAAGTCCACTATGGGCACCGATTTCTAAAAGCCGACAAGTACATCAATTTCCCATAAGGGAGGCGCAACGCGGGCGGGAACAAAAATGTTCTTGCCTGCAAGAAGGCGACAAGTCCATTTCCCTCCCAAAAACAGTTTTGCTCTGACCGAATGGAATTTTATGGACACCCCATTTTTCACATATACGTTGAGATTAGGGGCTGAAAATTTGACACTTTATTGTCAACATATGGAACTTAATGGAAAGCATGAGAGAGCCAAATTGGACACGCACCACGGGCCTGGAATTGGGTTTGAAACTTAAAATGCGATTTACTCAAAATCACATTTTGTGGACTTGTCGACTTTTAGAATTAGACGCCTCAATTGAGCAGTTCAACTGTGCAACTGCTGCGAATGGTACATTTGGGCGAAACTTTGGAAGAGACACCGGATAGCTAATGACATATTAAGTGTGATAAAACTTAATAGGAATATGTATTTAAGGTTTTTAGAGATATCGCCATGTCATTAAACTACCATGCAACCCTTTTATAAATACCTAAATAGAGAGATGTATTTATACAGATTTATAGGACAGTGTATAAATAAACAAAATGAATTTAAAGTCAATTCAAGTTTGTTGTCTTCATATGAATGAACAAAGGCAGCGCGGTGATCACATCAAAATAATGTCCTAAAAATCATACATGATGACATCACATTGTACTCATGCGTCAGGGAATCAATTTTTACGACAATTAGCTGTGTGCAGTCCACACCAGATCCACAGTCCTGTCACACACACTTTTACCTGAAAAACTTTTCTTGAGCGCATGTCCCCAACTGTCACTAGCTATCAACGCATGGAACAACAATGACTCCTCTCACTGGCTATAAAACTAAATCTCATGCATTCTGCAATCTGGACTACACTCACCTCAACATTTCTATAAACTCAATGTTGCCGTATTATTTCAAAAAATACAATCATTACCCATACAATCAAGTCAAATATCTCCGAATACCTAGCAAAAATAATAATTCAAGTGGAAAATGGGAAATAAACTACATATTATATAATACATGTCACAGCTAGCTTTGATAGGTCTGCATACATCATTTTACTCTCCTTCTCTGGCTAACTCAACACACACAATAGGGGGTAGGGCATTGGAAAAACACAGCCAAACGTAGCACACGCACGTAGCCGCAACGTTGCCACGCCAGGGACGTATCCAGGATTTTTGAGCGGGGGGGCTGCTTGTTTACGGGGGCCGGCGAGCGGGGGGGGGGGCTCAGCCCCCCCCCCCCCAAATTTTTTCCCTATATAGGGACGGAAAGGTGTTTTGGCGCTAGCGCCATACCAAGGCGCCACGCCATGGCACTATTGGCGTTGGCGCCAGCGCCAGGAACCGCTTTATATAGATGTAATTATGCATACATACGCAGCGCAAGTCTCAAAAATGTGTTCATTTTCAATGATATTTGTTTACGGGGACCGATTCGCTAAAAATACAATGTATGGGGAAGAAATTGCGCGCTTGCGCGCAAAATTTTTAAGAAACATCGAAAAATGTATAGGAAAAATGGCATTTTCCGGGACTTTTTAGGTCGCACCCCGGGAGGGGGGGGGGGCTGCAGCCCCCCCCGCCCCCCCTGGATACGGCCCTGTGCCACGCTCGCCGCCATGTCAACCAAAACCAACGCCTCAGACGTGCTGAATTGTTAAAAAGTTTATAAGCTCGGAAATTACACCACATTTTCCACTACATGAATTCACTCATAGATCCATACATCTATTTAAAAGGATTTTATCACGAAATTTTGAATTTTGGGGCACTCAAAGTTACTCACAAAAGGTTCATTCATGCGTATATACAGTTATATATTTTATAAACACATACTGTATTTCCTCGAAATACCCCCATCTCCAAATACATCCCCTCAAAATGGGCACTATGAACTTATAAACCCCCCTCCTCGAAATACCCCCCCCCCCAAATTCAGTGTAAAGAGAACGTAGATGACAGATGCTGCGGGAAACGCAGATCACATGTGAAAAACAATAGCTCATCGGAATTTCCAACGCACGACACAATTGTGTCGCGCAGTTGTTGCACGACACAAGTTAGTCGCGCAGGTAGTGATGGAATGGCGCCACAGTGCTGGCACCATTTGAGGCTATTGCGGTATTCCATCACCAGCGCTGTCTCCTGCACAACAAACTTTTCTTGCGCAAAAAACTGCGCAACAAAATTGTGTGTTGTGCACAAGTGGTGCAATGGCACAACACCCTGGCGCCCTTAAATGGTGCCAGCGCCACGGCGCCATTCTATCACTACCTGCGCGACAAAATTGTGTCGCGCAAAAACTGCGCGACACAATTGTGTTGTGCGTTGGAACTTATTCCGACCCAAAAACAATGACTGTGTTATGTTAGAACATGCTTTATACCGTCTACATACCAGTTTTTAGAGTCTTATAAAAGGTGGTTTTTGTGGCATCTTTTGACGTCTGTGTACGTTTCAAACAACGATTTAGTACTGGGATTTCAAAAAAATTTTGGCGAAATATTAACCCCCTCTCGAAAAACCCCCCCCTCTCAAAATTTCAACTCTGAAAAAATAAACCCCCCCGGGGGGTAATTCGAGGAAATACGGTATATGTCCATGTAATTGTTTGATTTTTCTACATCTGGGTATGTGGAGTTCCACAAAATTTCTGGCGAAATAATAGACACCCCTCGAATTAACCCCCCACCTTAAAATGTGCTGGCGAAATGATAAACCCCCTGGGGGTATTTCAAGGTAATACACAATATTTTTGTATTTTCTCCAAAGTCAGAGTGATTTATATACTGTATTACCTCGAATTATCCCCCCTAAAATTGAGTGTAAAGAGAACGTACATGACAAATACCGTAGTTTGTGATCTGTAAATACCAGGGACGTATCCAGGATTTTTGAGCGGGGGGGGCTGCTTGTTTACGGAGGCCGGCGAGGGGGGGGGGCTCAGCCCCCCCCCCCCTAAAATTTTATCTACATAGTGGCGGAATGGCGCCATTAGTAGGCGCCACGCCATTGCACCATTGGCGTTGGCGTCAGCGCCATGGAACGCTGTATATGTATGTAAATATACCTACATACAAAACAGCAAAAGGCACAACATTGAGTGTATTTACAGCTATTTGCGGCCACATGGAGCAAATTTGATGATAATACCTGATGTACAGAAGTACATAGATATACCAGATGTACCTTATGTACCTGGTGAAGAATGCGCGCTCGCGCCCCGTCTCGAAATACCCCGCCCCCTCAAAATGGACACTATGAACTTATAAACCCCCCCTCGAAATACCCCCCAATTTTAGTGTATAGAGAACTTAATGCGGTTTGTGATCCGGGAAACCCAGAACACATGTTAAAAACAATGTCTGTGTTATGTTAGAACAGAGTTTGTACCGTCTACGTACTTATATAAGTCTATGGAGTCTTATAAATGACAGTTTTTGTTGCATTTTTCGATGTCTGTGTACGTCACAAACAACAATTTAGTACCGGGATTTCGAAAAATATCCGACGAAATAATAAAGCCCCCTCGAAATACCCCCCCCTCGTTTAAACCCACTCAAAATTTCCACTCTGAAAAAATAAACCCCCCGAGGGGTAATTCGAGGAAATACGGTAATATAAACTGTGCATTATTCAGATGGATTATGGTAGGTTTCCAGTTTATGTGTGATGTCCGCCGAGTATATGAAAACTTAAAAAATATATACAGTTTGATTGCGATTTTCGACTTTCGACTGCTCCCCCACAAAAATGTTTCAGCTATCTAAATATCAGCGATTTGCTATCAACCGAACCTCCGCGAGGGTCAAAACCCTGCAGGCACGCCCAAAAAACATTTAATTCTGCCCCCCTCAAACCTTTGGGTCCGCAGAAACTTGACGCAACACATCAATGCAACACTGGTTGACAAAGTACAACTTGTGCCACAATCCGGGGGTGGAGTACACGAAGTCTCGGAGCTGTGAGCACAGGGGCGCCACCAGCGCGCAAAGTGCCTGGGGGGCGGGGCACGCGTACAGCAGAATCTGCTCCAGCACGTGCGGCACATCCGTCGGCGACTCCAGCAGCTGCAAAGAAAACACCATTTCGCGTGAAATGTGAATGTATATTTATAATAAAAAGTGCGGATAAATTTCGTAACAGTCAACCAGAGATAAGGACAACCCAGTTACAATCCGAAAAGTTGAGCACTCTGAAGCCAACCAGATGCCTATCCCAGACCCTGTAAAATGTCACGCAGTGTTAAAAGTCACGTAAAATGTACATTTGCCGTTCTGCAGGGCATTTTGCGGGACTTTTGACATTTTACAGGGTCCGAGACTGTCCCCTGATCACCCAAAATTTCACTCATGGTCACTAATCGCGCACAGACTCCGCAGGACAACTGACCCTGAGCAGGCGACATAGCCCGGCGTCGGGCACGGCAGGGTCCATCGCCGCAGGGCAACGGGCACCTGCAGTGGGCAACGACGGTGCACTATTCCGCATTTTGGCTCATCCCGCACATTTAGCTGCCCATCCCGCATTTTGGCCTATCCCGCATCTTGCCGGTGTAATGTGCAAGATAGGCAGTGTGCGTGACGGGTTCGTGTGCGGGATAGGCCAAAATGCGGAATAGGCCAAAATGGGGTTGGCCGATGTTTTTTTGAAACGTTTTTTATTTAAAAAAACGTTGTTTTTTTTAAAAAAACATCGACCAAAATTTTTAGTACTAAGCACTAGGTATTTTGCAAAATTTTTGTTCACACACAAATTGACATTGGTGGTTGTTTTCATTGGTTTTGTGGCATTTTTAGTATCAAAGTATCCATTTATATATGCTACCATGGGTTAATAAGCTGTCATATGTTGCTGTAGTATATAATATTGAGGTAATGTGCTTCCATGTACCTCCACAGTTTGTAACTTCACTCCCAAAGTAACAACCTTGTTTTATAACCTTGTTTGATCGCTATTCTGTGCTAAACTTTACCTGAAGTCACGAACATTAGACTATAAGGCAATATACAAACGATATGCCGACGAAAAATGGATATTTTTGACACAAATCACCACTTATAATGCTATCCCATGGCTCCACATACATTATATGGTCATATATAACATCACAGGGTATTGCCACTGTCTGATACACCGATATATGTTGACACAAGGTCATATCTGGGAGCTTTTAAAAAAAACGTTTTTTATTTAAAAAAACGTTGTTTTTTTTTAAAAACATCGAGTTAAAAAAACGTTTTTTTTCCAACCCTAGGCCAAAATGCCAATCAATATTTTATATTTAACCTAATCAATATTTTATTTATATACCGTATATCATTGAATAAGTCTCCCGGGGAGTTATTTTTTTGTCAGAGATTTTGAGGGGGGAGTTATTCAAGGGGCGGAGTTTTTTTTTCATCATAACTTTCAGGAAAACTTGCAGGTAGATAGGTGTGTATACAATGCATAAAATACACACTGCATCCTGCTTCCGCTGCGTAGGCTAATATCCTTTTGTATTTTTTGTCTCATACACAGCACTGCATTTGTACTTCGTTTTTTTCACTTCTTGCAGTATCTTCTCCATTCATCATAGGGGGAGTTATTCAAGGGTGGGGAGTTATTCAAGGGGTGGGGGAGGTTTTTTTTCGTCAGTGTTTTTGAGGGGGAGTTATTCAAGGGTGGGGAGTTATTCAAGGGGGGTCTTATTCGAGGATTTACGGTAAATGTTCCCTTACACTAGGGTTGGGACGATATATCGTGTTGAATATCGAATATCGGATATCGACTATTTTTTCATATCGAATATCGAAATTGAAAATTTTGAAAAAATATCGAATATAGACCATTTTTTCGATATTTTCGATATTCTATACTCCCTGGGCCTGACTTCAAATAAGCCAGGAATGGCACTATTAGAAGGCGATTTCATAAGCAATTTTAACAAATTTTGCGCGCAAGCGCGCACTTTGTTCTCACATGACAGGTTTTTTTGTTTCAGCACTTGCGGCAGCATCAAATCTTGTGCAAAGGCTCTCTCAGATGTTCACATGAGTATATGTATGTTTAATAGCTACTTACACCATGGAAACATCAATGGCACCATGGCATGGCACCTATAAATGGGGCTGGCCTTTTCCTTACCACATCTGTCACATTTTTAAATCATTTTCTCATTTTGATCATTGTGTGCCATTAAAATTTGTATCATCTTCTTTTCAGTAGAGATGATCAGTTGGGTTTGTGATCAAATGGAAATGCAATATGCCAAATGAGATATGCCCTGCTATACCAAAAGCAAAATATCGAAATATCGAAAATATCGAAACATCGATATCGAATATCGAGCATTTTTTAACATTGAATATCGATATCGAGGGTCCATATCGTATCGATATCGAATATCGAGTTTTAGAAAAAAATATCGAATATCGATATCGAAAAGTCATATCGTCCCAACCCTACCTTACACGACACCCTTATATGTATTTATCAATATTTATTCAGTAATTCTCAAAATTGATCAACTGGCTTGTCTATTTGCACCGAATCATAAGAATTTTATAATCATGGTTGGCGCTTTTTTGGCGCTAGTTTAAATGCGAGCGCCAGGCGCCAATAGCGCCACCAGAATATGGCGCCAAGCGCCAAAAGCGCCATGGCGCTTTCTCAGATCCCGGCGCCATGCGCCAAAGCGTTTTAGCGCCAAGCGCCATGGCGCTTTTTGCTTTGGCGCTAGCGCCAGGCGCCAGCGCCATGGCGCTTTTCCATCACTACACATGAACAACTGATGTGGAAGGTGAAAATGTCATAAAAATTGCTGATTTTGAGCAAAAAATGTCTATTTGTGAATGTTTGAATTCGATATTTTCACGTGAGCAGCGTTGCATTCGTCGGAGTTTACTCACTCAGATAAAATATCTACAAAAGGATTTAAAACAAACGATCAGATTATTTAACCAAAATGAATTTCACTAAATTCCGAAAACCAAGGAGGTTCCAAGAGCAATTTTATTAAATTCTTCTTAACACCCGAAGACTTACTGTTATCTATCCAGAACACTTTTCCTTGAAATGTTGTTCTTTTCCTATCCCAGCGCCTCAGTTCCAGACCTGAGTAAAATAAAAATACAGGCATAAATACGGTTCCGTTGGAACCCTGCAGCTACAGGGTTGTTTAGTTCGAACCCTACCTGATAAATCGAGCCTAAACTGAATAGACACTTTTTCCTATACAATTCCACGTATAAGACAGTTGACTAAATTTACACGTAGTTTCTAGCGCGCTCAAACGCGGATGAAACGTTGGCACTGAGCCAAAAAAACTTTTTTTTCCATACATAGACTGGTCAGAATGAATAAAATAAACTGGGAATGGAATCTTTGCTGCCAAATTTAAATTTTAGACATAAGTAATTGTATTTACCTAAATGGAATAAACTTGGCTCGCCTTGATAAAACGTTAAAGTGTACCTAAATTAAAAAAATTTTCTCGACTTTCACACTTTCACACAAAAAACTCGCTTCATAACGACTTTTCTTGAAAGTACTTTTTCCAACCATATATCGACAGTGCCGCCATACAAATACACTAAAAAATAAGAAGACTTATTAAAACCAAGTTTAAGAACCTCAGTTTAACTTCTTACCTGTTGGCACACTGCCAATTTGTGGATTTCATCCGCGTAAATCAAACCATTGAGATTTAGAGTCGGTACACCCCTATTCCAGAGGCAAAAATTGCTCAACAATTCCGACATTTTCGCATAATTCACGACAAAATCTCGGTCTCCTGATTTTGCAGCAACATTCGGATGGAGTATGCAGTCGTTTTAGACGCGACTTAAAAAAATGGCCCAGAATTTTTTATTTTGCAAACCAATTGGACTTGTGCCAGAATATGATATTGTGCGGCTTGGATGCTAGCATATTTTTATAATAAAAATAGGAACGCAGACATTATTGTAGGTGGGGAGTTCCATTCCAAAAGTTCACAAGCGCCAAATCCAGAAAAATCGAGTTAAGCGTGGATTTGACCTCCACGTATAGTTTTTCACATTTTAGGAAAAAAATCACCGTGTTAGTCCATTACATTCCCGAGATACAGAAAAATTCACAATTTTCACATTGAAAGTTCACATATCCATGACCAGTCCCCCATGAAAAACAGGACTTTCACTCCGAAAATGCATAAATCTATCTCAGACCGCCGGAGTTTCATATCGAAAATGCACATATCCAAAAAATAGTCTCATTTCCAAAAATGCACGCGTGCTTCGGAGCAGCCGTGAAGAGCTGGCCGGAATTCCCATACAAAATAAAGTTTCATCTCCAAAAATGCATACGTGAATTTCCAAATCTATTTTGCACTATAAATCAAATATGCGTGCATATATTGATCTGAAAATTTAGGTAGAGGTACTTTTAGACACGGGCTTTGCAGTGATGTGATTCGTTTTTGCCTACGATGCACCGTTAAGAAGTTATTTGACATTTGATTTCAAATGTTCAGATTTGTTCCCAATTTTGGGTGACTTACAAAATCTCACATAACTAACTAAATATTTCCCGGCCAACAAAATTTGTGGTTATAAAAATTGTAGAGAAATGTCGGATCTATCTGAAAAGTGCAAGACAAGCTTTGTCGCCCAAACATAGCGCCGTCGGGCCATTGTCAAACTTTAAAATGCGATTTTGAAAAATTGAAAATTGTGGATATATGTGTTTTTGGAATGAAACTCCACTTTGGTGTAAATGCCCGTGCGCGCTAACCCCAAAAATTCCGTCAGGCTTGCCTTTTTTGTGTGTGAGCTCAATAAAGACAGTTAAATTTCTACGATTTCTTACATTTGACAGAGAACGCACATAATTTTAGCCCTCTGTGCGTACGCTCGACCTACAACTCTATCTTCAAGCGTAAAAATCACAAGTTTGTATAGGGAAAACGACAAGCGCGGCTGAGCAAAATTCACGTGCAGTTTAAAGATGTATGCTGGCGCGAGTGCGCGGAGTAACGGTGGCACTTGGTCGGTAATACGCACAGGAATTTCTGCGCGCACTGTATGTGAAGTTGTCATCATACGTGACCCGATCCTATTATTCCAATATCGTATTTGGATACGATTAGATATTGTACAAACGAGAGTAAAAGACCCAGAATTTCGGTGTGCGTTGCCGATAATGGTTTTGGAATGCAATTAAGCGACTGGAAAAAGTTGCTAATGGTGGCCCACACACTAGCATGCCTCGCCGGTTCACCATCTTCGTCGTCAGTATACAAACGAGTGTATCCAGAAATCGTTTTGGAATAATGCCAATTTCGCTTAATGGCTCTCCCCACAAATTTTTTTTTGCAAAATCATCTGATTAAGGGTCAGGAGAAATGGGGCCTCATCCTGAAACTTCAAAAGAGTGTTGTCCGGCGTCGCACACTTCAGACTTTAGACACTTTGCCCCTGGGGCCTAGCCAATTACTGCATTTAGAGGTTTGAATCAAAATATTTTCCAAAAAATTCGAATAATATTTCAAAAAAGTCTAAAAGTCATATGAGAAAAACACTTAAAAATTTAAATACTTTTTTCTGGAGGGTTTGCCATCGTTACTGTTGACGCAATGCATGCATTGTTTGTGTCTCTTTTTAGTGCTTTAAAGTTTAAACATGTCAATTTCGGGATTGATATCAGTATTAAACTTGTACAGCATTTTATTATATAGGTAGTTTATTTGACTTCTTCGCTGTATGTACAACAACTAGCAGGATTCTCTCCGACCTTCGGTCGGGTTTTGTGGTTCTCTACAATTAATACCATTGGAGAAAATATGATACTTTAGTTAAGTTTGCCCACATGCTAGGCATGTGTTTTGAAATGCAGTATGTAATGTAGCAACAATAACAAGACCAATACCAAAGATGCAATGTTTTAGAATGGATTTTTGTAAACTTGGTTGGTAAAATGTAAAACTGTTAACTGTAAAATGGTTGGGCATGAAACTCGGTAGTAAAATGTGGACAGTTTGCGATTTGGTATGATGGTGTGCAGTGTGCATTCTGTGTGGTATAGGTTTTGTGATATGATAGTGTGGTTTTTGCAAGGTGTCAAACTTTGTTGTAATCTTCAATTGGTTACATTTGTGCTTTGCTGTTCTTTTTGTGTTTGTAAATCCTTGTGGTATTAATTGTAGAGAACCACAAAACCCAACTGAAGGTTGGAGAGAATCCTGCTATAGGTACCCACTACTCAGAGGATTGCAAAAACTGACACCCCAATGGGGGCCCCCCTCCAAATGGCACCCCCCGGGGAACCCCCCAAAAGTGGCACCCCCTGGGAACCGCCCAAAAATGAGACCCCCTAGGGCCCCACAAATATGGCACCCCCTGAGGACCACCGAAAAATGGCACCCCTTAGGGACCCCCCAAAAATGGCACCCCCTTGGGACCCCCCAAAATAGCACCCCCTGGGGACCCCCCAAACATGGCACCCCCTAGGAACCTCCACAAAAATGGCACCCCCTGGGGACCCACCCAAAGTTGGCTCCCCCTGGGGACTCTCCAAAAATGGCACCCCCTGGGGACCACCCCAAAATGGCACCCCCTTAGGACCCCCCTGCAAAAAAAAATATAGCACCCCCCTGAGGACCACCAAAAAATGGCACCCCTGGGGACCACCCAAAAAATGGCACCCTATGTGGACCCCCTTGAAATGGCACCCCCATATGTACCTCCAGAAAATGGCACCCCGTGGAGACCCCCCAAAAATGGCACCCCATGGGGACCCCCTCTAAATCCTGTAAACACAGCCCCTAGTTTGAAAACTCCTGTAAACTCAGCCCCTAATTTGGAAACTCCTATAAACTCAGGCCCTAACTTGCAAACTCTCGTAAACTCAGCCCCTAACTTGCAAACTCCCATAAACTCAGCCACTTATTTGTAAGCTCCCATAAACTCAGCCTCTAATTTGAAAACTCCCATAAACTCAGCCCCCAATTTTGGAAACTCCTGTAAACTCAACCCATAATTTGGAAACTGCTGTAAACTCAGCCCTAATTTGGATACTCCAATAAACTCAGCCCCTAATTTAGAAACTCCCATAAACTCAGCCCCTAATTTGGAAACTCCCTTAAAATCAGCCCCTAATTTGGAAACTCCCATAAACTCAGCCCCTTATTTGGAAACTCCCGTAAACTCATTTTCAGGTTTATGGTAATGTAGTGTGAAAATGGTATGAATATTTCAAAAAATCACTATCATCAATCCACAAATGCATCAATTCACAATTTTCAATTTTTTAGCCCCAAGGGTTAGACTTAAAAGGTTATGGTAATGTAGAGTAGAAATGGAGTGCACATCTCAAATCACTGCAATAAAAAACCCACAAACGCATCATTTCACAAATTGAAAGTTTTTGTGCCCAGGGGTTCATTATCAGGGTTTTAGTCAAATGGTGTCAAAATGGAGTGCATATTTGAAATCACTACAATCAGAAACCCACAAACACATCATTTTATGATTTGAAAATTTTTGGCCCTGGGGGTTCATTTTCAGGGTTATGGTAATGTAGTGTCAAAATGAAGTGCATATTTCAAATCAAGGCAATCAAAAAGCCACAAATGCATCATTTCACAATTTCTAATTTATTAGCCCCATGGGTTCAATTTAAGGCTTACAGTAATGTAGAGTTGAAATTGAGTCATTTCAAATCAGTGCAATAAGAAACCTGCAAAATGCATCATTTTACAATTAGAAATTTTTGGGTCTAGGGGTTCAATTTCAGAGATTTAGTAATGTAGTGTCAAAATGGAGTGCATATTTGAAATCGCTACAATCAGAAACCCACAAATGCATCATTTTATGATTTGAAAGTTTTTGGCTTAGGGGGTTCATTTTTATGGTTATGGTAATGTAGTGTCAAAATGAAGTGCATATTTCAAATGAGTGCAATCAGAAACCTGAAAATGAATGATTTCACAAATTGAAAGTTTTTGGCTCCAGAGGTTCATTTTCAGGGTTATGGTTATGTAGTTTTCAGGGTTATGTAGTGTCAAAATGGATTGCATGTTTCAAATCAGTGCAATTAGAAACCCACATCGAATCATTTCACAATTTCTAATTTTTCAAGCCCTGGGCATATTTGAAATAGCTACACTCTGAAACCCACAAATCCATCATTTTATGGTTTGAAAGTTTTTGGCCCAGGGGGTTCATTTTTAGGGTTATGGTAATGTAGTGTCAAAATGAAGTGCATATTTCAAATGAGTGCTATCAGAAACCCGAAAATGCATCATTTCTCAAATTGAAAGTTTTTGGCCCAGGGGGTTCATTTTTAGGGTTATGGTAATGTAGTGTCAAAATGAAGTGCATATTTCAAATGAGTGCTATCAGAAACCCGAAAATGCATCATTTCTCAAATTGAAAGTATTTGGCCCCATGGGTTCATTTTTAGGGTTATGGTAATGTAGTGTCAAAATGGAGTGCATATATCAAATTGGTGCAATCATAGACCCAAATTTGAAATCAGTGCAATCAGAAACCCAAAAATGAATGATTTAACAAATTGAAAGTTTTTGGCTCCAGAGGTTCATTTTCAGGGTTATGGTTATGTAGTTTTCAGGGTTATGTAGTGTCAAAACGGAGTGCATATTTCAAATCAGTGCAATTAGAAACCCACATTGAATCATTTCACAATTTCTAATTTTTTAAGCCCTGGGCATATTTGAAATCACTACACTCAGAAACTCACAAATCCATCATTTTATGATTTGAAAGTTTTTGGCCCAGGGGGTTCATTTTAGGGTTATGGTAATGTAGTGTCAAAATGAAGTGCATATTTCAGATGAGTGCAATCAGAAACCCGAAAATGCATCATTTCTCAAATTGAAAGTATTTAACCCCATGGGTCCATTTTGAGGGTTATGGTAATGTAGTGTCAAAATGGAGTGCATATATCAAATCAGTGCAATCAGAAACCCAAATTTGAAATCAGTGCAATCAGAAACCAAAAATGCATCATTTCACAAATTGAAATTTTTTGGCCCCAGTGGTTCATTTTCAGGGTTATGGTAATGTAGTGTCAAAATGAAGTGCATATTTCAAATGAGTGCAATCAGAAACCTGAAAATGCATCATTTCTCAAATTGAAAGTATTTGGCCCCATGGGTTCATTTTTCGGGTTATGGTAATGTAGTGTCAATGGAGTGCATATATCAAATCAGTGCAATCAGAAACCTAAATTTGAAATCAGTGCAACCAGAAACCCAAAAATGCATCATTTCACAAATTGAAAGTTTTTGGCCCCAGTGGTTCATTTTCAGGGTTATGGTAATGTAGTGTCAAAATGGAGTGCATATTTCAAATCATTGTAATCAGTAACCCACAAATGCATTATATCACAATTTATATTTTTTAGCCCCGGGGGCCTCACTTAAGGATTATGGTAATGTTATTGTTAACTCCCATAAACTCAGCCCCTAATTTGGCAAACACCCATCAACTCAACTCCCATAAACTCAGCCTCTAATTTTTAAACTTGTGTCAACAGCCCCTTATCTTTAAACTTCTGTCAACTCAACCCTAATTTATCAACACCCAGCAACTCAACCCTGAATTGTAAACTCAGCCCCTAAAAACTCAAGTCAACCCCCTATACATGTGCAATTGCATTCTTGGGAAACAACTTTGCCATCTACTAACCCTGTTTGTCAAGATTGTGGATCGTGTTTGTAAAGGGCATTTGTACTAATAAATAGTGACTGCATTGTGTGCAAAAACACACACGAATCGGGCACAATGAGGCCTGTGATCGTGCCTCCTATCTTTTGCATTGAAGCATGCTTAGCGTGCAGTTCTTTCGCAATTGTATAGGTGGAGATAATGTTAATCACACATTCAGGTACATGACGTCAGTCAGGCCCATAATAAGTAAGTACAACAGAATAGGTAAAACCAAGAAAAGGGAACCAGTATGAAATTTAAATTTATCATTTTAAGGACATTGTTGCAATTTAAAAAATAAACTTTTTGGTTTGACTTTCATGATGGTAAGATATGTATGGAAATCAAATTATGGAAATAAGCCATGAATAGTTGACCTGTAATCATCCACACTTTCCTAATGCCTTCATCTGTACAATCTCATGTTCAACACAATGTTTGTGTATCCAACAGTTGCTACTAATGCCAACCATACTTGGGTTTGGAAATCGTGCTCCAGGAGTTATCCTGCCCATGGTGAATGTTTGAGAGTACCGTAATCCTCGAATAAGTCCCCCCTCGAATAACTCCCCCCTCTTGTGAGCGTGAGGAAAAAATAACTCCCCCCCCCTGAATAACTCCCCCTATGATCGATGCAAATAAGTCGTATCACATTAAAAACATTACGATGAAGACAGACAGACCAAAAAAGCCAAGGTCTGATTCATCAAATGCAAATGCAGTGCAGCATAGTAAACGTAAACACAACAGAACGTTTTACCGACATACGTACTTATGTACTGAATTTTCTGATGAAAAAACAACCCCCCCCCCCTCGAATAACTCTCCCCTCGATTAACTCCCCCCTCAAAATATTCTGACGAAAAAATAACTCCCCCGGGGACTTATTCGAGGATTTACGGTATTTAGGTTGACTGTGTTTAATAAAATTGGCACTGAAAGTTTAATGTGTAAATAAATGAGTGCTGTGAAGTTGAACACAATGTAATTCATGTAGCTATTAAGGTCCACTAACATTTGTAGAACTGCTTCGCCTGCCAGCATGACAACATTGAATGCTGTGTCATTGGTCATCAGCCATTTGCTGCAAAAGGTTTTTATGTATGTATTTATTTATATTTCAATGCTTTTCTGCTCAGTTTGAGTTGTATGCCCACTTCAGAATGAAATCTACCATATTCCATCTGAATAAAAATGAAACATTTAAGTTTTTTTTTCATGATGCAATACATTGATCTTCTCACCCATAGTGATGGAAAGGCACCAGCACCGGTGCCTCGGTGCTGGGCACTGAAGGGTACCAGCACCGGTGCTGGTGCTGTGCAGTGCCCTCTTTGCCTGCTGGTGCCAATTTTTTCGAATTTCACTGGTGCCGGTGTGGTGTGGTGCCATTTTATTGTTGGTGCCCATGGTGCCAGGTGCTCTTTCTGAGGACTGGCACAGGTGTCGGTGCAGTGTGGTGCCATATTTCCCAGTGCCTCTCCATCACTACTCACCCAAAATCAGGGGCCCAGTGGAATTTAGTGCAACCCAATCTGTACATTCCAAACACACTAAAGTTTAGTTTACCATTCAGGGAGAGGATCCTTAAATCGTGGTGTCAGTGTATGCAGTGCTGCAGTCTTATAGTCACAATCGTCTGGGGCCAGTTCCGCAAATTAGGAGAAGTGAAATGGCAAAAGCGAAGTGAATTGAGAAGTAAAATGGCAACAGCGAAAAGAAATTACTTTTATTTTATTTTTTTACCTCGCTTTTGCCAATGTACTTTCCATTTCATATAGCATTTGCCATTTCACTTTGCTTTTGCGGTTTTACTTGCCAAAATTCACTTTCCTTTTGCCATTTTACTTCTCACTTCTCAATTTGCAGCACTGGCACCTGGATCGGCATATGGCTGGTAGCATTCATCTTTGCATATTTTGCATGTGTATGGGCAGTCAATTGACATTGAAATCTGCCGCTGTGCGCAATCACGCCAAGTTATTCCATTGCACTTCTCCAAGTCTTGACACTTGGTTTTGTGTGCAGCTGCAGTGTGGAGGGGGGTGTGGATGAGATTGAATTAGCTTGACATCTTATTAAGGCAGCCCAATTTGTTAAATCATTTGTACATGCTATTTACATTCAGGGTTTCTACCTTCTTTAGCTGTGTATGCCAGGGGGCAGTCCCAAGCCCTGTAAAATGTAAAGTAAAGTGTCAAATGTAAAGTAAAATGCAAAGTCAAGTGTCAATCAAAACAAAAAAGAAAAGATATTATTACGGAACTTAACATGACAATTGACACTTTACTTTGCATTTGACTTTACATTTGACACTTTACTTTACACTTTACAGGGCTTGGTATTGGCACCTGGTGTCTGTGCAAAAGATATTAATCAAAAAAATTGTCTGTACATAAGGTTCAATGTTTCAGGCAATTTTTGTGTGGTATTTTCTTTCCTGTTTCTCTGAATAATAGAAAAGTTTTAAGCCTATGATTTCAGATACAATTATTGGGCTACTGGTTTTAAACTTAAAACATCCATTACACACATTTACTCATTAAGAGTTCCACACTAACATGGCTTATGGGAATGTGCTGTATAGCGGAAGATGGTGTTTATCCAGTATTGTAGAGTTTCTGAGTTGTTTCCACTTGATTGGCAACAAGCTGTGATAAGTTATGAAGAGTTCAACCAACCTTCAGGTTGGCAGTGATATGCCTCATTTAGTTTGAAAATGTCAGACCAGGGGTGAAATTAAATTACCCAACATATCTTTAAGCAGTTCAATTGATAAAACAGCAGTGAGTTTCATTAATGGTTACAATTGTTGCATCCAATTTTCAAAGTCAAATCAAATTCAATAAAAATTGGCCAAATGCGAAGTGAAATGCAGAGACAAAACAATGATCTTGTGATAGAAACAAATAATATTCTTGGAATACCTTTGGTTTAATTTTTGATACCATATGTTGTTTAATTCCTGCACATCAATTTGATGACAAGTTTTACAACTACAAGTTATGCAGCATATTTTTATACCTATTACCATTACTATTACTTTTTATTCAGAAACTTTCTGCATTAGAATTTATTTATATTTTTTGAAGAACCATGTGTGGTTTTCTAAATGACTGTCAGGTTTTCCACCAACTACACTTTTCTGTATGAATTTGAAGCAACCCATAGTTAACCTCACTGCATATGCACTAATTATTTTGTCACTTGCCTAACTGTTTACAATTGCTATAATATCAGGCTGTAAACTAAGTTTCTTTCACACTACTGTGCAGAATAGTTGAGACTTTTTTTGCTGCATTACTAACATTGCCAAAATTTTGAAATGTTGTGTGTGCACAACATTTGGATACCATTGGTGGGTACCATTGGGGGTACTTCATATATATGCTTATCAAGGACGTAGCCAGGGGGGGGGGGCGGGGGGGGCGGCCGCCCCCCCCCCTTCCCGGGCCGGACAACAAAATGTGCCAGAAATGGCACTTCCAGAAGACATTTTTGTCACAGTTTTAAAAATTTTTGCGCGCAAGCGCGCTTCTTACCGTCACACAACATATATTTTGTGTTGACCAGTATCCGCAGCCTCAAAACCAGTAAAAAACCCCAAATTCCTGTCCGTGTCGCTGTATATGCCTGTAAGAAACAGACATATACAGCTGTTTTGGCGCCAATGCCAACGCCAGTGGCACCATGGCGTCACGCCTATGAATGGCGCCAGCGCCATGGCGCCATTCCCTGACTACAGAGGCAAAATTTTAGGGGGGGGGCGCCCCCCCTGTTCGCCAGGCTCCGTGTACAATCCGCCCCCCCCGCTATAAAATCCTGGCTACGTCCCTGATGCTTATATTCTTAGTGCAGTAACATATTCATTCAGTTTCTTTGTGTTTCAGAATAGTTGAGACTTTTCTTGTTTTGGGCAGTAGCTGCTGTTGTGCATGTGGAATGCACATAGTGATTGAACCCACAACTATTATGTTTCACTGTTCATATGTAAGGTAGCAGTAAGTAAGTAGCATTAGTCACTTCTGACTCATTTACAGATCTATTTCCCCCTTTCCCCAGGTGCTCAGATATCATCTTATGCCTTTACCAATAAAGTTGTGATACTTTAGAAGGTTGATGTGATGAAGCCACCGAAGTCAGCGTCTTCTACCACCGAATCCAGCAGCTCCAAGACCGTAGTGAGAAACGGCCTTTAGAGTGGTTGATTTCCCGTTGTAGCCGAACGTCCACTTGTCGACAGCCAAGTTGAGTTTATTTCGTAGTTGCGTGTTGAAAGGGGTTCAATATTGTTTCAGGTACTTTATTTGATCAGATACAGCCACATATAAAAGCGCAAAGCCTAGCGAGCTTCCTAGTCGAAGTTTCTATCGCTAGCTTATTTTCGTTCAGAAGCTTGGGGTCCGCAGACTGAAGTAAAAAACTCTCAAAGTAGCTAAGACACGGAAATCACGTATAGAAAAACAGCTACAGTAATTTCCTAATACAAATGCACAAATAAGACATAAATGCAACGAATAAACTCATCTAGCCGAAACAGTTGTCTTATACTGCGCGTGCATACATTCAAATAATTATGGTAAAGAAATACCAGGTACAAATTGGGCTAATGGAAAAACTATTAATCTTGAGGCGCGAAGTCGGCAAACTCGGCCGATTTACTAATTTGCTTCAATTTGTCAGAAAACATTGACGCACATTGGAACTAATAAATTAGGGTTTGAAACTGTAAATAGTAGTGCAAATATTCCTAATGACGTAAATAGAATAAGGTATATTCAACATGATAATAATAATCACTTCCTGGAAACGTATGTTGAATAATCTAGCAAATTGGGACTTATTTGAGGTAAATGGGTATTGTAATTGAGCAGAGTTTATAATATATTCGATTGAGCAAGGTATTATAATTATTAAGTAAATATAAATAGTTGTGAACAGGGTTATGACAATTATACCTATGCGAAGGGCTTTGTAAAGTAAATGCTAGTTGCACGCAGGGCACCATTTCTCTATTAGGACGCTGGCCTAGATAATTACGCGGTACGTAAATAATTACAAGATTTGACTTTTGTAAACTGCAAGTAAACTATGCAAATGTATGTATAATCATGATCAGAAAATTACGGCGAGTTGAATGAGCCTAATTTTATATTAATACACCTAATAATAACATATTTGACCTTTTAACCTAAACATTCCACATAAACCTATCAATAACTTATAGAACACTTTCCTAATCAAATATTCTCCATGGGTAAATAATATAGTGCAGGAAATACAATTTGCGTGGTAAATTAATATAGTGCATAAATTGTAAATTAGTGCAAATAAGTAAATGTGCAAATATGAGCCTAATTATCAATTCTCTGTATTTCTTTATCCATCCATTTTGCCACGGTCAGCACACTCCGGGCGGAAGAGTTGCTGCACCCCGTTGTTGCAGCAACGTCACATGCTGGTGGTGGTGGGCGCCAAAGTGATGAGTGGCGTTTCCACAGTCGCCTCGGTGGTGAACGTGGTCGTGCGCGAAGTCGTGGGTGTGCGTGAAGTTGCAGGTCCGGTTGTTGGTGATGCCAACGCCGACCTAGCCTGATGATGAAGCAGGTAGTTGCCCGTGTCGCTTCCTGCGCGTTCGCGTGAGGTGAATTTGCGGATATCGGGCATGTGAACACTGTCTCTGTTCCTGGCTCTGACTTGTCCTTCATCAGCTGAACTTTCATCTGGTTGAACGTATGCTGATAGTGACTTAGCCATTCTGTCCTCTGTTTCTGCTCTCCTGGCAAATCTGACGGACTGTGTTGAGTTGGATCTGGCTCTCCTCTTGATTGCTGGTCTCAACTCTGTCTTGCGCACTTTTCTTTGTGGATAATTGGTCTCTTTCTGAGTTGATTTCTTGATAGTGTATCTGATGGCTCTGAAGCATAGCCATATGCATTTGAATGGACACACTATGCATTTCCATATGCATGTGTATACACACGGTGGAATCACTGGTTTCCCTGTGGCAATCCTCCAATTGTACCACAGGTATCCTGCAGCTACAATTCCGGCTATCAGGATTGTGATCCCCAGCAGCATTGCGATTGTGTTGATGATCACTTGAAAGGGTCCTTTCAGCATTCCTCCCATAAAGTTGGTGTACCCTTTTGACACTCCAGATATATAGTGACCATATGCTTTGCCGATTCCTGCTGCTGTCTGTCCAATTCCAGCTCCAATGCCTTCTATTGAATTTCTGATCACTCTGGGATCCAATGACATATCTGCTGTGTAATCGATCAACTGGTTCTGCACATGCTCTAAATTCTGTAGTCTCTGAATCTGGCCTCTGACATCCATGAAATTGGTTGCTCTGTTGACAATGTTGGTGAACAGGTGAGGCGCGTCAAACGTGAAGGCCTGCCACTGTCCTTTCCATGTCATTTCAATTGGCGTCTCTGTGACATGCACCATTCCATGTGCGGACTTCCACTGTCCATGCTCATTTCTGTACAGGTGCGGTGTGGTGTGGCTGCAGTCCTCTTCTGGTGATTTCTCCACCAAGTCTCTGCTGCCTGGGCTCTTGAACCACAAGGGCCCGTCTTTGTCCAATCTCATTGGTGTGTATTTGTAGCATGTCTCTCCCACTTTTCCCGTTTGATAAATTATGTATGGCTGCACTTCCTTGCATTCCCAAAACATAATTGCTTCTCCAGCCCATTCTGCATGAACATCCTGTCTTCCCAGCATGGCTCGAATTCCCAATGTTGGATCGATGCGGAAAAGCTGAGTCAACATGTCCAGCTGGTTCTTGCGAAGTTGACATAACTGATGCCATACAATCGCAAATTGTGCCTGAGTCATTTCTCTGACCACATGTTGCAGGAACTGAAACTTGGAGTTTCTGTCGTCCAATCTGGCATACAATGTTCCACTGATTGTTGACTCTCTCGCCTCCACTATCTTTCCTGGCATTGCCCATTCCACAGGCACATCTTCTCTTCTGTCAAACTGGATGAATACACCTCCTTGATCGGTGTAGTATGTGTCTCCTGGAACACATTCTGAGCCAATTGGCCTCTTTGTCTTGTTGCTGTGGGAGTATGCTGCTTGCAATTTTGATACAATAATTGTCTGGCCAGATATCTCTGATTTGAATCTGCCAATTCTATCATATGCACATTGATGCTTGAAGTTCTCTGTATCCCACACTGTGATTCCATAATTGTGGTCTCTGCAGTGTCCCATCATGGCTCTGCACTGGCTGAAATCTTGCAAGTCGCTGATCACAGTCTTTCCATCGAGTGAAGCCACGGTTCCTTCTTCCATGTAGAAGTTACTGACGACATTTTCTTTGTCATGACAACACCATGAATATTCCACTTTCAAGGTTTGATTGGTTGTCCACACTCTGGGCTCCATTTCCACCAAAGGTGTTCCTCTAAACATCTTGTGAATTCTTGCATAGTTACAGGCTACCACGCCAACTTGCTGGTATTTCTCAAAATTGCCTGTAATGCCTTTCGCTCCCCAGAAACTGGTGTGTGTGATGATTTCTTTGATTCTGATGTAGCATCTGTATGCTTTCTCTTTCTGTGGAATCTGTCTCTGTGCGTAAAGTGTAACTTTCATTGCCTTGACAAAATTCCTTGGTGGGATATGGCACTGCACTTCTTCAGGAACTGTAAGCGCATGTCCATGCCTCCCACTGGTACAAATTTGATACTTCTGGCTTTGTGAGCTGATCACCTGTTCCACAGGATGATCTTTGATTGCATCCTTGAATCTCTCATAAGTCTGCATTTCTCTGACAGATTTTGGTGGCCATTCTGAAGGCAAAGGCGGCAATCCATGATGCGCTGCCAATGATGGTGGCCTTACTGTCGAGGTTTCTAGAACGTATGTTCTAGAAAATACTTCGCTGTAAGCCTTGCCGGCTTCTCTCAGCGTTGCTGACTCTGACATGCCTGTCAGCATCAACACCATGCACAGCATTCCAATCACCAGACTGCTGGTGGTTGCTGTGGCTTTCCCTGTTGCACTTCTCAGGACTCTATCCGATGCTGAGTTCCTCTGAGCAGGGTTTTGTACAGAGTCTCTGTTCGAGCTCTGATTTCTGACATGTTTCTGGACAATTGCTGGGTCCAGTAAGTTTACTTTGACTGTCACTGCTGTCTCTGGGATATCCATTGTCTTTGAATTGATTTCCAGCGGATACAATTGATTGAGTGGTCTGCTGACCACATTTCTGTTGGCAGTTCTGACTTTTGCTGAGCGAATCTGTCCATCTTTGCTGGGCTCTAACTGCTCGATGCGACCCATCCTCCATGCACCTCTGGGCATGTTCTCTTCATAAATCAGCACAACTTCATTCACTTTGGGTTCTTGAGTCGCTGTCAATCTGCCATGTTTGTGTGTCACCTGAGTCCTTTCCCTCAAGCTCGGGATATACTCTTGATGCCACAAGTCCCAGAACTTATCCAAAGTTTGCTGGGTTGTCTCCCAATATTTCTGCAGTTTCGCTGCGTTATCCATTCTGGGCACAAATTCTCCATCTTTGTCTGCGTCAAACTGTGGTGCTCCAATCTGACCTTCCCCTGTCAGGAAGTCTTTTGGCGTTAGCACCCTGAGGCTCTTCACATCACCATAGATGTAAGAGATTGGCCTGCTGTTGACTACTGCCTCGACTTCTGGCAGAAGTGTTAACAATTCTTGCAGGGTTAACATTCTGTGCCCCACAGCTGCCTTGAAATGTTTCTTGGTGATGCCCACCATTCTCTCATAGACTCCTCCCTGCCATGGTGCCATAGGAGTAGTCATGTTCCATTGGATTTGTTGCTGTGAGCAGTAAGTCTGTACTGCTCCACTTTTGACCATTTCTGACCATTCTTTTCCAATATTAATGGCTTTGTCAGTGCTTGTGCTGAGCACTTTCTCTGTCAATTTGAATTGTGTCGCATTGTCTGAAATCACTGCCTCAGGCTTTCCACGCCTGGCGATGAATCTCCTGACTGCGTTCAGGAATTCTTGTGCTGTCATGTCTAGCACACTTTCTAGGTGAACTGCACGTGTCACCATGCATGTGAACAAACAGATCCACATTTTCCTGTGATCTTTGTCCACTTTGTACCAAACTGGTCCCAAATAATCCAAGCCCGTATACTGGAACGGTCTGGCTCTCTGAACTCTAGTTTCCGGTAAATCTGGCATTGGTGGAAGCTGGTATGGCTTCGCTCCCAATTTCTTACAGGTTGGGCAGGTTCTGGTCACATTGTAGATCACCCGCCTGCCTTGTGTAATCCAGTACTTTTGTCTGATCGCTGCCAATGTGTGTTGCACTCCTGCGTGCATCAACTTCTCATGCTGGTCTCTGACGATCAGCTGAGTCACTGTAGCCGTTGCTGGCAACAGTATGAGTGGCACTGTGACCTCCTGTGGGTCTGTATGCTCCATTCTGCCGTGGCACTTCAGGATTTCATCCTGATGCATTTGCACATTGAGCCATTTGATCAACTGCTGGTCTGCAGCTGTTTTCTTGCTATTCTGGCTGCCTCTGCTGTGGCCTGTTGCCAGAATCTCTGCCACTCCTTTGTAATGATTCTGTTGCGTCACTTTGATCCAATATTTCAACGCAATCTCTCTCTCTTCAATACTGATAATTCCCTGTGGTTTTATTGTACCACAGATACTTTTCATGATTTCTGACAATCCATTCTGACTGTCATTTTTGCTGCACTTTTCGTGCATCTGTCGCACAAATCTCATCACGTATACTGTTGCATCCAGTAACTTTGTCAGTGACGAGAATCTCTGAATCTCAATTCCCAATGGATTGCTTTGTTTGCTTTCATCAGCTTGCTCATTGCTGGCATCTGGGTCACTGACCACTTGCTGTGTGGCGCCCAGGTAAATTGGACTGGCTTTTGGGAACTTGAGCTCTTCTCTCTTGATGTCTGCCATTACTTCTGGCGTGACTGGCTCCACTTTCGGCTCTGGCCATTCTCCAGTCATTAGCCATTCTGGCCCCTTCCACCACAGGTTACTGCCTTCCAACTCTGACATATTCATGCCTCTTGTGGCCATGTCAGCTGGGTTTTCCAGTCCTGCGATGTGTCTGATGTGCATGTTCTCTGTCTCGCTCTGAATTTTCCTGATTTCATCCAATCTGTTCTTGACAAAACATGCCAGTGGCTTCGCTGTTGTTAGCCACTTCAGACGACAGGTTGAATCTGACCATACAACTGTTTGACTGAATTTGACGTCCTTGAGCTCTCTGTGAATAAACTTTGACATTCTGCTGCCGATCAACATTGCTAACAATTCCAGCCGTGGAATTGTCACTTCTGGTTTCTTTGGAGCTAGTCTCAATCTGGAGTACAGCAGGCTTGACGTGCCGCTGTCATTTTCTGTTTTCTGGCATATGTATGCCGCTGCGCTGTATGCCATTGCTGAGGCATCAACGAAAATGTGCAGTTGTGCATCTGCACCACTCTGATAATTCAGATTTCTGTTGAACTTGATCTGTCCAACTTTGAGCAACTCTGTCTCCAATTGCTGCCAAATTGCTGTCTGTTCCTCAGACAGGGGAGTATCCCACTCTTTGGCACTTGGTCCTGAATGCCATAACGTTTGCAAAAATCTCTTTGCTGGCAGTAGGACAGGACTGACGAGTCCCATTGGATCAAAACATCCCGCAGTCACCTTTGCAACTGTCCTTTTCGTGGGAAGTTTGATTTTCTGGTCAGTTTCTGATAATTGTGATTGCTGGACTGTTTTTGGCGTTTTCAGCCACATCTGGTCGCTCTCTGTGTCCCATTTCATTCCTAGGACTGTTGTGACAATTTCCTTGGCTACATCTGACTCTGCCAATTGCCAAGTAAAACTCTTATTGTTGCTGTTCCATTCTCTCAGATTCATCTGTGCCTCTGTGAACAGCACTTTGGATTCCTGGTACAATTCGATTGCTTTCTGCTCTGTATCCACACTGAGGATCAAATTATCCACATACAGATTTTCATCGATCAACTTTGCATTCTCTGTGCCAGCTTGATTCAGATGGTATCTGACTGTTAGCGCCAGCAGCGCTGGGCTGCAGATTATACCAAATGGTACTCTGGCAAATCTGTAAATCTGAATATTGTCCTCCATGGATGGTTTCGTGGGATCCTTGTACCACAGAAATCTTGTCACATCTCTGTCACTGTCCTGCAGACTAATCTGCAGAAACGCTTTCTCTATGTCTGCGACCAGGGCGATTCCATGCAACCGGAATCGCATCAGCATCCCTACCAGCTGTGGTAGTATCACTGGACCGCGGTACATGCACTCATTCAAGCTTGGCATGCCTGGCGGTTTCGCTGAGGCATCATATACCTCTCTGACCTTTGTGGTAGTTTTCTCTGGCGTTATCACTGGTTGATGAGGCAATATATGGAACTTTCTGCCATCCATAATATCCTCTTGAACTTTCTCAATCACTCCTTGCTCCTCTTGCGTTTTCATGATTGTCTGAATTTTCTCCAGTAATTCTGGGTCTCTCTTGAGCCTGTTGGTGAGGTATCTGAACCTCTTGAACGCCATTGCTTTGTTGTCTGGTAGTTCATGCAAATTTGGCTTGTACATGAACTTAACAGAGTACCGTCCATCTGGGTTTCTCTGTACACTCTCATTGAATTGCTTGATGGCCTCATCATCCTCGACGAGGTCTGGCTGGTCCATTATGCCAATGGTATCCAGTCTATCCATATCTTTGACATTTGGTACAGGAGCAATTGACAACGGTGCTTCCTCGTACCACTTTTCTCTCTGAATTTGATGCACAATTGTGTTGACCACCACCGGATATGCGCCATCCGTGGTCCATTGATTTCTGTTGCTCGTCAGCTGCCCACCTCCCATCAGCAATCCCAATTCTGATGGAATGACATACAATCCTGACGGAAGTCTGGTGGTGCTGGTGTTTCTGGACATCAAGTCCCAGAAATAATTCAAGCCCACTATAATGTCTGGCTTGAACTTGCACTCTGTCTCTTTTTCCTTGGGAATTCTGTCTGCAAAGTAACTCTCATCCGGGAAGTACTTCTGCAGGTACTTTTCGTCCTGTTCTGACACAGGCACTTTGACTTGTTCTGTGGTCAACGTCGGGACCACATCAGCCACCATATCAACTTTCTGGCCATTTCTGAGCCGCATTCTGAATTCCACTTGCTGTACGACTTTATAGTGCGGCTTTTCATTTCCGAATGTGTACACCTGGATGTGGTGTTCACCTGTACTCTTCAAATTGAGTTTCTTGGCCACTTTCTCTGACATGTACGTTCCCTGGGATCCTGTGTCCAGGAACGCTTGAATCTGTAGTGGTGGCTGTTCAGGCTCCATCTCTGTATCCATTTCTGAAGCCTCAATCACGGTTCTGGCTGTCATCAACATTGACATGTTCCTGTTTACTGACAGGTTCACTGACGTATTCTGTTGCTTTGTATTTGGTTCTGTAACCACTGTGCTGGATATGGTTTCTGTCTCTACCATTTCTGGTCCAGCTTCTTCCACAGTGACACAATTCACTGTGGCCTTTCTCTGTTGGCTCTGTGCTGGTCGACCGGCTGTCGGCACAGACTTTCTGCCATTGTTTGCTGCTTGCTGGCCATTCTGTTGACCATTCGCTCTGAATGCTGGAATTTGCCGTCCAGCGTTTCCATTGCCATTGTCACCAAATTTCTCTGGGCACACCGCAGTGTGGTGCCTATTGGACTTGCAATAGAAGCAACTTCTCGTAAATTGACATTGATTCATGTAATGCCCTTTCTGCAGGCATCTCAGGCATCGCTCTGCCTTTGACAAAATCACTCTCCTTTCTCTGGCAGTTTTGAACTTTGGACACTTATCATTAAAGTGTAATTGCTGTGTGTCATTGCAGAACACACACGGCCTCCCAGGATTAATGAATCCAGCCTGTGGTGCACTCTGTCCATTCTGGATCACAGACATGCTCCCTGTGCTGGTCCTTGGGTTCTCTGGCCCTCTGAATCGGTTCCCATTGCCTTGAAACCGATTATTGAATTGCTGTGCGCGGGGATTATTCCCAAACCCTTGGCGCGATTGCTGAACTGGTGCCTCAGTTTGCTGTGCGTGCTGTACAGCCTCACTGAGCGCTAGCTGCTTGCCAAACAGCTTTCTGAAATTTTCCACCGTCAAGGCTTCCTCAGTTCCCTGTTCCTTCTGGATTTCTCTGAGAACCTCGGGTGGCACTTTCTGTTGCAGCTGGCTCAACAGCATTGGATGTTCCACTGATTCACCCAGTGACTCCAACTGCTGGAGCAGCCTTTCAATTGCATCAAACAAAATTCTCATATCCTGACAGGTATTCCTGGCCTGTCGCAACTTCATGATATTACTCATCAGCGTGTTTCTGACCACAACTGGCTGGTCATATCTCTTCTTGAGCATTGCAATTGCGGGTGCATAATTCTCTGCGGTCACACTCAATCCACTGATCATGCCAAATGCTGAGCCTTTCAGCAAGCTCCTCAAGTATGAAAACTTGGAAATGTCCTCCAAATCTGTCCGATTGTGAATGTGGGATTCGAACATTTGCCACCATGATCGAAATTTGACAATTTCCCCAGTAAACTGTTCCACTTCCAGTTTCTGTAATTTGACGCTCTTTGCTGTGGTTGCATTGGTTGAACTGGCCCCCGGAGCAGCTCCCTGAGCTGTCAGAGCCATCTGTGCAGCCATCTGCTGTATGAATGCTGTGTTAACTTCATACATGGTATTTCCGCTCTGTTGCTGGATCATGTCTTGCAACTCTTTGATGTATACATTCATGGCTGCCATTTTCTGTGTCACCAAGTCTGACATATTTGCATATTCCTCATATGAGTCTTGGTATATCTTCTGTTCTTGTTCCAACTGGTCGGGTTCGTCAATGTCCTTGACGATGTCCCTCCATGCGTCAAATTGAGTTCTCACTGCAGTCATTGCACTTTCCAATTTTGCACCCTCCTGTTTGATAGTTGCAATCACTCTTCTCATCTCTGTTCTCTTATCTTCCTTTGATGCTTCCGCAAATAGCTCCAGGTCATATTTGGCAAATTCTCTTGCCAATCTGCTTTCCACCCTGTGCTTTGCTGGCCCCAGGGTCTTTCTGATGTGACCTGTTGGCGAAACCATTTTTGCTGATGAATTTTCCTTCACTGTTTCTCTTTATAGTGCGTCGCCTGTGACGCTTGTGACGCTTCTCTGCGTCTTTCTGTGCAGTGCTCTGTGCACCACGGATTTGTTGTGCCACGCACAATACCAATGCAGTCCTACAGGCCCCTGACGTGTTCTCACGCGTTGACCTTTACTGCACTGGCACCAGATGTGTTCCTAAAGCCCCTGACGTGATTGTTTACACGCGTTGACTTCAACACACCGGTCAAATCCACCTGGACAATAAACAATTTATTTGCCCAGCAGTGTGCGCCCAAGGAGGGTCCGTACACACTCTTTCTGAGCGCTCTGGCGCTCTTTCTGGCACGCCTGTGTGCTTTGTGACCACGCCGGCCACTTGCTTTCCTGAGCGGCTCCTGTGCCGCTGTGCGCAGTGCTGCGCTTGCCGTGTCGCCCGTGACACGTTTCTGTGCACTCTGGTGCACTTTCTGATTCTGGGCAGTGTTTCTTTACACTGCTCTGCAATTGCGCCTGTGCAATGCAGTTTTCTGGCACTTTTGTGCTGTCTGATCTGATGGTACCGAGCAGGCACAGCGTGTATATTTGATGGGAGCTCCGCAAAGCCCCTACACGCTACCAAGTATCCTAATACTTGGTTTTCAAATCCACTCTCTGTCAGCTACAGCCCTCTGTCAGCTACAGCCCTTTGTACACTGATACCCCTACTTTTGCACTTCCGAGGTATGAGTCCACTCTTACCCAGTGGAGCGAGGGACCTCCGCGAATGCCCAAAAAACAGCCCTTTGACTAGCGTGGCTCTGTGGCGATCCTGTCTCCGTCAGGTCACCCTCCCTCGGCATAGGAAGGACGTGCGAGCGGTCACTGGTGTCCGGATGTCTAGGAGCGTCCAGCAAAAGTTTGACCACCGTCCGACAATGACTCCTTGTCAAATGCCGGTGCCGCCCAGCGTCTAGCACCTTGCCAGAACACTGGTGAAAGCTGCCTGAAATCCTGACAGGCTTGTCAGAATTCCAGTGTCCTCCGCGCGTGAGCGTAGAACCGCTCCCAGGATGCAGACAGGAGTGCCGTGACTTTGGCACAATGCTGTCTGCAAATCAACAGCCAACGCTCAGCCAAGGCCAATTGATGTTCAGCAGGACTTTTGAAGTTCTGCCAACTGCCGCACAATGTCCGTTCCGGCTTGGTGATAGCACAATGTCATGCAATCACCCTGCTCGCTGCGCCATGTGATGAAGCCACCGAAGTCAGCGTCTTCTACCACCGAATCCAGCAGCTCCAAGACCGTAGTGAGAAACGGCCTTTAGAGTGGTTGATTTCCCGTTGTAGCCGAACGTCCACTTGTCGACAGCTAAGTTGAGTTTATTTCGTAGTTGCGTGTTGAAAGGGGTTCAATATTGTTTCAGGTACTTTATTTGATCAGATACAGCCACATATAAAAGCGCAAAGCCTAGCGAGCTTCCTAGTCGAAGTTTCTATCGCTAGCTTATTTTCGTTCAGAAGCTTGGGGTCCGCAGACTGAAGTAAAAAACTCTCAAAGTAGCTAAGACACGGAAATCACGTATAGAAAAACAGCTACAGTAATTTCCTAATACAAATGCACAAATAAGACATAAATGCAACAAATAAACTCATCTAGCCGAAACAGTTGTCTTATACTGCGCGTGCATACATTCAAATAATTATGGTAAAGAAATACCAGGTACAAATTGGGCTAATGGAAAAACTATTAATCTTGAGGCGCGAAGTCGGCAAACTCGGCCGATTTACTAATTTGCTTCAATTTGTCAGAAAACATTGACGCACATTGGAACTAATAAATTAGGGTTTGAAACTGTAAATAGTAGTGCAAATATTCCTAATGACGTAAATAGAATAAGGTATATTCAACATGATAATAATAATCACTTCCTGGAAACGTATGTTGAATAATCTAGCAAATTGGGACTTATTTGAGGTAAATGGGTATTGTAATTGAGCAGAGTTTATAATATATTCGATTGAGCAAGGTATTATAATTATTAAGTAAATATAAATAGTTGTGAACAGGGTTATGACAATTATACCTATGCGAAGGGCTTTGTAAAGTAAATGCTAGTTGCACGCAGGGCACCATTTCTCTATTAGGACGCTGGCCTAGATAATTACGCGGTACGTAAATAATTACAAGATTTGACTTTTGTAAACTGCAAGTAAACTATGCAAATGTATGTATAATCATGATCAGAAAATTACGGCGAGTTGAATGAGCCTAATTTTATATTAATACACCTAATAATAACATATTTGACCTTTTAACCTAAACATTCCACATAAACCTATCAATAACTTATAGAACACTTTCCTAATCGAATATTCTCCATGGGTAAATAATATAGTGCAGGAAATACAATTTGCGTGGTAAATTAATATAGTGCATAAATTGTAAATTAGTGCAAATAAGTAAATGTGCAAATATGAGCCTAATTATCAATTCTCTGTATTTCTTTATCCATCCATTTTGCCACGGTCAGCACAGTTGAGATTTGAGGTCAGCAGAACATTTAGGGAACTCTCTTCCATTTCTGCAGATTAGCAAGTGGACAGCAGGATCAGACCTTTTGCCAGTCTTGAGTCCTGAACACTTGAAAGTGGACATTCTTTGGTGCCCAGAGCTCTCACAGCCTGGCACACTACATGGTGACCGTACTTTACTGAAAACGTGTCAAGTTTTCAGTCGAATCCCGTGAAGCTTACACAGGGTGGAGCACCCAGCCCAGCGTCGGCTTTAGGTATTGCTGCGAGTGCTCAGGGCGCCTGGGCAAGGGATGCAGATTGATGCTTGTGGAGCGCATTCACTGAGCTGTGGGCTCAACACACATTTATGCAGTTTACACAGAGTGGTGCACTCGGCCGAGTGTCGGCTAAAGGTACTGCGGCATACACTCAGGGTGCCTGAGTATAAATAAAAAAACAACAACAGTGCTTATGAAGTGCACTTATTGAGCTGTGGGCTCAACACAGATAAAACAGCATACCAGCTGAGTGTCAGCTGAAAGCAATGCTGAATCTGCTCTGTGTGACAGATCACAAGTTTTAAAGGTGCACTTGTGGAGCGACAGTTGTCGATGAGTGACAACAGTTTTTTCAGCCCAGAAAGCATAATTTCACGCAGAATGGCAGGCAAGATGCAGTTGACCAGTGATTAATTCACAGATAAAATCACAGTGGTTAGCTGGGCGGAAACTACCAGCACTAGTGTTCATGGCATTCAAGTTGCTAGAAAAACGGCAGGCCACATGGCCGAAATTTAAAAACCCGGCAGAACTGACCACAAAAGTGCTAGCAAAAGATTTGCAGACTATGGCAACAGCGTATTTCGCTACTAACAACACATTGACAATTGATGACCCGTATGGAGATGGCGTAGGTGACACAGGAGCGACCGCTGACACAGATGAGGATGACACAGCAAGCAAAGTGGATGATCTGATCCAACTGGTCCAAAACACAATGAGACAGCAACAAGCTGCATTGCAGCAGCAACAGGCAGACATCGCAAAGTTGACAGTACAGGTGCAACAGGGGCAGGGTACAATGGCAAGTAGCAGCCAAGTACCACCGCCAGATGTGAAGCCAGCAATGCCGATCAATGCAGGTACAGACTGCTGGAAAACAACCACTGAAGCCCGACTGGCCACATTGCGACAGGATACATTGCTCAATAAAATCATCCAGTACATCGAATTGTTTGTGATGACCCCAGCTGACCACATGCAGTCCCTATCACAGGCGGCGCTGTTGACCACATCACGTGACAAAATGGGTGCAGGTCATGTTGCAGGGGCAGCCAGGAAGCAACAACAATTTGATGGAGAGTCCAACGCAACCACTGGTCCATTTAAATGGTGGCTCCATGGAATTGCGCAACAGGCGATTGGAGTGCCAGAGGCACACCAGCAGATGTATTGGACCTTAGTTTTTACCACTTGCCTCACAGGGGAAGCGCAGCAAAAGTACCAGGCCGTGCGTGCAGCCCGGCGCCACGATGCACTGTTTGTCATTGACAGATTGATGCACATTTACAGGATTGACCACCGGCTGCACTCAGTGTCAGACTGGTATGCGCTGAAAGCGAAGCCGGGCGATTCTATTGTAGAATTGCAGACTAGGCTGAGCACAACTTTCCATCATGTCAGCACCGCCATGTCTGACCAAGACTGGGAAAAAATGATTGGTGATAAGCTTTTCATTGAGGTCATGAAGCTGATTCCGATGGCATGCTGGTACTCATGGTGAGAAAGGTGGCAGGAGAATTCATGTGACCTAGACACTGCAGTATCAAAAATGGAAGCAGCCAGAATCAAGATCCAGAAAAATCAATTGCAGAAGCACAATGAGCAAAAGGACCAGTGCCACAACTGGACCTCAAATTACAGGTTGCAGAGTGCAGTTGCTGGTGAACCAGAAGTTAACCAGAACTTTCAATCCGCAGACACACAAGGGGCCATGGTGTACACACTTCATGCACAGAAAACCCCTGCCACATGACTCAGCACAGTGTTATGTCAACCCCAGCTCTGTGGAATTTCAGCCAGACAGGGTGGAGAGAATTAGGCAAGGGTTGGCACGGAGGGGGAAAACAGAAGATGATGCCATCACATGGATGAAGAAAAAGTGCCAAGAAATGGGAGTGACATACCAGGCCCAGGACAGCGCAGCCATGTGCACACTAGAGGAACCTGTGAGTGATGACTGGGATGCACCAATCAGCGAAACAGGTGATGAACATGACATTGATGACTGGTGCCCCATTGCATCCTGGACTGACAGTCCAGAAAGCGTGCACAGGTGCTCACGGGTGGGGGAACCAGACCCAGTGGCCACGATACAGTTCATGGGTGTAGATATCCAAGGACACATTGACACTGGCTGTAAAATCGGGATTTTTATAGATGACACAGTGCTAGAGCAGGCATGGGCAAAAGCAGGATGTGATCCAGGGGCTGAACGACAGAAATTTAAGCCATACCCATATGCCAAACTGCGCACTTCAGGTGAAGCAATTCAAGGGAAAAATTTGAGGCTGTATGAAATGCAGGTCACACACAGGACACCCGACCAGGTCACACACACTGACAACCTCCCCACTGTAGTGAAGCTCATGGCACATTTGCCACCAGCAGACCCACTGCTGCTGTTAGGCCATACAGCAATTTGGGGAAAGTTACAGATTATGCAGGACGCACATGCAGAACTGGACAGGTTATCACAGATGTACAAGGAGTCACAGAGTCCATTTCTTGCAGGAAAGGAACAAAACAGGTTGCTGAAAACCCTCAGCACCACCGCAGATAGACTCACAGATTTGGCAGTATGCGAAGGGAAACTAGCAGGTCTGGGGGGCCAAGCCCGCCAGTGCTTGCAGCATACACAGAACCTATCAGTTGCACTAATCCCCAAACATCGGCAATGAGAGCAGGGGCCCTTGAAGTCGAGCACAGTGCGACCTTGGCACAGACCAGTGGAGCAACATGCCAAGAAAATCCCTTTCCACACATTGCATTGGAATGCAGCCAGCGATGGGCTGGTGACTGACAAGTTAGCAGCGGACAACATGCACAAAAACACAAAGAAGCCTAAAGTGAAATGGCGGCCAAAGGATCCACACTATTGATCTGTGATTTTGTACTGTGGTTCATTTCTGTTTAGTATTTTGAATGCAGTTTCTCTTTTTTCATTTTATCGTATTTATTCAAGTCAATTCTACCTGATGTGTAAATTTATTTCTATGTTTTTGATCTGTTCAACAAATTTTACTATTTTTCAGGGGTATTTTTCTGTCTTTTCTTTGTGGCTCCCTTCCGTTGCCATGGAGGGGGGTGTTGTGCATGTGGAATGCACATAGTGATTGAACCCACAACTATTATGTTTCACTGTTCATATGTAAGGTAGCAGTAAGTAAGTAGCATTAGTCACTTCTGACTCATTTACAGATCTATTTCCCCCTTTCCCCAGGTGCTCAGATATCATCTTATGCCTTTACCAATAAAGTTGTGATACTTTAGAAGGTTGAGATTTGAGGTCAGCAGAACATTTAGGGAACTCTCTTCCATTTCTGCAGATTTGCAAGTGGACAGCAGGATCAGACCTTTTGCCAGTCTTGAGTCCTGAACACTTGAAAGTGGACATTCTTTGGTGCCCAGAGCTCTCACAGCCTGGCGCACTACACTGCCCAATCTTATATTTTATTAAATCGGCAGAGAAATGGCCAAGATGTAGAGTTTTGAATTTGCATGCTTTGTTCTTCATGCGGTAGTTTATATTGATGGTTTGGGGGTGGAAGTTTGAAGTGCTGTAACTTTTGACTGGAACGAGATATTGAAAAAAAATTTGGCCAGATTTATTCTTTTTGATTAAAGCATATGATAGCATGTTCAAAACAACCATCTTTTAAAATTCTTATTACAACTATTTTTCATGTTTAAAAACCGGGTCAAATCGGCATACGGAATTTAGACATCACTAATTTGACTACAAAAATGGAATCTTCAGGTTGTTCTGATCATTTTAATTGTTGAATGATTCAAATCGGCCCAGAAATGGCCAAGTTATTAAGCTTCAAACCCAATGTGCAGATAATCCATGCAAAATGACCACCATTTTAAAGACCCCCCTTATCTCGAGACTGGGGGATTATTCAAGCAAACCAAAACAATTCATCATAGCCCAGACCCCAAACCCCAACATACTCGAAGGGCATCAAAATCGGCCAATGTACAACAGAATGGGACGCAGGAATGTGCATTTCTAAAAGATCGCAAAAAATATAAGAAACTTAGTTTACACCCTAATACAACAGTTAACATCACATCAGCAATGTTCGTCCATGTGATGTTTGTGTAAAGCTGGAGGCTTGCCTAAGTCCTACGGCTGGTTGCATTGCTCTTTGTCTACCAATTAAACATTAAACATAACTAACAAAAACTAACATTATATTTTAGTGGTGTTTAGGGATGGCTGAAAAAGTTTTTTTCAGTGACAGGTTTTTTTTAATAAAAACCGTTGTTTTTTTAAACAGGGTTTTATTTTAAAATAAAACCGTTTTTTTTCAAAAGCTCCCAGATATAGTTATGAGTCAACATATATGTACAGGTATATCAGACAGGTGACAGTACTTTGCGGTGTTAAATTTAGCCATATAATGCCTGTGGAGCCATGGGATATCATTATAAGTGGTGAGTTCTGTCAAAAATATTCATTTTAGTTCGACTTATTACATATATTGGCTTTTGGCGAATGCCTGTGACTTCAAGTGAAGTTCACCTTGGGAAAGTGTTTAAATTAAGTTACAATAGAAGGCAAATTCATTACAAGTGATTTTTCACACTGTACAAGTATATGGACACAGCTCATTGACTGGGTATTATATACTACACTAACATAAATACGGTGATAAAAGAAGGCTAATACATTGACAGTGATGTTTCACACTGTAGAAGTATGTGGGAGCACATTGCCTGGCTTTATATACTACACTATCATGGCTTATTATTACACAATAGCATGAACAAATGGAAGCTTTTACACTAAAAATGCCGCAAAACCAATGAAAACAACCACAAAAAGTAATGTGCATGTGAAATTGTGCGCTTGAGCGCAAAAAAATTGCAAAATACCTAGTGCTTAGTACAAAAAATTTTGGACAAGGTTTAAAAAAAACGGTTTCGATGGTCGGGTTTTTTTTTAATAAAACATTTTTTATTAAAAAAACATTTGAAAAAAACCTTGGCCATCCCTAGTGGTGTTAGTGTATTCCAAACCTGCTTGAACTCAATTGTGCTAGGAGGCAGTTGACTCTGCTACACATACATAATTTATGATAACAATATTGAATGACAAAATTTTCAGAGGAAAGGGGTTTTGGGTCTATTTTTCAATCTCACCCCTGCTTAGTCCAGCCAATTGCCCGACTCCCTTTTCACAGAAGAAGTAGTTTTCTGGCTCTTCAGATTTTTTGTACAGGATGAGACAACTTTTTTACACAGTCCATTGGCAGATGGTAGGAACCGATCATAATAGATTTTTGGAAAAAAGTCATACCATGGTATCCCTTCTAGTTTGCATATCTGTGCAAACTCAAAGTTTCAAATTGCTGGGGATCTTAAAATACCTATGAACTGGATCAACAATGAACTGATTGAACAATGACTGAACTGAATGATCAATAATTCTAATTTATCACTAAAATTACCATACTGTGATGATTTGCAAATGTTCTTTGAGTAGAGACTTATCCAAGACAATATGGAAGTGATTAGGCACTTCACCCACAGCATTCACATGCATGCTAGAAAAATGTCATTAAACTACTTAACAATCTGATGCTTCAAATCCTCAATGTCCATAATTTTGGGCAACTGTGAACTAGGGTTGGGAATTTCAAAATTTTCGGGTTCTGGGAATTGGGTATCGGTTAAAAAATTTTTGCAGGTATCGGGTTCAGGTTCGGATATTGAGGTCGGGTATCGGGTTGGGTTTTCAGGTTAAAATGTCATGTATCGGGTAATAAAATTGTTGGGTATAGGGTAATAGAATTGATGGGTATCAGGTTATAAAATCATCTGGTATTGGATTGAACAACTAAAATACAGCATGGTGTAGTGTATCTATCACAAAGTGTATAACTAAATGCAAATACACATGGAGATACAGCAGTTTTTCCAAAAAAAATGGTCCAGTATTACCTCAACATGCTTGTGTAATAACTGCTGAAGGCATCGCACTGTGAACCTGGCAGAAATATTTTTCAATAATACTTAGTAATCATTTCCAGTTGTAGCAATTGAGCTTAATGGCTCTGTTTTTTTGCACAGTGTCACGACATGGCTGCTGAGGCCCCAAGAATATTGTAACATATTTTTGCTTTCTGCTAACATATTTTAGCCCAGGTTTCATTTTGGCCCACAGTTTTTACCTCAGCATTTTGTTCAAATTTTTTACCTCAGTATTTTGTTCAAGCAGCTGTATTTGGTCAAAAACCAGTGGCAAGTGAAATACCTATACTATATAAACACTAAACCCACCAAAAACATCTAAGTGAAATTGAAACATCTAAGTTAATGGTGGCAGTATTGCAGTGGCCTTCACAGGATGCCAATAAAGTGCAACTGTTGGCACACTCAGGATATGAATTCTCATTGCCTGATTACAAAACAGTTGCAAACTCAACTGTGTAGTTTGCAACTGTTTGGTTGAGCAAACCAATTTTTCTAGTTGCAACCATGCCTGGCAGTGCACCCAGTCAGACTGTCTGCCTCACTGAACCAGTGCAACTGAACACACTTTGAGAAAAAAACTGGAATCAAGTGTACCCAGATATCTGGCAGCCATTTTAACCATTTTATCTGAATTGTCTTCGATTGAATCAAATTTTTTCAAATGTGGATGAAGACATGCAGTACATAATAAAATCAGATCTGAACTTATTGAAACAAACCTATTAGAAGTGTCTAAATGACAACTGCACCAAACAACTGGACGTTGTATTTAGAATGCTCCCAAACTGCTTGAAAGATTGACCTGTGGGAAATTTTTGCGGGTATTTTCAGGTATTGAGTGCGGGTTTGGGTATTGAGGTTTGGTATTGGGTTTGGGTTCGGGTAGTAGTTTTGGGTTTGGGTATCTGGTTTCAGTTCCAAAAAAGTGTGCGGGTATCGGGTTTGGGTCGGGTTGGGTCGGGTCGAGTTGGGTTCCCAACCCTACTGTGAACTATAGACCTTCTCCTTCAAACAACCCCAAAAGAAGAAGTCCATTCACTCTGTTTCACATTCCCACATGAAAATATTGTGATATGAAACTGTGCACATAACACAACAAATGAAGTACATTTATCTACTGCCATACCAAATTTGCACATTTTTCATTCAAAATTGATGTGTTGGGAGCAGATTGACATCTTTCGCTTTATGTGCACCACACCATACTAGGACAGATATTATACTGTCTATATACTTATTTATATATGTCTATAGGTAGATATCTATACATTATTACTATTGTTGAATTTTGCTACATCTGAGTTCCTTCCATCTGATGTGGAATTCCATAAAATTTCTGGTGAAATAATATAAAATCCTCAAATAAGCCTCTCTTGAATTCACTACCTCAAAGTTTGCTGGTAAAATAATGAACTCCCTGAGGGTGTTTAAAGGAAATACAGTATATTTCAAGCTTTTCTGACATTTTTATCATTTTCTTTTGCATAAATAGTTATATGCTCTCACTAGGTGCTGTCAATAAAAGTTTGTCTCAACAAAGCATTTCGTCTCTGATTGTGGTCATTTTTGAATACCAGCTGTCAGTGTCATTGGATTTTACCCATGAAAATGTATCAGCAAAGATATATAAATAGTCAGGATCTTCGATCAGTTTAGTCTGGCCTGTATGTTGCAGCGATGTTTTATTATGTAAAAACCCATATGACATCCAACATGAGTTATATGCTCCTATAACAGGTACTTTCTTACAAGAGGTGCAATTTTGTCTTTTTTGAACATTATGAAAAAACGACATCCCTCCAGTAAGAGTTACCCTAAATCCTCGAACAAGACCCCAGGGGAGTTATTTTTCCATCAAAAGTTTTTTAGGGGGAAGGAGTGATTCAAGGGGGGAGTTATTTTTTCTTCAGAAAACTTAGACTTAATTCATTACAGTGCAGTGCAGTCTGTCAACTCAAGTAATTCAGCTATTTAATTGTCCAACAACAACAAAAATATGTGTATACATTGCGGACACATCATGTATCTGCTTTCGGTCGCTGTTGTAGGCTAATATTCTTTTGTATTTTTGTATTGTATCTTTTTCATTGAGAGGGGGAGTCATTTTATCCTCACCTCGTCAACAGGGGGAAGTTTTTCAAGTGGGGGAGTTATTCAGGGGGGTCTTATTCAAGGATTTGCAGTATACCTCCAATATCTTGTTATTCTGATGAGTTTATTGTGTGAAATCCTGTCATATTGTTAGTGTTCAGTCATTTGTATTTGTTGAAGAGTGAGTGGAATAGACTATTTTAAGGATATTTTAGTATTTTAAGTGGTCCATATACATTTTGACATAGCTTTTATCATTTAAAATAATGGGTGCGTTGCTTGTACCCACCCTCAACAGCAGGGGTTGGTGCTGGTGCCCCCACCCTGTTAGTGTACAACATGTCTGTCTGTATCTCACCATAGTGCAAAATGGAGAATGGATCATACTCTGTTCCATGTACATCATTATGCCACCTTTGTTCCATGAACTGGTAATCGTCCTTAATGTTCGCCCAATGGACCTGAGGAGATGTCTTAAAGACAGTTATCACATCATCACATTTATCTGAGTTATACATCATCTTTTGGTCAGATTGAACAGCTCACTGTTATATATTGATTACGGTCAGGTCTTGCCATTTCATGTCCAAATCCCAATGCATGCATTAGTTCATGAACAATGACGGCAATATGTTTGAAGCATGTAGGATTAGGAAGATGAACATTAACTAAACCAAGTATTGGACCAAAGTGTACAGCGCAAGTGTTTCTTTCACCAGCATTGTTCTGCAATGGGATCGATTTAAATATATGATAAGGTCATTTGCAGCATAACAAAAAATAAAAGTTGAAGTGAAGAATAATTTTTTTAAATCTAAGAATTTTAAAATAGATTCTAAAAATATGAGAAAATACAAAAATATTGCATTTATTTATATTAATTTATGTTTTGTCTCCAGGAATTTCTAGTGAGATTTGATATATATATATATATATATATATATATATATATATTTGTTTGAGATTACATTATATTTTCTCGAAATCACCAAATTTTCTATGCTCTATTTTCGATCAATATATTTTTGATGGTTGAATGTATTGTTAAAGGAGATTATTGGAGTCATTATAATGAATATTGACAAGTAAACATTTTTCCTTCTTGATAGAATAACATTTCAACATGTACAACATTTCACATTGGCCCTACACACACTAGTTTTCACCGTGACTGATGTGAAAACTGAAATGGCGACATGGCGACATCCAGCCTACTCATTTTGTATGCTTTGTGTTTTAGTTTTCAAATTTTCAAAGTTTAACTATCATTTATTTAAACGCAAATTTAAATAAAATCAAATCATTCAACCGTGATTTTTAATTTGCATTTGAAAAATTTTAGTTTTCACACGAAGTCACGGTCAGGGTTGGTTTTATAAAAATCATTTGTATACAAATTGTATAAAAATTGTATAAAAATGTATTTTATTTTTATTTTATTCTTGTTTCATTTTATTTTATTTTATTTTATTCCAAAATAATAATAAAATAATAAAATGGACCATTTTACAAAAATTTTACAAAAATTTTACAGAAATTTTACAAAAAATCAGAATCTTGCATGCAAGGTCAGAAAAATTTGATAATTAAACATAAACATGAAAAACGTGTGACAAATTTTTCCATTACTTTGCAAAAGTTGCATGCAGTATGTATTGTTAGCTAGTTGCAAGTGTTAAGTTACAATTATCAATAAGAATGGTTTGCATTTTCAGTAGAAGGATTACTGGAGTGTGCTGGGCGCATTTGTAAAACATCATGTAAAGCGTCAATTGTCATGACAAATGTAGTAAAGAGTCAATTGGCATCTCAAATGTCAAGCAAAGTATAATTGTCATGACAAATGTCGTGCAGAGTGTAAATTGTGTATCTGAATCTTATGTTTTGGTATCCAAACCTTATATTTTGGTATCCAAATCTTATGTTTTTGTTTCCAAATGTTCACATAAGATTTGGTTACAAAAACAACAAGATTTGGATAAAAAAAAGATTTGGATACAATTTGCTTTACAGTTTCCACTTTAATTTATATTTGTCATGACAATTGACACTTTACTTAACATTTACATGAAAATTGACACTTTCCATTCCATTTCATATGACATTTTGACACTTTACATAGCTTAGGACTGCCCCAGCTCCGCGAATGAACAGGTTGAACTATAAACAACAGAAAAAAAATTTACAAAAAATATGAATTTTTATACAAATTTTACAAAAATATGAATTTGTATACAATTTTACAAAAATTTTACAAAAATTTGAATTTTTATACAATTTTTATTTTTATTTTGAAATTTTCCATTTTATTTTATTTTATTTTATTCTTCAATTTTCCATTTTATTTTAATTTTATTTTTATTCTTTTCTGAGATTTTGCCAACCCTGGTCACGGTGAAAACTAGTGTGTGTAGGCACAATAACTCACATCTATGACCACTCTGCGGGCAGGTATTGTGCAGTTATCACAGCTCTGAATTGGCATAAATCTGATGCAGGAGTGTAGTTGAATGAAACAAATTGCATGATTGATCATTGCAAGTTGTTTTGTGTCAAACCCAGGCGTTATCTGTAATAAAAGCAGTAGCTACCAATTGTTGTTCAGAAATAGCGTATCATTGAATGATTTTGCCTTTTCTCATCTAATCATGTTCCATGCCCAAAAATTTTCTAAAACATGGGTTCTAAAATGCAATCCAAAAAAGTTGGCAACCTAATATTTCTTAACAATTGGAATGGAATGCTTGACAATATTGTGCCATCCCATGTATTATAACAGTATCTACCATACAAGTATGGATATATACCAGAGTTGCATTTTTATGCTTGCCCAAAAAGGGCAAACTGTACTAGTTGATGAATGAAATTTCTAAATAATTGGTTGTTAATTAGTAATAAAAATAATTGAATAATAAAATAATATCAAAATAGTTAGTAATAATTGTTAGTTTTTTAAGTAAATAGTTGGGGCAGTTAAGTGTAGATTCAGTTGACTCAGCATGGTCATGACTCATGAGTGTGAGTGATAAAGAAGTCTTAATAAAGTTCTCAATACCCCTGAGGGAAGTGAGGTTGCACTTATAAGATGCAGTCACCAGTCCATGCAATAACAATGTCAAATTTCAAATGAAACACACTTAAAAGTGATCAGATAAGCTAGTATGTACTACAGTGTACCCTAAACACACATATTCCATATTGGGGTATCTCAAAGGGAGGGTTTCTTCTATTGATATGAAATTAAACATGTTACAACAACTGAAGCAAATGGTAATCACCTTATAAGGAACCCTGCCATCTGACCACATCCACTCACTGTATGGACGCCGTGTGTCAATAGGTAAAGGCATAGCATGTCTCATTGGTCTGTCTGAACAGTCATCTCCTTCAGATTCTAGGTCACCAATTTCATCAACTGAAAACACAATATTCATTGTTCTCTTGTGCCAGAAGAGGATGGTATTGGTGCCATTTTACATGGTGCTGGGACAGGTTTAAATAACACCACAATCTGTACTGAACATAATATTTGGACTTCATAGTTTTGTTCTCAGTTTTGACACCTGGTGCCAGTCCCGTTCCCTGTAAAGTGTAAAGTAAAGGGCCAAATGTTATGTAAAATATCATACAAATTTGTCAATTGTCGTGCAAAGAATTAAAATTTCACTGCTGAAAACGTTTTTATTTTATAGACATTTTACATGACATTTGGCACTTGATTATAAATACACTTGACAGGATGCGGGACTGGCACCAGGTGTCAAGACTGAGAACAAGTCCCAAGCCAACGTTCTGTGCACTTTAATTATTTTTTTCACAGCCAACTGTACTTTAACCCATTTGCTAAACAAATTTTTTTTGTATATTTACACAGCATGTAGACTCCCCCATTTTAATTGAGTTAAGGCCAAGAAAAAAAAGATGATGTCAAAATACTCAAAAAGAATAAAATGAGTAAAAGGCGGGAACAAACGTATAGGTAGATCATTCACAGTCAATTCCTGCCTGTATGATGTCTTCAACATGGGAAAGAGATAAAAGCAGCTATCTACTATCTTCTTTCTTCTTGTTGTCGCTTTGCCTTTGGCAATAAGTATCTTCTTGCATTTTTCAAATTGTTTCCTGTGTTTTTTCAGAAATTGTTGGTTTGCAATTCCAGTGCCAAAGGGATTGTGTCAGGTTTTCAATACAATTGATGTTGAAGGCACCAGAGTTGTTTAAATACTGGTTATCTGGTCATTTTTAATACTCTGCCCTTGATCTTTCTGTTCTATACTTGTTTTTCTTCACTTAACTTAGGTAGATCTATCCATTTACACAGAATTTTTGAAGGGCAATGAAGGTTGAAGACCATGATTAGCATTGAAAAAACCTCTGCGAGATTTATTTTAAAAAAATCTCAGAAAATATAAGATTTTCTGAGATTTATATTTTTTCCACGATTTACCAGAGAGATTTAATTATACTTTCTTTTTGAGAGATTTTCTGATATTTCTAAAAATACCAGAAAATCTATCAAATTCTGATACTTCTATTTATTTATATTTTTTCTGGGGGTTTTGAGAGAGATTTAATTATATTTTATTCTTGAGAGATTTTCTGAGATTATATTTAATTATATTTTCCAAAAATTGACGATTTTTTTCAATGCTAATCATGATGTACAATCCACAGAAAAAGATGGCACTGGCACCATTTCATCACCACTATATGCTAAAAATTCGCACTCACCTCCTGAGTGCCTGTTGCAAGTGTGGATGCAGTGAGACACAGTTTCTGCGTGCAGCGGCTGTGCCCTGTTGGCGTTGTGCCAGCACCAAACTACACACTCGCACAGAGTCCTGTTTTCTCCATGTTTGTTTTCTTGGCAGTCTGATGGGCAGAGAGAGAACAATATACCTAAGTGTCCTTTATTTATGTATATTGTAGCTTGCAGAGAACACAGCTCCCAGGATTGATGCTTGGAATGAAGCCAGGCTTAAATCAAGTCTCCTAAATGTTTGAATTGTTGTCAATTCAAAATTTTACATAAATACTCCATATCAACAAAACAAATCCATACAAGTGCAATAAAATTTTGTGTATACAAATACCACCTAATAAATACTTATTTGATAACCAAAGCCACACTGAAAGTCTCCCCCTAAAAATGCTAGCATATTTCTATACCTGGCACATATTCCCCTTAAGAAACTATTGTTCAGTGTTAGCATTTTGTTCCTGCATAACATAATAATGTTCCTTTGGAGTATTTGCTGCTCCTGGTTCTGTGCAGTCAGTCCAAATTGAGGGAGATGCAAAAATACAGTTTTCAGTGCAAACATTGCCAGCAAAATGATATTCATTTTGAGTTTTGGGAGTGGCTGTTTTTGTAATTTAAAAAATACTGGTAAATTTGTTTGTGTAAATGTTTTAGTATTGAAAATAAAATGCATTAAGTGTCATTCGCATTTTCTGAACTGTGCTGGATTAAAAGTATGTGGGATTGGCTGGATGCATTCTCACAGCTCTATGTTTGTCCGATGAGAAACGCTATTAGAAAAACGACGCTTAAGGGTGCACTTCCAGACCCTGTAAAATGTCAAAAATCATGCAAAGTGTCAAAAGTCTTTATGTAAAATGGCAAACAGTATGCCACTTTTAGGGCATTATACATGACTTTTGACGCTCTGCATGACTCAAAATCATATGACATCAAATTGTTTTCGTGAGCGCCGAAAATAGCAAAAACCCGCCGTTCTATTGAAGGTGCCGTTCTATTGGAAGTATGCTGTTCTATTAGAAGAACTGCGGTAATGCAGTTTTTTTCTTCAAATGACTACCTTTTTCTATGATTCAAAGATGTGGATCGGGGCACGTATGTTATGTTGGCTCACGTCCAAATGTGCATTTGGATTAAATTTTTATTTTTACAGATGAGAGTAAAAGAAACAGGATTTCCGTCTGAGTCACCGATAATAGCCGCGGAATGGAATAAAGCAACCGGAAATAGTCGCTGATTGCAACCCACACATGCATGCCGCGTCGGTTCACTATCGTCAACGGCGGTATGCCATCGGGTCTATCTAAAATGTGTACTGGCCAGCTGCCAACTTCACATAAGGGGTACCTAAACCTCCGTCAAAATTATGTTTGATTGCGTATCCAATACTTTCTATTTTATAAAAAAATAAAAAAGTGGCGCCTTGGAAAATGGCCAAGAAGAGACGTTCAACGGCTGAAAAGGTTGCTAAATCGGCAATAAAGGAACAGAAAGCAAATCCGTTCGAGTTTAAATATGCCAAACGGAAAACTAATGTCAGTTTTGTAGCGCGTACGCCTTGTGACTTGGCTGATGTTTTTATAGTACATTAAAATCAAATCATTGCATTATATCGCATTTTGTAGAAAAGAAAGTTTTGTCACAAAAATTACAACGAAACAGATAAAAACAAACAACAAAAACGGAAACAAGCCCGATGGATGTTAATCTGTATGCGAGTTGACCGGAGAAACTGACAAACTGACAGCAAAATTACTGTTGCAAAAATCGCTGCCAAATTTGTTGCATTTTGTTTGAAAAAATCAGGTTGACCCCTGCGATTTTCAAAGAAGTATCATATTTCATCATATAATATCATATAATGCGAATCAGAATCGAGTACCATCCCTAGTCATGTTCACGTGTTCCATTCAAGGATGTATACAACTCATTTTCATTAAATCAGAGTGAGCGTCATTTAAACTTTTTCTCTGAAATCTATCAGGTTGCTTCAAAAAATGCGTCGGCTACAATCGTTGGAGCGCCGGGGAAATCCAAACGAAAAGCAGTTGACAGCAGATCTAGCACTTTGGCAAAAGAACTTGAACTGACCCGAAAAAGTGGGAGTATTAAGGATAGGTATGTACACTGTTTCTGGGGCTAGTAGTCATGATTAGTCCAATCGGTACCTTGCGATAAATCTTGTAATGACTAAATTGATTTTTTTAAGTTGTTCTTGGAGTTGTTTTTGGATAAGATTTTAATTTAATAATTTTTGTTGTTGAATTGCACCTATTTTAGTTGATTGGCGCACCGCATACTGCAGAGTGTAACGGGAAGTTCGGACGTTCGGAGTTGTGTCGTAAAAAAAATCGTCCGAACTGACTTTATTATTCTACCGGGGCCGGAAATTAAAACGTCCGTTACACTTTGCAGTGTGCGATGCGCCAATCACCCGTAACATAATAACGCAAGCTTAAAATTCAGATTTTAAAAATTTGTTTTAAAAACCGTTTGCTCACCCTATAATGGCTAAATGGTAATCAGTAAACGTTTTGCGCACAAAACTCATGAACACAACAATACAGACGAATGGTTATGTGGTAATGGGCGCAAACTTTTCAAAATAATTAGTGAATACGTGATTCATTTGGTAGAACTTTTCAACGCGATAGGTTTGCGTTTAAAAACCCACCATCTTTTAAAAAATCGGTTAAAATAGTGCAAGCAAAGCTCTACCTCAAGCCATGTTTCATGTGGTTTTATTTTAATTCCAAATTTATAGTCCATTGCGCACTCAAAATTTCTTAATCACTTTAGACGATTGGGAGCGATGGACAGTCAAGCTTCGAAATCTGAAAAAGCTGCAATGCGCTTTGCTCTCGAGAGGCGATTGGTTTCTTCGAAAAAGGACATTTACAAAGTGGGTTTTAAAATTTTTTTTTGTGAACGGTGCACTGATAATTTTTATCCCGCGTTTTGGTTCCACTAGTGCGGAAATGGTATTCTAAAAATCGTGTTTTTTTATAGAAAAATGCGGTAACAATCGCGAATTTTAGAGGAATTTGTTATCCTCTGCGCATTTTACACCTGGGTCTAAACTTTGCTGTCTTTTTGTCAAGTCGATTTTGCCAAATATCTAAATTTGACACTTCTACACACACACTTGACAGTTCTAGCTTACAGTTGTAGATGATTTTTGAAAACGCTTAAGTTTATATTCGTTAGATTTCTCATCTCCGCATTTATAGTTAGGCATACAAGAGCGTTAAAATGCTTAACGCGAAATTTTCTGTGTACCGTGAGCCAAATACGATAGATTTCCTTGTGTAAATGAAATCTACTTCTGTTGCTCACACTTCATTCATGATAGACTCTTAAAAGTAACATTTTCAGCTCGGCTCCACCTCAGAGATGAATGAACTGACGCATTTAGGAGATTCCGTTGCATCCATGGAAAATTTTGGCAGGATGCCAACACAAGATTTTGACACTGAAAATTTGGATGATGAATATTTGGCTAAAGCGCATTTTGGTGGCGGGGACTTGAATGAGAATGAAAGTGGTCCTGGTGGTGAAAGTTTGTATTCTTTAAAAAAAATTTTTCTTATGATTTTGCGTGATGGAAATTAAAATTTTTATTGCGTAGATGGGAAAGATTCGCAAATGCTTACAGGGTTAAAGGCTTAAAGATGTTTTTGTCAATTTAAATGAGGAAGTTTGATATTTGATAGGGTTCATTCAAGATCATTCAAGTCAGTGGTAAAAGTGCGCATCGTTTGAAACGCACTATTATAAATCGTGTATTTATCATGCCATCGTAACGAACATTTGTGAATATAATCGTGACTTACCACAACTGACCATTTATTCCAATTTTATTCACCCAAATTTTCACACTTTTTATTTTTTTCCCAATTTTTCAGCATCTTCACGCAAAACTCTGATCGACCAATTAATCGCGAAATCCCGCCTGGACAGGCACACTAGGCAGGTGCAAAAAGACGATGTCGATAAGCAGAGGGAAAATATCGATGAAGTTTGGAAGGAATTGTCGACGAGTGGATGTTTGAAGGGATTGGTCAAGGAGGGAAAACAGTCGGATAAAAGTGACAGCATATCGGATGGCATCGGTTTGTTTCCTTTGGTGTGCTGTGTTTGATGTCGATTGTTGATATCAAGGACTTCTCAGGGGGAGGGGGGGGGGTTAGGGTGTCAAAAAATTTTTTTTACGTAAAACGGAAACGGAAAAAATTTTTCAGCGGCCGGAAAACGGAACAAAAATTTGCACTTGGCGGAAAACGGAAACGGAAAAAAAATTTCAGCGGCCGGAAAACAGAAAAAGAGGCCGGAAAAAAGGAAACGGAAAAATAAAATTTGCACAGAAATGGAAAAAACTTGCTGAAATTTTGCCGGAAAATGGATAAAATTTGCTGAAATTTTGCTGGAAGTGGAAAAAATTTGCAGTAATTTAGCTGGAAACAGAATTTTTTTTACATCATTGACAATCTGCATGAATTTTTACCAGTTTGGCTGATCAGAAAACAGAAAGTTGAGCCAGAAAAAGGTAAAATGAGGCGGAAAAATGGAAAATTGAGGCGGAAAATGGAAAAAAGGCGGAAAAACTGGAAATTGAGGCAGAAAACGAAAAATAGGTGGAAAACTGAAAATTTAGCGGGAAAACGGAAAATGAGCCGGAAAAACGGAAACGGAAAAAAAAGTTGCCGGAAAACGGAACAGAAAACGGAAAAAAATTTCAGCAGCCGGAAAACGGAACGGAAAACAGAAAAAATTTGCTTGCGGAAAACGGAAACGGAAATTTGACACCCTAGGGGGGGGGGTGTTCGCGCATTTTTGCATTACTAAACACATTTGAATTTTTCTGGGGTTTGAAGGCGTCTTGGAGGGTTAGTAACTCCCTAAAACCCTACTAGACATCTGCCAATGCACAAGTAATAGCTCTATGGCCCTAATAGACGCCATTACGCTGCAAAATTCCGCCAAAATCCCGTCGCTTTATACATCACTAATCGTCGCAGACATTATCCTGGTCCCCAAAACTCAATGTTAACTTTGCCGAACTTTATGAATCTCACTTTGAAACCCAACTCCTGCAAACATCAATTTGGTATCCAAATCTCAATTTGTAAATCCAATTTTTTGTCGCAGAAAGTTACGACGCCATAATGCGGCAATTGCAATTTGGCGCCAATGAAAAACGTGCCGGCGCCGGGGAAAGAACTAAATCGGCTGCTGAAATCGCGAGTGAAGAACGGAAGAGATTGGAGAAAATGGAATCTGAACGTTTGAGGCGAATGAATAGTGATTTGGCAGATGGAAAAATCGATGGTTAGTAAGGGGATGGCTTGTTTTTTTTTCACTTGTGCGATTGTATTGTATTGTATTACGTGCGAAAGCGAGGTGCAAAATTATAACTGTATAAGTGCCACGCCGTTTTCCAAATTATTTATAAGAATAACAGAAAATCACAAAGAGATAAAATCTATTCATGGTCGGTACGTTCGAAGATATGCTTTTGCAAATTTGATTTTGTGCATGTAAACAGTAAATCATGTTTTTAGGAGGGCCTGATGGCCGGTTAACCAAATTTTATAATTGAAATTTAATGCATCATTCACATGAATTCAAAATTCGTCTGAATCGTGCATTTTTGCTAAACATACATTGATAAATTTTTAAATCTGAACACTTCAAATTTCAACTCAGACAAAGACACTGACGATAAATTGCACCTGGCATATAATAAGGATGGAAAACTGATTGATTCCGGAATTTTAGCAAAGTCTATAAAAAGCGCAAAAGTGCCCAAACGCGTCTCATTCGCAATGGAAACGAATTCTGAACAGGAAGATGTAGGATCGGATCAAAGTGATGATGATAATGTCTCAGAGGTTTGGTTTTTGAATGGGTTTTTCAAATTTGAATAAAAACTGTTTTAAAAAATCAAGTTTTTTACAAATTTTATAGGCTGGAAATAGCAGTGATTCGGATATGGAAGAAAGTGGAGTTATTGACGAAACTTTTAAAACTGCAGCCAGCAGCGATATTCCATTTGTGTTGCAAATGCCGAAAAATTTCGCCGCTTTGTGTTTGCTCCTGAAATCGAGAAGACATTCAGATGTTTCAGGTCAGAATTTTGCAATTTTCAGAATTGACAAATACAAAATTTTATCTAAACTCTTTTACGTTCTTTTTATTTTCAGTGATTTTGGAGCGTCTGCAAAAATTGCATCACCCCAGTTTGGAAGCGGGGAACAAACGGAAATTGTCTAGATTATTTACAATGTTACTGCGATATTTTGAAAATTGCGCTGCGAAGATAGGTCCTTCATGTATGCCGGTTTGTTTTTCTTTGTCGGTCACAATTTAAATCATTCTAAAAACTACAATGGCGCCTGAAATTCGCTTGAAACACTTCTCAGCGCGGGGAGAAAGTTATGGTCCTTCAGTTGATATGATATCCTTCTGATATGAGCGACCTACCTATTTGGATCGATTTTTGACAAACTGTACCCCAATTTTTGCTCAAAATCGCTGTTTCATATCTTTTTATCGATTTTCACCTGCAAAATCACTAGTTCTTGTTCCTATTTGCTTATTTTCAGCCATTTTTAGTACTATATGCTCTTGTATAGCCATTTTGTACTTTGAGCGATTTCTCTCCCTTTTTTCCTTCTACACCCCGAAAAAGCCTCTATATTGAACCCCCGCGAACCCCCCCCCCAAACCCGCCCCCCAACCCCCCAGAATATTTACCAGCTATCTATCTCTCCGGAGAAGCGATTTGCTATCTATCAAACCACTCGGAGGGTCTAAAGTCAATATACCTTCAATATGAGCTACTCAAGCCTATTACGCATGTAGTTAGGGTTGGAAAAAAATCGATTTTTTTTAACGACCCCGATTTTTTTTAAAAAAAATCGATTTTTTTTTAAATAAAATCGATTTTTTTAAATAAAAATCGCTGGGGTCAAAATTAGCCCCATTTCTGCCTAAAATCGCCTCTGGGGGTAATAAAAGCCATATAAATTGGTAGGGAGTGCACACTTATACTTTCTGTGCTAATATAAGTACTGTAGAGCTTCGGAAAAGCTTGAAAGTCAGTTATTTTTAAGTGTAAATATAATTAAATTGTTACATTTGTGACGTGAATCACATTCCATCGACAATTAGCAATTTTATTTGCAGAAATAGCATGTTCTTGCTCAGAACAAAATATAAATGATATTGGAAGTGAACATGGATGCATTTTGCATAAATGTTGATGTGACAACACAAAGCATAACTATGAATACTTCCTAAAATAATTCACAGCCTACCTTACACGCTTAAAAACACACATAAATGGGTACTAAACCCCCCAAATTGGTTGTCAAAGCCATGAAAAAAGCAACTTGTGGATTGTTTGCATGAAAGTGCGCGCTTGCGCGCAAAATTTTGGCATTTTACCTAGTGCTTGAGTACCAAAATTTTTTGCCAGCGATTTTTTTATAAAAAAATCGGTACGGGTGCTGCGATTTTTTTTAAAAAAAATCGGAATTTAAAAAAAAAAATCGCTTAAAAAAAATCGCTTGCCAACCCTACATGTAGTACCAGCTAATTACATATCAGGGAACGGATCCAAAAAAATTTAGCGGGGGCTGTTTTTTTACGGAACCGGCGAACGGGGGCTGCCTGCAGGGACGTATCCAGGATTTTTGAGCGGGGGGGGCTGCTTGTTTACGGAGGCCGGCGAACGGGGGGGGGGGCTCAGCCCCCCCCCCCCCCTAAAAGTTTACCTACAGAATGGCGGGATGGGGCCATGGCGCTGGCGCCAGTAGTAGGCGCCATTGCGTTGGCGCCAGCGCCATGGAACGCTCTATATATATATGAATATACATACAAAAACAGCAAAAAGCACACCATTGAGTGTATTTATAACGATTTTAGGCGACATGGAGCAAATCTGATGATAAATAATACCATGTGTGGTGAAAAATGCGCATTTTTTACGCTGACGTTGAAAAAGTCGCATTTTCCGGTCACTTTCTGGTCTCGCCCCTGGAAGGGGGGCTGCAACCCCCCTGGATACGGTCCTGGCCGCCTGGGTATCCCCCTGTTTGACGGGCCTACATGCGTAAATAAAGGCACAGGACAGGGTCCTACGAGAATCTCATCGAATGCTCAGAATTGTATGCGATATGCGATAAAATATTCAGCAGAAATATTATGACGTTCAAAATTTATCACCATATTGACGTGAGAAGAGTGGAGTGAACCAGTGGATCGGAATGTGCAGAAATCTGAAAACCTAAATAGTTTTCTCTTTCCAGATTCTCGATGCAGTCACGGTGCCACTGTATGATTTGGCTCAATTTGATTCTGGGCACGCGGCCAAGTGTGTCAAAGCTTTGCTCAAGTTTGTTTCTTTGTTTGGATGTTGCTGGATCCAATATCTTGATATTTTAGTGTTTATGTTCGGTATTGTCACATTAAAAGATGTTCAAATGCTATTTTTTAAAATCACGATTGTTTTAATACCATTTCCGCACTTACTGGACCAACTAAACGTTGAAATACTCAACCAAATATATCAATGTTCCGTGCGACATTTTTTGAACCTTTCCACAACTTTCAACACAGATGTCACGCTCAAAAATGGCAAAAACAACATCATCGGTGGCCAAAATTCGCAAAATTTGCCATATTGAGTCTGGTTTGCAAGCTGTTCCCAACCAGTGACAGGTGGCATTCTGTGGCCACTCCAGCCATTTTGACTGGCGCTGCCATCTTGGGTTCGGTGAGTTTATTGGGTCTTATTCGCCAAGACCCTCCCTTGAACCCACCAAATCGCCCATCTATCTATGTCAAGCAGGGGTCTCCAGGATTTTGGCCCTCGCGGGGGCTGGATAGATAGCAAATCGCTCCTCCGAAGGGATAGATAGCTGGAAAAATTTTCTGGGGGGGGCTGGGGGGGGGCTGGCGGGGGCACAATATATAGGCTTTTTCAAGGTTAAGAAGGCAGAAAGGGGAAAAAATCGCTAATAATCAGTTAAAAGTAGTCAAAAGTAGGTATAAAGTGGCTAAAAATAGGTATATAACCGTGTATATAACTGGAAAGCACGATTTTGAAGGTGAAAAACTATAAAAAGGTGCGAAAATTGGTGATTTTGAGCGAAAATTGGGGCAAAATTTCTCAAAAACCACTCCAGATAGATAGATAGCTGAGCGATTTGGGGGGGGTCTTTGGGGGTAGTAGCCAAAAATTTTGCCTCGGGATAGATAGATAGCTGAGCGGCCTCCGGGATAGATAGATAGCTGGCCGATTTGGGGGGGGGGCAGCCCCCCCCCAGCCCCCCCCCCCTAGGAGACCCCTGATGTCAAGCAACTTTTGACTGATTTTCGACAATTTAGGTATATCAAAATCATAGTAGTTTTTTTTTGTTGCAACTTTTAAATCTAACTTTCTATACTACCTGTGTTTTAATCTATTTTTGCCATATATTTATGTGCTTAAAAAGCAATTGTAACTATTTTTCACATATTTCAACAAGTTTTCTTCATTTTCTGCTTTCTACACCTTAAAAAGCTTATAAAAGCGCGAATTAGATTAGATTAGATTTCAAGCTTGTTTTTGGCGCAGGTTGTGTTTGAAATATAATATTAATTCTGTATGATATTTTTGTTGGCTTGTTTAGCATCCAAAAACATAAAACTAGGCTGGCAGATTTTGCTGCACATTTTATGATTTTTCATACTGTTAGTCACATATTTAGTATCAGTATAAATATTCTAAACTGAATGACTCAGTGCATCATGAGAAAATGTATGCTAGTGTGCTGATTCATCGATGTCATGAATGCATGTGAATTTGCATGCTTAAAATGGAGGCATAAAATTTATTAATTTCATTTTTTTGTGTCAAGCGTTAATGTTTTATCATTTGTGTTTTGTGCACTGGGAAAAATGCATGCCTAGTGACATTATCATAAAATGCATGCATTAACCACTCATTTTGTGTCGATTATTGCTGGTCATGCTTAGGCATGCGTAAAATAGTACAGATGTACATACTTCACATGCCATCGTTTATTTAAGCATGAATACATGTAACATGTATGAGAGATGCATGAATTTTCACATGTGCTAACATTACCATGGAAACCAAATCTTGCACCCCTGGTTCGTAGTCATGCTCGGATATAGTTCTCTATAGTAAATAGAATATATACTAAACCGGAAATTCAGTTATAACCGCTGGTGTGAAAAGTTTTGATCATTTTGCGGCAAAAATTATTGCTTTTCCCCAGGGCCGTATCCAGGGGGGGGCGGGGGGGGGGGGGGCTGCAGCCCCCCCCCCCCTCCCGGGGCGAGACCAGAAATTGACTGGAAAATTTGACTTTTTCAATGTCAGTGTAAAAAAATTTTGCGCGCAAGCGCGCATTCTTCACCAGACATAAGGTATTATCATCAGATTTGCTCCATGTGGCCGCAAATCGTTATAAATACACTGAATGTGGTGCTTTTTGCTGTTTTGTATGTATATTTACATACATATACAGCGTTCCATGGCGCTGACGCCAACGCCAATACTAATGGCGCCAGCGCCATGGCGCCATTCCGCCACTATGTAGCTAAAATTTTAGGGGGGGGGGGCTGAGCCCCCCCCCCCCTCGCCGGCCTCCGTAAACAAGCAGCCCCCCCCGCTCAAAAATCCTGGATACGTCCCTGCTTTTCCCTTTCTAATTTGTGCCGATGTGAATTTCGTGTGTTGGAAATTACAACGAATTTAATTTTTTTGACGTGAACTTTCAGAACAACCTCTGAGGTAAAGCGTGATGAATTACTGAGTGTGGGGGCGTTAGCTTTCGTTGCATTTTATCATTATTTTAATATTTATAGCTGAGAGTGCTTCCATCACGTTTGAAGGCGCCAGTCCCGTCTCTGTAAAGCGTCAAGTCAAGTGTAAAATGTCGTGTAAATATATCATTTAGATTTGTCAATTGTCATACAAAGTGTCAATAGTTCAGTAATAAAATCTTTTAGATTATTTTAATTGGCATTTTACATAACCTTTGCCGCTTGACTTTACACTTATAGGGTTCGAGACTGTTCCCTGACGTCACTTACGCAATTTAACAAGTGACAACAAAAGTGGTGAGTGGAAAGTCAAGTGTATTTCTAACTGAAAATGTTCGACAGTTGACAATTATATTTATGTTTTTATTATTCACTTGAGTACCGCATATTTATGTTACTTTACCATTTTTCTAGTCACCTGTCTGATTGTGAAACTCGCCCCTGGTTCCATAATTTGGCTAGCATGAAAATTGCGTGACAAGTGTGCGTAAAGTGCTTCAGTAAAATGCTGCATTACTTTTCATAGAGGGAATTTCAATGATTTTAACTTACACATTGAAATGCTATTAATGCATCAATCAGGGACGTATCCAGGATTTTCGAGCGGGGGGGGGGGGGCTGCTTGTTTACGGAGCCCGGCGAACGGGGGGGGGGCTCAGCCCCTCCCCCCTAAAATTTTTCCCTATATAGGGACGGAGAGGCGTTTTGGCGCTAGCGCCATACAAAGGCGCCACACCATGGCGTTATTGGCGTTGGCGCCAGCGCCAAAACGCCTTTCCGTCCCTATATAGGGAAAATTGTAGGGGGGGGGCTGAGCCCCCCCCCGTTCGCCGGGTTCCGTAAACAAGCAGCCCCCCCCTCAAAAATCCTGGATACGTCCCTGTTCTGAAAAATAGATAAAAACCACCAATGAACATCGTTTTTTTCCCAGGCACACCTTCGTGATTGGCGCTGCATCAACAAAGGTCTATTTCTATGTTCGATACTTTTGGAATATGTGCACCAGTCGAAGCGATATGTACCAGAAATTTTGGCCTTTTTAATGGAAAGTATTTATGCGGGTTCGAAAAGTACCGAGGCACGTGGAAAATGTGGAACTTATGCACCTATTGGCAATTTGCCATTGGATGAACGTTTGGCAAGGTGTTTACTGTTGAACCACGCGGTGAGTTCAAATATATTTGATGTTCTTATTTTTGTTACGGGTTTTGTCACGCAATTATCAAAACCGTTTATAAAAAGACCAGCTGAAATATTCAATATGAAATATTCTGTGCTTATTCACAATGTCTTTGAACATTTTTGCTCGCGTTTGCGCAATTTCACACGCAAATTAACATTGGTTTTTTTCTTCATTTGTTTTATTGTATTTCAGTGACAAAAAATTTCATTTCTGCATTTCAGAATTTCTCCACAAACGTACAATTTATTTTCAGGCCCCACTGCATCCGATACCGCCGATTTCACTGGGTGAAATTTTCACAAGAAAATCGAAAAGTGACCAGACAATTTCGGAACAAAATAAAGTGGACAAAATTCAGGCTACTTTGCTAAATTCGTTGAAAATTATACGCAAATGCGTGGAATTATACGATGATATACCGTATTTTTCTGGCGTCTTTTCCCCGCTATTGGAGCTTCTGCGAAATTTACCTGCGCATCTGTACGTGCATCGTTTGAGATCGGAAGTTGTCAATATGATTGAAAGGTTGATTTGGGGCGATTTTTGGGACATTTTTGACGACAATCTGAAAAATAGAATATGTTGAAATTGGACCATTTGAGATTTATGCTCTGATTTGTTTTTTAAATAAAGTTTGTTTGTTTGTATGCCGCGCGCGCGTTTATTTTCCCACAGTACACAATTGTTTCCATCCATCCACATACACTGAATTTTTCACATTTATCTACACAGATTATCATCGCTGTGCGCCGAGCGCGCGGCACTTTTGGCGCCGCTGAAATCCTCAAAGGGCGCCAAAATTAGCGCCAAATTCAATGTGGCGCCAGGCGGCGACACCGAAGGCACTGTGGCTGGCGCCATGGCGCCGGCATCGAATGTGCCCCATATTGAAATGTACGAGCCTAGGGTGGAGAGTGGATTTGACCCGGAGAGAAAGAAGGTTCTGTTTGGTTTGGTGTTGTTTTTTGAGGGATAAATTTCTGTCTGTTTTCCACTTTTTGTCACTTGTCCAGTTGCGAGTTGCAATGCCCTGTCAAATGTCAAATGTCATGGAAAGTGTCAAAAGTCATGTCTAATACACTGTAAAATGGCTTATGTCATGCAAAGTGTCAAAAGTTATTAAAATCCCTGCAAAATGTCAAATGCCATGCAAAGTGTCAAAATTCACGTAAAATGTCCTGTAAAATGACAAAAAATTAAAAATTTAAACCGCTCGTTTGCCATATTATCAGGAATTTTACACGACTTTTGACACTTAGCATGACATTTGCCATTTTACAGGGTCTGAGTCTGGCTCCTGAATACTTTATTTTATTGTTCTCTCGCAGCACAAAACGAAAGGCGAAAGGGCCAAACTGAGTGCAAAATTGAAACGAGAAAAACGCGGTGCCATGAGAGAATTGCGTAGAGATGCTGAGTTTTTGGCACGGCGCCAGCACGATTCCAGTCAGAAATTGGATTCTGAAAGAAAATTGAAGACCAAAAAATTGATGCATTCGCTGAAAAATCAGGAGGCAGATTTCAAGGCAGTTCAAAAAGAGAAAAATAAATTGAAGAAGAAATTTGGATAGTGATTGTGGATTTTTGAATTTTTTTGTTGATTTTATTAAATTTATTTTGGAGACGTATATTGACATTTTTATTTTTGTTGAACCGATCATTGTGTTGAAACATAATTCTTGCTGATTGACCGTGAATAAAATTCGAGTTGATTTATCGACATCTTCCAGTTTAATCTCGTACATTTTTGTCCATTTATCAAAGATGCCTTTCATACAGCATCATACCATATAGTTTTACGCATTTCCACGTTTTCCGCCCTCAATAATTACATCGATAATTTTCGCGGAATGTTTTTTGCAGCGATTGAGAAAGTAAAAATGGCGTCATCTTCGCCTGGTCTGGCCACGACCGACGATCCAGATGAGTTTGACCAGGTGCGCAATTGGATTTGCCCGATTTGTCGGGCAGCTCGTCTTTTAAACTGCGATTTAGTTGCTTTAAAAAAAGGGAAAATTTTGAAAAAGAACTTGTGAACCCCTTGGAGGAGTTGGTATTGTCCGCTGATAGCACTCTGTAGGGGCACTGGAATTTATGATATTCTACTGTATTACCTCGAAGTACCCCCATGGGGGTTAATCATTTCGCCAGCAAAATTTGAGGGGTTAATTCGTCAGAAATTTTCGTACGGATCGCAGCAAATAGTAGGCATTTGCGTACCCAAAGCATGTAATAAATGTGTCCAGACAGGATATATTTTAGGGGGGGCTCCCCCCGTTCGCCGGCCCCCGTAAACAAGCAGCCCCCCCCCGCTCAAAAATCCTGGATACGTCCCTGGGCATGTGCATTTCTACGCGGAAGTTCGTTTTAGTAAAACTGCTAGTATCAAATCAATGTGACGACATCACTGGGGGCATTTTGCCAACTTTTCTAATTTTTCATTTTGTTTTCAGGAAATCCGCGTAACCAGCGATTCTTCTCTTATGGCGCCAACGCCAAACACTGACGGCGACGCCATTTTAACTGAAGCTACGAAACTGCGATGCGATTTGCATAGATTTCGAGGTAATGTAGACGCTTGTCACCAGGACAGCGAAAAACAATTAAGGGATATTGAGAGATTGGAAGAAAGGGTCCGTTTTTATTTTTATTTTGTTTGTATGTGACTAAAGTGAAGGGTTAGGACTTGGTAAGGGGCGAAAAGCCGTAATAATTGGTAAAATTTGGTGGAACAGACTTGTCAAATTTGTATTGGGGCGGGGGGTTGTGAAGCTTATCTAGTTGACAAATTTAATTGACGAAAATTCAAATTTTGGAAAATACTTTTATAAAGTTGATTTTATTCTTTAAACAATGCAATTATTTGTGACTTATTTATTTGGGCGTTTCGACAACGTGTCTGGCAAAAATTCATGATTTTTCAGTTTCGACCCGCATAATCACGAACCCTGTAAAATGTTACATAAATTGTAGTCAAGAAGTCTTCTTTAGCACTTTACCGAGCATTTTGCATGGCATTTAACAAATATTACTTGACATGTTACACTTGACACGAAATTTCACAGAGTTCAGTACCGGCCCATTGTTTCGTTAAGACTGGTCAGCATTTTAAATCAAAATTTCTTATTAACATCGATTTTCTCAGGTAAAAGAGATGAGAAATCAATCGATACAAGCCAGGGATTCCAGTTTTGCCACTGCCAATACAACTTTTGGTGGGCAAATTGATGCGTCAAATTTTGCTAATTTTATGGATGACACTACGGATTCTGCAAATTTTGCTGGCACTGGGCCAAGTGTGAAATTTTTTAGTCAGAACGACACAAATTTGTCAGTGGTTGAATTGGAGTTGGATAATGAAAAACATAGGTTTGTTTTGGGGTGTTTAATTTTTGAAACTTATACGATTGCTAGGACTATAGAGTGGCACTTAATTTACAGTAAAATGCTCAAAGCAAAGAGAAGTTTTTCATTTTGAATGACGCCTGAAAGCGTACACGATTTTATGATATCTCGAATTCTCGACAATACATTTACTCGCATCCATTTTTTTAAATTTTTGTTAACCAAACAATTTTTAGATCCGCTAATTTGGAAACGCGAATTTCACATTTGGAAGACAATTTGAGGACTGCGTTGAGTGCAAATGCGTCACTTAGTGCGGAATTGAATAATGCAAAACAAATGTACAAGAGGGACCAGCAATATATGAAGCAGCAGGAAAGGGTTTTCAAGGAGAAAATGGGGGTCAGTTTTTTTGCACTCGAATTTTTCCCGCCTTTTCGAGATTGCTGTGCTAAATAAAACGTGATTGGGGTGTGGTGTCCGATCAATTTTTTCGATAATGGTCTATAATTAAAGGTTGTGAAATTATGGAGGTAACTCGATTTTCGAAACATTTTCCTGAGGAGGGTACCCGCTTGTATTTGTATAGTAAATAATTTCTGTCACCCTCAAACAATGAATGTGGAATTTTTAAAAATATAGTTTGTGAAATTCCCATATAAATTTACCACTAGTTACATTATTTGATATTTTTAAAATAATTATTATTTGATTTTAATTTTTCAGGAATTAAAACGCACTTTCACGCTGGACCACACGCTATTATTGCGTCTGTGGAACTCGATACAACATATTCGCCGAAACCAAGACGAACTAAAACACGGCACGAACAGAGATTTGACCAGATTCCATTCTACCATAACCCAAGCCAGGGTTACTGTAGATGGCGTGATTAGGAGAAGCGATTTGTTGAAGGTGACCCATGCGTTCGAAAATAGTCCTCAGGTGGGCGGGGCTTGTGGAACATGTTGTAGGTAGATTTTGTTCTATTTTCGTAGTCTTTGATTGGCGCTAAAGCACACTATTTAGTTGACACCCCCAGTGTCAACTGGTTTTCATGTCAATCCAGGTTTTAATTGACACCGCTGTCAACTGGTTTTCATTTCAATTCAGATTTTAGTTGACAGGATTGCACACGGTATTCAGTTGCATGCACATGTCACAATGTTCATTTTTTCACTGAAATTTGTATGTGGTACTACGACGGGTCAACTAAGATCTGAAACAGATGCGAACCAGTTAACAGCACTGTCAAGTATAGCATATAGCCCCATTTGAACTATATAAATATATCAACCCCTCCACAGCTGCGCCAGTGCCTGCGTCGCATAATGTCCGAGCGAAATCTCACGCCCAATTCACACTTGGACGAATTGCTACATGCCGTAATGCAATCGGTCGAAAAGTACACGGATTCCAACGGAGACCAGTTCGCGGAGTTCACCGGAGTTCCCTACGCGGAGAGTCTCCATTATGAGGAGGAGAAACGAGAGTGGGAACGGAGAATTGCTGAGTTGACTGACAAATCTGCCGATGGCAATGCTAAGTTGACTGATTTGGAGGCTGCTGTGGCCAGATTGGCTGCCATCGTTGCTGACAGGCCGGGTTGGTGGATTGGTGTTTTTTATTTTTTATTGAACTCATTTTTGGTGTCTTCATTTAAGGGTTTTGTGATTAGGGTTCAGGATCTGCAGTGTACCTAGAGACAGGTTTCGATTTGCGGAGGTTTTTTTCGAAGACATCGTAGTTTTTGAAAAATGCTGGCAATTTTACATCATCAATATCGACAACGAAGTCTTATATTCCGAAACCTAATTATCACAGAAGAATTCATTTTAACTTCTAAATTCAAATAGATAAACAAGTGCATATAAATAACATAAGTTTGCCCACTTGCAGGCCGCCGTTCCCTATCCCCCAGTCACATGCGCACTCGTTCCATAAGTCCGGCTGGTGGCAGCGAAAATGTTCGCGCCATTAGACACGCCTTGATTCAGTACAAACACGATTTGGATGTAAGTGGGAGATTTTTGAAGAATATTTTGGCAAAGCGGGAAACGCAGTCATTAAAAATATTTGCTAATTTAGTCACCCTGTTTGATACATTTTAGTTTACTAAGGTATACAAAATAGTTATACAAAGGTCTACCAACCACAGGGGAAGTAATTTGAGGGATTTCATCTTTGTTTACCCAGCTTACGGGGGAGGTTTTCGAGGGGGAACTTATTCGAGCCATTTCGCGTAAGCGTGAAGCGTTTAGCGTAAGCCATTTCAACAATTTTCAATGTGAGATTTCTATTATTTATTTTCCAAATAATACTGTTAATCAATCTGCAGCCAATTTTTGATATAAAAAACGAAAAATAGATCCACTTTCAGGCGGCGGACAAGCAACGAGATCGCATGCGCGCAGAGCTGGAAAATCTGAGAACGGCTCTCACGAAGGCGGAGCTTAGCGCGGAAACGGCCAATGGGAGAGCGAATGAAATTGAAGCTGTTAAATTGCGATTGGAGAATAGTTTGAAGGTGTGGCCTGAAAAGGCGGAGTCAATGGTCAATGATGAAAGGTGCGCTTTTGAGATTCATCTTCGGTCATTTCCGCATCCGTAGCGGTGCCATAAAGGTAAGCGAAGTCACATGCGATCAGTCAGGTGGCAACTTTGGCAACATTTTTCTCATACATTTACTGTCACTTCACTATTTCTCACTGCCTTTCTGACCACTTCGTTAAATACTGAGGAAATATTCTTAACAAAGTAATGCCTGCAGGCGTTGAATCGTACTTTATTTTTTTGATTGTCTTATGTATTTTTACCCTCTCAAATTTCGTTGGGTTCGAAGAAATCAATTTGGATGCGTCTCAAATGTAGAAAATGTTCCCGTGAAATTTTTTTATCATTTCCTGGGGATTATGGTGGTTCATTTTTACTGACCTTATGCCAGTCTCGAACACTAGGTGTATAGTAGAGGGTTAAATGTCATGTGAAATGTCATACAGATTTGTCAAATATCATGCAAAATGTCAAAAGTTCAGAAATAAAACATTTTCCACGTCCTGATTTACATCTTTGACAGTCTTACGTTCCTCCTTACAGGGTGCGGGACTGCCCCTTGGTGGAACAGACCCTAAAATATTTTCCAATTTTCCAAAGTTCAATTTGACAGTTACAATTCAATGCAAAAACCTACAACCAAAGTCTTGCAAAGGTTTTTCGACTGATTGTCGAAATGTTATCAAATCAAACAATTGAGGCGTCCAATTCTAAAAGTCTACAATTCCAAAATATGAAAATTTTGAGTTAGGCCCGGAAACGTCATCTGGGGCTACTCCCGCACATTTTTCATAATTTTCCATATATTTTTTGACCTCATATGCCCATATGGCAAAGTGCCAAATTTGACATTTTTCTGAAAAATGCAAAAAATTTGAGCAAGAAGTCGACAAGTCCACTTAGTTTTTGGGCTAAAAGTCGACAAGTCCACCTTCTGCAGCCTTTTTTATGGGAAAAAACGCATGAAATGTGATAAGTCCATCATGGACACCGATTTCTAAAAGTCGACAATTCCAGAAATTTCCCATAAGGCAGGGGCAGCGCGAGTGGGAACAAAAATGTTGTCGAGTGCAAGAAGTCGACAAGTCCATTTCCCTCCCAAAAACAGTTTTGTTCTGTCCGATTAGAATTTTATAGACACCCAATTTTAAACAAATACGTTGAGAGCAGGGGCTGAAAATTTGACACTTTATTGTTAACATTTGGAGCAATGTTGAGCATGAGAGAGCCCCATTGGACACGCACCATGGACCTGGAATTGGAAATGAAACTTAAAATTTACTTAAAATAAGATTTACTCAAAATCGCATTTTGTGGACTTGTCGATTTTTAGAATTAGACGCGTCAATTGGATGAAGAAATCGAATGTGAATACTGAATAAACATATTCTCCAGGGGTAGGAAAGGGGGGGGGGTTACCCACCCCCAAACCGCCCAGCTATCTTTCTATCCCGGACAGTGGCGTAACCAGGATTTTTGAGGGGGCGGATTGTTTACGGAGCCTGGCGAACGGGGGGGGGGGCGGCGCCCCCCTAAAATTGGACCCCTGTAGAAGGGAATTTGCGCCATGGCGCTGGCGCCATTCGTAGGCGCCGCGTCATGGCGCCATTGGCGCCACAGACCGATGTAAAAATGTATGTATTTCACGTACAAATACAGCGGCATGGATACAATTGAGTGCATTATCACGCAGCTGCCGCCCCCCCGCCCCCCCCCCCCTGGCAATGCCACTGATCCCGGAGGCAAAATTTTGGGTTACTATCCCCTAACCCCCCCCCCCCCCCAAAAATCGGCCAGCTATCTATCTATCTGGAGCGAGTTTTGAGAAACACGACCCCAATTTTCGCTCAAAATCGCTATTTTTCATACCTTTTTATAGATTTTCACCTCCAAAATAACTAGTTCGCGTCTAACTGCCTATTTTTGATTATTTTTGGTACTATAATATATAATGTGCTTATATACCCATTTTTAGCCATTTTCGCTTACTTTTAGCAAATGTTCTCCTTTTTCTTCCTTCATGCCTATAAAATAAACCCCCGCGAACCCCCCTCCCCAACCCCCCCCCCCAGAAAATTTTTCAGCTATCTATCCCTCCGGAGGAGCGATTTCCTATCTATCCAACCCCCCAGAGGGTCGAAATCTAGGATACCCCTGTATCCTCCCATTTCGACCCATGCTTTTAAAATACATAAAATAAAAGTATTGAGGCACATAAAATACATTAATCTTGAAAACCCCTTTTAAAAACAGGCGTCGCCATGAAGCCAGGCTCTCAACGTTAGAAAATCAAATCGACTCATTACGTTCCCAGTTGGCAGAGCGCCAGAATTCTTTGGACGCTGCAAAATTGGAGCTGGAACGTCTGAAAGCGGACAATGAACAGTTGCAAAGGAATAATGATAAAATTGAGAGAGAACTGACTGAAGGTTCGTGTGGATTTTGGGCAAACGTCTCCTATTTATATGACGCAAAGTGATTCGAGCACCTGATGCCTGTCCCGAGTAGGGTTGGAAAAAACGTTTTTTTTCAACTCCGTGTTTTAAAAAAACATACAACGTTTTTTTTAAACAAAAAACGTTTTTTTTTAAAGCTCCCAGATATGACCTTGTGTCAACAGGTATATCAGACAGTGGCAATACTGTTATTACTGTGATGTTATATATGACCATATAATGGCTGTGGAGCCATGGGATAGCATTACAAGTGGTGATTTGTGTCAAAAATATCCATTTTTTGTCGACACGTTCGTATATTGCCTTATAGTCGAATGTTTGTTACTTCAGGTTTGGCGTTTGGCATGGTTTGGCACGATCAAACAAGGTTATAATTATAAAAGGAAGGTTGTTACTTTGGGAGTGAAGTTACACACTGTGGAGGTACATGGAAGCACATTACCTCCATATTATATACTACATCAACATATGACGGCTTATTAACCCATGGCAGCACATAGAAATGGATGCTTTGACACTAAAAATGCCATAAAAGCAATGAAAACAACCACCAATGTCAATTTGTGTGTGAAATTGCGCGCAAAAATTTTGCAAAATACCTAGTGCTTAGTACTACAAATTTCGACCGATGTTTTTTTAAAAAACAACATTTCGGACGTCATGTTTTCGTATGAAAAAATGTTGTTTTTCTTTGAAAACGTTTTAAAAAAACATCGGCCAACTCTAGTCCCGAGCCCTGTAAAGTGTAAAGTCAATATCTAGTGTCATACAAATTTGTCAATTGTCATGCAATGTGTCAAAATGTGAGTCAAATTTTTTGTTTTAATTGACATTTTACTTGACATTTGACAATTGGCTTTACATTTTATAGGGTGCAGGACAGCCTCCTGGTCACCTAATATATTGGCCAGGTAGCCCTCCCCGGTGCACAAGTAAATGCCCGCCCGGTGCACAAGTACGGGCACTTTACTTGGGCACCGGCCGTACTTGGGCGCCGGGTATTACAACTTGTGCACCGGCCCAACTTGGGTACCGGGTTTACTTGGGCACCGGTCCTGCGCCATTGGAGACCCCTGTATTGAACCACCGCCCATCCCTAGAATTTTTCTCACCCATCTACCCCCCTTTGACGAAATTTACGTTCTATCTGGAACTCCGCGTAAGTGCGAATCTTCAAAGCCCCGTTTTCATTAAAATTTTCCGCCGTTTTTCACCGCAGAATCTCGCAAGCGGCAATCAATGGAGCAGAAATGGTCGCGCGCAACCGATGATCTTTCCGCTCGCGAAATGGAACTGCGCGATTTCCGCGACAGATGCGCGGAATTTTCCGAGAAATTGGACCAAATGTTGACGGAAAATCGCGGGTTGCAAAATGAAAGGGACGATTTCGCGAGGCAGGCGGAAAGTTGGTCGTGTTTGCTTGGGTCTGTGCGAAATTGAGCTTGCAAAATGATATCTGCGGGCGAAAGCTTGCATTGTAAAAGTTTTTATGTGCGTTTCAGAGTTTTGTTCCATCAACTTATGCAATAAATTTTGCAGTTGATTATGCATTTTGTAAAATCGATATTGTATTTCGAGACTGTATCATATAATGTTGTCAGAATTTTTGTGTGAGATCAACGCTAAATTTTACATTTAATTGACCGTGACCATAAAATCTATAACCATTTAAACTTTCAAAACATAAAATTTATACATATTTCCCTCACAGATTCAACGAAATCTCAAGCTGAATTACACGATCAAGTTGAAAACTTGCAAAATCAGCTGGAAAAATTGAAAGAAAAATACGATGCTGCAACTGGTTCAGTGCATCAACTCACGGAAACGGTTCGTGGGTTTGCATGTGCAAATTGACATGCATCTGCAGATGTGAGATCTGGGCCACTCCATATTAGCCTGCAAAAATTTACTGTATGATGTAAAATGTCATGCAAAGATATGTAAAATGCCCGATGTTTCCTTGGCAAATGTCAATTCAATTGACAAAATCACCAGTTATTCTTAAAACCTAACAGCAGTTCCTTACAAAAGCATTGCCGCTAAAATCATCATAAAAAATGAAAATCTCGCAGAACCGCCAACTCTCAGCAGAAATGCAATCTCGAATAAACGAACTAACCTTGCTGCAAGACGAAAGTTCGGAGCAGAGTCAAAATGCCAGAAGGGCCCTCTCCCAATTGGAAGAAGCCAAGAATACAATTGAAACACTGGAAAAGCGGGTTCAAAGTGGTCAGGGAGAGGTGGAACAAGAGAAGCATTTCAGTGAACAACTTAGGGCAGAATGGAGCAACAAATTGGATGGTAAGTGTCTTTTTCTGTACTTTTGTGTATCCTCGAACTTTCTCTTCAAAAATAAGACATTTTTAAACAAGTTTTTTGTCGCTCAACTATTCACTGACTCAGGGGTATTTTAGATTTCCGCCCTCCGGCGGGTTGGATAGATAGCAAATCGCTCCTCCGGAGGGATAGATAGCTGAAAATGTTTCTGGGGCGGAGGGGGGGGGGGGGTTCGCGGGGGTTCAATATATAGGCATAGAAGGGGGGGAAAAATTTTTCTGAATGAAACACTCCATCATGACGTCATCGTTAATAAAATAAAAATAATTCCAGCAAAAAAGAAAAAACATGACGGGAAAAAACATTTCTCGTTTGTACGCGACTCCGCCTTTTTATTTTTAAAAATATTTTTCTTTTTGTGAAAGTGCGTACATAAGTATCCAGCTCGCGCGTTATCGACCAAGACATAAATATATAAGGACATATAGTACTAAAAATAGCTGAAAATAGGCAGTTAGACGCATGAACTAGTTATTTTGGAGGTGAAAATCTATATATAGGTATGAAAAATAGCGATTTTGAGCGAAAAATGGGGTATAGTTTCTCAAAAATCGCTCCAGATAGCTGGCCGATTTGGGGGGGGGGGGGTTAGGGGATGGTAGCCCAAAATTTTGCCTCCGGGATAGATAGATAGCTGCCCCCCCCCCAACCCCTGCACTGACTAGCACGTTCACCGACCTCTTTAAATGAAAAACAACTGGACGGAACACGCATTCCATCTTTGAGCGCATTATATATTTTTACCCTCCCAAATTTCACGGGTTCAAAGAAATACCTGTGTATTTCACTGTGGCCAGAATAATATTCTTGATTTAAGTAATTTTCATTGCAATTAAATTTCATTTTCATAGTGCCCGCTGTGTTGTCAGTGAAGTATACGGAAATAAGTTTATTATTAAATTTGCCAAAAAATTATGCGCCACACCATTTATTTATTTTTTCCTGATGTTTTCATGATTTTTCAGAATCACAGAAGCAGGTGCAAAAATTGTGGGACAGTTTTACAAAAGCTCAAAATGAACGGAAAGCTATCGAGGATGAATGTTCTAGGTTGCGAGAGGAAAATTCCATTGTTCAAACGCAAATGGATCAGGTGACTTTTGCTTCCTATTTACGATTTTTTCTGCACTTTTTTTATTGTATCATTTTTCATAAAAATGAAATGATCAGGGCATCTGAAACTTCGCAAGATGAATTTTTATCGATTGTGTTTATCGTTTTACCACTGTTTACCGAAAACATTTAGCAGTTTACCGAAAAATGTCTACGTAGCTCAGTTTTCCGAATATTGTTTAGAAAAATGTGGGCATTTATATTTTTGCGGTTTACCGTATGTTGCTTACAGCTGACTCCTGCGAACATATAAAAATGTGAAAATAATTGTCTCTCATGAAGTTATATTTTTGTTATAGCACCGTGTGCTTTTATATATCACGAGTTTTGAAGCTTTTTAAATTTGTTTAATAAACCTTTCTAGTTGCAAGAAACTTTGTTCGAAGCCAGATCAAATGCGGAACACTTCGAACAAGAAAAGACGAGACTCCATGAAAAAATTACCGAAATTTTCAGCCAATTCAGGAGGACCGATCAAATTTTTGGTTTGTTAAAAAACCCCGTTTTTTTGTTGTAAATTGCACAAAATTAAATTCATTTTTCTCTCCAAAATTCAGGATCGCAAGAATTCGACTTGGCCGATGGCGGATTTGATTCAATTTCCCAATTATTAGACTCGTTGAGACTTCAGTTGGATGCGGCGATCAGAGACAAGGTAAGACAAATTTGACCTAGGGCAACAGAAATTACGCATTTAGTGGATCGATTTTTCCATCTTTTCAAGTGTCAAAATCAATAGTAAAAATTAATCTAAAACTTACAACATCGACATTAAGTTTCAATCAAGAATATGATTAACGACCCCCCCCCCCTCAACAGAACGAAGCAATCTTGGCCAAGCGCCAAATACATTCCGAATTGTCCGATGCGAGGCGCCTGCACAAAACCACCGAAAACGACCTCCATACAACGGAATCTAGACTAGTTTCAATAGAGGAAACTAAATCTGCACTGGAAAATCGTTTTTCAAATGTGCAAAAAACTGTGCAAATGCAATTGGATGAAATCAGGGCGAGCAAAGACGAAGTTCGCGTTTTGAAAGGAAAATTAAAACATTTGGAGGTTCAAGGCGGCGCCAAGGATGCGAAAATTAAGCAACTTTTGGTTTGTGAGGTTTTTTTAAAGAATTTTTGGGCAGTAAAAGTGTGAGTGGTAAATTAAGTGAAGTGGTAGCTTATGTGATGATTAAGTTTGTAAATGCCCTTTAGAAGCTTATTCTTCGCATGATTTGCCATATATTGCTTAACTTGTCAAGTTGACACCTTCCACTTTCCTTACCAGTAGTCATTTGCGCGTTTGGGTTCAGGGGGAACTCCCAGACTCTGTAAAATGGCCTGTAAAATGTCAAATGTCATGCGAAGCGCCAGAACTCATTTTAAATGCCCCGAAAAAGGACAAATAAGTTTTGTGTCAATTTGTCAATTTTGTCATTTGACACTTTACAGCGCATTTTACAGGCTTTGGTAGTGTGGCACCAGTACGGTTCGAACGATATGACTTTTCGATATCGATATTCGATATTCGATATTTTTAGACTGAAACTCGATATTCGATATCGATACGATATGGAACCTCGATATCGATATTCGATATATAAAAATGGTCGATATTCGATATTTTCGATATTCGATATTGCAATTTGCTTTTGGTATAGCAAGGCAAATTTCAAGCGGCATATTGTATTTTCATGTGGTTGCACACAGCATGGTATCACCTCTTTATTGAAATGTGAATGGTACAAGTGATTTTAAAAAGGTTTACATTAGTCAAAAGTAGAAAACGTAAGAAAAACATGATGAATCAAAGTGTATCAGGCAAACAACAATTGGTACAGTTCATACTTATAACCAAATTGCTTAATGCATGTTGCAAAAAATACCATATCAGCATTTTCAGGCTTCAAATTTAGCACTCCAACAAAAATGACATTATAAATATTGTACTTTTACTCATAAAATCAAATACTATAAGTAAATCAGATCAATCATAAATATCTCAAAATGAAAATAACACTTTAATTAGGGACACAATACAGGTTCGATATATCGAAAAAATGGTCGATATTCGATATCGATATTCAATATTTTTTCAAAAATTTCTATATCGATATTCGATATTTTTTCAAAATTTTCGATATCGATATTCGATATTCGATATTGAAAAATGGTCGATATCCGATATTCGATATTCGATACGATATATCGTTTGAACCCTAGGCACCGGGTCCCACAAAAATTTAAACACACTCTAAATCTACAAACAACAAATTCCAGGAATCCGACACTCGTGTGCGGGCGGAATTAGACCAGTTACGCTACCAAATGTCGTCATTATTAGAAAGTGAAGAAATGGTCACAGCGGAAAAAGCCCAAGCTTTACTAGATGTACAGCAGTTGACTGAGGAAAGGGACAATGTGAAACGAATGTTGGAACAAGTCAGGATGGAGTGCAAGGTTTGCGAGGTTTTTTTGAAGGCTCTGGTTACGGTAGCTTGTAAAAAAATTTGCATATGTAAAACGGAATGTGCATGCGTAGATCGCCGCCTAAATTTATTCACTGATAAATGTGAACCCCTGGATAGGGTTCAGACGGGTCCACGGTGCCAGTAAATGGTTCGGGAAATTTCCGGGACCGAAGTAGTCCCGGTCCCGACTCGGTCCCGAAAAAAAGCCTGTCCCGATCCCTGTCCAGATAGAAAAATGTCTGGTCCCTGCCTGAAAAACTGGTCCTGTTCGAAACTTACTCCTGGAGCACATTTATCGTTGATCAACGTTTTACCACGAAGCGTGTGGACACAATTACCCCAAAATCTTACAGGCTGCACAAACAGCCAAATCCGAGTGTGTGACCCGCTTGAAATCTATGGAGGAGGAGTTATCTGACCTTCGCTTAGAGTTGGACAGAACAAAAAGGACCCTGGATGCCAAGGTGATTTTTATTTATTTTTCATTTAGGATATTTCACCAGTTGATTTTTTCTTTTCGACTTAATTGGGTGTGCTACTCTATTTGCATGTGTAAATGGAAAATGTGGAAATTGCTCGTCTTCAGGGGTCTCCAATGAGGGGGATTTTTCTCCTTTTTCTTCCTTCTACACCCTGAAAAAGCCTATATATATCGAACCCCCGTAACCCCCCCCCCAACTCCACCCCTATTTTTTCCATCTATCTTCTATCCCGGAGGGTCAAAATCTAGCAGACCCATTCTCGTCTTCTATTACCACCATTGGCCGCTCAATAATTTACCATGATTGGTCTACGTCATTTGAGTACGAGTGTAGCTAACGCATTCGATTTACCCGCATGCTATAATTAGGGCATTACCCTTTTTTCAATTTGCTCATGTAAATCGATGTGCACATTCGGATGCCGACCTACTAAAATGCTCGTTTGGTAACCAAGTTTCAAATTAATGCAAAGGTTTATTTTTTGCCTTTCAGTCATCCGAGGGGGCGGAGCTTCGCGCGCGATTGTCTCACAAAACTGAGGCGGATAGTTTGATGTCGAAATTGCGTTCGGAAAATGATAAACTCAGTGCGGAACTGGCCGAAAGTAATGCCGCTCAGTTGAGGTATATTTCCGTTATTATCGAGCACGCATTGTGTAAAATGTTACCATAATTTGATGAATGAAGTCATATGATAAATTTTACAAATGGTATTTTACCATTGTGAAGACAGTGTAAAAATTATAAAAATATTTGTTTTAGAGCAAAATGTGCAGAAGGACGTTTACTTAAAAAAAATTATTCAGTCAAAACGCCAAATAGGTAATTACTTTTCTCAGAATAGAAACGCAAACTTTTACAATAAAAATACAAATAAAATATATACCGTATTTCCTCGAAATACCCCCCGGGGGTGATTGTTTCATAGTGCTTCCGAGAAGGGGGGGGGGGGTTAAACGAGGGGGGGGGGTATTCGAGGGGGGTTATTATTTCGCCAGAAATTTTTTCAAATCTTAGTACAAAATCGTTGTTTGTGATGTGCGTTGGGGTAGAGAAATGCATCTATAACTGACATGTATAGACTCCTGTAGACTAATATTAGTACGTAGATGGTATAAACAGTGTTCTAACGTGATTCCGACATTGTTTTAACGTGTGTTCTGCACTACGCAGAACACAAATTGCAGTATTTGTCATGTACGTTCTCTTTACACTCAATCTGGGGGGATTGTTTCATAGTGGTCTCGAGAGGGGGGGGGGGTGTATTTCGAGGGGGGAGGTGATTGTTTCATAGTGGTCTCGAGAGGGGGGGGTATTTCGAGCAAATACGGTATAAAAGCTTACCACAACCATCCCAAAATAGAATTTTTCCAAAAATAGAACTTCACGTTTCAGACTACGCAGTGCCCTAGGCATCAAAGAAAAGGAACTTTCCGAATCTGAATATGAATTAGAAGAATTTCGAACCAATGCCATTTCATTGGAAGCAGATCTGGCTTCTGCTCGGGCCAAATGCAAAGAAAGGGAGGGAAATGTCAAGGTTTTGGAACAAGTGAGACATTTCTTCATTTGATTTGGGCTAATTGGGATGTGGAAAATCGATTTCAATTTTGATATTTCGATTGATTGGGACGGTGCCTGTGATGACGGCTGCCATATAAATTTACTGTTTTATACCTATTGAATTGGCGCCGCGCCAGGAAAACGAATTTCACCCCGTTTTTTTAAATGGCCATAAAACGTATGTGCTGAAACCTATACCTATTGAATTGGCGCCGCGCCAGGAAAACGAATTTACCCCGTTTTTTTAATGGCCAAAAAACGTATGTGTTGAAACCGGGGATGGTCCGGCCGTAAAGTAAACCCGGCCGTAAAGTAGAGGATGCCACTTTAGGCCGGGCATCATTACGGTAGAGTTGTCGTAAGTACTGAACTTTTTTCAAAGTACACGTAAACGTAAAGTATTTTATTTTTAGTCACACCTGAGTACAGAAAACGTAAAGTAAATTTTTTTTTCTAATTTTACGCTGTGTAAACGGTGAGTAAACGTAGATATCTGTAAATACTCGTTTTCTGTACTCGCGTACTTTCAAAAAGTACGCGAGTAAGTGAGTACCGGTATTTTTTCGGGAGGAAACGTAAACGTATTTACGCAGCACTCGAGTATACGTATTTATCGAGTAAACGTAAATACGTTTGTACAACTATGCATTACGGCCGGATTTACTTTACGGCCGGGTTTACTTTACGGCCGGGTTTACTTTACGGCCGGGTTTACTTTACGGCCGAGATCTCGCCGCTGAAACCTACCCCAAAATTTCGCAGACAGTTAGCTCGCTGCGCGCGCAGCTAGCTGAGCTCAGTTCGAATGAACACGCGCATTTGAGGGAGTTGTCCGAACTGCGGAAAAGTGTGGAACGACTTTCTGCGGAACTCAAAGGTTCGATATTATATTTCTATATTTTATTATTATGGTGCTTTATCACGCTATGATATTTTTCCGCCTAAATGTGGTGCTTTAATCAACATTTTTTCCGTCAAAAATGCAAAAAATAGCTGGGCAAAACACGTGTTTGCATTGTTTGCTTCATTATGTTGAGTTCTTTTTAAATATCTTGAAAATATCATCAAAAAACGTTCGCAGCTGCACAGCAACAATGCGATGATTTGCGAGCGACCGTGCAGCGGTTGCAGCGCGAGCGAAGGACGATGCACAGCAAAATCGAGGCTGTGAGCACACGATTTTTGTATTTTGTATTTTTTTAGTTTGTAGCGTAGATTCCAGTCACTTAGTTAGAATACAGACCTCTTTAAATTATACACTGCGTGCGCATGTAATTATTTATTGTTTTCACTGGCTGCATGCCAATGATGCTGTAAAGACATTTTACATTTATTTTAAAATTTCATTCGAAATTATACAACAATTGCAAGCATTGGCTCGTTTCCAACGTTAACAGTGCATGCAGTGTAACATATCACCCCAGTACACAATATATATCTGTAAAATAACCCTCGCAGTTGGAAAAGCACCAATCAATTTTGCAATCTGAACTGTCGAAAACTTCAAACGACCGGGCCGCAATCGACAGGGGTTTCTCCCAATTGGAAGAGGAAAATCGGGACAAAACAGAAACACATTCACGAATTGACTGCCCAGGTGCGTAAACAACTTTCCCCGACAAGTTTTTATCGGGTCACCCGATTTATTGTGAGAGGAATTATACGCTGTCCGATTGCCAGTCAGAATTAGATTCAGTCATGTATTGAAGGTGGGAAACTTTACCGGTAAAAAACCGTACCGTTTACTGCTATTCCTTTTACCGGTAATTTATGTAACGGTATGGCACGCATACAGCCATACCGTTGTCCATACCGTTTGCGTATCCCATAAAAATCCCAAAAGTCAAACAGGAAAAAATTTTCACAGCCAACATTCGGTTTGCCCGATAAATCGGGCTCACTGAAAAATATATAAAAAAACTCATTAATTCTCAGATCGCCGATTTGGAACACGAACACGCGCGAAGATTATTGGAATTGTCTAAGAGCACCGGGGGCGCCAGGCAGCAGAGTGCAGCCATGGGCATCGAAGTGGCTAATGTGGGTGGAAATTTTTTTTCGAATTTGATTTTTTTTATCTTTAAAAAATGGTAGATACGTTTTGAGGCTGTTTAAGCTTTGTTTTTTTCTAGATGCCTATCTAGGTACATTTTTAACATCTACTGTTTCTACGATCAAGCTAAATATTTCACTAAAGACGGTGTATAAAATGTTGTGTCGTAATTTGCAATTCATTTGGCACACAAATCCCATGTTTTGCATTATGAATGGCATGCGATGTTTGACTTCTATTCATTTCGTTATCAAACATAAAAATCCAATTTTAAAACTTCAATTTTTTATTTTTTCCGCAGGTGCGCCGTCAACTGGCATCGGAACGGGCGGATTTCGAACGGCGTCTGAGTCAAATGAAATCTGAACTTTCAGATTTGAGAACCAAATTGCACCTGGAGCAAAACCGCAGAGTGGATTATTTGAAGAGATTAAATGCCAGCGACCGGGGAATTCATGAACAGCATCAGTGGGTTTTTTGTTTGTTTGAAATTTTGGACCAGTTCGATACAAAACGTTATGTTTATGATTCGAATTTCAAATTCCGATTTTTTAAAGTGGATTGGAACATTGCTAAACTCAAATCGAGTTTGAAAAATTGGGGACTTTCATTCCAAAAGTTAACATATCCAGATTTTTCGATTTTTCAAAATCGCGTTTTAAAGTTTGGCGCTGGCCCGGCAGCGCCATGTTTGGGCGACAAAGCTTGCCCTGCACTTTTCAGATATCTCGGACATTTGTCTACAATTTTTGTGTCCCTAAATTTTGTCGGCTGGTAAATATTTTTGGGAGTTTTTGTAAACCACCCAAAATAAGGAGTAAATTTGAAAATTTGAACTTGAAATATAAAAAACTTCCTAACGGTGCATCGCAGGGCAAAACCAATTACACCACTGAGAAGCCCTTTTTGAGAAGTACACAAACCTAAATTTTCATATCTATATTTATACCCGTACTCGATTTATAGAGCAAAATAAATTTGGAAATTCACGTATGCACATTTGGAAATGAAACTTTATTTTGGATATGTGCACTTATGAAATGAAACTCCGGTGGTCCGACATGGATATGTGCACTTACGAAATGAAAGTCCTGTTTTTCATAGGGGATCTGAGATGGATATGTGCACTTTCGATATGAAAATTGTGATTTTTCTGAAAAACGGTACCACTGTATCTCGGGAACGAAATGGACTATAACACTGATTTTTTTTACCAAAATGGGCAGAATTATACGTGCATGTCGAATCCACAGCTAACTCGATTTTTCTGGATTTGGCGCTTGTGAACTTTTGGAACGGAAGTCCCCAATTGTCAGTGCATAGTGAAGTGGCTAAGTGTTTACACAAAGTCAGGATGATCATATAGGAATTAACCAGGGGAGCACCAACATATAACATTTAGTCAGGATGTCGCCTAAAATACATCATCGCATGGCCCGCAAAAAAAAACTTCATTTGCATCTCAATTATTTTGCAAATCTCTTTTTGCGCTCCTTCGGGGGACCCTCTCACAATGCAATTCCCCACCCAGGAATCTGTCGCACTCGCTGAAATCATTCGATCGCGACATTATACTCGGATCGAAAATAGCCCACAGCGCCGTGCCCTATGCAGAATCCGAATTGCAATTCAATGAATTTGATGAAACGGACAGCCGGGCCAAAAGCACCGGCGGCAAGATTAAAACTGTTAAGAGAACTGTGAGGTTAGTGGGAGCTGCGTGTTTAAATCGGAAATGTCTGCATTTGTGTGAGGAAATCGAGTTATTCAGCTATGCAGCTGAATTACCTACGTTTGGTGCACTAGTTTTCAACGAAATATTTTGAAAACTAAAAAATCAGTTGGAAGGCATTACCGTTTACTGGAATGCGATGCCTGGCAACTACAGTTGACAGAAATGAAAAATGTATCATGCAACTCAAACATGGAACTCAAACCCGTTAAAAACTGTTTTTTTTTGTGTTTTCAAAATTTCTGTTATAAACTGAAGGGTGTGCTTCTAAAAGTACCGATCTACAAAAAATCGATTTTGAGATAATCGCGATTGAAAGTTTGGAGCATGCAATACCCATACATGGGTATTGGGTATGGGAATTTTGGGTAAGGGTATTTCGGCCATATTGTTGGGTATCCACATGCATGGGTATAATCATTGATTATACACATATCACTAGCTATATAAAATTTAGGGAATTGTATTTTTGCAGTACAGTACATTTTAAAGGAACAAATTGGTAATAACGTGTAGATCGGTATTTTTTAAAGCACAAAATCAGAAAGCTGTAGATCGGTACTTTTACCCATAATAAAAAAGCACAAAATGATTTTTTGCGCAGCAGGACGCCGATCTGACATCGGTACTTTTAGAAGCACAAAAAAAATGTGCAGATCGGTACATTTAAAAGAACAATTTTGAAAAAAGTGTGTAGATCGGTACTTTTAAAGACACAAAAGCTGAAAAAGCTTGTAGATCGGTACTTTTAAAATTTCAAAAACTGTATTTTGCGATTTTTTTGCTTTTTTCGACCCCCCATATCTCAAAATTGAATTTCGCACCCCCCACATATTATATATATTTTTGAAGCGCATTTTTATGGGGACCCCAAAAATGGTCCTAACTCAAATTTGAAAAATTTGTAGATCGGTACTTTTAGAAGCACACCCTTCGTATGTAGGTAGGTGCATTGATCAATTGTGTTTTCCCCCAAACTAACACACATTTTTTGTACCCAGGACAACTAATCATGCTGTCCGGTCTCTCAACAAACAGCTTGATGACATGTCAGTTTTTTGTCGAATTTTTTTAATTCTGGTGAGTTTTTTAACAATTTTTTTTTTAAATTATCAATTTTTTTCAGAACCGCGGAGCCCCTGGCCTCATCTACTCCGAATAAAAGTGGAGTAAGTTTTGACACGGAGCCCCGCGTTACCCCGAACAGACGTGATTTGTGAGATTTTGCATGGATTTTGTGGGATTTTTTCAGTTTTGAAAAAAGATTTGGTTTGTTTCATCTGAGTAATGTGGTTTTATCGAACGATTAATGTTTATGTATTTTACTGAAAAACATTGACAGATGTAATGTTTAGTTTCAAATGATTCGTATTAGTGTCTTGTGGGTGGTTTCTACAAAACTTGTTAAAAACTTTTTTCGAAACCCGCAATGTTAACGAGTATTTTCAACTGCGCTTGAATCGATTGGGCCTGTGCCTCTGTGCATGTTTACCCGCTGTGCATGTCAGGAGTATTCAAGACTATGACCCTCCAGGGGGTTGGATAGATGGCTAATCGCTCCTCTGGAGGGATAGATAGCTAGAAAAAATTTTTGGGGGGGTTTGGGGGTTCGTGGGGGTTCATTATATAGGCTTTTTCATGATGAGGAAAAAAAGTAGAAAAATCGCTTAAAGTAAATGAAAAATTACTAAAAATGGGTATATAAGCACATATACTACAAGAAATAGCTGAAAATAGACAATAAAACACATGAACTAGTGATTTTGAAGGTGAAAATGTATAAAATGGTATGAAAATGAGCGATTTTGTGTGAAAATTAGGGTCTACATGCACAGCGAGTAAACATGCACAGAGAGCCTCAGTCAATCGATTTACACTCAATTCAGGATTTTTAAGTGAATAGTGTTCAAGCAGAACATTTGAATCATTTGCATTGAAAATGCTCGCTTTTTGCAATTGACCTTAAAATTCAAAATGCTTTATTCAAAAGTCAAGATTTATACGCGTAAATAGATTCACACAGAAAAAGTATTTTTTTAGTTTTGAAGTTTAGAATTGAAGCCGCTCTGGTTACAAAAGTTTTTAATACCGCAATATACTTGTAATACATACTTACGTAAATTTATCGTACATTTATTTTGTGTAGGTGTATGTATTTATCTGTATCTACATCGTTTATCAGTTATCAACTGTTTGATTAGAAGATATGCCTCAAAAATTGACCAACCGTTAAAACTGTCTGTCATCAGCAGTGCCTGTTTGAAAAGTTTTTGGATTTTTTTGTTTAGGTTTTGATTATGTAGATATTGGTGCCGTACACACTAGTTTACCAGCTCAGTAAACTCGGATTTGGTAAACTCATAAATCTCCAATGAATGCATCTGAGTTTACCAGGGGGCAGTCCCAAGCCCTGTAAAGTGTAAAGTAAAGTGTCAAAGTAAAGTCAAATGTAAAGTAAAGTGTCAATCAAAACAAAAAAGAAAAGATTTTATTACTGAACTTTGCATGACAATTGACAGTTTACTTTGCATTTGACTTTACATTTGACACTTTACTCTGCATTTGACTTTACATTTGACGCTTTACTTTACACTTTACAGGGCTTGGGATTGCCACCAGAATGAGTTATTTTATATCTTTGTCAACTGTAGTTGACAGATACCTCATTCTGGCAAACTCAAATGCATTCAATGTCGATTTATGAGTTTACCTAATCCGAGTTTACTGAGCCGGTAAACTAGTGTGTGCCGCACCAATATGTAGGTAGATCGTTTTTTTTAGTTTGAAAATCAATGATCTTCTGTTTGCATATTGGTCTCAATTTTATCTAAACTGATTTGATATGCTGCCTTTTCTTGCCTCTATTTGTATGATTTTTATTTTAGGTTCAAACCTTGGCATTTATCCAAAAAAACATTGCCAGTCCATGACTCTGGTCATTTTTGTCTGTATTTAATTTAGGATTTGATGTATGTATTTGTGTAGGTTGTAAAGTGTAGTGGTTGTCAAATGAAATGAAATTATTGTTATCCCTTAACATGTCTATAAATTGTTCAAGTGGTCTTATCTTGCCTCAGTATTTATCTAACTATTAATTTTGAATTTTCAAGTTTAAATAAACTACACTTTTCTTGAAAAACACTTGAAATTGAAAGACAAAAGTACACGTGAGTAAATAGGTATGTCTGAAATCGAAAATCTCGCGGGCACGCTGAACACCCTTGTGCACGAATTTTTCGCCCCATGCACGAGCAATGAAAGGAAGCATCACTTAGGTCAGTCTGAAATTAGTGGTCACTTTTTTGTGGTCGGCTTTGTCAAGTAACAAGTAAAGTGACAGTAGGTGTGTGACTGTGGGAATTTTTATTTTTTATTTCATTTATAAATACTAACAGTGCCTGAGTGTTTCCCGGTCGTTTATTTTTTTATTTTTTGCTTGGGGTCGAATTTCCGCCAGTTGACGTTGTGGCTACTGCTAAGTACTAGTTTGTCTGTCAACTGGAAAGTCTGCAGGTGCTCCCTAACTCTGCAGAGTGTCCGTAAAGTGTCCGGAGCTGCGATGTTGTCATTTTAGACTTTACAGGATTGGGTACCAGAACCCTGTAAAGTGTGAAATGTCGGAAAAATTTTTCTCACACACTTAACTGTCATTTCAATTGACATTTTATTGATAGTGGACTTCTAGATAGCGGGAACATAGCGTTTTTTACCGCAGATTCTGAATTCAGTGAGTTCACAAAGTCAATTTCCTGCCTGCCAGTGTGCCTGTTTTTACTGGAGGAACACATTTCTGCTAGCGATGAAATTATACAAATGTTCGCGCTGCATTGTCTTGAAGTTGGTTTTTAAATTTCACGTTCGAAAAAAATTTCTCGGTATGTTTTGGGGTGTAGAAACAGCCCTCTGAAACTCAAAATTGTAACTGTTTTTACGGATAAAATTAAACTTAAAAATTTGTATTTGTAACTTTTCAGTGCCACTTTACTCAGCATTGGAACGCTGCCAAGTGCGTTGACAATGACACGGTTTTGCGCGTTTTATTATCAACTGCGAAACGAGCATCTGTTAGCAGCGTGGCCAGGAAATTCGGCTGTGTGCTGGCACTTTTTTCGGCGCGGGAATGGCCGAACGCCTTTGTTACTTCTGTCAGAGTTTTTGCAGAGGTTTGAACTTTGATTTAAATATTCAGTAACATACCCCATTTTTCGGATAATCCCCCGCTGAGAAAAAAATGCCTCCCTCGAATATGCCGGCACCTCTTAGAGCACGTGAACCAAATATATGTATGTAAAAAAGCACATTTCATGTACTTAGAAATGGGAAGGAACGTGGGGGGTATTGAGATGCATTGGGGGCCGTTCCCAGACCCTGTAAAAACTGTTAAATGTTAAATGTCATGCAAAGTTTTCAAAGTCATGTAAGATAAAATGATAAATGTCAAACCTCAAATGCCCTTCTCCCGAATACTGCACCCTGAAATTTCATTGGCGAAACACGTTTTTTATCTAATCTGTGAATAAATCATTTCAGGATCTCACAACGAACGCCGAAATTTCGCTAAAAATTCTGGGAACGCTTGTTCAAGAATTTTCAGTAGCTGGCCGAGCGAGAAAAATCACTATGAAAAATAATCCAGCAATTTTTGGCAGCATTAATTCAGTCATTTCTGATGCGTTGAGTTGGATTTTGCCTAAATTCAATGGTTGGTTTTGTCGCAATTTTCAAAGTGAAATTGGGAAATTTCGGGGATGTACCGGCCGCAAAGTAAACCCGGCCGTAAAGTAGAGGGTGCTACTTTAGGCCGGGCATCATTACGGCAGAGTTATTAAAAGTACTGAACTTTTTTCAAAGTAAACGTAAACTATTTTATTTTTAGTCACACCTGAGTACAGAAAACGTAAAGTAAATTTTTTCTACTTTTACGCTGTGTAAAAGGTGGCTACCGTATTACCTCGAAATACCCCCAGGGGGTTTATTATTTCGCCAGCAAAATTTGAGGGGGATAATTCGAGGGGGGGTCTATTATTTCGCCAGAAATTATCGGAAATTCCCCATACGCAGACGTAGAAAAATCGAACAATTACATAGATGTATATGTGTTTATAGGCATATATAACTGTATACCGTATTACCTCGAAATACCCCCATGGGGGTTTATTATTTCGCCAGCAAAATTTGAGGGGGGGTTTATTCGAGGGGGGTCTTATTATTTCGTCAGAAATTAGCGTAAGGATCGTCGTAAATAGTAGGCATTTGCATGCACAAAACAGGTAATAAATGTGTCCAAACAAGATATATTTGGACATAAAAACGTAGATTAGCTACACAAACATGTCCATGTGTAGCTGCAATACAGATAAACAGTAATATACATAATGTACATTGCATACATGACGTATTTATTATGTACATGATGTACATCATTCCGAAGGGGGGGTATTTCGAGGGGGGGGGGGTTAATTATTTCCCCAGCCGATTTTGAGGGGGGGTTAATTCGAGGGGAGGGTTAATTCAAGGGGGGTGATAATTCGAGGTAATACGGTATACACAAAAACCCTTCCCTAACGTCACTTAACCATCAGTTTTAACGTGTGTTCTGCATTGTACAGATCACAAACTGCGGTATTTGTCATGTACGTTCATGTTACACTCAATTTTAGGGGGGGGGGTATTTCGAGGGGGGGGGGGGTTATTATTTCCTCATTCGAAATTTAGGGGGGGTATTTCGAGGGGGTAAATTCAAGGGGGGGGGGGTTAATTCGAGGTAATACGGTAAACGTAAATATCTGTAAATACTCGGGAAAGCGTAAAAGTAAGAAATTTTTCGATTTTGTACCTAGGAAAACGTGAAAATGAGTATAGGTGAAAGCGAGAGTCGTCGCTATCCCTACCCATCGCGAATTCTATAATTTCCGCTGTTATTTTACGCTATTTTTTCAGCCGTTTATATTCGTGTGAGTGATTTTTTGCTTTTTATGCACTCAAAAAGATGTTCTCAATTTCGTTTTTTGTACTCGCGTACTTCCAAAAAGTACGCGAGTGAGTACCGGTATTTTTTTTCGGGAAGAAACGTAAACGTATTTACGCATCACTCGAGTATACGTATTTATAGAGTAAACGTAAATACATTTTAACAACTATGCATTACGGCCGGATTTACTTCACGGCCGGGTTTACTTTACAGCCGAGATCTAATTGATTAATTAATTAGTGAACTTTAACTTAATGTGTGCACTATTTGCACATGTGTAGTTATTTATTTATATGTGTGTATTAATGGAACTTTTTATTACCCCCTACATTTGCATAGTTCACACCTGCCAGCCAATTATGCAAAAAATAATTACAAAATAAGTAATGATTGATTGATTATCTATTCCAGAATTGGCGCTACAATGTCAAAGCGCAACCAACAATGATTTGCAAACTCAAAATTCAAACGGCATCAACAGAGAATTATTTGTTTGCTGTAATGCACTGATGGAAATGCATTTTAGCAGCGGTGGGAAATCTGCCATTGTGAGCGATGTTGCCCAGTTGGCTGCTGAGATTTTGATTAATCATAGTTGCACAGACTTCCATACTAGTGGTCGGTTTATAAAGTGTTGATCATATATATTGGGGGTTAAAAGTTCCATATTTCTGGAATAAAGTTCCATATCTGGAAGAAGAGGCAGTGAGGTGTGCTCACTAGTTAAACGTACACACATGCCGATTTGCAGATAACTTGGGCCTCTCGTTCAAGACTTATAGGCATTTGAAAACGAATTATGTGCAAATTGGCATGTGCGTATTTACACTCAACCAATAAGTATACATCACAGATTTTTGTTGCAGATGTGAAACTTCATTCCGGCATTATGAAACTTTTTCACTTCTTTTTTGTCGGCGAAAAATACAGTGTAAACGCGGCTTACCTGGTTTTTTTTTCAGAGAGCGCTTTGGAATTTCTGCTGAGTCTCAGCCGAAATGCTTCAAAACAAGATGGCGATTTTATTTTTGCCGTTGTTACAAAGTTGTGTGAACAGTCCACTATTCTCCCATGGTGTGTTTATTCTTAAAATCTTTATCTGATCTGCTCTGGAATTGTACTAAAAATCGGCTTTTCAATAGTTTTGTACACCGTGTAAGTCCGGTAGTGGTGCAGTAGATTTGCACATCTACCGGTACTCCACAACCGGTAATAAATTTTTACGGTAAATCCTCACGTTTGCCGGTAATAATCAGTCTAGCACGGTAAATGTTCCTAAATACTCAGTCAGTATTTTTTTTGGAAACTTTTAAATTATTTTAAATAACTTTAAAAAAATACTTTTAGAATTTCCCGAAATAAATTTAGGCTGTCCACTCGGCAGTTTTGCGAGATCTTGCGCTGTGTAGCCGCTTTTGGTTTACAACTCAATTTGCAGCACACTGGAATAGTACTTAACAGAGTTCTTGAAATGATGAACCAGGTATTTTTCCGTCATTTTTTTCTAAATTCCCATTGTGATTGTGAATTGAAGAAATTGAATTTCTCCATTGAAGATACCGTGCTTGACATTGTGGTGAAACGAGATAGTGCGGAAATTTGAAAATGCAGCTTTTCAATAAATTGATTTTTTTTCTACGAGAAGCTGGCGCGTCGCGATAAATGTGGGATAATATAGTATTTACATTTAACATTATTTACACTTATTTTAAAAACACAGCATATTGAAAAAATACCGAGGTTAAAAAACACCCCAGGTTTTCCAACCAGAAAATTGCCACTTACTTCCAATATCCCGTTGTTATTGTTCGCAGGCGCCCAATCAAATGTCAATTTTCCGCCTATGCCACGATTTTTGGCAGCCGATTTTGCAGCAAATTGTCGAGAGCAAATCATTAAATCAAAATGAAATCGATTCACTTTTAATGCAGCTGAGCGAATGCCTTTTGAATAGCTTGGGGAAATTTTGGACGGAAAATCGCAACTTTGGGAGTGAAAATGATGAACTTTGTGAGGACAGTGATTCTGATGATGATGTGAGTTTTTCAAATTCAATTAGGCAAAATTGTAAAATGTAAAGTCTATGCTAGAACGAAATTACACAAAATGGAATCAATTATGATGGCCGCTCACTCCCTTCTCAAATTTTGATGAATTATTGTTGGTGTTAGTGATGGATTGACGCCATGGCGTTGGCGCCATTTAAGGGCGACGAAGGGCCGGTGCGATGGCGCTGTTTTTTTCTGGCGCACATGGCGCCTGGCGCCGTGCTTGATGCCATTGGACCTTGGCGTCCTTTTTCTGTGGTGCCTCTCCTAAAATGGCGCCACAATGACGCCAACACCGTTTGGTGAGTGTTGTAAAAACGATAAAAAAATTTAAAAATGAGTGCGTCGAAAAGTGCTTAAGTAGACAATCTCCAGTTCAAATACAAATTTCTCTCTCAAATCAAAAATCCATGTTTAACATTGAACATTTCACAGGAAAATTCGACAACGCTTTCTACCCGTTTGCCGCAATCAATTTGCACCACGCTCTATCTCTGTTTGAGATTGTTCTCTACCAATGTTGCGCGAGATTTTGGCGCGAAATTTTACAATGACGCCATAATTTCGCTGGAAAAATTGGACAAAAATGGCCTTGATTGCCAGGGTAAAGTGGTGCTGACAGTTTGCGAAGCGTTTGGCATGTCTGGAAACTTCGATGATGAACCAGATGTGCAATTTCTGATGCAGTAAGTGACGAGTAGATGACGCGAGCTGCCGATTTACATCGATTTATTTGCACGTGCAAATTAGAGATTTGGGCCTTTGTTCACTCACCAAGGCCATTCCAAGTCTCCCATTTGCATATACCGTATTTCTTATAATGGAAGAGCGCCGTTCTATTTTTTTGTCAACTTTTTACCTACCGTTCTATTGGAGGCTGCCGTTCTATTTTTTCACCAATATTTTTCCCACATTTTTCATCTGAACATGGCGTTTTTAGTGAAAAATGAACGACATTTTAATATCAGAGCATGAATTCAAACAAAACCAAATGTGAAAGCAACCCTAAATTATAGGTCTGAACAACTTAGATGTCCTCACCACCCATTGTTGTGTTTTGGCACTCTTCCAACGTAATTTCTACCTGCCGTTCTATTGGAAGGCTGCCGTTCTATTGTTTTCATGAGTGCAAAAACGTGCCAAAACCTGCCGTTCTATTGGAGGTATGCCGTTCTATTAGGGAAATACGGTAATTATGTTTATCCATTTGCACCGGCAGCTCGCGTATCAGTAAAACGAAATTTAAAAAAGTCACCCATAATATTTTCAGATTGGCAGCTGCTGTAGATTCAGTGGAAATCAATGAATCCACGTAAGTTTTTGTGTTTTATTTTTTTACACGCGTGCTTATTTACTGTATTACCTGGAAATACCCCCAATGGGTTTATTATTTCGCCAGCAACATTTGAGGATGGGAGTAATTCGAGGGGGGTCTATTATTTTGCCAGAAATTTTGAAATTCCACATACTCAGACGTAGAGAAATGCTTTTAGCGAAAAAATTTAGGGGGGGGGGTAATTCGAGGTAATATGGTACATGTTTTCATGACATGTTTTACAACTTTAGTTATCAGCTTAAAATTTACTCAAGTCATCTGCTTGGAAGGTTGATACCCAATTTTTTCAGTTGGCTCCAATGTTCCAATTGTTTAAACGCACACATTGGCGCCATTGTCTGTTTGTACGCAAAAACACAAAAATATGGTGAACACAATGATTTGGCTTCGACTTTGGTGGGGAAAATTTTTGACGGTGCAGTGAGAAGAATTTCGGACCGGAGTTCCAGTGATCTTTGCAAAGTGGGCGGAGCTAAATCGCTGCACGGCATTTTGGGACAGGTCGGATTTTAAAAAAATGTAATTTTCCATCAAAAACCCTGGAACTGGAACTAATCCCCAGTAGCGTTCGAAAAATCTCTGGGAGATTTATAAAAAAATATTAGAAGAAATAAATTTTTAAAGATTTTTCACATTTGTGGCACTACAGCCAATTCAAGTGCCGTGCAAACATGTCATGAGCGAAATTTGAATGAAACTGATCCCAGTCAATCCTTACGCCATAAATTGAGTTCGACAAATTTATGGAAAAATTCTGGCTAATCAAATTTTAATTTTGGCTTCCTCTTTCAGGTTCGGCCCCAAAATTTCATAATCGCCAGGCAATCGTTTAAACAATTGTGCACGTTGGCAACGTACCAAAATGACTGCGCCATAGAAAATGGCGCTGGCGCCAGCAGTTGGCGGTGTGCGATCAGATTGAGTTTGGCGCTGTATTTGGCTACTCCACGGGATAATGCCATGCATATTGAACAAGAGGAAAAGCTCATTTTGCAGGAATTGTTGCGTTGTAATGTTGAGGTTGGAAACGTAATTATTCGATTATTTGTTTGTATTATGGTAGCAGACTCTTGTGAAAGGTTTTGAAAGTTTTTTCCAGATGCGATCGATTGTAATTTTTTTTTGTCAAAATGGTATTATCATTTTTTCTTCATTTTGCAGCCGCTTATGTTAGCTTTACACTGTGCAACTCCTAATGAAGGAACAGTTGCAGTGTTCCGCAATAGCATTTGTTGCAATTTTATCTTGGCACTCACCCAAAAGTTGTTCGGTTGGTTGGGGATAAATTATTTATGTATTCCATGAAAAAAAGTACGATTTTCGGTCCCAATTTCAGGCGAGCCCAACAAAGTCCGACATTCGTGTTTTTCGTCACTAAAACCGCTACCAAACGCTTTGTTATCATCTTTGGCGCGCTTTTGTAATGACGTCACATTCAGAATATCATTTGGACCGATTCTACCAATTCTCTTGCAATTATTGCACGCGTTATTCGCGTGTTATCACAGCCAGTTGGGTGTGGAGTTCGCTAAAAACGCAGTTGACACGATTGTGAAATTGGCCGCTTGCCAAGGTTTGTCACTTTGTTGTGTTGGTGGTAATTTTTTAGCGTAGAAGTAATTAATAGTAATCAACTGTTGCATTTTGGGCACTCCGAAATTTTCGCGTGTGATGACCATCTCTTGCAGTAGTGACGTTTTAATTAATACCCGTTGCCAGTTGTGCACTGTATAACATGGAATTTGTAGTCATAAAAATTGGTTAAATGCCAGGTAAAATGATAAATCACAGTAAAATGATAAATCTCAACATACACCTTTTTACATGACATTAGCTGAATCTGTGTGGCATTTTACATGGTATTTTGTATGTTGTGGGACTGGCACTTGATTCACGTGGATTTCTTTAAAAACATCGAGAGACACTTCTAAAAGTGTCAAAAAGATATTAGATTGCAAATTACAGACACGCACGTTTCCAGTGCCGCAGTTATATCTCTGTTGGAACTGTGCCAAACGATTATTTGCACTGGGGGACATAACTTCACCAGCTGCACACCGGAGCTGCTTCACGTAGCACTGACCGATGTGAAGAGAATATGTACTGAGGTTCGATTTTGAAAAGTGTACTCCTGTTTTGAAAATGTTTATCGTATTACCCCCCGTGAAGTTAACCGGAGTTAACCCCCCGTGAATTATACCCACTCGAAATACCGGCACCGGTTCTATGTCGGAAAAAAGGACCCGGCGCTTTCACATATAAATTCATTATACAATTCAAAATATTACCTACCGCTTATCCTCAAATAAGTCCCATCCTTTGAAAAACTCCCTCCTCTGGAAGCTGATCAACATGAATATTAGGGAATTTTGTTACTAAATACACTTAGTGCAGCTACAATGGCGGCAAATGTTCTTGAAAATCCTGATGTAAAAATAAAGCCACCACTTTATTAACTCCACAGTCAAAAACTGTGACGAAATAATAACTCCCGTGGTACTTCTTTGAGCATTCATTTGCTGTCGGCATTTTTATAGAAGCAACCCAGAATATTGAAGAATTTTTTGCACCACCCTGTACATTTAAGAGCATTTTTTGCAGGCTCAAAATCCAAGCGATTGGTCCGAATGTCGCATGCAATTGGTCACATTTCTGTTATCGTGCGTGGAAAATCGTTGGCGCTATTTTTCGCCCCAAAATAATCTCATCGAAGGGAACAAATTCGCCGAAAACATGCAAGCGTCAAACGCCATGTTTTTTGACGCCAAAACTGCGGAACTTGAGGGGGAGAAGGGTATGAAATTGATTAGTGAGAGAGCGCAGCAGGTGAGCAGGTGTCAATTTTTTAAGTGGATAAGTCACGTCGTTAGTGCCATGTCAAGTGACAAGTTACTTTAAGTTACCTTTATTTAACTTATCTACGAATCTACTTGTAACTTTACTAACAACTTATAACTTTTTACCTCATTTCTTGTCACTCGTAGAAATGACGTGGTAAACTTTTGTGTTGTTCCCTCAATGCTTTTATTCAAATTTTTTTATTTTAAACATTTCCTCCAGCTGTGCTCCATTTTGGAGTGTTTTGGCGAGCTTCTGGTGCGTGAAAGTGAACCTGGAATTGCCAGACACATTGTAAATGGTTTGATAAAGTTAAACGACAAATTTGCTTTGTTCCAAAAGGTGTGTGCATTGTTTATCTGTGAATTTTTTTAAATGAAATACGCGTTTTTAATTGAAATTAGTTTGCGATTTTATACTTTTCGAAGCACAAATTATAGCGGACGGTGCTTTTGTAAAAAAACAACATTTTTCACACTCAAAAAACCAAAGAGTTACCGTATTACCTCGAATTAACCCCCCTTGAATTAACCCCCCTCAAAATGGGCTGGGGAAATAATAAACCCCCATGGGGGTATTTCGAGGTAATACGGTATCTTTACATTGAGTACATTTGATCCTTTAAACATTTCAAATAAATATTTTCACACAGGCGACATTTCAATACCGTCTATCGGACCAATATCTAAGCACATTGTTGTATATTTTGTGCATGCAGCCATACGATTCATTTTGCGATGATCTGCTCAGTTTATTAGTTGCTCTAATTACTTGCACCGGTCAGCCATATTTCCCAAAAGGGAAATTAAAATTGGAGAAGGCATTCAAAACCCAGCCATTAGTTGGATACATGCCAAATGACGAAAGTTTTGTGGATACAGTTTTGGATCGATGGATGCAGTTTGGAAATAGTGCAGCAGATGATGATAAGGTTGCTTATTTTTGTTTGGAACTAGGTGTATCACGGTGTTACAACTTGTTTCATCGGATTTCATTCAATGCATTCACTTTCGTACTTTTCAGGATGCAGTCAAATCTGCACTGTTGCAAGTTTCACTATCGATCAGTGCGGCGCGATAAAGTTTTCCACCCAGAAGAGCTTTATTTTTATAGTGTGATATGATTTTTAACAAAGAAGTTTTGGATTTTTGAAAGTATAAACGAGATATCAGTCAGTGATTTTCACAGAGAAAATTTGTTCCTGCATGAAAGCAATGTGAATATCAACTTCAGACACTGTGAACGTATTCATTTTAGTGTTCAAATGAGGTACACAGCCTCAATCTTGATAAATATTTCGATCATTCCATACATCAATCCCGACTTTTAAACTTTGGCGATCCCCATGGGCACCCAACATTCAGGGTTCTCGAATGGGGGGGGGGGGTCACCCCCCCTCCAAACCGCCCAGCTATCTATCTATCCCGGAGGCTGCTCAGCTATCTATCTATCCCGGAGGCAAAATTTTGGGCTACTGCCCCCCCTAACCCCTCCCCCCCCCCAAATCGCTCAGCTATCTACGTATCTGGAGCGATCTTTGAGAAACTTTACATAATTTTCGCTCAAAATCGCTATTTTTCATACCTTTTTATAGATATTCACCTCCAAAATACTAGTTTTTGTTTCTATTTACCTAATTCCAGCTATTTTAGTACTATATGCTCTTTTTTACCCATTTTGAGCTATTTTACACCTACTTACAGCGATTTTTCTCCCTTTTCTTCCTTCTACACTCTGAAATAGCCTATATATCGAACCACTTCAACCCCCTCATCCCCCCAATTTTTTTCCAGCTATCTATCCCGAAGGCCGCTCAGCTATCTATCCAACCACTCGGATACCCTTGCCAACATTCCATAGTTCAAACTTGAAATTTGTAGTAGTGCTGATGAATGTGTAACGTAATAGCGCAGCGCTATTGAAAGCAAAATATTGAAAGCAAAACATTGAAAGCATAGTAATCAAAGTCTAGTGATGCTTTAGTTGATTACAATTCGCGAATGAAAAAGTAGCAATTCATCAAGTCAGGAAATAATAGTGAGAATAACAGTAAAAGCCAACACCCATGTGCCATTTTGCGCAACCATGTGCATTGCTTATCAAATTCTTTCACAGATATGTTTTGTCTGCCCAAACATTGAGTGGGTGCATGACGCTACATGCAATAGAGGGTCACTCAACAAAGCACAGTACAGCTCCATTATCAGGTACAAGTGTTTCCTTGTGCAAATTGGCATGTTTAGCCAGCAAGGTGCACGTTGCAGCCTTGAGTACGAATGAGTAGCAGTAGTAGCTCTGCTTGCAGTGGTCCATGCAAATGTGCCTCCTGTTCATGTCACTGTGCGTCTGCAGGTTGTGCTCTTTGTACTGCCCATGGGAAGTAGATACTCCATTTTTACAGGTGAACTTCAGTTTGATTGGCCCTGAAATGATGAACGGGTTGTTAGAATGTAAGTAGACAATGTTTGACACAAACTTTGGATTGAATAATATGGGACCAAATAAATGAATTAAGATTTCAATTGAACCTAATGCTGTGGTACCAAATATATGGAACTGGGGGATTTGGGGGTACACCCCCTAACCAATGGAGAAATACAGTATGGTGTCTTACAGTTTACACAAAATTTTGTGTGGCATTACTGATGGATATAGAATGCCACCTGTACCATTGAACAGTATGTCAAATGAAAGATTGAGCAGATTTGAGACCAACTCTTGCAGTAAAGACTAATAAGCAGAGTCATCTAGCACTATGGCACTAGCCCGCTCAAATTGCAGGTGCATATTCATTACATTGATTTGATACTCACGGTATTGCAGCAGTGTTGCCAGGAAACAGCAATCACCGATCCAACTTCCAAATTTCCCAGTGAGTCTTTGTATGAACCTGGTTTACTGCAACTATCGCTTTATTACACAACATGACCACGCATTTTCTGAAACTACATTCTAGGACTATAAAATTAGGATAAATTTGGATATAGATATCAAATGGATAAAAGATTTATGTATATGCCAACATTTTCTTTTTGGATCATGATTAGCCCAGGCAGCATATAGAATGAGGACATGATTTCTTACAGTATCTATTTATATATCCAAAAACACATGTCCCAGGAATTGTGATCAAATCATCTGGCAGGGACTAGTGATGGAATGGCGCCATGGCGCTGGCGCCATTTGAGGGCGCCAAAGGGCGCCGCGCCATGGCGCCATTGGCGCTTGGCGCCCTTTTTCTGTGGCGCCCTTGGCGCCTGGCGCCCACTTTCTGAAAGGCGCCATGGCGCCCTTGGCGCTTGGCGCCCTTTCTCCGTGGCGCCCTTGGCGCCTGGCGCCCTGCCCTAAAAGGGCACCAAAATGGCGCCAGCATGGTTTCAAGGTGAGTGCTGCGTGAATGAATAAAAAAGAAAAAAACGGGTCTGTGAATGATAAAATTCACTGGAAAATAGACAAAGTGGTGTGAGTGGATGTATATGTTTCATCCAATTTTTATCAGATGCGTGTAACGGATCAGAAGCTAAGCATGATAGACCGGTGAACTTGCAAACTCGTAAATCAACGGATTGAAATTATCGGAATTCCGTTGTCGTCCGCTTCAAGAAAACATATATTGGAAAATCTAAACGTATGTGCATTCATTGTTTTGTCGAATGAGAATTTTCAAAGTGTTTGAATTGAATATCACGTGTGAGTACGGTTTTTGCACAAAAGTTTGTTGCTCATTTTTGCTGATTACATCCTGGAGAACATGAATAAAGAAGTGAATGTGCGCACTACAGTGCTGGAGAAGCATTTTTAGCACACGCAGGGTATTCTACTCGCTTTTTTATTCTGGCGCCATTGGCGCCTGGGGCCCTTCTTTTCAATTGGCGCCATGGCGCCCTTGGCGCTTGGCGCCCTCTTTCCGTGGCGCCCTTGGCGCTTGGCGCCCAGTTTTCGAATGGCGCCATGACGCCATTGGCGCCTGGCGCCCTTTTTTCTGGCGCTTTTCCATCACTAGCAGGGACGTAGCCAGGATTTTTGAGCGGGGGGGGGGCGGATTGTATACGGAGCCCAGCGAACGCCCCCCCCCTAAAATTTTACCCCTGTAGTAAGGGAATGGCGCCATGGCGCTGGCGCCATTCATAGGCGCCACGCCATGGCGCCACTGGCGTTGGAGTTGGCGCCAAAACAGCAATATACGTCTGTACTTTACAGCGACATGGACTGGAATAAAGTCCATTTTCACTGGCTTTGAGGCTGCGGAGACCGTGACAAAATCGTCTTCTGGAAGCGCCATTCCTGGTCCATTTTTTGGTCTGGGGGGGGGGCGCCGCCCCCCCCCCCCCGCGCCCCCCTGGCTATGTCCTTGGCTTCTGGGTATGTTCTCCACTGGCTGAAAATGGTAATAGAGTAGCCCTCTTCCAAAAGTTGTTATGTCCAAACTTTTCAAAATTGAGTTTCAAAAAGCCTAGTCAACAAAATGTTTGTCCGGCTACCATATTTCCTCGAAATACCCCCAGGGGGTTTATTGTTTCAGAGTGGAAATTTTGAGGGGGTTATTTCGAGTCGAGGGCTTATTCGAGGGGGGGGGGGGGTTATTTTGTCATTATTCGAAATTTTCATGAAATTCATAGTAAAGAGTACGCTTTTATATACACAAAACAGGTAATCAACATGTCCAAGTAGGGTATATTTGGACATATCAATGTTTATCGCTACACAAACTAGTACATGTGTAGCTGCGATGCAAACTGTGACCAATATATACATAATGTACACTGCACACATCATGTACATAATTCCAGATGGGGGTATTTCGAGGGGGGTATTTTTCCCCCATCCCAAAAACACCTGGGGGTATTCCGGGGGGGGGGTTTATTCAAGGGGGGGGGGGGGGGTGGTAAATCGAGGAAATATAGTAGTTTAGAAAAATGTGGTAGTTTTAGAGTCACTGGTGCCATTACACAAAAATTGTATTATGTGTAGTGGCTGGTTCCATTTCATGAATATGGTATACCCTAAATCCTCGAATAATACCCCAGGGGAGTTATTTTTTCCTCAGACGTCATAGAGGGGGGAGTTATTCAAGGGGGGGAGTTATTCGAGGGGGGGAGTTATTTTTTCGTCGGAAAACTTGGACTTCATTCATTGTATGTTGCAGTCTGTAAACTCATGTAGTTAAGGTATTTTACTGTCCGACGACAATAAAAAGATGTGTATACACTACATACACAAAATGACTCTGCTGTCGCTGCTCTATGCTAATATTCTTTTGTATTTTTGCGTTGTATTGTTTGAATCCACAGGGGGGCGTTATTCAACGAGGGGGGAGTTATTCAAGGGGGGAGTTATTTTTTCCTCACCTCGCAAACAGGGGGAGTTATTCAAGGGGGGAGTTATTCGAGGGGGGGGGTCTTATTCGAGGATTTGCGGTAAATATAAATAAATAATGGTGTCACAATCTGTCAAAATCTGTGAAAACAGGCACAAAGTTCAATAAAGCAGATTTTGAATGTTGAATTTGTGTATGGCTGACATTTGTAGCAAACCCAGTACATGTAATTATAAGCATCTGCTGGTCGTTCCCAGAGTGTCCTGTCACTTGTGACTTGTGTTTCATTCAAGTAACCTTCATCCTTTGTGTACCATGCAAAGTTATCATAGTTGGTTGCTCCAGGGCCTGTCCTGATTTTGTGGCAAAGTTATTTATTGGTAGATGTTCAGTCAGTAAATGATTTGCTTTCAAATGTGTATGTCATATTTTTTCAAATTTATTTTTATAATTATGGTAATTTTTAAACAATAAGAGCTCAAGATGACTTCTCTTGCGACCTTGAACAGTGTATTGTGTATTTGACCACTGGAATTTTCATATTTTCCGTTGAGGACATGAGCCCAATTTAACATGACTGTCATGACTTGAAATTTACCGTAATACTGCAATACATAAAGAAAAGTATATAATGCTGTTTTTGTCATAAAAGCTATGGAAAACACCCTGAGACATTTCCAGGTGATTTCACAAAATAACATTGTTGGTGGGGCCAGTCCCACCAGCAGTGTGTTGTTACTAGCCTGTACAAATATATTATTAAATTTTTTAACTGAATCACTGAAGTAAAATTTTCATTTTCCAACATTGGCACTGTGCTTACTAGTATAGAACACCACCCAGATTGGGAAACTAATAAAACTGTCTAGGACACATTTGAGTTTACCAGAATGAGTATACCTAATCAGCCAACTACTGTTGATGACCAAAAGTCAAATGGGGACTTCCGTTCCAAAAGTTCACAAGCGCCAAATCCAGAAAAATCGAGTTAGCTGTGGATTCGACATCCACGTATAATTCTGCCCATTTTGGTAAAAAAATCAGTGTTATAGTCCATTTCATTTCCGAGATACAGTGGTACCGTTTTTCAGAAAAATCACAATTTTCATATCGAAAGTGCACATATCCATCTCAGATCCCCTATGAAAAACAGAACTTTCACTTCGTAAATGCACATATCCATGGCGGACCACCGGAGTTTCATTTCATATGTGCACATATCCAAAAAAACGTTTCATTTCCAAAAGTGCACGCGTGCTCCGGATCGCTCGCGAAGAGCCGGCCGGATTTCCCATACAAAATAAAGTTTCATTTCCAAATGTGCATACGTGAATTTCCAAATTTATTTTCCTCTATAAATCGAGTACGGGTATAAATATAGATCTGAAAATTTAGGTTTGTGTACTTCTCAAAAAGGGCTTCTCAGTGGTGTAATTGGTTTTGCCCTGCGATGCATCGTTAGGAAGTTATTTACATTTCAAGTTCAAATTTTCAAATTTACTCCTTATTTTGGGTGGTTTACAAAATATGACATAACTCCCAAAATATTTACCAGCCAACAAAATTGAGGGACACAAAAATTGTAGACAAGTGTCCGTGTGCTGACCGTGGCAAGATGGATGGATAAAGAAATACAGAGATTTGATAATTAGGCTCATATTTGTCCATTTACCTATTTGCACTGTTTTACATTTCATGCACTATATTAATTTACCATGCAAATTATATTTCCTGCACTATATTATTTATCCATGGAGAATATTCAATTAGGAAAGTGTATTATGAGTTATTGATATGTTTATGTGGAATATTTAGGTTAAAAGGACAGATAAGTTATGATTAGGTTTATGAATATGAAATTAGGCTCATTAAACTCGCCGTAATTTTCTGATTATTATTATATCTACATTTACATGGTTTACTTGCAATTTAGGAAAGTCAAATCTTGTAAATATTTATGTGCTACGTACTTACTTAGGCCAGCGTCCTAATAGAGAAATAGTGCCCTGTGTGCAACTAGCATTTACGGTACGTAGATAAACAAGCCCTTCACGTAGGCATAATTATAACCCAGCTCACTACTTTATACAGGGGTGGGCATCTTCAGTTACCGCTGGAAAAACGCGATAGCTTGAGCTACGGTTGAGCTATCACAATGAAATTTTAACACAATAGAGTAGACTCCATAGGACACCTATTCTGAAGTTTGCAACCCAAACGGCCACATTTTGGGTGAGTTGTGGAACACACAGTTTTTAGTGTAATTTTGTGACTTGGCATCACCCATAGGATAAATCGAGGATGGCATTTTAGGGGGGGGGGGGTCACCGGTCTTTGGTGTCGTCCCATTCTGTCGTACATTGGCCGATTTTGATGCCCTTTGAGTATGTTGGGGTTTGGGTTCGGGGGGTACCACAAATGCTTTTTTTTCTCGAATAGTCCCCCCGTCCCGAGATAACGGTCACAAAACGGTCACAAGATAAGTCACAAAATCACACTAAAAACTGTGTTCCACAACTCACCCAAAATGTTGCCGTTTGGGTTGCAAACTTCAGAATAGGTGTCCTATGGAGACTACTCTATTGTGTTAAAATTTCATTGTGATAGCTCAACCGTAGTTCAAGCTATCGCGTTTTTCAGCGGTAACTGAAGATGCCCACCCCTGTATTATATTTACTTTGACATTTATAGTAAATACCCTGCTCAAATTAAATATGTTATATTGACCCTGCTCAATTAATATACCCATTTACCTCGAATAAGTCCCAATTTGCCAATCATCAAATATACATTTCAGAAAGTGATTATTATTGTATCGAATATGTCCTGCTTTACTTACGTCATTAGGAACATTTACACTACTACTTGCAATCTCCAAACTCTAGTTTATTAGTTTCAAAGTGCATCAATGTTTTCTGACAAATTGAAACAGATTATTAAATCGGCCGAGTTTGCTGACTTTGCGCCTCACAAGATTAATAGTTTTTCTATTAGCCCAATTTGTACCTGGTATTTCTTTACCATAATTGTTTGAATGTGTGCACGCGTAGAATAAGCCAACTGTTTCGACTAGATGTGTCTTATTATTGCATTTATGTCTTATTTGTGCATTTGAATTTAGGAAATTACTGTAGCTATGTTTTATACATAATTTTCGTGTCTTAGTTACTTTGGAAGTTTTTACTTCAGTCTTATGACCCAGTCCCGACCCAGAAAATAAGCTAGCGATAGAAACTTCGACTAGGAAGCTCGCTAGGCTTTGCGCTTTTGTATCAAGCTGTATCTGATCGAAATAAAGTACCTAAAACAATCTCGAAATCCCCTTTCAACACGCAACCACGAAATAAACTCAACTTGGCTGTCGACAAGTGGATGTTCGGCTACAACGGGAAATCAACCACTCTAAAGGCCGTTTCTCACTACGGTCTTGGAGTTGCCGGATTCGGTGGTAGAAGACGCTGACTTCGGTGGCTTCATCACATGGCGCAGAGAGCAGGGTGATTGCATGACATTGTGCTATCACCAAGTCACGGGTCGGAACGGACATTGTGCGGCAGTTGGCAGAACTTCAAAAGTCCTGCTGAACATCAATTGGCCTTGGCTGAGCGTTGGCTGTTGATTTGCAGACAGCATTGTGCCAAAGTCACGGCACTCCTGTCTACATCTTGGGAGCGGTTCTACGCTCATGCGGGGAGGACACTGGAGTTCTGACAGACCTGTCAGGATTTCAGGCAGCTTTCACCAGTGTTCTGGCAAGGTGCTAGACGCTGGGCGGCACCGGCATTTGACAAGGAGTCATTGTCGGACGGTGGTCAAACTTTCGCTGGACGCTCCTGGACATCCGGACGCCAGTGACCGCTCGCACGTCCTTCCTATGCCAAGGGAGGGTGACCTGACGGAGACAGGATCGCCACAGAGCCACGCTAGTCAAAGGGATGTTTTTGGGCATTCGCGGAGGTCCCTCGCTCCACTGGGTTAGGGTGGACTCATACCTCGGAAGTGCAAAAGTAGGGGTATCAGTGTACAAAGGGCTGTAGCTGACAGAGGGCTGTAGCTGACAGAGAGTGGATTTGAAAACCAAGTATTAGGATACTTGGTAGCGTGTAGGGGCTTTGCGGAGCTCCCATCAAATATACACGCTGTACCTGCTCGGTACCATCAGATCAGACAGCACAAAAGTGCCAGAATTCTGCATTGCACAGGCGCAATTGCAGAGCAGTGTACAGAAACACTGCCCAGAATCAGAGAGTGCACCAGAGTGCACAGAAACGTGTCACAGGTGACACAGCAAGCACAGTAGTGCGCACAGCGGCACAGGAGCCGCTCAGGAAGCAAGTGGCCGGCGTGGTCACGGGGCACACAGGTGTGCCAGAAAGAGCGCCAGAGCGCTCAGAAAGAGTGTGTACAGACCTTCGGGCGCACACTAGTGTGTACGGACCCTCTTTGGGCGCACACTGCTGGGCAAAGAATTGTCCAAGTGGATTTGACCGGTGTGTTGAAGTCAACGTGTGTAAACAATCACGTCAGGGGCTTTAGGAACACACCTGGTGCCAGTGCAGTAAAGGTCAACGCGTGAGAACACGTCAGGGGCCTGTAGGACTGCATTGGTATTGTGTGTGGCACAACAAATCCGTGGTGCACAGAGAAGTGCACAAGAAGTCACAAGCGTCACAGGCGACACACTATAAAGAGAAACAGTGAAAGAAAAGTTCATCAGCAAAAATGGTGCCTTCACCGACAGGGCATATCAGGAAGACCCTGGGCCCAGCAAAGCACAGGGTGGAAAACAGATTGCAAAGAGAATATGTAAAATATAACCCGGAACTATATGTGGAGGCATCAAAGGATGAGAAGAGAACAGAAATGAGAACAGTGATTGAGGCTTCAGAAATGGATACAGAGATGGAGCCTGAACAGCCACCACTACAAATCCAAGCGTTCCTGGATACAGGATCCCAGGGAACGTATATGTCAGAGAAAGTGGCCAAGAAACTCAATTTGAAGAGTACAGGTGAACACCACATCCAGGTGTACACATTCGGAAATGAAAAGCCACACTATAAAGTGGTACAGCAAGTGGAATTCAGAATGCGGCTCAGGAATGGCCAGAAAGTTGATATGGTGGCTGATGTGGTCCCGACGTTGACCACAGAACAAGTCAAAGTGCCTGTGTCAGAACAGGACGAAAAATACCTGCAGAAGTACTTCCCAGATGAGAGTTACTTTGCAGACAGAATTCCCAAGGGAAAAGGGACAGAGTGCATGTTCAAGCCAGATATTATTGTGGGCTTGAATTATTTCTGGGACTTGATGTCCAGAAACACCAGCACCACCAGACTTCCATCAGGATTATATGTAATTCCATCGGAATTGGGATTACTGATGGGAGGTGGACAGCTGACAAGCAACAGAAATCAATGGACCACGGATGGCGCATATCCAATGGTAGTCAATACAATTGTGCATCAAATTCAGAGAGAGAAGTGGTACGAGGAAGCACCGTTGTCAATTGCTCCTGTACCAAATGTCAAAGATATGGACAGACTGGATACCATTGGTATAATGGACCAGCCAGACCTTGTCGAGGATGATGAGGCCATAAAGCAATTCAATGAGAGTGTACAGAGAAACCCAGATGGGCAGTACTCTGTAAAGTTCATGTACAAGCCGAATTTGCATGAACTCCCAGACAACAAAGCAATGGCGTTCAAGAGGTTCAGGTACCTCACCAACAGGCTCAAGAGAGACCCAGAATTATTGGAGAAAATTCAGGCAATTATGAAAGCACAAGAGGAGCAAGGGGTGATTGAGAAAGTGCAAGAGGATATTATGGATGGCAGAAAGTTCCATATTTTGCCTCATCAACCAGTGATAATGCCAGAGAAAACTACCACAAAGGTCAGAGAGGTATATGATGCCTCAGCAAAACCGCCAGGCATGCCGAGCTTGAATGAGTGCATGTACCGTCGTCCAGTGATACTACCACAGCTGGTAGGGATGCTGATGCGATTCCGATTACATGGAATTGCACTGGTCGCAGACATAGAGAAAGCATTTCTGCAGATCAGTCTGCAGGACAATGACAGAGATGTGACAAGATTTCTGTGGTACAAGGATCCCACAAAACCATCCATGGAGGACAATATTCAGATTTACAGATTTGCCAGAGTACCATTTGGCATAATCTGCAGCCCAGCGCTGCTGGCGCTGACAGTCAGATATCATCTGAATCAAACTGGCACAGAAAATGCAAAGTTGATTGATGAAAATCTGTATGTGGATAATTTGATCCTCAGTGTGGATACAGAGCAGAAAGCAATTGAATTGTACCAGGAATCCAAAGTGCTGTTCACAGAGGCACAGATGAATCTGAGAGAGTGGAACAGCAACAACAAGAACTTTACTTGGCAATTGGCAGAGTCAGATATAGCCAAGGAAATTGTCACAACAGTTCTAGGAATGAAATGGGACACAGAGAGCAACCAAATGTGGCTGAAAACACCAAAGACAGTTCAGCAATCACAATTATCAGAAACTGACCAGAAAATCAAACTTCCCACGAAAAGGACAGTTGCAAAGGTGACTGCGGGATGTTTTGATCCAATGGGACTCGTCAGTCCTGTCCTACTGCCAGCAAAGAGATTTTTGCAGATGTTATGGCATTCAGGACCAAGTGCCAAAGAATGGGACACACCCCTGTCTGAGGAACAGACAGCAATTTGGCAGCAATTGGAGACAGAATTGCTCAAAGTTGGACAGGTCAAGTTCAACAGAAATTTGAATTATCAGAGTGGTGCAGATGCACAACTGCACATTTTCGTTGATGCCTCAGCAATGGCATACAGCGCAACGGCATACATATGCCAGAAAACTGAGAATGACAGCGGCACGTCAAGCCTGCTGTACTCCAGATTGAGACTAGCTCCAAAGAAGCCAGAAGTGACAATTCCACGGCTGGAATTGTTAGCAATGTTGATCGGCAGCAGAATGTCAAAATTCATTCACAAAGAGCTCAAGGACGTCAAATTCAGTCAGACAGTCGTATGGTCAGATTCAACCTGTTGTCTGAAGTGGCTGACAACTGCGAAGCCACTGGCATGTTTTGTCAAGAACAGATTGGACGAAATCAAGAAAATTCAGAGTGGGACAGAAAACATGCATATCAGCCACATCGCAGGACTGGAGAATCCAGCTGACATGGCCACAAGAGGCATGAGCATGTCAGAGTTGGAGGGTAGTAACCTGTGGTGGAAGGGGCCAGAATGGCTGATGACTGGAGAGTGGCCAGAGCCAAAAGTGGAACCAGTTACGCCAGAAGTGATGGCAGAAATCAAGAAAGAAGAGCTCAAGTTCCCAAAAGCCAGTCCAATTTACCTGGGTGCCACGCAGCAAGTGGTCAGTAACCCAGATGCTAGCAATGAGCAAGCTGATGAAAGCAAGCAAAGCAACCCGTTGGGAATTGAGATACAAAGATTCTCATCATTGACAAAGTTACTGGATGCAACAGCATATGTGATGAGATTTGTGCGACAGATGCACAAAAAGCGCAGAAAAAACGACAGTCAGAATGTACTGTCAGAAATCATGGAAAGTATCTGTGGTACAATGAAACCACAGGGAATTATCAGTATTGAAGAGAGAGAGATTGCGTCGAAATATTGGATCAAAGTGACACAACAGAATCATTACAAAGGAGTGGCAGAGATTCTGGCAACAGGCCATAGCAAAGGCAGCCAGAATGGCAAGAAAATAGCTGCAGACCAGCAGTTGATCAAATAGCTCAATGTGCAAATGCATCAGGATGGAATCTTGAAGTGCCACGGCAGAATGGAGCATACTGACCCACAGGAGGTCACAGTGCCACTCATACTGTTGCCAGCAACGGCTACAGTGACTCAGCTGATTGTCAGAAACCAGCATGAGAAGTTGATGCACGCAGGAGTGCAACACACGTTGGCAACTATACTGGATTACACAGGGCAGACGGGTGATCTACAATGTGACGAGAACCTGCCCAACCTGTCAGAAATTGGGAGCGAAGCCGTACCAGCTTCCACCAATGCCAGATTTACCAGAAACCAGAGTTCAGAGAGCCAGACCGTTCCAGTACACGGGTCTGGATTATCTGGGACCAGTTTGGTACAAAGTGGACAAAGATCACAGGAAAATGTGGATCTGTTTGTTCACATGTATGGTGACACGTGCAGTTCACCTGGAAAGTGTGCTGGACATGACAGCACAGGAATTCCTGAACGCAGTCAGGAGATTCATCGCCAGGCGTGGAAAACCTGAGGCAGTGATTTCAGACAATGCAATGCAATTCAAGTTGACAGAGAAAGTGCACCGCAAAAGCACTGATAAGGCCATTAATATTGAGAAAGAATGGTCAGAAATGGTCAAAAGTGGAGCAGTACAGACATACTGCTCACAGCAACAAATCCAGTGGAACATGATGACTCCTATGGCACCATGGCAAGGAGGAGTTTATGAGAGAATGGTGGGCATCACCAAGAAACATTTCAAGGCAGCTGTGGGGCATAGAATGTTAACCCTGCAAGAATTGTTGACACTTCTGCCAGAAGTTGAGGCAGTGATCAACAGCAGGCCAATCTCTTACATCTATGGTGATGTAAAGAGTCTCAGAGTGCTGACACCAAAGGACTTCCTGACAGGGGAAGGTCAGATTGGAGCACCGCAATTCGATACAGACAGAAATGGGGAATTTGTGCCCAGAATGGATAATGCAGCGAAATTACAGAAATATTGGGAGACAACCCAGCAAACTTTGGATAAGTTCTGGGACTTGTGGCATCAAGAGTACATCCCGAGTATGAGGGAAAGGACTCAGGTGACACACAAACATGGCATATTGACAGCGACTCAAGAACCCAAAGTGAATGAAGTTGTGCTGATTTATGAAGAGAACATGCCCAGAGGTGTATGGAAAATGGGTCGCATCGAGCAGTTAGAGCCCAGCAAAGATGGACAGATTCGCTCAGCATAAGTCAGTACTGCCAACAGAAATGTGGTCAGCAGACCACTCAATCAATTGTATCCGCTGGAAATCAATTCAAAGACAATGGATATCCCAGAAACAGCAGTGACAGTCAAAGTGGATTTACTGGACCCAGCAATTGTCCAGAAACATGTCAGAGATCAGAATTCAAATAGAGACCCTGTACCAGACCCTGCTCAGAGGAATTCAGCATCAGAGAGAGTCCTGAGGAGCATGACAGGGAGAGCTACAGCAACCACCAGCAGTCTGGTGATTGGAATGCTGTGCATGATGTTGATGCTGACAGGCGTGTCAGAGTCAGCAACGCTGAGAGAAGCCGGCAAGGCCTACAGCGAAGTATTTTCCAGAACATACGTTCTAGAAACCTCAACAGTAAGGCCACCATCATTGGCAGCGCATCATGGATTGCCGCCTTTGCCTTCGGAATGGCCACCAAAGTCTGTCAGAGAAATGCAAACTTATGAGAGATTCAAGGATGCAATCAAGGATCATCCTGTAGAACAGGTGATCAACTCACAGAGCCAGAAGTATCAGATTTGTACCAGTGGAAGACATGGACATGCGCTTACAGTGCCTGAAGAAGTGCAGTGCCATATTCCACCAAGGAATTTTGTCAAGGCAATGAAAGTTATGCTTTATGCACAGAGACAGATTCCACAGAAAGAGAAAGCATACAGATGCTACATCAGAATCAAAGAGATCATCACACACACCAGTTTCTGGGGAGCGAAAGGCATTACAGGCAATTTTGAGAAATACCAGCAAGTTGGCATGGTAGCCTGTAACTATGCAAGAATCCACAAGATGTTCAGAGGAACACCTTTGGTGGAAATGGAGCCCAGAGTGTGGACAACTAATCAAACCTTGAATGTGAAATATTCATGGTGTTGTCATGACAAAGAGAATGTCGTCAGTAACTTTTACATGGAAGAAGAAACCGTGGCTTCACTTGATGGAAAGACTGTAATCAGCGACTTGCAAGATTTCAGCCAGTGCAGAGCCATGATGGGACATTGCAGAGATCACAATTATGGAATCACAGTGTGGGATACGGATAATTTCAAACATCAATGTGCATATGAGAGAATTGGCAGATTCAAATCAGAGATATCTGGCCAGACAATTATTGTGTCAAAATTGCAAGCAGCGTATTCTCACAGCAACAAGACAAAGAGACCAATTGGTTCAGAGTGTGTTCCTGGAGACACATACTACACTGATCAAGGAGGTGTATTCATCCAGTTTGACAGAAGAGAAGATGTACCTGTAGAATGGGCAATGCCAGGAAAAATAGTGGAGGCAAGAGAGTCGACAATCAGTGGAACATTGTATGCCAGATTGGACGACAGAAACTCCAAATTTCAGTTCCTGCAACATGTAGTAAGAGAGATGACTCAAGCACAATTTGCAATTGTATGGCATCAGTTATGTCAACTTCGCAAGAACCAGCTGGACATGTTGACTCAGCTTTTCTGCATCGATCCAACATTGGGGATTCGAGCCATGCTGGGAAGACAGGATGTTCATGCAGAATGGGCTGGAGAAGCAATTATGTTTTGGGAATGCAAGGAAGTGCAGCCATACATAATTTATCAGACAGGAAAAGTGGGAGAGACATGTTACAAATATACACCAATGAGATTGGACAAAGACGGGCCCTTGTGGTTCAAGAGCCCAGGCAGCAGAGACTTGGTGGAGAAATCACCAGAAGAGGACTGCAGCCACACCACACCGCACCTGTACAGAAATGAACATGGACAATGGAAGTCCGCACATGGAATGGTGCACGTCACAGAGACGCCTATTGAAATGACATGGAAAGGACAGTGGCAGGCCTTCACGTTTGATGCGCCTCACCTGTTCACCAACATTATCAACAGAGCGACCAATTTCATGGATGTCAGAGGCCAGATTCAGAGACTACAGAATCTAGAGCATGTGCAGAACCAGTTGATCGATTACACAGCAGACATGTAATTGGATTCCAGAGTGATCAGAAATTCAATAGAAGGCATTGGAGCTGGAATTGGACAGACGGCAGCAGGAATTGTCAAGGCATATGGTCACTACATATCTGGAGTGTCAAAAGGGTACACCAACTTTATGGGAGGAATGCTGAAAGGACCCTTTCAAGTGATCATCAACACAATCGCAATGCTGCTGGGGATCACAATCCTGATAGCTGGAATCGTAGCTGCAGGATACCTGTGGTACAATTGGAGAATTGCCACAGGAAAGCCAGTGATTCCACCATGTGTATACACATGCATATGGAAATGCATAGTGTGTCCGTTCAAGTGCATATGGCTATGCTTCAGAGCCATCAAATATACTGTCAAGAAATCAACTCAGAAAGAGACCAATTATCCACAGAGAAAAGTGCGCAAGACAGAGTTGAGACCAGCAATCAAGAGGAGAGCTAGATCCAACTCTACACAGTCCATCAGATTTCCAGGAGAGCAGAAACAGAGGACAGAATGGCAAAGTCATTATCAGCATACGTTCAGCCAGATGAAAGTTCAGCTGATGAGGGACAAGTCAGAGCCAGGAACAGAGACAGTGTTCACATGCCTGATATCTGCAAATTCACCACACGCGAACGCGCAGGAAGCGACACGGGCAACTACCTGCTTCATCATCAGGCTAGGTCGGCGTTGGCATCACCAGCAACAGGACCTGCGACTTCACGCACGCCCACGACTTCGCGCACGACCACGTTCACCACTGAAGCGACTGTGGAAACGCCACTCATCACGTTGGCGCCCACCACCACCAGCATGTGACATTGCTGCAACAACGGGGTGCAGCAACTCTTCCGCCCGGAGTGTGCTGACCGTGGCAAGATGGATGGATAAAGAAATACAGAGATTTGATAATTAGGCTCATATTTGTCCATTTACCTATTTGCACTGTTTTACATTTCATGCACTATATTAATTTACCATGCAAATTATATTTCCTGCACTATATTTTTTATCCATGGAGAATATTCAATTAGGAAAGTGTATTATGAGTTATTGATATGTTTATGTGGAATATTTAGGTTAAAAGGACAGATAAGTTATTATTAGGTTTATGAATATGAAATTAGGCTCATTCAACTCGCCGTAATTTTCTGATTATTATTAGATCTACATTTACATGGTTTACTTGCAATTTAGGAAAGTCAAATCTTGTAAATATTTATGTGCTACGTACTTACTTAGGCCAGCATCCTAATAGAGAAATAGTGCCCTGTGTGCAACTAGCATTTACAGTACGTAGATAAACAAGCCCTTTGCGTAGGCATAATTATAACACAGCTCACTACTTTATATTATATTTACTTTGACATTTATAGTAAATACCCTGCTCAAATTAAATATGTTATATTGACCCTGCTCAATTAACCCATTTACCTCGAATAAGTCCCAATTTGCCAATCATCAAATATACATTTCAGAAAGTGATGATTATTGTATCGAATATGTCCTGCTTTACTTACGTCATTAGGAACATTTGCACTACTACTTGCAATCTCCAAACTCTAGTTTATTAGTTTCAAAGTGCGTCAATGTTTTCTGACAAATTGAAACAGATTAGTAAATCGGCCGAGTTTGCCGACTTTGCGCCTCACAAGGTTAATAGTTTTTCTATTAGCCCAATTTGTACCTGGTATTTCTTTACCATAATTGTTTGAATGTGTGCACGCGTAGAATAAGCCAACTGTTTCGGCTAGATGTGTCTTATTATTGCATTTATGTCTTATTTGTGCATTTGATTTGAGATTAGGAAATTACTGTAGCTATGTTTTATACATAATTTCCGTGTCTTAGTTACTTTGGAAGTTTTTACTTCAGTCGTATGACCCAGTCCCGACCCAGAAAATAAGCTAGTGATAGAAACTTCGACTAGGAAGCTCGCTAGGCTTTGCGCTTTTGTATCAAGCTGTATCTGATCGAAATAAAGTACCTAAAACAATCTTGAAATCCCCTTTCAACACGCAACCATGAAATAAACTCAACTTGGCTGTCGACAAGTGGACGTTTGGCTACAACGGGAAATCAACCACTCTAAAGGCCGTTTCTCACTACGGTCTTGGAGTTGCTGGATTCGGTGGTAGAAGACGCTGACTTCGGTGGCTTCATCACAGTCCGAGATATCTGAAAAGTGCAGGGCAAGCTTTGTCGCCCAAACATGGCGCTGCCGGGCCGGCGCCAAACTTTAAAATGCGATTTTGAAAAATGGAAAAATCTGGATATGTTAACTTTTGGAATGAAAGTCCCCAAATGTGTTTTAAAACAGATTTACAGGTTTCCCAAATTTTGGTGGTGTGCTAGTGTGCGTGTCACATTATTGTTCTATATATTTTAACATTACATCAATATACCTTTTAATATTTTCTCCAAATAGCATAAATTTTTTATTTGTTGCATCAAATAACACTAAAAATTCAAATTTTTAACAATGGGAAACGTTTTTCTCTGTTTTTAGTTGGAAACTATTCCAAAATGGATAAATCAAGTGAGTTGTTAAATGTGAGAATGTTTCAAAGATTATATATGAATTTAAAGTACTTTTGAGTACTCCCATATAACTTTTACAAAATTAATGAAAATTTGTTACCCACGGTGTTAAACAATGAAAAGTTATTTTCACTGTTGATTACTTCAAAGAAATGCACACATTTTTCATATTTTCACTCATATTATCATTTTTTTCATATTTTTTCACATACACTCCTGGAAAGATGTCTTTATCCATTTGATTTTTTTTGGTTCAATGGTGAACCAAACATTAAATATGGGTCACTGAGGGGTGAAACTCATACATAGGGAGGGTAATCATTTATGTCAACCACCCACACTAAAAGTATGGCCCCCCTAGTGCGTTTATAGTCAATATATCGTTAACCGTGAAAGTAGTGCCTTCCGCGAACTTTTCTTGCTTTTTTTACAGTTTGCTTAATGCGCATAGTCATGAGCTGGCACGGTGCCAACATTTCGTTTTGTTTCGGTGCCAACAAGTTCAAAAGTATGAACCATGCCGGGTCGATTTTTGTCTGCCAACTGAAGGCAGAGGATTTTGAACATAATGCGAAATCAATGTGAGAGTGCAGGGTATCAAGTCCACTGTGTATACCATTTTGAATACAAATTGGCAAAGTGATAAATATTTGAGCAGTGCATTGTTTTTTTACATCGCATCGCAGTCTTTTTCATTGTTTCACCACGTTTTCTTCTTTGTTTTAACGTTTTAGTATAAGGGATAAAGACTTTTTTCCACCAGAAATTTGACTTTGGATTGCTGCCAAACGAGCACTGAATGAGCACTGGGCCAAACGAGCAACTGCTTCCATATCTGATTCAATTTAGCTGTGTGATAGCAGCCAGCGAGAGAACACTATGAAGTACTAACCAACCAAAACCACTCAACCACAAATCCAACAGTAAGTCTACTATAGGAAGTGTCTTCATGATGTATTTTCTGAAGGGCTGGGAAGTGCCAAGCAGCTCTTCACAGTGCCGGGAAGTGTCATGGTGAAGACACTTTATGATGCTTCATGATGCATCATGCACCCATTTTTGCTGTGAGTGCTTACACAACATTGACAACAGATACATTTTATGTCAGCCACAATTTACACCATCTATCCACTCTCAAAATTTGGCTTTTCAGTATTTCATTTTGCAGATTCCCATTTTCCAGTATCTGAAATATCTACATTTCCAAATTTTTACACCCATCTGTACCATATCCTTTCCTTACCTTTCCATCGCTACATTGATCCATTCAAGTGTCCCTTTTGGAAAATTGTTTGCTCCAAGCTGCAGTTCAGGTTTTTGTTCACAACTTTATTTACCGTATTTCCTCAAAATACCCCCAGAGGGTTTATTTTTACAGAGTGGAAATTTTGAGGGGGGGGGTATTTCGAGGGGGGGGGCGTGGGTTATTATTTGGTCAGAAATTTTCGCAAAGTTCCCAGTAAAGAACACACATTTACATACCCAAAACTGGTAATAAACGCGACCAAATAGGGTATTACTGGAGATATTAACATACACCTCTACACAATTAAGCATGTATGAGTAAATATCTGCGATGCAAACTGGCATGAATAAATACATCATGTACATTGTATACATGATGTACGCCATTCCAGATAGGGTATTTTTGAGGGGGGGGGTATTTTTTCCTCAGCTTAAAAACACCTGGGAGTATTTCAAGGGGGAGGGTATTTCATATGAGAATAATGGGGGACAAACCTGCTCGGTGACAAAAAGCTCTTCCAACATTTGGAGTTCTGGTAAGACTGCCGGCTGCACATCCAGATAATCATAATATTTTCCATGATAATCTGCAGAAAGGTAACAAAAGTTTTCTGCCAAAAAATGGAAAAGAAAAGGTAAAAAATTCACTTGGCAAGAAAGGGATAACAGAAAGGTAAAAAAAAATTGTCTGCCAGAGAATGGAAAGCAAAATTTGTGTGGAAATGGAAAACTTGCCAAGATTTTGCTAGAAATTTGAGAAAAATTTGTGTGATTGAAGAAAGTTTTGCCTGTTTGGCTCTGACTGTAGTAGTGAAACTAAACCCTGGACATCAAGTGTGACTACTACAATGTTAGGATCAAGAAGGAAGACCAACACAAGACAGCATTTATTGCACTTGACCAGCTCTGTGAGTGGAAGTACATGCAGTTTTGATTTCAAGATACTCCTGCATTCCAGTGTGCCATGAAAAACATATTGATGGATCACAAGGCATTCTGCCATGCTCATGTGGACAATATTACTATTGCTTCCACCATGTTTGATAAGTACATTGGGCACCAAATGGATGTTATCTCCACCATGTGCAAAGCCCTCAATGCGACTTAATCCTCGCAAATTTCATTGATTTGAAGGAGATAATCCAGTACATGGGCCATGTCATTAGTGCTGATGAAATAAGATATACCTATACATAATAATTCGACCACACATCACTGGGGAAGAACTAATTTGAGATGATTTTCGACTTAAAAATACCACAGAGGAAAACCATAGGAAAAATAACAGAAAATTCTGGAAATAGAGCTGGAAAACAGTAAAATGGGCAGGCAACTGGAAATGGAAAGCAAATTTCTTCAGCTGCCGGAAAATGGAAGTCAGAAAGGTAAATAAATTTGGCTGCTGGAAAATGTAAAACAGAAGGAATGGAAAGGTATAAAATAAATTGAAAAAATTGAAATTCTACACTGCAGAAATTGAAATAGAGGAATTCTAATTATTTGAGAAAAAAAGGAATTGCAGGTTTTAAAAATGTAAAGTTGTGTGACATAGGATTAAAATGTCTATTCATGCATCTTAGTAAATGATTGAAAAACAATACTTTGAACTGTGAATAAATACAACTATGCCAATTTAACAGCACTTTACTGTATTGATCAGCACTTTACTACTTTTTTCTGATGTTTGTTTTCTACAAAATTGTTGTAAAATGTTGTTAAGGCAAGGGTCACCTGTATCCTTAACTGCCGGAATCCAATACATAGTTGTTTCAGCAATAAACCAACAGAATCCACGCTTGTATATGACTCCAGCAAGCACATCCCAGCTTTCAAATTGAAATGGGGGGCAATCTACAGCAGCACATTGGTGCAAATCATGTGCAATGAATAACCAACTAAAAAGTACAGGTATAGAAATAATCATAATGTACACGATTAAATTGAATTTTGTAGATTCTGTCACCTGCTCAGAAAATAGTGACTGTATTACTTCCAATATAAGATATAAATACCTTATATTGATTTCTTCAGCTTTTTACTGAAGCTCATTATACCTTTTATCAGAGGGTACCTTGTACTGGAAGTAATACGGTATATGAAAACAATTGTGGCATCCACTTTTAAAAGTTGGAAATATTGATGGAAAAGCGCGATGGCGCTAGCGCTAAAGGAAAAAGTGCCATGGTGCTTTTGGCGCGTGGCACAATTTTGCTGTGGTGCCATTAGCGCTTGGCGCTGGTGTTCGGGTAAGCAGAATGGCACTTGGCACCAAAGTTCTGGTGCTTTTTCATCACTAGTTGTGAAATTTTGAAAATAGAGTTAATAAGCTAATTAATACAGAAAATAGAAGCACAAAAATGGACCTGGAATCAGTCCACTAACACAATAAGGTAAAACTCGGCAGACATGATGCTCTACAAGTTTGTTCCACTATGTTTTATTTCGCTGAGTGTTGGTGAGGTGAAACTTACATTCACTGAGTAAAAATAAAAATAAAAATAGAAAAAAACATTTGCTGGTCTGGACGTACAGCATTTGGGGAGTTTCATTCTAAAAATGCATACCGTATTTCCTCGAAATACCCCCCCCCCCCCTCGAAATACCCCCCCTCGAAATACCCCCTCAAAATGGACACTATGAACTTATAACCCCCCCCCCTCGAAATACCCCCCCTCGAAATACCCCCCCCCAAATTTAGTGTATAGAGAATGTAAATGACAAAGGCTGCGGTTTGTCATCCGGGCAATGCAGAACACACGTTAAAAATGATGACTCTGTTATGTGAGAACGGTTTTTGTACGTCTACACACTTATAAATGTCTTTAGAGTCTTATAAATGGCGATTTTTGTGCTTTTTCGACGTCTGCGTACGTTTCAGACGACATTTTAGTACAGGGATTTCAAAAAATTTCTGGCGAAATAATAACCCCCCCCCCCTCGAAATACCCCCCCCTCGTTTAACCCCCCCCCTCAAAATTCTCACTCTGAAAAAAAAACCCCCCCCGGGGGTATTTTGAGGAAATACGGTATATCCAAGTTTTTCGATTTTTCAAAATCGCATTTTAAAGTTTGACGCTGGCCCGACGACGCTATGTTTGGGGGACGACGCTTGCTTTGCACTTTTCAGATAGATCCGACATTTCTCTACAATTTTTGTAATCACAAATTTTGTTGGCCGGGAAATATTTAGGGAGTTATGTGAGATTTTGTAAGTCACCCAAAATTGGGAACAAATCTGAACATTTGAAATTAAATGGTTAATAACTTCTTAACGGTGCATCGTAGGATAAAACGAATCACATCACTGCAAAGCCCGTGTCTAAAAGTACCTCTACCTAAATTTTCAGATCAATATATGCACGCATATTTGAATTATAGTGCAAAATAGATTTGGAAATTCACATATGCATTTTTGGAAATGAAACTTTTTTTTGTATGGGAATTCCGGCCAGCTCTTTGTGGCCGCGCCGAAGCACGCGTGCATTTTTGGAAATGAAACTATTTTTTGGATATGTGCACTTATGAAATGAAACTCCGGTTGTCCGAGATGGATATGTGCACTTACGAAATGAAAGTCTTGTTTTTCATAGGGGATCTGAGATGGATGTGCACTTTCGATGTGAAATTTGTGATTTTTCTGAAAAACGGTACCACTGTATCTCGGGAACGAAATGGACTATAACGCTGACTTTTTTTCTAAAATGTGAAAAACTATACGTGGAGGTAAAATCCACGCTTAACTCGATTTTTCTGGATTTGGCGCTTGTGAACTTTTAGAATGGAACTCCCCATTTCCAGAAACTGTGACGCTGATTTTGTTTGAGGAGAATATTTCCATTGCATTAACTTAATCGCAAACAGGGTTGGTTTTAGTAAAATTCGTTTTACTAAAATTGTAGTAAAATTGTATTAAAATTGTATTAAAATTGTATTAAAATTGTATTTTTGCCAACCCTGATCGCAAATGACTAATTTCCTTACAATTTCTAATATACCTATAATCAAAACCCTTATTCTTATTGGGCCAAGTGTTTTGAAATCCTGAAAATGCTCAAATGTGACATCCAAGCACTTTTATGGTCACATTTCTGCTTTTTTAGGAGTAACATTACCCATTTTACTGAAAGACGAATCCATTTTTGTTAAATATTCACACTCCATCACCTCAGAACAACTAACATGATGGGTTAGTATGAATTTTTGTTTTGATTCGCTTGGCTGGTAGGATTTTTATGAGTTTTTGAGTGACAGGATGACATCAAATGAAATGCATCTCATAGTTGTTAATGGTTCAGCGGATCGCTGCCCGCTGTGCTTAACCGTCACGATTGATTCATATCACATTTTGACATTGTGCCGAATCAAAGTCATGTAGAATTGGTAACATACGTTTGCCATTTTGCAGGACATTTTACATGACTTTTGACACTTTGCATGACATTTGACATTTTACAGGGCTTTTACAGGGTACGGGAGTGGCACCCGAAGAATCTTGTAAGTCCTCTGTCGAATCATCTTCAAGTTCTGACTTTGTAGAGTCGAAAGCCGCCGTCAGAATCCATTTCCAAAAATATTTAAAAACATCAAAAACAGTCTACTTCAGATGCTTGGCATATGAACACATAAATGTATTATGTAGCCCGTATTCTGTGTATGACTGCAAGCATGCAGTCACTTTTTATTGAAGCACAATTTTTTCTCTCTGCATACATTTTACGTTTTTGCAAAAACGTAAAAAAAGCTTTTTGAGGTTTTTTCAGCGAAGTGGTTGTGGTTGAACACATTTTCAGAATGCACATGAATTCAGTTAAAATAAACAAGATACGATATGCATGTATAGCATGTAAATATGTACATATAGTATTCGTATTTTATGATGGAACAAAAAATAAATTACAGATGGTATGCACATCTCCTGGTGGACATGTTTAAATATATTTAGTTGTAGTTCAAATCAATTGTGTAGTCTTCCATACAGTGCACATCCATTGAAGATTTTTGGAGTACTGTGTAAATTGTCCTTTGTGAGCATATTGTTCATGCTGGTGTTGTGAAGTGATGTGGGTGGATGTCCTCATTGAGGACATTTTTATGGACTTTTTTGACACTTGAATGAATACACATATGTTATGTGGGGTTAAAACATGTGCAAAACCAATATTTCATAAGAAAACTGCTGTTTCTACATCAAAATGCTGTAAATCAGAATTTTTTGGGGAAAACTCGAGTTTTTTGACAAAAACTTGAGTTTTTTAGAAAGAAACTAAAAAAAACTCGAGTTTTAACAAAAAACACATAAATAAAAACAGAGTTACTCAAGTTTTTTTCAATAAAAAAACTCAAAACACAGGTATTCATTTTTGAAAAACTCAAAACACGGAAAGTGTTTTTTTTTGGAGAACTTACCCATCATTGGCCTGGTGCCCTTTTTCTGTGGCGCCCTTGGCACCTGGAGCCCTGTTTCCGAATGGCATCATGGCGCCATTGGCGCTTGGCACCCTTTTTTCCGGCGCTCTTCCATCACTAACACATACATACTAGAAAACATGTCAAATACTTATATGTGTCCAGTAGGTAAATACAATTACCATATTTCCTCAAAATACCCCCCTCAAAATGGGCACTATGAATTTGTGGTCTGTGAAATGCATAACATAAACTGGTGGACAATATAAATGGAAAATTCACAAAATAACATTTTAAAAATCACACAAGCAAGCCATCAGGCTGTCACTTAGTGTGAGGGTGCCCCAAAGTATATACTATATATAACCAAAGTGGCACCCCCTCAGGCCACCCTTGTTGCTGAAAATATTTTTTTTCCACTTTTTTTCTGGTCAATATAAATGGAAAATCCATACAAATTTTTGTTCAGGCTGGAATTTGATTTATTTATAAAATGTGTTTGGGATGGTTTAGGCCACTGATTTTTTGGGACATATGAGATGGTAACTTCCTGCAACTATTCCACCCCCTCACAACCGACGCAATCCCTACACCAAAATTTTGCTGAAGATCAAACCTGAAATATTTTTTTGAACAAAACATATATTGGAACTAATGTGTCTTACACAGCCCCAGGCTTATGATACAGCACATGGTGGCCAGGACTGGCTTCCTAAGTGTCATGAGCAACATGTGGCTGGTCCTGCACCACATTGTTGCACGAAGATTGCATTTATGGCCATCAGTGGAAATACCACTGTTCAAAGACAGCATTTCCGTAAAAGCGTGACCGGCCTCTGCAGCATCTGCATGCAAATCATTAAATGCTAGTGCCCATTGAATTCAGGCAACAATTATCTGTTAAACATGAACCAGGGGACAACTGGAAATGTGTCCTGTATTTTGTGTAAATGGGCCAGACAGATGAAAAGGTCATTCCCAGAAAGTGTAAATGTGTGGTTTTTGCAATCACAATCAAAATGTTTGCACTTATAAAGTTCTTAATATGTTTGAATGTCATGAAGTGGCTGATATCTGCAAATTAGGATGGATTTTTGTGAGGCAGCAGCAGTGTGGGGACAGCAGCGGGTAAAAATCACCCTGCAACCTATGTGCGGCTCTGAGTGAGCCATTAGTGATTTTTTTACCATCAAAAAACTGCCAGCACAAGCGTATCCAATGCTTGTGTTGGCAGCATGCCAAAAATGGCAGCGCGCTTTCCCGCAGCAATATTCTGTGTGGGATTCCAAAATTTTCCATTTATATTGGCCAGAAAAAAAATCGGAAAAATATATAGAAGGCTGTCACGGCTAACCAGGGGGGTGCTGGGGGGTGCCATTTGGGGACAATGTGAAGAAATGTTGGCCCCACATTCACACAAAATTTTAGCTAGATTGGGCTGATCATTTGCACATGAGAATATTTCAAAAATTTATGTAGTCAATTTTCCATTTAAATTGTCCACCAGTTTATTACATTCAAAACACTTACTGTGTTACGTTAGAACATCGTTTATACCATCTACATCCTTATATAAGGCTGTAAAAACTTATTAATGGTGGTTATTGTTGCATTTTTCACGTTTTTCTCTCAAAATTTTCACTCTGAAAAAATAAACCCCCCAGGGGGTAATTCGAGGAAATACGGTAAATATTCTACGGGCTGGGCTGTATTTTAATGGTCAGACTTAATGTGGCCACACAAGCTAGTTTTCAACCGAAACTTTGAAAACTTGTAAATCATCATTGAACACATTTGAGTTTTCTAGAATGAGGTGGCCGTCATCTACAGTTGACGGGGTATGAAAATAACTCATTCTATAAAACTCAAATGCGTTCAATGCTGATTTACGAGTTTTCAAAGTTTCGGTTGAAAACTAACTTGTGTGGCCACAATAGGAGACAGTTTGCTTTTTTGGATGCTGGGTAAAATAAAGTTCAACCAAACGAGTGAAAATATTATGCGCAAGTTAATTTAGATTTAATGAAAGTTACAACAATATATTTATTCTTAGTCAGAAAAATACTGCACATCGAATGAGCGAGATATCGAATCCATAAACTCAATATAAACATATTTGACCTTTAAACTTGACCATTCTACATATGTAAACATACGAATCCTTTGAAAAACACATTGAACACACAAATTCTCCACTAAACAACTCTAAACAACTTTGTATGATCAACACATTTATGACAAAATTTTACATCATCATTTAACGCCAAACGCCGCTCAGCTGTAATCCCGGCTTAAAGATTGTAATAATTTGAAAGTACAATGTACAAAGTACATTTATTAAAAGTACAGCACATTCTGAGCAGGTGAGTCTGATGTTAGACAGTTGAAAATTCACCAGATACTTTTCATTGTTTCACTTGTCACATTGCAGTACCAAACATATATTCTTTAAATGATAATATTTTCATGAATTTTTTTGAAATTTCATGAATTTTAATAATTGTATGAAATGAATCACTCAACAAAGCACAGTACAGCTCGATTATCAGGTACAAGTGTTTCCTTGTGCAGATTGGCATGTTTAGCCAGCAAAGTGCACGTTGCAGCCTTGAGTACGAATGAGTAGCAGTAGTAGCTCTGCTTGCAGTGGTCCATGCAAATGTGCCTTCTGTTCATGTCACTGTGCGTCTGCAGGTTGTGCTCTTTGTACTGCCCATGGGAAGTAGATACTCCATTTTTACAGGTGAACTTCAGTTTGATTGGCCCTGAAATGATGAACGGGTTGTTAGAATGTAAGTAGACAATGTTTGACACAAACTTTGGATTGAATAATATGGGACCAAATACATGAATTAAGATTTCAATTTAACCTAATGCTGTGGTACCAAATATATGGAACTGGGGGATTTGGGGCACACCCAGCATACCCTGTCCAATGTCATGTGAAATGTAAAACTTAATGCACAGCGTACAAGTGTGCAAAGGTAATGTAAAATTCTATTTAACTGGCAATTGACATTACTGTATTTCTCCATTTATAACACCCGAGTGTTATACAAAATTCGAGCAATTTTCAGCAACTTTTTTAACACTTGTAAATTACACCCGGGTGTTAGTTCAATGGGGGTATTATACATTTTCACTACTTGTCATTTTCTACCAATGCTTACATTTACATTTGGGTTAGTTAGATTTTCTACCTACATCCCTATATATTTTTTCGGTTCCCAGGAGCAGCTCATTCAATGAAAAAAATGCGTGCCATGGAATTACATTGAGTGGCGCCACACACAACATTTAAACTGTTGAATTAGGTGTTTTCAGTTCAAATGTTTTTGCAGCCTAGTATACCCTGGGGTGCTATAAAACTGTGTAACACCCCGGGTGTTGTGCATGGGGGTGCAATAAACGGATAAATACAGTATGGTGTCTTACAGTCAATGATGGAAAAAACACAGAAATTGAACACAGAAACTCATTGAGTTTCTGTGTTTTTGTTTTACACAGAAACACGGAAACTCACAAATTTTGAAAAACTCAAAACTCAAATGAGTTTTTTTTTGGAGAACACAGAAACACAGAAACACGGAAACACAGAAAAGTTTTTTGAGTTTTTGAGTTTTTTTCAGCGAAGTGGTTGAACACATTTTCAGAACGCACATGAATTCAGTTAAACAAGATAAGATATGCATGTGAATATGTACATAATGTATTCATATTTTATGATGGAACAAAAAATAAATTAAAGCTGGCATGCACATCTCCTGGTGGACATGTTTAAATATAGTTGTAGTTCAAATCAATTCTGTAGTCTTACATACAGTGCACATCCATTGAAAATTTTTGGAGTACTGCGTAAATTGTTGTTTGTGAGCATTTTGTTGATGCTGGTGTTGTGATGTGGGTGGATGTCCTCATTGAGAACATTTTTATGGACTTTTTCGACACTTAAATGAATACACATATGTTATGTGGGGTTAAAACATGTGCAAAACCAATATTTTATAAGAAAACGGCTGTTTCCACATCAAAATGCTGTAAATCAGAATTTTTTGGGGGAAAACTCGAGTTTTTTGGACAAAAACTTGAGTTTTTTAGAAAAAAAACTCAAAAAACTCGAGTTTTAACAAAAAACACAGAAATAAAAACAGAGTTACTCAAGTTTTTTTCGATAAAAAAACTCAAAACACAGGTATTCATTTTTGAAAAACTCAAAACACAGAAAGTGTTTTTTTTTGGAGAACTTACCCATCGTTGCTTACAGTTTACCTACATAAAATTTTGTGTGGCATTACTGATGGATATAGAATGCCACCTGTACCATTGAACAGTATGTCAAATGAAAGATTGAGCAGATTTGAGACCAACTCTTGCAGTAAAGACTAATAAGCAGAGTCATCTAGCACTATGGCACTAGCCCGCTCAAATTGCAGGTGCATATTCATCACATTGATTTGATACTCACGGTATTGCAGCAGTGTTGCCCTGATAAAGACATCACTGTGATAATTTGCAAGTTTCCCAGTGAGTCTATGTATGAACCTGGTTTACTGCAACTATCACTTTATTACACAACATCATCAAACATTTTTGAAACTTCATTTGAGGACTATAAAATTTGGATAAAAATATCAGATGGATAACAGAATTTCTGCCAACGATAAAAGTATATGCCAACATTTTCTCATTGGATCATGATTAGCCCAGGCAGAATATAGAATGAGGAAATGATTTCTTATTTTAGGGTGTAAACTAATCAGTGTATGTTTTTTTGTGATTTCATAGAAATGGACATTCCTGCATCCCATTCTGTTGTAGATTGGCCTATTTTGATGCCCTTCGAGTATGTTGGGGTTTGGGGTCTGGGCTATGACGAATTGTTTTGGTTTGCTTGAATAATCCCCCAGTCCTGAGATATGAGGGTCTATTAAAAAATGGTCATTTTGCATGGATGATCTGCACATTGACTTTGAAGCTTAATAACTCGGCCATTTCATTTCTGGGCCGATTTGGATCGTTCAACACTTAAAATGATCAGGACAACCTGCAGATACAAGTTTTGTGGTCGGATTAGTGATGTCTAAATTCTGGATGCCAATTTGACCAAGTTTTTGAACATGAAAAATAAATTTTTCTGAACATGATATCATATACTTTAGACAACGAGAATTCATATAAAACAAAAACGAGATCAATATCTCTTTCCAGTCAAAAGTTATAGCACTTTCAACTTTCGCTTCCTGCTCATAAAATAACCACATGAGGAACAGTGCATACAGATAATCAAAACATGAAAATGAAATCTACAGGTCATTATGATCATTCTAAGCATTCATTGGTACAAATCGGCTGAGAAATGGCGGAGATGTAGAGTTTTGAATTTGCATGCTTTATTTCTTCATGCGGTAATTTATAAACACCTTCCCGGTCACGTCCGGCACCCATTTTTTGGTTTTACTTCTTACATCCTATCCCCAGTTCTAGGGCGCCCCAGAGGCTGAAACTTGGGGGAGATATTGGCGCAACCCCCCTCACTTCGCATGAATTTGGGGGGTCGCGGCGACCCCTCTCAGGGTGGGTCTCCCTAAGTGCAAATTTTTTTTTGGCGTTTTTGGTGTCCCACAACAGGTCCGGCACCCGCTGATTTCTGAGCTATGGGACGGGTATAAATATCAAATTTTGGGGTTGTGTTACCAACACCACTCCCCTACTATACACGTTTCAATAATGTGAGATTAATGTGGAAAATTTCTCAAAAATTCGGTTATTCTCTAAAAAAACACCACCCCCCCAATAGATGGATGACAAAAAATTCACTTTTTGGAACTTTTTTTATTAGACACTTGAAGAGATGGTTTACAATACTTTAAAGGGAAGGGTTTGATGTTTAAAGTTATGTAAAGAACCATACTTCTAAAATGCCTGCATTGCAAAATTTACTTAGGGTGAATTTTATGACATCATAATGACGTCATTGCAGGAACAAAAATTTACAAAATTTACACTTTGAAATTCCCCCCAAGTAAATTTTGCAATGCATGCACTTTAGAGGTATGTTTCTTTACATAAATTTAAACATCAAACCATCCCCTTTAAAGTATCGTAAACCAGCTATTCAAGTGTCTAATAAAAAAGTTGAATTTTTGTCATCCATCTATTGGGGGGGTGGTGTTTTTTTAGAGAATAATAGAATCTTTTTAGAAATTTTTCACATTTATCTCACATTATTGAATAGTGTATAGTAGGGGAGTGGTGTTGGTAACACATCCCCAAAATTTTAGATTTATACCCCTCCCACAGCTCAGAAATCAGCGGGTGCCGGACCTGCTGTGGGACACCAAAAAAGCCAAAAAAAATTTTGCACTTAGGGCGACCAACCCCGAGAGGAGTCGCCGCGACCCCCCAAATTCATGCGAAGTAGAGGGGGGTTGCGCCAATATCTCCCCCAAGTTTCAGCTCCTGGCGCGCCCTAGAACTGGAGATAGGATGTCACAAGTAAAGTCAAAAATATGGTGCCGGACGTGACCGGGAAGGTGTTTATTTATGGTTTGGAGGTGGAAGTTTGAAGTGCTGTAACTTTTGACTGGAAAGAGATATTGAGATGATTTTTGGCCCGATTTATTTTTTTTTGTCTAAAGTATATGATAGCACTAGTGATGGAATGGCGCCATGGCGCTGGCGCCATTTGAGGGCGCCAAAGGGCGCCGCGCCATGGCGCCATTGGCGCTTGGCGCCCTTTTTCTGTGGCGCCCTTGGCGCCTGGCGCCCACATTCTGAAAGGCGCCATGGCGCCCTTGGCGCTTGGCGCCCTTTTTCCGTGGCGCCCTTGGCGCCTGGCGCCCTGCTTTAGAAGGGCGCCAAAAAGGCGCCAGCCGGGTTTCACGGTGAGTGCTGTGTAAACGAAAAAAAAATGAAAAACGCATCCGTGGATGATCTAAATTCGCCAGAAAAATGGACGGAGTGGTGTGAGTGGGTGGAAATCTTTCGTCCAACGGTTCATCAAATCTGTCTGACGGATCAGAAGACAAGAATGATGAGCATAACTTGCAAAATCATAAATAAACGGATTTAAATCGTTGCAATTAGGAAACATTGTTTGGAAAGGTCTATTTGTAATGAATGGATTGTTGTCAAATGACAATTTCCATTGCGTTTGAATTCGTCATGTGGATTTTATTCAAAATTTTTTTGTTGCTAGCCTTGTTTTTGTTCATTACATCCTGGAGAACGCGAGTTAAGAAGTGAATGCGCGTACAATGGTACTGTAGAAACATTTTTAGCACACACATGGTGTTGTAGGCACTTTTTTATCCTGGCGCCCTTGGCGCCTGGCGCCCTATTTTCCTAATGGCGCCATGGCGCCCTTGGCGCTTGGCGCCCTCTTTCCGTGGCGCCCCTGGCGCCTGGCGCCCACTTTCTGAATGGCGCCATGGCGCCCTTGGCGCCTGGCGCCCTTTTTCTGTGGCGCCCTTGGCGCTTGGCGCCCACTTTCCGAATGGCGCCATGGCGCCCTTGGCGCCTGGCGCCATTTTTTCTGGCGCTTTTCCATCACTAGATAGCACTTCAAAAAACTGTCTTGAAAAGTATTATTACGATTATTTTTATGTTGAAAGACCGGGTCAGCATACAGAATATAGGCATCACTAATCCGACCAAAAATATTGAATATGCTGGTTGTCCTGATCATTTTAAGTGTTGATCGAGCAAAATCAGCCCAGAAATAGTCAAGTTATTCAAGTGCGTACTCACAAAATGATCACCCTTTTTATAGAGTATAGACCCCCGTTATTTCGGGACTGGGGGATTATTCGAGCAAACCAAAACAATTCGTCATAGCCCAGACCCCTAAAATACTCGAACGGCATCAAAATCGGCCAACGTACAACAGAATGAGACACATGAATGTACATATGTATGAAATCACAAAAGACATACTAATTAGTTTACTCCCTAATAGTATATATTTATATATCCAAAAACACATCTCCCAGGAATTGTGATCAAAGCTTCTAGGTATGTTTTACACCCACTGAAAATTGTAATAAGGTAGCTGTCTTCCAAAAGTTGTAATGTCCAAGCTTCTTAAAATTGAGTTTCAAAAAGCCCAGTCAACAAAATGTTTGTCTGGCAAGTTTAGAAAAATGTGGTAGTTTCAGAGTCACTGTTTTAGAATCTGTGAATACAGGCACAAAGTTCAATAAGGCAGATTTTGAATGTTGAATTTGTGTATGGCTGACATTTGTAGCAAACCCAGTACATGTAATTATAATTATTTGGATATCCCACTGCCCATAGTGTCCTGTCACTTGTGACTTGTGTTTCATTCAAGTAACCTTCATCCTTTGTGTACCATGCAAAGTTATCATAGTTGGTTGCTCCAGGGCCTGTCCTGATTTTGTGGCAAAGTTATTAATTGGTAGATGTTCAGTTAGTAAATGATTGACACAATTGATGTGCTTTCAAATGTGTATGTCATATTTTTTCAAATTTATTTTTATAATTCTGGAAATTTTCTAAACAATAAGAGTTCAAGATGACTCCTATTGTAACCTTGAATAGTGTATTGTGTATTTTACCACTGGAATTTTCACATTTTCCATTGAGGACATGAGTCCAATTTAACATGACTATCATGACTTGAAATTTTCCCTTATACTGCAATACATACAGAAAATTATATAATGCTGTTTTTGTCATAAAAGCTATGGAAAAACCCTGAAAAATTTCTAGGTGATTTCACAAAAAATATTGCTGGTGGGGCCAGTCCCACAAGCAGTGTGTTGTTATTGGCCTATACAAATATATTATTTTATTTTTAACTGAATCATTTCAGTAAATTTTCCATTTTCCAATATTGGCACTGTTATCTAGTATAGAACACCACCCAGATTGGGAAACTAATAAAACTGTCTAGAACACATTTGAGTTTACCAGAATGAGGATACCTAGACAGCCAACTACTGTTGATGACCAAAAGTCAAATGTGTTTTAAAACAGATTTACAGGTTTCCCAAATTTTGGTGCTGTGCTAGTGTGCGTGGCACATTATTGTTCCATGTAATTTAAAATTACATCAATATACCTTTTCATATTTTCTCCAAATAGCATCAATGTTTTATTTGTTGCATCAAATAGCATGACAATTTAAATTTTTTAACAAGAATACACGTTTTTCTCAGTTTTTAGTTGGAAACTATTCCAAAATGGATAAATCAAGTGAGTTGTTAAATGTGAGAATATTTCAAAGATTATATATGAAATATAAAGATTATTAAGAAGATTATTATATAAGTGCTTTTGAGTACTCCCATATATATAACTTTAAAAATATTAATGAAAATTTGTTACCCACAGAGTTAAACAATGAAAAGTTATTTTCACCGTTGATTACTTGCACACATTTTTCATATTTTCACTCATATTATCATTTTTTTCATATTTTTCACATTCAATATTTCCATATCTCATAAAAATGTAAAAGTACTATCACTTGGCAGACATGAAACGAGTCAGTGTTTGGCGTTTAGGTATGAAAAAAATGAATATGTCAACTTATGATTTATAATTAGCATTGAAAAAACAACCGATTTTGAGAAAATATAATTAAATATTATACCAGAAAATCTCTCAAGAAAAAAATATAATTAAATCTCTTGGGTCATTTTTGAAAATATAATTAAATCTCTAAGAAAATCTCTTGCAGTTCAAAAAAATCTCATAAAATATCTCTACTTAAAGTATGATTAAATTGATATTTCAAGGTGTTTGAACCATTGAGAGTAGATATTAAGCACATTATGTGTTGCTTAACCTTTTCATTCACTATTTCATATGATAACAGCATATTGTCTACTGACAGCACACTTTGAACTACCATGTATTTAGTATCTGAATAATGAACAAAAATATGATTTAAGTACATTTTTTCTCATAGTAGAACACATTACTTTCATGTGTGATGATCCCCACAGAATTTATCAGATGACTTTTTCACCCAAATTTGGTAACTAGGTATATTTCCAAAGCATGCTGTCAAATTTTTAGTTGTTAAAACGGCTAGAACCCAGTGCACAGGTGCACAACACAGTGAAACACAGTTCTCCAACAACTCGCTGCCAACAACAACAACTTGCTTGACAACCAACAAAATAACTGGCAGCTCGCTGCCAAAAAAATGTAGCTTGCTGACACCCCGCTGACAATTTACTTGCAAACTGGTTGTAACCAGGGTTGGTTTTAGTAAAATTCTTTTTACTAAAATTGTAGTAAAATTGTATTAAAATTGTATTTTATTTTTATTTTATTCTTCAATTTTCTATTTTATTTTTATTTTATTCTTCAATTTTCCATTTTATTTTTATTTTATTTTTATTTTTTATTCTAGCTCGTGACCAGAATTGGTTTTTGTAAAATTCTTTTTACTAAAATTGTAGTAAAATTGTATAAAAATTGTATTTTATTTTTATTTTATTCTTGAATTTTATATTTTATTTTTATTTTATTTTTAAATTTTTCATTTTATTTTTATTTTATTTTTATTTTTTTCTGAGATTTTGCCAACCCTGGTTGTAACTGGCCGACAACTCACTGCCAAAACATCATTCATTTGACCCAAAATAAATTTTTACTTGAAGTGATGAAACATTATATGGGGAACTGAGTGAAATGCATTGTAAAATTGAAATACCTAATTGAAAAATGTAAACAAGCCAAAACATTGAAAATTATAACTATACTGTGTTGAAACATTGTATTTTGTCAAGTGAATGCATGTAAAAAAGAATGAAATTTCAGCTTCTATACAAATGTTGTCTAATGCAGGAAGTGTGGATTTCTGACAGCAGTGCAATACCATTTATACATTTTTTGGGTCAAAACAATTTGTACACACTTCCATAAAGCGCATGTGGTGTAAATTACATTCAGCTTGCTGACAACTCGCTGCCAGCTGTGCAGCTGCTGGGAAAATGTACCCCAACTTTCTGCCACTAACAACTACGTTCCAACTCGCTGCCAACAGTAAACAAAGTGTTGTAAGCCAGTTGGAAGAGAGTTGTTGGAGAGTTTGCATTTCACTGTGCAAGTAGCAACACCCAGTGCCAATGTAAACCGGGTGCTTAGGTAAAGCCCCCGTATTTGAGCACTGGGTCTTCACGAGACTGCAGTGGTTCAGGGGTTAAAACATATTTACATTTACTCAAAAATACATATATATGAGTACTCAGTAAATACATGTGAATTTCCTCTCAAAAAGTACCAGTACTCTCTTTTATGTATACCCTAAATCCTCAAATAAAACCCCAGTGAAGTTATTTTTTCCTCAGACGTTTTTGAGGGGAAATTATTCAAGAGGGGAAGTTATTTCTTCCTCAGAAAACTTGGACTTGATTCATGTATGGATGCAGTCTGTAAACTCATGTAATACAGGTAGGGTTCAAACGATATATCGTATCGAATATCGAATATCGATATCGAAAATTTTGAAAAAATATCAAATATCGAATATCGATATCGAAAATTTTGAAAAAATATCGAATATCGAATATCGATATCGAAAATTTTGAAAAAATATCGAATATCGAATATCGATATCGAAAAGTGATATCGTTTGAACCCTAAATACAGGTATTTAACTGTCCAACAATAACAAAAATATGTGTATACACTGCATACACATCACGTATCTGCTGTCGCTGCTGTACGCTAATATTCTATTGTATTTTTGTATTAGGGTATATCGTTTTCATCCAGAGGGGTGAGCTATTCAAGAGGGGGGAGTTATTCGAGGGGAGTTTTTCAAGGGGGAGTTCTTCGAGGGTGTCTTATTCGAGGATTTGCAGTACTTTCTGAAAGTACTTGAGTACAGAAAATGTAAATATTTCGGATAGACTTTTTTATTGGCTCTTTCATGCCATAGAACAGAAAAAGGGGAGGAAAAACTACAAATAGGGGGAAAATAGCCAAAAATGGGTATAAAAACAAATATATAAGTGGTAAAAAATAGATGAAAAGAGGCAAAAAGCACATGAACTAGTGAATTTGATGGTGAAAATGGGCAAATATAGAGAGATTTTCTTGAGAGATTTTCTCAATCAGAAGAACATATAATTAAATCTCTCTGGAAAATTAAATTAAATTAAATCTATCTCTCTTATATTTTCTGACATTTTCTGAGATTTTTTAAATACAAATCTCACAGAGATTTTTTCAATGCTCTTTATAATGCAAATTTAACCCCATTCACACAGTAAATTGATCATGCATTTGTTGCAAAAGTCTAACAGCAAAATAACTCCTCCCCTCGAATAGCTCCCCCCTCAAACAACTCCCCAGTCTAAAATGTCTCACAAAAAATAACTCCAAGGACCTTATATTTGAGGATATATTGTATTTGTTTTTATAGGAGCACTCTCATACAACTTTATTTGAATATATTTATTTACTCTGCAATCTGAAGAGTGTGTGCTTTCCAGTCACAGCAAAAAAAGGGTTTGTAAAGCGTGTAGAAGTAGGCTGGATGTGTGTGACGCAGCCTGTGTGAAGACACTTCCACACGCTACAACACTTCACAAAATTTTCAGTGAAGTGTCTTCCACACACTTCACCTAACATCATGATGCCCTAAATTTTGTGAAGTGCACTTCCCAGCGTAGACGCTTCCCCACGCATCAAACCATGCCCAGGCAATGTTGTAAAGTAATGTTGGATTTGTGATTAGTGGTTTTGGTTGGTTAGTACTTCATAGTGTTTTCTTGATGGCTGCTATCACACAGCTACCTATATTGAATCAGATATGGAAGCAGTTGCATGGAACAAATATCCCAACGTATTCCCCCTTTTCTCCCTTGAGAAAAGGATAATAAGATAAGGGATAAGTTAAGTTAAGGGAGAAAAGGGTCACCAAAACCAACACACTTTCACTCTCTCTCTCTGGCAAGGCCACTGGAAGCAACTGACTGGTACCTCCCTAGCCAGTGTGCTCTTTTGTTTGTCTGGATCACTCTGGTGTGACAGTGGACACCGTGAGCTGACAGCACGGAGAGAACTCCCTCTCCACCTGTGAAGCTTGATAGAAGCAGCTTGTTTGACTCTGGATCTTCTGTGTGCCCAGCAGATTGATTATTTGGTTGTCACCCATGTTGGATTTGTGGTTGAGTGGTTTTGGTTGGTTAGTACTTCATAGTGTTCTCTTGACAGTTGCTGGGCACACAGCAGATCCAGTGTCACACAAGCTGCTTCCATCCAGCTTCAAGGTGGGAAGGGAGTTCTCTCAGTGCTGTCAGCTCTTGGTGTCCACTGTCACACCAGAGTGATACAGACAAACAAAAGAGCACACTGGCAAGGGAAGTACCAGTCAGTTGCTTGCAGCTGCCTCACCAGCGAGAGAGCTTCTGCTTCTATATCTGATTCAATATAGCTGTGTGATAGCAGCCGTTGAGAGAACACTATGAAGTACTAACCAACCGGCATCTGGACATTTTGACACAGGCTATTTTGACACGGCATATATCGCCACAGATGAATTGTCACGGGGCCCATTTTGACACGAGCCCGTTTTGACACATGGCCATATTGACACAGACACAATTTGTCACTTGACCGTCTTGTCACACAACACACTTTACATCATATTTTTATCATGCATTGTTTATTGTGTTAAACGTATTTTTGTCATCATAAATACTTTGCTCAGAATCTTACCATAATTTAATGTATAAAATCTTGTTAAAAATTGAGTAATACTGTATTACCTTGAAATACCCCCATGGGGGTTTATTATTTCGCCAGCAAAATTTGAGGGGGGGGGGGTTTAATTCGAGAGGGGTTTATTCGAGAGGGGGTTTATTCGAGGGGGGGTGGGTTATTATTTCGTCAGAAATTTTTGTGAAATTCATAGTAGAGAATACACTTTTTCACACACAAAAATGGTAATAAACGCGAGAAAATAAGTAGTGTTGGGGCTATAGATGTACATCTGTACATAAATGAGCGTATAAGTGTATCTGCAATGCAAATTAGTAGTAATAAGTAGTGATGGAAAAGCGCCATGGCGCTGGCGCCTGGCGCTAGCGCCAAAGCAAAAAGCGCCATGGCGCTTTTGGCGCTTGGCGCTAAAACGCTCTGGCGCCATTGGCGCTTGGCGCTGGGGTCTGAGAAAGCGCCATGGCGCTTTTGGCGCTTGGCGCCATTTTCTGGTGGCGCTATTGGCGCCTGGCGCCGACATTTTAAATGGCGCCAAAAAAGCGCCAACCATGATAATAAGAAATTGTTATAATACGGTGGAATCGACACTGCAGTTTATCAATTTTGAGGCAACTGAATAAATATTGATTAATATTAGGGTAGATGTTATATAAATAGATGCCTACATCGAATAAAAGCAGAGGTGTTAAAATCGAGGTAAATCCCCCTTTATGCTTTGCTCCCAATTCTTTCTTGCAGTCTAAATCAGGGGTTCAGTCTGGCGGGGGTTGGAGTGGGGTTACCCCCCAATCAATGCTCCAGCTATCTATCTATCCCCGGGGGCGCTCAGCTATCTATCTAACCTGAGGCTAAATTTTAGGCTACTATCCCTCGAGCCCCCCACTCCCTCAAATCGACCAGATATGTATCTCTCCAGAGCGATTATTTGAGAAATTTTGCCCCGATTTAGTGGTTGTTTGAGTGGGCAAAAGTTCAATAGACTACTATGACTTCAGCGGTACGTCACTCACAGTTATGCACTCATTTTTCTACCATAAAATTGTAGAACTAATTTTTTGGCGCTGGCGCTATTGGCGCTTGGCGCCATTACCCTCTGGCGCCATTGGCGCTTGGCGCTGAGGTTCAGAAAAGCGCCATGGCGCTTTTGGCGCTTGGCGCCATTTTGCTCTGGCGCCATTGGCGCTTGGCGCCGGGGTCAGAAAAGCGCCATGGCGCTTTTGGCGCTTGGCGCCGAAAGCCTGGCGCTTTTTCCATCACTAGTAATAAGTACATCATGTACATCGCATACATGATGTACATCATTCTGGAGGGGGGGTATTTCGAGGGGGGGGTTTATTTCCCCAGCCCATTTTGAGGGGGGGTCAATTCGAGGGGGGGGGTTAACTCAAGGGGGGATAATTCGAGGTAATACAGTAATTCATTCTATATTAAAAATAGGTCTGTACACATACATATATGAGTCAGTCTGTGAGTCAGTAGCCAAAAGTTGGACACATCAAAAAAAAATTCTTTTCTTAAAGTGTTGCTTGTATAACACTGATAAAAAATTATATTTCATTTTTTCTGTTTCCTCTTATATATAGCAAAAGTGAGCATTTTAGCATGGAGTGATTGCATCACGACTGAGGCCAGAACTAAGGAGATGTAACAGCTATATTTTATACCGTTGCGAAGCCGAGAACATCCTCTTTCAGAATCCACGGCATCCCCAGAGGCTCGCGTTAGCATTTTTATACCTAAGATTTCAAAATGTGCTGTGTGCCCTAATCAAGTGTCAATCGCATCGCATGTGAGGTCAGAACCAGGAAAAACTAAATGCTGTGGTCTATACCATTGGAAAGCTGAGAAAATTCTCTTTCAGAATCTACCACTCTCAAAAAGGTTCACTGTCATGATTTTTATACCTAAGATTTCAAAACGTGCTGTGTGCACTTCTATTGGGTGATCGCATCTCATGTGAGGCCAGAACTAAGGAGACGTAACGGCTTTATTTTATACTGTTGCTAAGCTGAGAACATCCTCTTTCAGAATCCACAGCCTCCCCAGAGGCTCGCATTAGCATTTTTATACCTAAGATTTCAAAATGTGCTGTGTGCCCTAATCAAGAATTGATCGCATCACATGTGAGGTTGGAACCAGAAAAAACTAAATGCTGTGGTCTATACCATTGGAAAGCTGAGAAAATTCTCTTTCAGAATCTACCACTCTCAAGAAGGTTCACAATCACGATTTTATACCTACGATTTCAAAACGTGCTGCGCGCACTACTCTTGGGTGATCGCATCTCATGTGAGGCCGGAACTAAGGAGACATAACGGCTATATTTTATACTCACATTTTATATATTTTATATGCGATCACCAAAGAGTAGTGCACACAGCATGTTTTGAAATCTTAGGTATAGAATCGTGATGGTGAACCTTCTTGAGAGTGGTAAATTCTGAAAGAGAATTTTCTCAGCTTTCCAATGGTATAGACCACATCATTTAGTTTTTCATAGTTCTGACCTCACATGTGATGCGATCGACCCCTGATTAGGGCACACAGCACATTTTGAAATCTTAGGTATAAAAATGCTAACGCGAGCCTCTGGGGAGGCTGTGGATTCTGAAAGAGGACGTTCTCAGCTTTGCAACGGTATAAAATATAGCCGTTACGTCTCCTTAGTTTTGGCCTCACATGTGATGCGATCACCCAAGAGTAGTGCACACAGCACGTTTCGAAATCTTAGGTATAAAATTGTGACGGTGAACCTTCTTGAGAGTGGTAGATTCTGAAAGAGAATTTTCTCAGCTTTCCAATGGTATAGACCACAGCATTTAGTTTTTTCTGGTTCTGACCTCACATGCAATGCAATCGACCCTCAATCAGGGCGACAGCACGTTTTGAAATCTTAGGTATAAAAATGCTAACGCGAGCTTCTGGGGAGGCTGTGGATTCTGAAAGAGGATGTTCTCAGCTTCGCAACAGTATAAAATGTAGCCATTATGTCTCCTTAGTTACCTTAGGACCTCCTCATTACCTTAGGACTATTTTCACAATTTTCATTTTTTTTTGGTGTCCAGCTTTTGTTCCTGGAGTGGCTATTGACTCGTAGACTGACTGATATACATATTTGGTTTTGTTGATTGTTATTTAACTTACTGACACCCATAAAATTTCTGTGACTATGCTAAATACACTTCACACTATTCTTGCTACATTTTGTAATACTCTCTCACTGAAATAATGACGGAATACACACATAAGCTGCTGAGGCGGCGGCGGCAACATGAAAGGTGCCGGAATGCCGCCGGCCGCAGCTGCGGTATTTGCCGCAACTAGTGATGTGAAAGCGCCATGGCGCTGGCGCCTGGCGCTAGCGCCAAAGCAAAAAGCGCCATGGCGCTTTTGGCGCTTGGCGCTAAAATGCTGTGGCGCCATTGGCGCTTGGCGCCACGTTTCCGAAAAGCGCCATGGCGCTTTTGGCGCTTGGCGCTACTTTCCAGTGGCGCTATTGGCGCTTGGCGCTACCATTTTTTAAAGCGCCAAAAAAGCGCCAGAAAGTGATAAGGACGCAGTGTTCAACGCAGTTGATAGAAAATGATGTTTCTTGAACACTGTCCGATTTACAGTAAATTGCAAAAAAATGACACCAGGAAGCAATGAACTATTGATGATTAAGACATATTCATGGAAGCTGTCTGAATTTAGGACCAGTCCAAGACGTACAATGTGTTTATTTTGTAGAGTGTTTAGTAAGGAGGTATGTGATGTTTAAAATAATTTTGTCCTACCTGCTTTATTTCCTTGTGTAATAGTTGATTTAACTTACTACAAAATCAACTACTACTACCTTGAATAAGAGGCTACAGATGCTACAGACATTATTATATATAAAAATGTAATCCTAAGGCGTTGCACACGCTAGTTGACATAGATTCCAGCGTCAACTCAGAGTCAACTCCATTTAGTTGACGCAACCTATTTCTTAGTAGACATTTGCGCAACTGCGTATGTGTTAACCTGTTTTTGTTATTTTTTTGGTAGTTAGGTCTGATTGTCAAATGATATTGTCAACTGCAAAAAATAAATTTTCAGAAATGAGTTGACCCAGCCTTCTTTGATGCTATTTGTGTGATTCAAATGTTCCTATGTTATTAAGCAAAATTCATTTGTTATTGTGACACTCACTTGTTCATGTTAAAGTAAAGTATGGTAATTTTAAAATTTATTTTCTTGTTACACATTGAAAAAATTTTAATTTGTGACATGTGTAATTGTGTGAATATTGTTTTGGTGATTCATGTAGTATTAATATAGGGCAATTTTTTGAATTAACAAAATGTTTAAATGATGCCTTGCTGATAGTTGAAAAAATTATTTTGCATCAAACCAAAATTTATTTTTCATTGAACACAACAAATGTATATCATATTGCTAACAGTACCAGCAGAAAGATAACAAATTTTGAACATAGTGATCTCTGAACAAAAAGAAATGCATACAGGAAACAAAATATACAATTTTTGGAAAATTCAATGTTAAAAAATTTTAAAGTTATGTTTTTACTGCAATTTAAATTGTGGCATACATGTCATTTGATGGAGGAAAAATATTAAAACATATATTTTTTAATTGTTAGGAATGGAAATATATTTGACTTTCAAAAATGATTTTTGAAAATGAGTGAATAATTGCTGAGTTGAGCATGAATTCATGAATTTGACAAATACAATCACAATGATATGTCAACTGAGCAATTTGGCCATTTTATCCATGACAGTCTGCAATCACCAGTCTTTATCCACTTTTTCACCTTTTCCCTCACTACTCTAGCATCAAATTACATTTTTAGTAAGTTTTGTGACAAATTTTGTATTGAAGTTGACAATGTTAAAAATTAATGGTTGTCAAGTGAGCGTGCGCGTACGATCAGTACAAAAACCTGATGTCAACTCAAGCAAAAAATTTGGACAAAAATGTTTTTCAAAACTTAATTATAATTTTTCATGCAAAAAGTTCTTCTATGAAAGATGGAGAAAATTTTTCTCTATCATAGTCTTAAATTCCATACATTTTCAATTAAAAATGAATGAATAAAGGTACTTTTAGAAAGTCAGCGAGTGCTGTGTCAACTAGCGAAAAAACATACTTTTTCATACATTTTTGGGCCATTGACAATGAAGAGTGACTACTTGTGTCAATTGAATTTCTGTAAAATGAAAATGTCAACTAAAAATGTACACTTACATGCACTACATACACATTTTTCACTAGTTGACATTTTCACTATAAAAATCAGTTATTTATGTGCAGCAACAATGTCAACTGAAGTTGATTTTTGCCTAATAAAATCACCCAATTGACAAAGGTGATCATCAAGAAATGTCAACTTTATGAAAAACGTACACTTTTTAGCGCATGTGTGTCATTTTAGTTGACTTGTCATTTTCTCAAAATTGTCAACTGTCCAACTTTTTTAGTTGACACAAAAAAAGTGCGCACGTTTTCAACACAATAGGTTCCGGGGTCAACTAAAAAAAAACAGTTGACTCTGAGTTGACTCAATCGACTTCTAAAAAGTAGCGTCAACCACCGTGTGGAGCGCCTAAGCCGAAGCCTGAACCACCCCCCCCCCCAATGGGCCAGCTGACTAATTGGAAGATATTTTGAGGAAATTTGCTCCAATTTTCACTCAAAATTACTTATTTTCATACCTTTTTGCCATTTTCACCTTCAAAATAGCTAATTTATGTCCCATAATGCCATTTTTCAGCAATTTTGGCCATTTATGTATTAATTTTACATAGGTATTTCACTCAGATAAAATATGTGTGGTAACTATTATTATCCTGTTATCAGGAGTTTTTCTCTTTTTGCACTTTAAATCTTGAAATAGCCCATAGATTGAGCGTCTGCAACCCCCAACCCCCCAGACAATCTTCTATCACTTCAGAGGAGGAGATTTGCCATCTATTTGAACCTGCCTTATTGCCCCTTGTTTGCTGATGTTGTGGTGTCATGAGGGGTATTATATCACTATCTGAATCAACACTGTGGGACCTCTGGATACATAAAAAGTTGTGGTTTCTATCATTTTTGTTTATTCATTGCATATTTACACCACCCTTCATTGAACACAAAATTTCAAAATTGATTCAAAATATTGATAAAATGATTAAATAAAAATTGATTCGAGATTTTAAAACCATACTGATTTCAAAATCACAAGTGAAAATCGGTTAAAACCCACGTCATTCCTAATGTTGAGAGTTCAGCGCAAGAAAACTTATTGATTTCCATTTGACCGTTTTTGTGTTTTGAGAGGCCGGCAACATAAGTTATCGAAATTGAAAAATATTACTCTGTGTGCTTCACGTGTACCATTAAAAGCTAAATTATTTTGGCGCTGGCGCCATTGGCGCTTGGCGCCATGGTCTCCTGGCGCCTTTGGCGCTTGGCGCTAAGGTTCGGGTAAGCGCCATGGCGCTTTTGGCGCTTGGCGCTAAAATGCTGTGGCGCCTTTGGCGCTTGGCGCTAAGGTTCGAAAAGCGCCATGGCGCTTTTGGCGCTTGGCGCCAAAAGTCTGGCGCTTTTCACATCACTAGCCGCGACATATATTTGTGTGGTCGCAGCATTTGTGTGGTTTTTGATGACTTTTTTGTTTGTGGGTGGATTCGAATGCATGAAGTGTCACGAAATAGAGAATTTAGAGAATATAAATTGAGACAACAAATAAAAAAGTTCGCTGAATATGGGGAATCTCTATGTACTGTAAATAAACTGTAAATAAACTGCAGCAGAAAAACTGTAAAAAAACAACAACAATGATAACAGAACTGACGTACTCTTTGCCATGTCACCTGCATTTTTTTACACTTCACTTTGCAGTGCACATGCATGTGTGTACAGAAGCGGTATTCCTTTTGTGACGAGTTGATATATGTGACTAATTGTGTGTCTTTCTGGACATGTGTCCAGTCATCCCCGTGTCCAGTTGTCTCTCGTGTCAAAATGGCTGTGTCAAAGTGTCCCGTGTCAAGTATTCTTGTGGTGATTCATACACCAACCCAACCAACCAAAACCACTCAACCACAAATCCAACAGTAAGTCTACTAAGGGAAGTGTCTTCATGATGAATTTCATGAAGGGCTGGGAAGTGCCAAGCAGCTCTTCACAGTGCCGGGAAGTGTCATGGTGAAGACACTTCATGATGCTTCACGATGCATCATACACCCATTTTTTGCTGTGAGTGCTTACACAACAATGACAACAGATACATTTTATGTCAGCCACAATTCACAGCCATCTATCCACTCTCAAAATTTGGCTTTTTAGCATTGCATTTTGCAGATTCCCATTTTCCAGTACGTTAAAATACTACATTTCCAAATTTTTACACCCATCTGTACCATATCCTTTCCTTACCTTTCCATCGCTACATTGAGCCATTTATGTGTCCCTATTGGCAAATTGTTTGCTCCAAGCTGCAGTTCAGGTTTTTGTTCACAACTTTATTTACAGTATTACCTCGAAATACCCCCAGGGTTTTTTTTCAGAGTGGAAATTTTGAGGGGGTATTTTGATGGGGGAGCGGGTTATTATTTCATCAGAACTTTTCGCAAAGTAATAATAACTGGTAATAAATAGGGTATTACTGGAGATATAAACATACACCTATACACAATTAAGCATATAAACACCTGCCCACCCAAGTCCGGCCCCCTATTTTAGATTTCACTTCGGATGCCCTAGGCACCAGGCGCCAGGCACCGATTGCACCACAGGAACAGGCCACCATGGCGTGGCACCCTTTTGCACCCTCAAATGGCACCATTGCTTATCTTGTGGCCTCCCACTAAGCAGCAGAAAAGAAATTGAATTTTGTGAATTTTAATATTCACTTTACACTTTTATTTTTACACACTTGACATGCTGGTTTATGATGTTTTATAGAGGAGGGTTTAAATTTCAAAGTAGTGTACAAAACATAACACATCATAATGATGTCATTAGAGGAACAAAAATTGTCAAAATTTACAAATTTAAATTGCCCCTCCCCAGTAAATTTTTTATGGAGGCATTTTTGAGGTTAAGTTTTTTACTAAACTTTGGACCTTAAGCCCTCCTCTATAAAACATCCTAAACCAGCATGTCAAGTGTTTAAAAAATAGAAGCAAAAAGTGAATCATAAAATTTGCAAAAAAATCACCATGGCTTACAAAAAGCTTACACCTATATACCACCCAATTATTAGCTTTCCACCCTGCCCACAGCTGGAGAAAGGGCATCTGAAGTGAAATTAAAAATTGGGTGCCGGACTTGGGTGAGCAGGTGTTTATGAGTATCTGCGATGCAAACTGGCATGAATAAATACATCATGTACATTGTATACATAATGTACGTCATTCCAGACAGGGGGTATTTTGAGGGGGGTTTATTTTTTCCTCAACTCAAAAACACCTGGGAGTATTTCAAGGGGGGTTTATTCAGGGGGGGGGGTATTTTGAGGAAATACGGTATATGAGAATATATAATGGGGGACAAACCTGCTCAGTGACAAAAAGCTCTTCCAACATTTGGATCTCTGGTACGACTGCCGGCTGCACATCTAGATAATCATAATATTTTCCATGATAACCTGCAGAAAAAATGATCTGCAACGATTTCATATCTTTTCACTAGTTCTGTTCGAACTATGGTGGAATAATCATATTTTATATTAGTGAATGATATTAAGTTTGCAAGTTGCAACCAGGGTGTCAAAAAATATGGAATGGAAAACGGAAAGGAAAAAAAAAACACAAAGGTAATTTTTTTTTCATTCGATGGAATATGAAAAATGGAAAGGTAAAACGATTTTTCTGCCAAAAAATGGAAAAAGTAAAGAGGTAAACAATTTCACTTGGCAGAAAATGATAATATAAAGGTAAAAAATTGTCTGCCAGAAAATGGAAAGCAAAATTTGCACAGAAACAGAAAACTGCTAAGATTTAGCAAGAAATTTGAGAAAAATTAGTGTGATTGAAGAAAGTTTTGCCTGTTTCGCTCTGACTGTTGTTGAAGTGAAGCGATTTGTATGGAGTTATTGTTTAATCTCTCGATGGTTGGTATCTTACAGATATACCGTAATTACTCGGATAATTCCCCCCACTTGAATAATTCAACCCACTTGAATAATTCCCCCCCCCCAATGAGAGGATAGATAATGCACATACATTTAAAAAAACAATCAATGAGATGAAACCAAGCAAAAAAGCTGTGCCTAGACTGATTCATCAAATACAAATGCAGCACATCCGGTGTGCAAAGATGCAATGGAATGTGCATTACCAATGAAAATTGGACGTACATGTGTATGTAGTGTGATGAAAACATACCTGAAAATTTTGATGAAATAATAATTCCTCCACTTGAATAATTCCCCCCCCCTTGAGTAGTTCCCCCTTCAAAAATGTCTGAGGAAAAAATCATTCCCCGGGGGAATTATTCGAGTAAATACAGTATTCTATCACATTGGGAAGTAATATCAGTACAGTTATATCACAATTCAGAACATATTCCCCCTTTTCTTCTTTGACAAAGGGTAGCAACAATTCAGAAAATCATGAACATCACATGTTTTTACCCATCTCCTTCAGTTTTTCTAATACAGATTTTGCCCATGAATCTGCCATTTTGGGTCCCTGTTCATGTTTTCTTTTCAGTATATGTGCAAATAATTTGCAAAGTGTCTCACATTCATCAGGTAGTAAAGTAGGGTTGTCTTGGCACTTGCTATCATTTGGGGGTGGCATGGTTTTGAATGTTGGAGAACCAACTGGAACCAACCAACCACACTTGAATTTCACTTTGCCACAAATGGCATTTTCCTTCAAGCCAGTGCAACACTTCACAGATTTTACATCATCAAAATATTTATCCATTAAAATGGACATTTTCAAAATGTGGGTGTTATTCACTCTGGATGAATGTTCAAATATGGCAACCATGTGAGTATCAAACCTTGTTAGATCAACTGAGTTCCAAATTTTGAGTGCAACTATTTTGTCCATTAAGCATTGGTCATAATTAAAACATTCTTTCATCTCAGTTGGCATTTTTGCCCTGAGTCTGCAATAAAAGGTCACAAATGTTTCACTTTTGAACATCCTTGCGTTTTCCCACTCACCAAGACTGTAAGTGGTATCTTTTGAATAAATTTGTGCTAAATCTGTCATCACCATCTTTGGGTTTTTCAAATCTGGTGGTGAGAATAAGCACTCCAATACACTGTGAGCATCACCAGATAACTTTGTCATAAATATTTCAGCCAAAAAAAGAGCGAAAAAGCACGCATCATGAATGTTTGCACAGGCAGATAATACTTGCCTTTTCCATTGCCTCAATGGCACAGTACTACCCTTTCCACTGAAAACAGAAATCTGTGACATTATTTGTGATTTAATGAGGGTCCACTGAAACAATTTCTCAGTGTTTGCTGCATGTTTTACAGCTGATGGAAGTGATGCCATAAAGTCAACTTCCCATGGTTCTTTCACCACTGGGATTGGTTTGGCCAAGTCACTAAGGACATCAACAGAACCAGTTTTATAGCACAATATTTTTCACACTTTGGTGGATCAACTTTGTTGGTCACATTTGCTGCTCCTGGAAAAACTCCAGGAAACACATAAGCAGTTCCATTGGTGGTTCCAGTCATTACCACATTCTTTGCAGTATTTGTGTATTTTGCATTGCCAGAAAACTGACCATTTTGGTGATTGTACTTTCTTGGAACACAGTTTTCATTGCCAGGAAACCAACTATTTTGGTAAATATGCTTTTTGGGTACATAATTCACATTGCCAGAAAACTGACCAGGTTGTTGGAAATATCTTGTGGGTACACAGTTTGCATTTCCAGAAAACTGTCTATTTTGGTAATTTGATTTGACATTTGTGCTCAAGCCAGTAGATGCTTTTGGTACCCCACCCGACCCCACAAGTATCACCCGCCCTGCAGGGGGACAAAACAATGTCAAACATTTTGCCAACTGCAGTGGCACACTGCACAACTGCTCAAAACTCTTCTGTATTACACCTGCAGCAGTGAAATGAGTGCACTGGATTGGTTGCACCGGATTGGTTGCACTGGGGTGTCACAAGTAGGGTGTCAAGAAATTTTTTTTACGGAAAACGGAAACGGAAAATCTTTTGCACTTGCTGGAAAACGGGAACAGAAAAATATTTGCACTTGCCGGAAAACGGAATGGAAAACGGAAAAAAATTTGCCTGTGGAAGGCGGAAAACGGAAAACGGAAAGAATTTTGCCTGCGCAAAAGCGGAAATGGAAAATTTTTTGCACTTGCCGGAAAACAGAAATGGAAATGGAAAATTTTTTGCACTTGCCAGAAGACAGAACAGAAAACGGAAAAAAATTGCCTGCAGAAAGCGGAAACAGAAAACGGAAAACGAAAATTTGACACCCTAGTCACAAGTAAGGTGTCAAATTTCCGTTTCCGTTTTCCGTTTCCGCCTTTCTGCAGGAAATTTTTTTACCTTTTCGTTTTCCGTTTTCCGGCAGTCAAAAATTGTTTACCTTTCCGTTTTCCATTTTCCAGCAGCCGAAAAATTTTTACCTTTCCGTTTTCCGTTTTCCGGCAGCTGAAAATTTTTTACCTTTCCGTTTCCGTTTTTCCGGCCCATTTTTCCGTTTTCCGGCTGAAAATTTTTTACCTTTCCGTTTCCATTTTACCAGGCCATTTTTCCATTTTCTGGCTCGATTTTCAGTTTTCTGGCATTTTTCCATTGTTTTTCCAATCTGTATTTATCTTCAATTGGCTCATCCTATTGTGTTGTTTTTGTCTCTTGGAGCAGCATTGACAACTGGGATTTCAGGGTCAGTGAAACAGGTGCTGTGAACCCAATTGGGTCATATGCTGACACCAATAATTTATTCAAGTTTCCTCTGGTTGGTGTTGTGATGCTGTCAATTTGCAATTTTGGTGTTGATATTGCCAGCATGTCCGTTCAGTGATTTTATTTCATTCCCATTACTGCGACAATTTTATTCACCTTTGGACTCCTGTCGTTTTCTGCTATTTCATTCATGACTGATCTGGAGTTTGACAGCCATTCCCTCATGTTCATAGAACATTGGTTAAATAAAGCTTTGACTTTGTAATATAGTTCTAAACCTTCAACTCCATTTGTGACACTCATGATGAAGTTATTGATGTAAATGTTGTTTATTATCATCGCCAACTGGTTTTGTTCCCCTTCATTTTCTTCATATTCATTCATGTTGTTTATTGTCACATTTAAATGGTATTTTATGACTGCTCCCAAAACTGCTGGGCTGCAGACAAGTCCAAACAGTACACGTTTAAAACGAAGTACTATTATGTTATTTTCAGTTACTGGTTTTGAGGCATCCTTCAGCCAGAAAAATCATGTGTAGTCTCTAGCTAGGTCATGCAATCCTATTTGCAAAAATGTCTTTTCAATATCGGCAATTAATGCTAGATTGCCTGCCCTGAACCTCAGGAGTAGGCCCAGTGCTAATGGTGTTGTAATTGGTCCTCTAAAAAGGCACTCGTTGAAACTGGGCTTACCTGCCGACCCATCGTACACAATTCTGCATGATGTCGATTTGCCCAGCGTGATTACTGGCTGGTGTGGCAGGTAATGAATCCCCTTGTTGTCTGTTTTGTCGTCACAGATCTCAATTATTCCCTTTCTAGTTGGTCATCCAAAACTTTCTGGTATTGTTCGAATAAGTTTGGATCTTTGTTGAATCTTCTTATCAGTGATTTAAACTGCACCAAGGCTTCTGCTTTTCCCGTGGGCAGGTCACTGATACTCTCTTTATACGGCCAGTCAATATAGTATCGTTTGTTGTTGTCGTTGAATTTTATGCTATTTATTATCATCTCCTCTGCAATGTTGTCATCAATTGCATAGGGGTCATCAGTGATTCCCACTGCTTCTAGACTGTGAAATTGTTGTAGTGTTTCCTTTCCTATGGCCACTATGGCTACTTTTTGATGATTTTTTGTTGGTTCAGTTAAGCTTGAACTACAAGTGAAGTTACAGGCATGATCCATAGTTGCAGAATGTACAGCTACCACAATCAAACAGGCAAACCTGCATGCAGGTTTTCCTTCTGCAAATTTGTCTATTACCGTGCTAATTTCACTTTATTTTTTTCTGTTTCCGTGAAAATTTTGCTTTCCGTTTTCCGTTTTCTGGCATTTCATTTTTCCGTTTTCCGTTTTCCGGCCAACAATTTTTTTTTACCTTTCCGTTTTCCGTTTTCCGCTGAGTGAAAATTTTTTTACCTTTCCGTTTTCCGTTTTCCGGCAGAAATTTTGTTTTTACCTTTCCGTTTTCCGTTTTCCGTAAAGTGAAAAAATTTTACCTTTCCGTTTTCCGTTTTCCGTAAAAAATTTTTTTTGACACCCTAGTCACAAGTAATATTTTTCTTTCCACTTTTGAATTTGGAATTGACAAAAATTTGTGTGGGCTGAAACCCATTAACTTGGGGTGGTGACATCCCACAAAGTGTCGTGTCACTGGTGGAGAACCACAAAAGCAGTTGAGCACAACACACACTAATTCTGCTGAAATTACAGCCACAATGAGACAGAACAAGTTAAGAATGCGATGCCCAAAATAGAGTGGGCAGGCAAAACTCTACTCTCCTTCAAAAAGGAGTTTGCTATCAAAAGCAATCACAGAAACCCAGTGTAGGTGGAAATATGGCTAGTCAACCATGCGTAAAAACGTAACGACACTTTTGTGCAGACACTCCACTCCGACGACTCGAAAACGACCATATGTGACCGAATGACGGCCCGCGGTGCACAGGGAAGTCACAGTGAACGTGCGGTTCGCTGTGCACTGCAAATCCGCCAACGAAGCCGCAGCCCCAGGACGGTACGCCCGAATGGACACTACTGCGGCCATGATTTTGTTAAGTATTTTCCTTTCCGTTAATTACGTAACTACTTCCCGTGTGATGTTAAATTTTTCATTTCCTGTTTTATTAATTAAGCTGTTTAAGTTACCCGCAGTTTTAAGTTAATTAAGTGATTACTTTCGTTTTTCTAAATGCACTTTCCAATATATAACTTCGAATGTTAATTCTTTTTTTCGGTTTCCATCAAGTTTACATATTTGACCGAAAGGGTGCAGTGTCTGGGAATGGGTTAGAAAAGCTTTAAAGTTTCTTGTTAAGCTAAAAGGTGTCGACTCTGTTAAACACCTTGGTGCCCCGATAGATAACATTCAGAAAATTCCCCGACCAAGTGCAATTTTTATTTAGGACTAGGTAATGGGTGGAAAAGTGGCTAAATGGCAATTATTGTCGACATGCAACTGCAAGACACATGCAGAGCACAATTCACAGTGAAGAGCACAGCAGTGCCGATTAATTATTCCCATCACCCAGGGTGATTGGTGAACTCATAGGTGCTAGTGTCTTTGTAGCATGTGTTCAGGCCCAAAGTTCCAACCCTTACCCGGCAATGCAATAACCTTGAACAAACCCCCGCCAATGAGCGTTCTTTCTGTGGCCTTGGTCGGGCGCGCTATAAAATATTTTTCACCTAAAGGGGCGCAGGTTGATAACACGTGTCACACCACCTGCTCTAAAATGTACCGTAACCCCTGAATAGAAACCCAGTTTATGACACTCACCTCTGAGATAATTTGTATTTTAATTGCGTCATTGTTAATTACAGTACTTCACGTTTGGCTTAATTCACGTTTGCATCCATTTTATTTATTTTCCCGCATTTTATTAAATTGCTCGTGCCTTGTACGCTACGTTATTGGTTTTCCAGTGATCATTGATTTCGCCTTATAATTCTCTCATTACGGTTAAGTGTTGTGTCTAAGATTTATTATTCATTTCTATTATGGTAGATTTTTGGTGATTATAAAACGCGCTGATTTTACATTTTTTCACCCACTAGAGGCTATACGACTCACTTGAGCTATTGTGAAATTGACTCTGATTATATTGCTAAATAAAGTTCCCGTGAATCCAACTTGGTCCCCCTGAAGCATACTAACTGCTTGAATTTTAATTTGAATTTTATTAATTACGGCTTTATTTTTATCAACAAGTAATCGAAGTAAACCGCCGGCTGCAGTTACGAAAGGGATTGGTAAGTTGCCGTGTCCGTCCTCAGGAACTGTCAGGACCCCAAGGGGTACTGGCGCCGTTCCTGATTTGCGTGTAAAATCCCCGTACCATAAAAACAAACATTTATCTAATTACGCACGCAATTAAAAGCGCAAAGGGACCGGAATTTACAATTCTCCGCCGCGGCAAATTCGACGAGTGGCGTATTTTTGTGGTAAAAACGGAAACTAGTAAAATTAGTAAAAACGTAAAATATCTGACAACATGTAGCAGCGAGTGGTTTCCTAAGCAAGTCATAAAGTTTTCTGTCTGGGGCGCCTGATCAACGCCTCTACAAAAAACGGCTTCACGGATAACGAATCACCCCAAAGGGAATTGAGATCGAGGGGGCCAGCAAGCTTACAAGGGGACACTATAGAGCAAGTTTGGCACGCTGCGTTGGAGAAGCAAAAACAAGCACGAAGGCACGCGCGACAACAAAAGGCTGGGCAAGAAGTGGACGCACAACTTGCTGCAGCTGAGAGTCAAGCAGAAGACAGTGAGTCAAACGATTTGGTTAACCCTGAAACAGACACGCCGGAAGCGCTAGAGGAGAGTGAAAGGCAACGCTGGTCTGGACAGACAGCTAAGGATACACCGGTAATCAGGTTATCAACGGTTGAAGGCGCAGGGCCTGCGCCAGACAGTTTTAGCCAGTGGAAAACGCCAGCTGTACCGGCAGCGGCACGGCAGCTAACGTCCAGCGCAGAAGCTGAAGAAGCGCCTGGGACAAGTAGACAAGCTGTAGGAAAGGAAGCAGGAAAGACAGGTAAGTGGTCTAAGCTTCGAAGGACATTGGGTTGGAGCGCGGGCAGCTCATCCATATCGCCTGGAGTGCGATCGGGTTCTGAAGTCGGTTCAGACGGATACGTTGGTGACAGCGAGCCTCTAGGGCAGCTGTCGATCCAACGTGATTATCCCTTGATTGCAGCTGAGCTTGGAGCCACTGCAGATCAATTTCCCGTGATTGAAAATACCGTAGCGGAACTACTGGAGACAGCGGCGCAGAGTGGAGACACTTCCCCGGCGCTGCAGTTAAGCCCACCGAAGAGCACTTCGACGCCGAGAGACGTGTCAGGCAACAGCAGTCGGAACTTATCGAGCAACCAGTCGAGATCGCAGAGCGCAACTGCAAGGGCCAGACGCCAATTAATTAAAGCCGAAACCCCAAGTAATCCCCCCGTGATAATTATTAGTAGCCCCGCAAGCAGAATGACAAACAATGGAACGAACCAGACGGCGGGACCGGCGTTGGAAGATAGATACGCAAATGTCACTAATGCAGATTTAATTTACCAAGCTACCATAATGGACCTGGACCCGGTGCAAGTAACGCCGTCCTGTGCACAATGGACACCCAAAAAAGCATGTGAAGCTGCAAAGAAATGGGCAAACATGATGAGTCAGGCGAGACCGGTTGGGGCATTTTCACAGAATGGTGAAGCAGGGGACTTGCGCATGGTGGCGCTAATTAAAACTGCTATGAATTTATGGGGAAGTGACCCTGTGGCCGAGGTACCTAGGGTGGAACATTATTTGAGGGAATTCGAAGCGCACCATAGTTTACATAGCGACGATGTAGCTGATCTGGCGACTGCGTACCAACAGTATAATCAAGCCTTACAAAATCAGAATGCAACGCTGGGGGGAAATTCACCGGCCAGTGGTCAGCAGCCAGTAGTGCTGACCAATGGTCAAGCAGCGCCCTTGCAATCATCAACGGCACCAGCAGCGCCCCCGTCGGCAGCTGGAACAAATCAGGTGAGAACTGTTACGCAGCGACGCGCTCGATCCCGCTCGCCGGCGTCCTCAAGAAGCTCGTCAACTGCATCGGAAGTGGCAAGGCCCACGGACCCGGGACAAAATTGGCAATTAGAACAAAGCAATGCGGCAGTCATAACGGCCCTAGCACAACAATGTGGATATTTTCGCGGCAAACCAAATGAGGGTTTCAGGGAGTGGAGAAGGAGCTGGGACATGGTATGTGATGCGCTGCGCATAAAATTACAGGAGCGGAAGCCGCTGGTAAAACTGTTTTTGAAAGGCAGTGCCAGAGCCATTTTCAACACTCGATACAGAGAATTGCGCGACCTGAACTACAAGGACATGATGCAAGCACTGGAGAAGTTCTATGAAAATCCAAATGATAAGCACCATGCGCAGAGAGAGATTTTTGAGACGCGACAGGGCACAGATGAGTCGGTACTGGAATGGGCGGTACGTTTGGAAAAATTGATAAAACGCGCCTATCCAGGCATGGGTCATGAAAAACGAGGTGACACATGCATGATAAAATTCCATGGAGGACTGAGAAATGAGATTCGGCGCAATGTACCTGTCACGGCTTCTATCACCTGGAAGGAGATGGTTGACAACGCACGTGCGCAGGAGAGCTTTCTGGAAGCAGAACAGAGCCAGAATAAGGGAGAAAAATCCAAACAGGATGTGGTTGCCAGCGCTACCGACAAGGTGATGGACAGGTTGATGGCTTTAAACATGCCCGCCATGGCTGGACTGCCGTCCCAGGCCGACAAGACGTTAGAGACAATGGAACAGAAAATGACTGAGAGTGTTGCCAAATTTGACTCTGTGCACCAAGAGATAGCGAAGAAATTAGCACAACTGGGCGCGTTGGAAGGTAAACTTTTGGGATTGAATAGGGACCCCCCTAAATTGCCCCCACGCAAATTTGACAAAGGATGTTGGGAATGTGGCTCTGAAGAGCACATCAGATATGAGTGTCCCAAACTCACCCCCGAACAAAGGGAACAGTACTTTAAAAGGAGCCGCGACGGCGGAGCATCCAGAGGAAATGGACGCGGGCGCGGCGGAGGACAACGTGGTGGCTATCAGAGAAATGACCAAGCTCAAGCGATGCAGCCAGGTATGGTGCCCATGCAATATGCATATTCACAGTGGCAACCAGCTCAGCCGATGCCTGTGCAGCCAGCGCAGACGGTACAGAGGGCTGGTGATAAGATCATGCAACCGCAGATGATGGCATATCAAACGCTGCCAGCCAACTGGATGGCTATGGGACCGGATGGGCGCATGCAACAATATAACATGCAACCAGTACAGGTAAGTAACCCCCACGTAGAGTCGCTGAACCCCACACGAGTGACCAGTACGACTGGAATGACCATGCGGGTGCGCGAAGATGACCGCTGCATGATGATACGTCCCGTTAATAAGTTAATCCCTGTGATGCAAGGTTTGGAATTAGAGGCAGAGGAACCTGACGAACTGATTCCAGAGGCACCCGAAGAACCGCAGCGCACTGCGGGAATGTATGTGCTCGCGCAAGAGCGTGAATTCTGGATCAAACCATGGGCATACATGCGAACCGAAAAAGGTTATTTGTTTCGAACTACCTGGTTGGCCTTTTTACGCAGGATCGGAATGCATGACTTGAGAGAAACGGACTGTACGCTGTGGCCTAATTGCCCTGCAGACGACCACTCGGACACACTGACTGAGGTGCCCCTGGACGTGCTCATGAACATCAGTCTGGACCCGTTTTTGTACGCCATGCCGGCCGCTCTGCCGCCGCGTACTGGATCCAGCAACCAAATAGACAGGTATATGGGTTTCCTGTCTACTGAGGAAGGGGTGCGCCCCGCGCCGCACGCGTACTCAGAACCCCCCTACATGCCCCAGGTCGCACAGTCACTGTTTTTTGTATTGGCAGTTGGGTTAATTATAATGGGATTAGCCTTATTACCGGGCGCGGGCGCGACTACCATGCCCTCGTTTCCATTGCTATGCAGTGACTTGACGGACCACTACGATCTATACACGTACCCCCCCTGCCGAATTGCACGGCCATTGTAGACACTACGGCGTCATTAGAACGGCCACGAAAATTGACATTGACAATCTACAAGCCAAATATGGTAGAATATCGTGCGGCAGCGCACAGGTGTGTGGCCTCTACCAGAACTGCAAGGACGTATCAGAACTTCTGGGGCGACGTCACGCTGGAAAAATTTGATTCCAACCCCCGATCTGTGGGTGCCGCCGAATGCGAAGGCATGATTAAATATCACAAATGCAATGATGGGCCCATGACTCCTGTGAATGACCTGGACAGCGCATGGGATACGCAATACCCCACCAATGTTAGTTATTCAGGACATGGACTGTATTGTTGCAAATGGGTAATTGAAACAACGCCACACTGTGGGCTGTTTCGCGGGGAAGTACGAATGAGATATGGAGCCAACACCATGCAAAGCACGCTGGGTGAGGTCAGCAAGTGCAATTATGAAATGGGTGCATGTACGCTAGAAGACGGCAGCCAATTAACATGGAAACCGAACCCGAAGGCGGAATGTCCATATGAAAAATGGCGTGAAATGCATGGACGCATTAGACAGGATATCTGGCTAGCCGATGATCATACGCTATCACTGTCTTTCAGAGCACATGAAGAGGTTGAATCATGCGGCATCAAATTATGGAAATCAGATCAGGATATCGTAGTGGCGCCATTTGAAAAGACAGTGATTCGAAGCGTCAGACAGAAAAGAGCGCAAGGTCGGCCCACACTGGGGATAGTGAGCGCAGGACAATTAGCAGCCAGCATGCAGGCGGTATACGAAACAGCAGAACAAACCATGCGTGCACAGGCCGTAGCCACCTGCAAGAATGTGCAACACTTCCAAGAATTTGTGCGCCTGGCTATGAGTGAACATGCAACTACGACAGCCCGCTGGTACATGAATGATAATGAAATAATTGATAAACCCGCGCCAGACAGATTTTTGGTTCACAAATGTTTTGCGGTAAAAACGTACGAGATAATGAAAGAGGAAAAGTCCCCAGAATGTTATGAAACAGTACCTGTGCAAGTTCGTGTACATGAGCAGAATGTGACGTTACACATGAACAGGTTAACAAACATTTTGCACTTTCAAGCGATCCCGGGATCATGCACCAACGCGCACAACCGTGTGGTAATGTTAAATGAACAATGGTACAGATACCTGCTGGAGGTAGGCGGCCTGGAACACTTACCCATGTATAACACACACAGTTTCCCGCTGAAATGGCAACAGGAAAAGGTTAAGGATGTGCATCATCAGATTTTTGCCGCCACGACCATGTACAATTTGTCAGAATTATTGCCGACGACCACCCTAAACAACGTATGGCATGCATATTCAATTGTGCGACAAATTACGCAGGGGGCGGAGCCGAAGGTGGAATCTCACATGCAAAGGCATCAAACCTTGGCAAAATCGGTATTGGCGCTGGGATGGTGGGATTTTGACACCTGGCGCACCTGGTTACAAGTATGGATTTACCTGATATGTGCACTAGTCACCATGCAATATTTACTAGCCACGCTCATGGCTGCAGCGCCGGAAATGGCCGTGACTTTGGTGAACCGGGCAAAGGAAAAAATCAAAAAACGACCAAAGACAAAAGAAAAGTCAAATATCATCGTCAAACTGGCTGAGGACCGCCCGAGCGAACAGGTAAAGGTAAGAACAGTAATTAACCCGTGCGTGGGAATGCCAAATGGCATGCCCGCACTCACGGGCGCGCGTCGTTTTCCCGCTATACAATACAGTATCAACAGAAAATGCGATCTGGAAGAAGAATCGGTATGCATGATCACTTTCTCGCCGGAAGAAAGAGACAACATACATCAAGTAGCCAATCGACGTGAAGAAATTGTGCATGTGTATTACAGTCCGTCCATTACCATAACCATCGATGGGAGAGAATATCGAAGGTGTCTACTGGACACAGGCGCCATGCGTTCATTATGCAACAGAGACGTGCTGATGCGACACAAGGAAAAGGCTACTAAGCATGATGAGGTTTCGCCTATTGGAGCCCTCAGGTGTGCAGCAGACTCAAAACTTTTGGTATTGGGACAGATGGAAATACCGGTAACGATGGGAAACCACACTTTCGGGATTGTGTTTCAGGCGGTGAATGGATTAGCTGGTGAAATTCTAATTGGCGCCGATGTCTTGCGGCACATGGTAGTGGATCTACCTGCAAGGGAACTACGGATCCCTACGGCTAACGCGATAATCCCATTTGACAACCCAGACCCGGAAGTGCAGCAGCGCAGAATTTACGCTATCGTGAATGAAAAGATAGAAATTCTGGCTAGACATGAAGCGCTAGTAACGGCGAAATTATCTGCCCCCATGGATGAAAAGTTATTTACTGTCATGGGATTGGATATGGTAGGCGAACGCTGTGGAGTTATGGCTGCTTCAGCGGCCTATGAAACCAGTGCCCCTGTGTTTCAGGTGAGATGTGCAAATGTACGAAATCAGCCCGTAGTGTTGCAGGTAGGACAGCGCATTGCCGTGGTCGAGCCAGTGGACTGCATGCTGAAGGTGAAACCTGGAGACCCCCCCGCTGAATGGGTGAAGCAGTGTTATGACAGAGATGAGTGTCAGCAAGTTCAAGCGACTGAACCTCCCCCCAAAGTAGCCGAAGACAAATTAGGACCCCCACTGCAAGTTGCATGCCCAGACGGACACGTAATGGAATTTACAGTGCCAGAAACTTTGACGGACGAACGCAGAGAGGAACTGAAGAAGGTGATTTTGCAGTATAAAGAAGCTTTTGCTCGACACAAGTATGACATCGGCTACAGCGAATTAGTGGACTACCGGTTGCAACTAGTGGACAAAAAACCAATTGCCTGCAGAATGTACCGATTGAGTCTGGATGATCAGCAATACTTAGAAAATCATTTGAGATGCCTCATTGAGCACGACATAGTGGAACCTAGTACGAGCCCGTATTGTGCCCCCACGCTGGTGGTATCCAAACCGGATGGAGCAAAGCAGATGGTAATTGATTACAGACGCCTGAACGCTGTTTTGCACGCTCCCCAATTCCCATTACCCCGCTTAGATGAAACAGTCGAATCTTTATGTAGCTGCAAGTATTTTTAGCAGTGCCGACATAAATCAAGCTTTCTATAACATTGCTTTGCATCCAGATGATCGACACATTACGTCATTTAGGAATGTTTTTGGACAATTTCAACTGAAACGTTTACCAATGGGATTAAAATGCTCCCCTAGTTTAGGGCAACGTTGTTTTGAATTAGCTATGGCCGGTCTAATACATCGAAATGTGCTATTATACATCGACGATTTACTGATTTATAGTGCAACCTGGGAAACACATTTATACGACATAGGGCAGGTGTTGGAAAGGTTAATTAGAAATAATTTCAAAATTAGTCCAAAAAAGTGTTTTTTTGCACGCGTCACAGCCGTACGTTTTTTGGGATTTATGATTGGCCGTGACGGCGTGTGCGTACCGGATGATAAACGGCACATAATTCAGGACTGGCCGGTACCCACTACAGTAAAGGAGGTTAAGGGTTTTCTAGGAGCTATAGGTTTCTTTAGACGCATGATTCACAGATGCGCAGAATTGGCCGTACCTTTGTCAAATCTCACGCGTACGGGACCAAGAGAAAATTACAACAGTGACACCCCAGTGGATCTGACATTGAAACCCAAGGCACTGGAAGCTTTTCATAAGCTCAAGGAAGCATTGTTAGGAAGCCCCTGTTTGCAATTTCCCGATCCCAAGCGCATGTTTATAATTATCACGGACGCCTCTAAAATCGCTGTTGCAGGCGTGCTAAAACAACGAGCAGAGGACGAAAAAATACTACATGCGTGTGCCTTTTACAGCCGGAAGTTAGGTGCAACCCAAAGCAAATGGCCAGCAATTTCACTGGAAGCATGTGCAATTTATGAGAGTATACGTAATTGGCATTGTTATCTGGCGGGACGGCCCTTTGAAGTCTGGACTGACGCCAAGAGTATTTCGTGGGTAAAAAATCCTAATTTAGAGACCACCCCGCACGCCATGTTACACAAATTTGCTTTAGCAATTACGCCATATCAAATCACGTTCAAGCATTTGAGGGGAAAAAGCAATGAATTAGCGGATGCTTTATCGAGAAGGCAGGACGCGCCCGTGGTATTCGACGAGAAAAAGGACCTGGATGAGGCCTTTGAGCAGTTTGCACAAGTTACATGCCATGAAATCGCTATCCCGCACAACAAGCAGGTTACGGTAGCTGCGGCGAGCAGGGCAGCATACCAGCCAATCAGCGAGCGAAGCGGCGTAAAACGAGGAGGCGGAGTTACTGCGACCAATCAGCGACCGGACGCGCGGGCGAAAAGAGGCGGAGTCTCCTGGGCTGCGAGAGCGGCAGCGGAATATGGAAGCGCCTGGAATTGGAACAATGGCTGGTGGTTCAGGAGCCGGAAATGAAGTTGCTCCGGGTTTAACGAGTGTAACCCAGCGCAGCACAATAATGGCGCTACCTCCCATGACCCCAGTTGATAAGTTGAAACAATTGCAAGCTGAAGAACCGTATATAGCTGCAACTATAGAAGTGTGCCGCGCAGATATTTCTACAGTGCCGCACCGTATTTTATTGATCAATACGGTCTACTACGTCGCCAGGCGGGAACGTCCCAGATACCAGGTATTCAGTTATACGACCCCGTGTGTATCCCGTTGGAATTAGTCCCATTCGTATTAGAATTAGCTCACAATCACCCCACGGCGGGCCATTTGGGAATAATAAAAACATTTGAAAGATTGCAGGAGTTCGCGTGGTTTCCAGGAATGCAGCCAGAAAGTGCGCGCTGGGTTGCTACTTGCCCTTCGTGCAACGCCAAGAAAGGTCTCAGAGCGGCAATGCGAACTCAAATGGTGTGCCGCCAGGTAGCCAAAAGGCCAGGTGATGTGATAGCAGTAGACGCAATAGGACCTTTACTAACCACGAAACGCAGAAACCGACATGTGTTAGTATTTGTTGATCAGTGTACACGTTTTGGCATTGCTGTGCCCGTTCCCGACATAAAACAAGACACAGTATCATTTGCATTTTTGCTGCACATTTTGCCCATATTTAGTGTGCCGGCTATTATACTCAGTGATAACACCCCTAGCTTTACTGAGGGCACGTTTGCCAAGCTTTTACAATATTTAAATGCGACCCAACACATGTCTTTTGCGTACACCCCCAAGAGTAACGGAATGGTGGAACGTAGGAATGGTGTTCTGATGGAAATAGTATCTCACTACGTAAATCATACACATGACGATTGGGACATATATTTAGGCGCCGCTGTACATGCGTACAATACATCGAAACACCCGTCTTTGCAAATCACCCCCTATGCGTTGCTATTTGGCAAGCCTGCTGCGTCTATGTGGGAGCGTATGATCGAGCCTCCCCCTGACACTGAGGCATTGCCCTCATTGCCGCATAAGCGCGCTCTTATAAATGAGTTAGGCGCGCGTCTGACTACAGCACGCGAAGCGGCGCACACCGCTTTAGCAAAGGCGCAGCAAAAGGAACAATTTTACACCAATCGCCGTGCGCGTCGATTAAATGTGCAACACGGGCAAGCGGTACGCGTGTACACGCCGCGTATTACACAGTTGACGGGCCCTAGTAAGAAATTCGCGCCTCGCTTTATCGGTCCGTATGAGTGTATTGATTATGCCCACCCATTAGTGACTTTGTTCAACAATATTAATAAGAAAATATATGTAGTTCATGCAGATCGTTGCAAGGCAACCAGTGAATATTTAATCCCCCCTTCTTACAGTGAATTATACGGCGACGACTAAAATTGATTAATTACCCGCTTAATTAGCCGTTACGACCACCGCCTTCACGTCGCCATCAAATCCAAGGAGACAAATACCCATGGTGCCTGCGGCGGTGGAACCATTCCCCCGCGACAACTTTACCGCGCGCAGCAGATGCAAAATGGACCGGAAATCTACCCCAGCAGAGGGAAATTTGAAGGTTGGGTAGATCGAGTGTATATTGACACGGGCGCCGACGGGCATGTTGAGTATCAGTGCCATGTGAGAATTTCTGAGCAAACGATGGCGATACTCAGTGAAAACGAGCAGTGGGTGAATGCGGATGAGGCATATCCGTATTTTTACTATTCAAATAAGCGGGCCAAGGCGGCTAGAGACAAACGGACCACCCAGCTGGTGGATCTGTGCGCAAGAATTCAGAAACAACACCCCTCATGTTTCTGCCCCTGGTGCGCCACGGAATGCGTTTTACGGCGACCGCGATCGCACAGAAAATAGAAAACTCGCGGTACTGGGAGTTCACCGGCGTCGCGATATGGGGTAATCAGACAAAATGCCCCTTAAATGTTGCCGCCCCAGTGGTAGTGAGTACGCAGGGCACGCGGCGCGTCACTCAAGCGGCACGTACATTGACGCGCGGCGACACTTCCGGCTACCAGCCCTATACAAGCGACTGGAAAACGGCGCGGCTGCGAGCGGCCTTCACGCCGTCGAATTACAAGAATCTGGAACCGCTGGGCGCGGCGGAGCGGGGCGATGCCGGGCCGGAAAAGTTGGTCATTTTGCGTCATATGTGAGTGACGGCAGAGTGGAAAATTTGAGTGCTGGACAGTTGGGGCTGGCCCACGTCGAATATCATGACCTGAACGATTTGGACGTGTTTGGCGACAAATTTTACGGCCATGCGTACGGGCTGCAGGTCGCCACGGCCGAGGACATCAGCACAACGGGCGTCCAGCCGGACACAGAGAACCAAGACAATATGGACGCATTTCTCAGGTATAAATTGAGTATTTTAGCAGCGGCCCACTGCTACAACGAGGCATTTTTGCGGTTTCGGGCGAAACGCGCAACGGATGTGTGCGCACATGTGTTCTGGGAGCACACGCCGCAGGGCACTGCATGCGACATTATGGTGCGCCGCCCGGATCCAGAGGAACTACAAGCGGACACTTTTGAGGGACCAGAAGAGCAGCGCGTCCGTTTACTGGAGCAGGTGAATACGCAGACACAGCTGTTGAACCAGGCGATGCCCATGTCTGTGTTGAGTTTGGTGCAGGCCCAACCAGACGAAGACAAACCAGCTGCGAGCAGCCCCAATTTGTCAGTAAGAATTACCAGTGTGGAATCGGAGCCAACCACTACAATGCTGCGTGCGAAATTGGACATGACGGCGTCGCAATCAGCGCTGCCCCGTACCCTGGAGAGTGGAAGGTACATGATGCGCGGCTCAAACGACTCGCCCAATTATGACCGAACCATGCGGTCACTGCAGGCCGCCCTGAACAAAGCGCCAGTCGGCTGGGTGCCAAAAGTGGTTCAGGGGTCAAAAGTACTCACCCTGGAGGCGCAAATCCAATTAGCTGTGATATTGAATTTGCGTCTGCTGGATGACGAAACTGATTGGGCACTAATTAGCCGCGAGGCTAATGAGTTGTACGAATCATTGTTCAGGGGAAAAAATGAACAAATGATTCAGGCCAAAGTAGGTGAGTTTCTGCCACAACAAGGACAGGTAGAAGTATTAGGAGCTGTGATCACAGCCGTGCGAATGCGCAAACCCCTTTTGATTATGTGTGACTCACCTTTCGGGTCCGGGAAGACGACCACACAAAATCAACTGGCGTATGTGTGTTCACGCGGCTATAATTACTACAACACGAGACCCAGGGTACGCGCGGGCTCCGACTTGCCGTCTGACAAGCAGCCGAACGCCAAATACCATTTGACGCTCATCACGTGCACGGTCAACTTGGCGGCCGACGAAGGAGCGCGCAGGGCCCTGACCAACTTGAATAAATTAGGGCAGCGGGACATTTTTGGGGCTTTGGAAGTTCTGTTGCGGGAACGCGCGAAATGGACCGCTATGGCTGATACGCCATTTTCTGAAATGCAAAAACTGGAGGGTTTCGAAGAATTTTTGAAATTAAGGGCGGCATTTCCGGTGCGCGTTTTGAGCCCTATGTGGGAAAGTGATGCTACTTATAGCAGCACCCCCGCGACCCAATTACCAACCCTGCACACCCTAGCACAGCGAACCGGCCACAACATTGTCCGCCTCAGCCCCGAATGGACAGCAGCGCTGGAAAAGTACGACGGCGCCAAGAAGGACTACGAGCTGGTAGACGAGATTATCAACAACTGCACGGACGACGCCGTTATACGCGCGCAGCTGACCGAACAGGTGCCATTTCTCACTGCCGAGGATGGAGATGAACAGCCATTCGATGACTTCGAGGCAGGCGTGGCGGGCGCCCGGGCTGGAGAGGCTAGTTTAGCTGACCAGGGATTTTGGAGTAAGGTGCTACGTAGGGGGCTGTCTAAATATGTCAGGGCTACCGTCAGGCTGCACCAGGTGTTCTTGGAAGTGGTGCAGCCCGGTCAAATCCATGTCACTTTAGACTCCGCCCACGACGCCCGTATAAAAAGCGTGACGGCGTGTGCGGTAATTATTGATGAAGCGTCTTTGGCATCTGACGCTGCCGTAATTAGCGTGGTTCAGGCGGCTCAGCTCCCAGTGAACGGCATGCTACTTCTATTTGGGGACAGTAAACAACTGATGCAGATTGATTCGCGTGCAAGACTGGGTGGAGCCAGTCCTGAAACCCGACCCCACCCTCATTGATAGGCTCACACAATATCAACTATGTCCCGTGGTTCACTTGGAAACAGTGTTCCGCGGGCATCGCCAGCTCATTCAGGCCAACTCTGTGGCGGCGTACAATGGACTGCTACGCGCCTACAACGACACAGCAGTGCACGGCGCCACCATGTTGCCCTCGCCTGGCGACTTCGAGGACGGCGTCATGCTGTCATCGACATTGGTGCACCAGGGCTGCAAATCGAAAGAAGGCATGTCAATTATCAACAAGAAGGAACTGCGCATCATCCTGCACCTGTACAATTACCTCGTGGCCACAGTGAAAGAAGATCCCACCCTACCCTGGGCAGATCTCACAGATCCCGCTAGTTTGCTAATTGTGTGCTTTTATGCGGCGCAGGCGCGCACCCTAATCAGTTGACTAGTAGCCCATACAGAACACGACGCGGCCTACTGGGCCACCCGCGTAATTACCGCCGACAAGGCTCAGGCCCGTGAGGCGGAAGTGGTCATCATTTCCTGCGTGCGCGGCAGCCCGCCAACCGACTCCGCCCAACTGGATGCCGATCCCAAGAAGGCGTACGGTAGAGTTGGATTTGTGGCAGAGTTGCCCCGGGGAAACGTAGCCACTTCCCGCGCCAAATGTGTACGCATAGTGGTGGCCAACGCCGAGACCATGTTGTGGTCAACTTTTTTCCACCGGTTTCTGACGGTCGAGCACACGGCCGACCGAATTTACTCATATGAATCGGGCCAAATCTGGGGAAACGTGCTGGGATTCTGGCCACCGGAGTGGCGCCCGCGGGCTGACTTGAAAGAACTAGTCAGACCGGATAGATACCCGGCCCTTGAAGAAGAACTGCAGGCGGAAGTTTTATCTGATATTGAAACCGCCTCCTCGGGCTCGGACTCCTCCGCGGACGCGCGGGAGGAGGTTGTGCTGGTATTGGAGGAAGTAGTGCCCGTTGTTGAACCAGTTTACCACCCTAATGAAGAATATTCCCCCATTAGCAACGACATGGCGGCCATGGCACTGCAGAACGTAGCCAAGCCCCCCTCGCCGCCGCCCGAGCACCACGACGCGGTCGAAGCCATCCCACTGCCACCGGAGAATGCTCCAGCGCAACGGGTAGAACACCACATGGAAAATGGTAATTGTGAAAATTGATACAAGACAATTTTTTTTAGTCAAAATCAATTATAAAGTTTCAACGTGTAATAATGTATGCACAACTTTTGTCATCAGGAGAAACAGACAACTTTGTAACATAAAACCAGTGATTGGAAACATACTTGTTAATATTCCATGAAAACAATTAAAAAATCTTGTTGACGATCAATTTTCACACGCACGGACTGCGACATGTCGGTCGAGCAGGTAATTTGAATGTTGATCCCAAACTGCCCGTCCAGCAGTGGCACGATGCTGTGAAGTAACACAAATTAGTACTCTACTTAATTAGTTTTTGAAAAAAATCAAAAAGAAAAACTTTTTCTCACATCGAGCCCTGTGCGGGAACCAAAATTTCAAAGTTTCGGGCACAAAAAGCTGGCACGGCAGAAAGCTGATGCCATAGTTCAAATGAAGACGAGCCATATTTGCACCCCCAGGGCATGTGACTGCCACGGCCATCCACCGAAAAATGCAGAGAAGGCATGATTTTTGAATAACCAAAAAACGGTGCAAAACACTTTTTCTGAACATGCCGTTTTTAGCCCGGAGGTAAAAAATTAATGGCTGGTGGGATTGTAGGTGGAAATATGGCTAGTCAACCATGCGTAAAAACGTAACGACACTTTTGTGCACACACTCCGACGACTCAAAAACGACCATATGTGACCGAATGACGGCCCGCGGTGCACAGGGAAGTCACAGTAAACGTGTGGTTCGCTGTGCACTGCAAATCCGCCAACGAAGCCGCAGCCCCAGGACGGTACGCCCGAATGGACACTACTGCGGCCATGATTTTGTTAAGTATTTTCCTTTCCGTTAATTACGTAACTACTTCCCGTGTGATGTTAAATTTTTCATTTCCTGTTTTATTAATTAAGCTAATTAAGTTACCCGCAGTTTTAAGTTAATTAAGTGATTACTTTCGTTTTTCTAAATGCACTTTCCAATATATAACTTCGAATGTTAATTCTTTTTTTCGGTTTCCATCAAGTTTACATATTTGGCCGAAAGGGTGCAGTGTCTGGGAATGGGTTAGAAAAGCTTTAAAGTTTCTTGTTAAGCTAAAAGGTGTCAACTCTGTTAAACACCTTGGCGCCCTGATAGATAACATTCAGAAAATTCCCCGACCAAGTGCAATTTTTATTTAGGACTAGGTAATGGGTGGAAAAGTGGCTAAACAACGATTATTGTCGACATGCGACTGCAAGACACATGCAGAGCACAATTCACAGTGAAGAGCACAGCAGTGCCGATTAATTATTCCCATCACCCAGGGTGATTGGTGAACTCATAGGTGCTAGTGTCTTTGTAGCGTGCGTTCAGGCCCAAAGTTCCAACCCTTACCCGGCAATGCAATAACCTTGAACAAACCCCCGCCAATGAGCGTTCTTTCTGTGGCCTTGGTCGGGCGCGCTATAAAATATTTTTCACCTAAAGGGGCGCAGGTTGATAACACGTGTCAAACCACCTGCTCTAAAATGTACCGTAACCCCTGAATAGAAACCCAGTTTATGACACTCACCTCTGAGATAATTTGTATTTTAATTGCGTCATTGTTAATTACAGTACTTCACGTTTGGCTTAATTCACGTTTGCATCCATTTTATTTATTTTCCCGCATTTTATTAAATTGCTCGTGCCTTGTACGCTACGTTATTGGTTTTCCAGTGATCATTGATTTCGCCTTATAATTCTCTCATTACGGTTAAGTGTTGTGTCTCAGATTTATTATTCATTTCTATTATGGTAGATTTTTGGTGATTATAAAACGCGCTGATTTTACATTTTTTCACCCACTAGAGGCTATACGACTCACTTGAGCTATTGTGAAATTGACTCTGATTATATTGCTAAATAAAGTTCCCGTGAATCCAACTTGGTCCCCCTGAAGCATACTAACTGCTTGAATTTTAATTTGAATTTTATTAATTACGGCTTTATTTTTATTAACAAGTAATCGAAGTAAACCGCCAGCTGCAGTTACGAAAGGGATTGGTAAGTTGCCGTGTCCGTCCTCAGGAACTGTCAGGACCCCAAGGGGTACTGGCGCCGTTCCTGATTTGCGTGTAAAATCCCCGTACCATAAAAACAAACATTTATCTAATTACGCACGCAATTAAAAGCGCAAAGGGACCGGAATTTACAATTCTCCACCGCGGCAAATTCGACGAGTGGCGTATTTTTGTGGTAAAAACGGAAACTAGTAAAATTAGTAAAAACGTAAAATATCTGACACCCAGCAATAAAACATGACCACAAAGCACTCATCTACACAGCAGTCAACCACACAGCACAGAGCTACACAGCACACAGCTACACAGCATGCAGAGGCAACAATCCAGTACGGATGCAGCTACAGCTCAGCTACATTGAATACGGTTCAGCACGTCCACCATGTTGAAGTGAAGCAATTTGTATGGAGTTATTGTTAAATCTCTCGATGGCTGGTATCTTACAGATATATTCTATCACATTGGGAAGTAATATCAGTACAGTTATATCACAAATCCTAACACTGTGGTAGTTATACTAAACCCTGGACATCAAGTGTGCTCTGCAAGTGGAAGTACATGCTGTTTGGATTTCAGGATGCTCCTGCATTCTAGTGTGCCATGAAAAACCTATTGATGGATCACAAGGCATTCTGATATGCTTATTTGGACAATATTACTATAACTTCCACCACTTTTGTTGAGCACATTGGGCACCTGATCGATGTTATCTCCACCATGTGCAAAGCCCTCAATGCAACTTAATCCTCGCAAATGTCTTTTTTTTGAAGGAGATTATCCAGCAAATATGTGGGCCATCATTAGTGCTGATGAAATAAGTGTTGACACTGCCAAAAATGCTGTCATTCTTGTCTACCCTCTACCTGTTACCAAGAAGGATGGAGATTGATTTTTGGGACTAGCCAATCATTTACATGCAAAGGTTCAATCACAACTTGTCCGATCATCTTGCATGGCTACCAAAAATTCTTCCAAACCCCTGAAACTAGTTGTTCACAAAAAGAATGGACAGATGCTCTGAAGATGTTGTTTCAGCAAATTTGCAATGAGGTGGGTGAGTCATGAAGTTTGGCTATGCCAATGCCCGGCTGTGACTTCCCAATTTTAATTCACACTATGTCACACTTAGTATTCGAAACATACCATGACCAATCTGAATAATGAACCAAAAATTATACAGTTTATTCATCATGGTATTTCATTTTTACTATGGAAAAATTATTATGAAATCTATCAGTAAATTCATTCAATTGTGGTAGGGTTCTGCACATACTTTGCGGTCCACCATGTATACCACCAATGCTTGCATTGGTGGACTTGTTGGTGCTATGCTGGAGCATGCCAAATGCAAATGATGCTGGTCAACTAAAACTAAATGCATTTGCAAGCTGTATTCCTCCACCTGCTGAGAAATGATTATCAGCTACTGAATTTGAAGCTTGTGGAGCAATTTATTTATGCACTGGAGACATTTCAACCACACATCACAGGAAGAACTGACTAATTTTAGATGATTTTTGACTGAAAAAATACCGCAGAGGAAAACCATTGGAAAATTCTGGAAAACTGGAAATGCAGCTGGAAAACAATAAAATGGGCCAGAAAAATGGAAATGGAATGGCAATTTTTTTCAGCTGCCAGAAAATGGAAGACAGAAAGGTAAAAAATATGGCTGCTGGAAAATGTAAAACGGAAAGGTAAAAAATAAGTTGAGAAAATTGAAATTCCACACGCAGAAATTGAAATAGATGAATTCTTATTATCTGAGAAAATAAGGAATAAGGTTTTATAAATTAAAAGTTGTCTGACATAGGATTAAAATGTCTATTTATGCATCTTAGTAAATTATTGAAAAACAATTACCGTATTACCTCGAAATACCCCCAGGGGGTTTATTATTTCGCCAGCAAAATTTGAGGGGGGGATAATTCGAGGGGGGGTTTATTCGAGGGGGGGGTCTATTATTTCGCCAGAAATTTTTGGAAATTCCCCATACGCAGACATAGAAAAATCGAACAATTACGTAGATGTATATGTGTTTATAGGCATATATAACTGTATATACACATAAACCCTTCCCTAACGTGACTTAGCCATCACTTTTAACGTGTGTTCTGCATTGTACAGATCACTAACTACGGTATTTGTCATGTACGTTCTCTTTACACTCAATTTTAGGGGGGGTATTTCGAGGGGGGGGTTTATTATCTCCTCAGCCGAATTTTAGGGGGGGTATTTCGAGGGGGGGGTTAATTCAAGGGGGGGGATAATTCGAGGTAATACGGTATTCGAACTGTGAATACAACTATGCCAATTAAACAGCACTTTACTGTATTCATAACCACTTTACTACTTTTTCTGATGTTTGATTTCAACGAAATTGTTGTAAAATGTGTAAAGGGTCACCTGTATCATTAACTGCCGAAATCCAACCATTTTTGGTCTCAGCGATAAACCAACAGAATCCACGCTTGTATATGACTCCAGCAAACACATCCCAGCTTTCAAATTGAAATGGGGGGCAATTTACAGCAGCACATTGGTGCAAATCATTTACAATGAATAACCAACTGAAAAGTACAGGTTTAGAAATAATCATAATGTACATAAAATTGAATTTCGTAGATTCTGTCACCTGCTCAGAAAATAGTGACTGTATTACTTCCAATATAAGATATAAATACCTTATATTGATTTCTTCAGCTTTTTACTGAAACTCCTTATACCTTTTATCAGAGGGTACCTTATACTGGAAGTAATACGGTATATGAAAACAATTGTGGCATCCACTTTTAAAAGTTGGAAATATTGATGGAAATGCGCGATGGCGCGAGCGCTAATGCTGCGATTACAGCTCGGGCGTAAAATTGACCGGGCATAAAATTGATTTTGGGCGTAAAATTAATTACAGATGAATGGATAAAGATACAACATTGTTATTTCAGTCAAAGAAAGCCTAGATGCAGACGTTTCTTGTGTCCAAAGCTCATGAGTTTATTTTAATCGTACTGGGAGTTATGAATTTTAGCACAATTTTGTCAATTATGTGCTGTAAGTGGCATAAAATTAGGGTGTAAAATTAAAAAAAATTGCGCCAAAATTCATAACTTCTAGTGCAATTAAAATAAACTGATGAGCTTTGGACATAAGCAACATCTGCATGTGCGCTTTCTCTGACTGAAATTACAATGCCATATCTTTATCAATTCACCTGTAATCAGAGTTGCGAAAACGTATTTACGTTTACCCGAAATACCCGGTTATTCGGGTATTTATACTTACGTTTACGTTTACGCTTTCCAAAAATACCGTTACGCTTTGTTACGTTTTCCTGGCACAATTACCCGGGTACCAGAGAAAACGTAAAAATATGCTACACGGAAGCATATTGTTTGACAAATGTAGTGTATTATGATGAGTTCAACATGTTCTAATGTTGAGGAGTCCTAATTCCGCAATTGGAGAACTCAAACACCAATTTGTAAGTGAATTTAAAAAGTTGAAGGAAAGTATTTTTGTGAGTGAGAACTGAAATGCAAAAGAAGTCAAAGACATTTTTAGTGTTTTCTCTCTTTTAACTTGCCATTTCACATACAGATTTACTTTTCTTTCAATTATTACTTGCCATTCAACTTGCCATTACTTCTCACTCATAAATTTTTTAGTTCCCCTGTTACGGAATTCGCACCTTATGGCCCTACACCCACTAGTTGACAACGACACAAAATGTCAACTCCAATCCCAATTCAATATCCCGACCCCATCATTCTTAATATATATATATATATATATATATAAAATACAGGTAAGCAGAAAAAGTTCGATGGAGATCATATTAACATCCACAATGTTGTAAAAAAACATTGTGTTTTTTTGTATTCTCTGATCGTGGAAGCACTTAATCTAATTTTTACGTTTACGTTTTATTTTACGTTTTCCCCGGTATTTTGAAAATACCTTACGTTTTAGTATTTATACTTTTGATTTGGAAAAGGTATTTACGTTTACGTTTACGTTTTCCAAAAATACCGGTATTTGTACAACTCTGCCTGTAATTAATTTTACCCCCAAAAATCAATTTTACGCTGGTCAATTTTACGCCCGAGCTGTAATTGCTAACGATGGCAAAAAAAGATTCAAAAATTCAAAAACATTTTTGAATTTTCGAATTTTTTCATAATTTTCGAATTTTTATTTCACCCCTAGCAAAAACACTTAAAAATCGACTTATTTTTCAAAAAGTTCAAAAATTCAAAAATTTGAAAATACTTTTTGAATTTTTCAGGGAATTCAAGGCAACAAAACGTACTTTTAAGTTCAACGTGCTCAATAAATTGACAATTGGTACGCGGTGCGTATGAAAAAGCGAAACAAAACAAAAAAAAAACGTCCAAAAACGTTGAAATGTAAAATGCCCTGTAAAATGTGGAATGTCATGCAAGTGTCAAAAGTTATGAAAATGCCCAGGAAAAGGGTTAACATATTTGCAATTTTCCACAGCATTTCCATGACTTTAGACACTTTGCATAACATTTGACATTTCACAGAGCATTTTACAGGTGTCTGGGATGGCCCATAGGAACTGCACATATTTATAAGTATACTTGGTGAACATGATACTCTCCCATCGTACTGATTTATGTCTCACGTTGGAAGCGTGCCAATAATCATAAAGCATGCTATTTTTGTGTAAAATATGAAACAATCATTGTTGTGAATAAGTGAACGTATCACGTTATAACTGAGATAAATTTATAACGTGATAACGTTTTGAGATTACAACTTTTGATAAAAATCACATGCGTAGAAAAATATTTGGCACGCTTCCAACGGGAACCACGCGTGCAGGGTGTAATGTTACTGGAGTATAAAAGAGATGTGATCAAAGATATTATCAAAGAAGAGTGGTTTGAGAAGTATTTACCTGTATCTTGTGAAGTTAGCACTGTATGCACTGAGTACGCTCAGTGCGCTATACTCAGGCAACATTACACTGTACATTTTTCTGGAGGTAACACTCCATCATGACATCATAACCGCAGTTGGCAGTGAACTTATGGCTCACTGAACCGGTTCAGAGTTGGGATGAAGTGGAGTGAAGTGGGAGTCGGTTCGCAAGTTTTCGGTTGGCTGTCTGCCAGCTGAAGACATAAATCATATCTATTTGTAGAGTATCACATCTGCTGAGTATAGCCACGTCCAAAACAGTCCAAATTCTTCATTAAAAAGGTCAGATTCAATATTTTTACAAAAAAAATTCGAAAAAATAGCCAAAAAAAATTCGAAAATTGCCAAAAAAGATTCGAAAATTCGAAAATTAAATTCAAAATTCGAAAATTCATTTCAGGAAAAATTCAAAAATTCGAAAATTCATTTCAGAAAAAACACTTAAAATTTTAAATACTTTTTTTTGGAGGGTTTGCCATCGTTAGTAATTGCAGCATAAAGGAAAAAGTGCCATGGTGCTTTTGGCGCTTGGCACAATTTTGCTGTGGCGCCATTAGCGCTTGGCGCTGGTGTTCGGGTAAGCAGAATGGCACTTGGCACCAAGTTCTGGTGCTTTTTCATCATTAGTTGGGAAATTTCGAAAATAGAGTTAATAAGCTAATTAATACAGAAAATAGAAGAAGCACAAAAATGGACCTGGAATCAGTCCACTAACACAATAAGGTAAAACTCGGCAGACATGATGCTCTACAAGTTTGTTCCACTATGTTTTATTTCGCTGAGTGTTGGCGAGGTGAAACTTACATTCACTGAGTAAAAATCAAAATAGAAAAATCACATTTGCTGGTCTGGACGTACAGCATTTCCAGAAACTGTGACGCTGATTTTGTTTGAGGAGAATATTTCCATTGCATTAACTTAATCACAAATGACTACCGTATTTCCGCGAAATACCCCCCCGGGGGGTGATTGTTTCATAGTGGTCTCGAAAAGGGGGGGGGGGGGTTAAACGAGGGTGGGGGGTATTTCAAGGGGGGGGGGGGGGGTTATTTTTTCACAAGAAAATTTTCTGAATCCCAGTTAGTGATGGCATGGCGCCATGGCGCTGGCGCCATTTGAGGGCGCCAAAGGGCGCCGCGCCATGGCGCCATTGGCGCTTGGCGCCCTTTTTCTGTGGCGCCCTTGGCGCCTGGCGCCCACATTCTGAAAGGCGCCATGGCGCCCTTGGCGCTTGGCGCCCTTTTTCCATGGCGCCCTTGGCGCCTGGCGCCCTGCTTTAGAAGGGCGCCAAAAAGGCGCCAGCAGGGTTTCACGGTGAGTGCTGTGTAAACGAAAAAAAAATGAAAAACGCATCCGTGGATGATCTAAATTCGCCAGAAAAATGGACGGAGTGGTGTGAGTGGGTGGAAATCTTTCGTCCAACGGTTCATCAGATCTGTCTGACGGATCAAAAGACAAGAATGATGGACCGTCTGACTTGCAAAATCATAAATAAACGGATTTGAATCGTTGCAATTAGGAAACATTGTTTGGAAAGGTCTATTTGTAATGAATGGATTGTTGTCAAATGACAATTTCCATTGCGTTTGAATTCATCATGTGGATTTTATTCAAAAAAAAATTGTTGCTAGCCTTGTTTTTTTTCATTACATCCAGGAGAACCCGAATTAAGAAGTGAATGCGCGTACAATGGTGCTGTAGAAACATTTTTAGCACACACATGGTCTTGTAGGCACTTTTTTATCCTGGCGCCCT